>CM024635.1:32580429-33780429 GCA_014182715.1 Eucalyptus cloeziana | reverse complement strand
GCTATCAGACCCATCATGTCCGAGTGGGAGATGTAGTTCTTCCAGCTGGTACGTCCATGATGGGGTGCGAACGGAACGCACCGTTTCATCTTGATGCGTTACGATGGAAAGTCACTAATGGAGGGGCACGAAGGGAGACGTATAAAATCTCCCGAACACAACCGTTGGGTTGAGGTTGTCAATTCATTCGCACCAAGTTTTCTCTCAATTTCCATCATCAAGGAAGAAGGCGTTCCATCTTCAATTTTGCAAGAACGATCGGCATTTACGCTGTGGAAACCGGATGTTTTCCTTGTGATTGCATCCAGACTAACGTGAGGAAGTGTTGTTCGTGATTGATTTGCAATTCAACGTTCGATCCGGGGCTATTTGCTGTTTGCGCATCGGAATCAGGTAAGTCGTCTTCCGCCGACTAGAATTCCATCATCAGCCCTCGCGCACGTACCAAGCTTCAGAGAGCGTGTTGTGGTTGTTTTTGTGAATGAATTCTCCAGCAGAGCGTGAAATTATCAGCTTAAAAGAAATCTCCACTGCCTTAGACGAGAGAGAGAAAGAGCATGAGAGAGAAGTTCGATTGGTGGTGGTGGTGATGGGTGTTAGATACTTTACTCTGTTAAGGCCAAGGCTGCGGCGGCCAGCAAGGGAGATGTGACGACGACTGTCACTGATCGGAAATGGTAGACGATCAAATTGATGGTGATGGAGCGCAAATATGAGTTGATTCATCCATATAAACTTTTAGCTCATATTTATTTCAGCACTTGGTTAATTTTCTTAGTTCAATTTCGTGTTTAAAAAGATATATAAAGGAATAAAAGGAAACGTAAAAAAAAAAAAACACACACACACACACAAAATAAACAAGAATAAATTGCATCTCCATCGAAAAATACATCTAGGATTGCATTTGGGGAATTGAAGCTAATTGCATTGCATTACATTTCGATAGTATCAGTTAGATTCTTGTTTCCATATATCATATTTCATTTAGGGAAATAATTCGTTTAGTATCATATAGTACCACACGTTTGCATATTTGTTTTTTTTAGTGGTAGTTTATTTTGGAGAGTTTATGCTGAGTTTCCATTTATATCTCACGAATGTCCTATTCCAAGTATTAATAACAAGGCTTTATGAATATTTACCCCGGGTCGGGTTCTCTATTTCTTTCCACCTTTATCTATTTATTTATTTATTTGGTTCTTATTTATTATTGCTCATTTAATTTTTACTTGCTCGAGCGCAATGACTAATCATCTTTACTTATAAGAGGATTTAGGGAACAAAATTGAAGAGACCCTGTGAAAACCTTTTTATGAATGGTACCAAAAGGGCATTCGTACCCCTCCTTGAGCAATTCTTCAAGAATTGCCACTCATACTAGAGTTTCTTGAACATCACAAAAGATAAACAAATGAAGAATTATGTTCATGCTCAATTTGTGTACAGCTGTGGCATCCAAATTCTCAAACCAATTTACATTACTTGCTTTCTAATCTAGAAGAGATATTAATTTCAGATCATAAAATAAATTTCAATTTATATGGAACCATAAGAAACTGAACTGCACTTGACTATATTTACGATAAACTTTGTTTTGTACACATAGAGAGATCAAGCTATGGAGGGGGATTTCTACAAAAAAAACACTATGAGCCACTAACACTAAATATCCCGCCTTCTGTCGAGTATGTACGTACTGTCAGAACAACAAAAAACAAAACTCTCCCACACGTTGAGCGCTCCTCGGTCATATTCTAATATGAAGAAAAGACACAATAAACAAGTGTTAACAAGTGGGCGGTTAGTCTTAACTTGGAGTTGGCCAATAGCAAAACAAATAGGTAAACAAACTATCAATTTGCAGAATCTATGGAAGTCTAGCTGCAACAATCACCTAGGGAAGACGGCACTCCACGCTGTACCCCTCGCACCCAACTTGGTATCACAAGGTTCCTTGAGAAGCTATTTAGCCCTTCTCAGTCCTCTGGAGAGTACGCCATTACTCATTTTTCATCCCTCTCTAGGCATCCCGACACCTGGGGTTCCTCATTGGCTCCTTAGCCAACTACACACATTCATAGTTTCGCCTTGTTGCAGCACCACCAATTCAGTATGCTAACAATCACGCCAAGGTCCAAACATACATTATTAGATACTTCAAGGTATGTAGGAAATCCCATTAGGGGCGACAAAGCAAGCGTCCAACATTTTCCCGTAGAAAACTCAGAAACTACTAACATGGACAGAACAAAGCAAAAATTGAGAAATCTCAGTATTGAATGATTTACTGAATGCTAAAACCATCGTTACTAGGTAATAAACCAAGATTCCTTCACTTTCGAGATAAATTTGAGCAAATTCGGAATAAAGGCAACCAAATCAGAATGTATAGTTTCAGTAATAAATTTGGAAGAACCAATAAATGAACTCAAAAAATTTTAAACTTTTAGTATGTTATCAATAAGACCTGAAGAAAATAATTTCATGAAGGACACTAAGCCTAATTAGTCATGTACAGAGAGCAGTAAATCACACAACTCAGCCCCAGATTTCTTCCATCGACCAGAATTCACAATCACAAAAGAAACGCATTTCGACCTTCTCAACTTAACAAAATAAACTCAAGTTTTTTATATATTGCACGTACAAAGGTATATTACGATTTCACTGAAGAAAGTATTGCTCGAATCAGCTCCAAATTTTTTATAAAAGTTTAATAACACACTCAGGTTTTCTGTTTTCATACTCCAGCAGAAAAGTGCCGCACACTAAAATAAGTTTGTGCCAACTATATTGATCCAGAAAATCTGACAAAAATATATGTCATAGTTTAAACAATTTCTCAGAACTTCCATGAAGAAGTCGAGACCAAATTCGTACTAGAAACCTCAGTAGAAATTTGCAAAACTACAGAGCTACACACGATTCGTGCTGGGTAGTATGGATTTGGTAGAAACCCACGCCCACACCTTGGCTACTTTACTTCCAAAAGTCCACCAAAATCACTATGAAGAGAACTCAACCTAGATCTCAACCTAATGGGCAACACAAAATCGACAAACCAAAGAGCATTCATCTGTCTTCATGTCTAAC
The DNA here is from genome assembly GCA_014182715.1 of Eucalyptus cloeziana. Lineage (NCBI taxonomy): Eukaryota > Viridiplantae > Streptophyta > Magnoliopsida > Myrtales > Myrtaceae > Eucalyptus > Eucalyptus cloeziana. The sequence continues at coordinate 33,777,333 of CM024635.1, read as the reverse complement.
CCATACACGCCCAAACAGAAGCATCAAGAGAAGATTCTCTTATGACCAGCTCCAAATGGAGCTTTGGTTCCCAAATTTTCGCACCCAACCCTGAAATATACCCTGATTTTCACATGCACAGCTAGGCACAATCAATTTGTGAACTCAGGACACTAAGCACAGCCCCACTTGCCTGGATCTTTCACCGGTGGAAGAGGGAGGAGGCGTCAGGTGAGCTGGGGCTTCGCAGCCGGTGGTGGGGGCTCCGAACGGGATAGGGCAGCGATGATTTCGCTGCTGGATGGAGACACGAGGCTAAGAAGGGCATAGATCGGGTCGGATTTTTGGTAGGACGAAGCAAGAACAGAGGAGAGAAGAAGCATGCGTCTCAACTAAGAGAGAGAGAAGAACGCAGCTGAAGGGAAATAGTTGCTGCGGCAGCCGTTTCAGAGAGAACAAAAGAGGAAAAAGATAAAAGAAAGAATAAAATAAAATAAAATACAAGTGTAGCCTTCGCCCCCTTTTCAGCTACACTTGGATGCTAAGTGAGGGAGGAAGAAAAAATTTCCTCTCACAATAATCCCCCTTCCCTCACGTACGAAGTGGGTCATGGTTGGACAAATTTTATTTTTTTTTTCGAATTTAGTCTCAAATATGCTTAATCTGGCTAACGAGGAACGAAACTAGAATTTAGGCATCACAACAGCTGCCACTAAAGGATTGAAATTCTGTGAAGAGCTCTATTATTTTATATTAGTCAATCTTCTTTAAAAGCAAAAAGAAAAAAGGGAAGTGTAGAAGCAGTTTCATTGCCCAAGTGTTGTGTCTATAAATCGCTAATCATTCTGCTGGTAGATGAATATGATTCACCTCTTTGTGAATATAAGTATAGTTTAGTTTTGCAGTTGTTACCGAAGTACCTGCATGTGATGAAGGAAAAATTGAAAAAGTAACGTTGACACCCAAATTTTAACAATCCCTTTAATTATTCCTTAACTATATAAAAAATTTTGAATTAATTTTAACCTCTAAAAAAATGATTTTCATTAAATTGCATCGCATTTAGGTATTAGGAGTATTTGAATTACTAGCATTAAAATTTTAAAAATTATTATTTTTTAACGTTTTTTAGAAAATTATCATTAAAAAAAAAGTGAGACTGGGCCGGGGCACACCGGTTCGGCCTTTTCTTCTTTTCCCACGGGGCCAGCCCATTTCCTCTTGTTCTTGGCCCGGCCCGCGGAGCTCTTCCTCCTTCTCCCTCACGCCTCGCATGCGGTCTGCAAAAAGGAAGGAAGACGTACGGATCAGCAGAGGCAACAGCGCACCGGAGGGGCCGTCGAGCGGGATGTTTGGTCGGGGGCAGGCCGGCAATGCGACCTGGCGGTGGCAGGGCCATTCGCGCCTGCCGCGAGCTTAAAAGACGAGGGAAGAGAGAGAGAGAGAGAGAGCGGGGGGAGAGAGATTCGGAGGTGGAGACTGGAGACTGGAGAGATCGTGAGAGCAGCCGAGGGAGAGAGTTTGAGAGCGAGGAGTCCTCCAGCAGTCCGGCCACGCCTGACCCCGTCCGACGACTCCCAACCGCGCTCTCGAACCCGTTGCTCCCATTCCCCGCGCCAACTCTCCGGTAGGTCACGTTTCTTTTTCTTTCTTTGATTTTTCACGGGACGAGCCGTTTTTCGAGGATCCCGGCTCGGAGGCGTGCGAGGCGACCGGACGTGGTCCGATCTATCAAGCTTGCCTCCATTCGCCGTCGCCGAGCCGGGTAGGGACCCTCGGCCGACCCCCCGTTTGTGCCTTGTTTTGCGCCGTTTTGGGCTTGCCAGACCAGGCTTCTTCGCTGTCCGGTTCCCACGAGCACCGGCCCCATTCGTCTGTGCGCCGCTATTTTGGGTCACCACTTATTGATTATTGTGAGTCCCGGCGTGAGTTGGTCCGTTTTTCCCCCTTTTAGCCAGTGCGGTTCAAATGTTCGATGAAGTACCTGAACCGAATCCGTTCGGTTTAATCTCAACTTTTGAGTTGTCGAAAGGAGCACGTGAACATGTGTGACGCTGTGTAACCTCTCTTGTGATCAGCAAGTACGTTTTCGGTCATAATTCATTTCTACCGACTTTTTTTGGGTTGCTTTGTTTCGGGCCTTGGTATGTCCCCGCTGTTGTCCTTGGTGTTTGAGGTGTGGCCGCCAACGGGAGCCTCGAGTGATTAGCGATGGAGACAAGTGATTGCTAGGTGGCTGAAAGTAAGTTGCTATGAAGATAATGGGATATGGTCGCGTCATTGACGACGAAAAAAATTTATTCGCCTTATGGTTTGGGGAGAGTCTCGGTTGTGGATGTGTGGGGCTCTCCTCTTAGTTTTTACTGAGCACGAGCAGCTCGATGATTAGAGGAAACCGTTGGTGGTGGCCCCGTAGCTTGATTGTTGAGTACGTATGCATGCTTACTGTCTTGATGGTTTGGTGTGTAGAGCTTTGTTCGTTGATGTTCTGGTCTAGTGAGCTTTAGCCATGGTGGATTCGTGTTCTGTTGGCTTGGAAGGAGGTATCATGGGGAAGACGACTCACGCTCGGCTTATTCAATAATTGAGTAATTTTGGGCTTGAGTGGTTTTAGTAGATTCGGGCTGGCTTCATTTTTGGAAGTGCTTGGGCTGAGTTCTATTTAGTAAGATGGGCTTAGTGCACTCAGTTACAAAGGATGGGCTTGGTGTATCTTTAGTGGAAGAGTGGGCTTACTTGGGAGTTTTTTTCTGAATTGGGCTCAGAAAGGGTAGAAATGGGGTGGGCTTGACGATAAGATCAATTGTGCCCTCTAGTCTAAACCGTAAGTCCAAGTTCATCCATGTTCTGGCTAGGTCCCTATTTTCGGACTACTAATTAATTGAATAAAAATATATATTTCTAAAATTAATTTAAAAATTAATTAAAAATTCCGAAACTTTTTTTATATTTTTCCTAAAGTCAGAAAATGCTTAGAAATATTCTTTCAAGGTAGCCCTCTCTTAAAGTTATGAGAAAATCATTGATAAGAAAATTGTGTTAAAAAATTAAACAAGCCCTTTCAGCTCTACTATAAGGTTCCGATTATCCTTAAATCTAATGTTGTTGATTACGCATTTTCCATATGTTGATTATGGTTTCCCTTTAGCTTAGTTAGAAATGGCAGGCTCCTTATTTGATAATGCTAGATCTTGCTCTACTAATGCAATTTATTTGATGCCACTTCAGTTGCTAATTGTCATGTTAATGGTTGCATGTCCGCATGGTCACCTTACATATTAGTCAACATGTCTAAAATTAACGTAGACTACCTCACAGAAAATCTTTTTGAAATGAATAAGATTAGGTACCAAAATGGTATCAATTGTTTAATTAGTATAATCAAGTCCCCAACCCTAAACTCTTTAGTTGTGTAGGAGGTGAGTTACACTTTAATGTGTCACTTGGTTCTTAGTCAACCTCAATAGGCTAGTGGGGACTCTTTATTAGAAAATTTTTACGAACACTTCAAAGTTGTGGGAGGTATGGGTTTAGGAGAGCCCGCACCAGATCATAAGTCTGTTTTTTAGGCAATATCCCTAAACTTATTTTCCTCCGTACGAAGGGATAGGTCGTGACAAGTAAATATAGATCTTACGCTCTTCATCCGTTGGATGGGTACATATACATAAATTTATTTAGTGCTACTTTAGACTGAAAATTTGATCATTGGTAATCTGCCTTTATACACATAGAAGTGGATATTACTCGTGTGAAAGTGACCCACCTGACACGTCCATGTGCTAGTGCATGCACTCCTTTATACACATAGAAGTGGATATTACTCGTGTGAAAGTGACCCACCTAGCACGTCCATGTGCTAGCGCATGCACTCCTTTATACACGTAGAAGTGGATATTACTCGTGTGAAAGTGACCCCCATAGCACGTCCATGTGCTAGCGCATGCACTCCTTTATACACATAGAAGTGGATATTACTCCTGTGAAAGTGACCCCCCTAGCACGTCCATGTGCTACTCCTTTATACACAGAAGTGGATATTAATTGTGTGAAAGTGACCCACCTGCCACGTCCATGTGCTAGCGCATGCACTCCTTTATACACATAGAAGTCGATATTACTCGTGTGAAAGTGACCCACCTGCCACGTCCATGTGCTAGCGCATGCACTCCTACGGCGGGCACATGTGAAGAGTTACTTATCATTTAAAGCCTGTACTTTTCAGACGGCAAGGGATTGAAGATAGCATCTCAGTTTTCAGGACCCACACCACCCTTTATTGTTGCCATTGTTCTGTCTTGTCTTCTTCGTCCGATGGTCGCTCGCAATTATTGGTCTGGACAAGTTGGACGGACCCAAGAAAAAGAAAAAAGAAGAAGAAAGAATTGACTCATGTGGATCATCCTATGGGGGCAACAGAAAAGGTGAAGTTCGTCCTTTTTGGGTCAAAGAAAATTTTATTGAAATTGTGAACATGGTCTAAAGAGTCCCAGGCAAGGGGAACTAAACAAAGGAGAGACCGAAGGGCTTGTAGAGGAATAAAAAGCCAATTTCGTGGAATAGACCCAATCCATCGAGTCTTCGCGGCTTAGTTTACAAGCCCACATCAGTAGGAACAAAAAGTATTAAAATCTATATCTATATGTCTATGCGGAGAGAGAGATTATATTTTAAAGAAAAATATCTATCTAAATTATGATTATGCCTTTTGGCAATGTAAATGGAATAGTGCAATAATTTGAATTTGATGATTAAGAGCTGAATTAGATGTAATATGTTTGTAGTTACAAATCTAACAATTGAAAGAATAATTGCACTAGAAGCTCTAAAACTTATCGCGAAAGGGCAATTGAGTTATAAAACATTCAATAAGTACAGTCAATTCTAAGAGATTTTTGCTTTTTGGCGTTTCCTCTATTTTCTTCTCCCCAAATTTGAGCTTGCTTAAAGGTTAATTAACTTTGATTAATGGATTCTTGCAGAGTGATGCAATGGCAGCTGTGTTCTTGAGGAAAAGAGATGGATGCTTCAGGAACTTGGGAGGATCAGAAGTTATATTGAGTAGGTTGGATCCCCCATGGATTGAAAAGATGCATTTAGCTCATCAGTTTGACTGTTCGGCTTTTAGTTATGGATTGAAAAGAACTTATATGCTACATACTTTTACTATGGTTATAGATCGACTTAATTTTTGGTTATTTCCTGAAGATGGAATATAGAACAATAGATGCTCATCTCTTTTCTTACCTTTGATGTTGGACGATCTTATGTTTGGTACGAATTCGAATGTTATTTGGCAATTTAGTAATAATGACTTGCAATTACCCTTGCAATCAGGCTTATTGGGGAAGTATATACTAGTTCATTCAGATTACTTGGGTTTACATTTGCCTTTTATCTATCCAATTCGAGAAAGAAGAAATGTCAATGGTATCTCTAATCGGGAGGTTTCCTTGCAGACGTCAAAGCTGATGGACCAAGAGACTCCAGGAGAAGGTAATTGTGCGCGGTCTAAAGCCTTTAGCTTCCGTTAACTCTTATGACAAAAAGATATATGCCCATTTCTCTTAACACAACTGTTAGTGAAATCTTGAATTAGCTAATTAATGTGATACATTTATGGAAATTTTATGACATAATTATGAGGAGTGGTGGTTGATAACTCCTGATTATTTAGCATGTCATCATGCCATCCAATTTTGATTGGTGCACATGATCTACTCTTTTTGATTGACCATGACCTCCTTTTGAAAATTAGGGTATTACAATTACTCCGTTCCTTTTCACTCCAAATACCCAATGTGAGGCTTTCTTTATGTCTCGCCTCACATGTGAGTCTATCAAACTGAGGCCAAAGGTTGCCATTTGATACACGATCTTCTCTTTTGCTCAACAGATATGTTCTCTAGGAACAAGTGTGCGGTTAACTTTGCTGGTGCTCCGTTTGACTATTCTTGCTCTGTTTCGATTTGTTCTGTCATGAACACTATGTACTTATGTATCCTTTTGAGTAATGAATACAATTTTCTTTTGAATTAAAATAAAAAGAAGTCATCTTGTGATAAATCACGAAGATGAGCCATGTTGTAATAAATGTTTTAAGATGAGTCATGATGTTGTAGTAAGTGTTAGAGTCCTTGTGCTGTATTAATTGTAAGGCATAGGCGTGAATCGCATGTTTACAAAACGCACTGGTTTTTGTCTGTCTTTCGATTTCATTGATAGTAGAAGAGCCTGACTCTATGGAGGCGCTAGCACTTGACTAATAGAATATCAAGTCAAAGGGCCTGAAAATCGTAATAGGCTGCTACCATAGGCTCGCTTTGCTTCTTCAAGCTCTGCCCCTTATTGAAGACTAAAGTGGCATTAATATGCTTGCATTACCAATGATGCAATCTTGCTTATCTTTTCTTTTCCTTATGCATAAAAAGGCAGACTAGCGTTAAGCAATCATGTGTTTGTGTGCTTAAACCATGCAAAGTTAGTTTTCCCTTTTTCTCTTCAAATTTCTATTACATAGTATAAATCTTAGAATAATAAGATAGCACATTATCTTGATGGCATGCTCTGCACTCACCTTCATGAGGATTTTGTGCATAAGAAATTGAGGCCATAAAGCCTTATGTTCGAAGTGAGGGTGTAGATGGATGTTAAAAATCGATCCCAACATTTTTACATACCCCCTTTTATGGTGGCAACTTCTGAATGAATTAAATTGCATGTTTAATTAATTAAATCAAAATCTTAAAGTTGCCATTGGTATGACCTTGTAATAGTCTACACTAAATGTTCCTTAGTGATCCATTAGTTTTCTTTCAATGGTTCGCATCTGAAAATGTCGCGATAAATCCAAAGATCCAGTTCTTGATAGACCATAGAACTACCGAAATTTAATAAACCATTCATCACAGTTTTTTATTTCATCCAACACAATTATTTGTTGCATCAAAACTCCAATGTTGGATACTAGAATAGACGACCTGTCACTATAAATTATTCGAGTTTCACAGACACATGCCCAGTAGCTTGCAGCTTTTTGTCCTTGGAGAAGAACGCTAACGACAACGGAAACGAAATGCTTGCAATGTCCAATTGAAGGGAGATTTCCGCGTTTACCGGGAGAGTGCTTTCTGAGTCCGGACCACGACGAAAGTAGAAAAGGAAACCAAAGATTACAACGGCGATGACAACTATGCCGACGATGACCCATCCCGGAGTATACCACCACGAAATGTTTTCGTCGTCGGACGAGACCAAATTCGGGACAAATGAAGAGGGGAAGCATGGGCAACCCGAACAATTTTGTGGACAGTTATAGTTCTCCATCAAGAAAGTCCTGCGTAGTTAAATGCAAGCGCGTAGTTAAATGCAAGCGGTGAGTTCACGGACATATTTTGAAGCATCAATTCACACAAGAAAAGAAGTAGTTGTTTAAAAGGAGGGTGCTTTATTAGAAAAGAAACACTATTTTGATCACATAAACCCAGAAGATTATATGACCCGAGCGCGAGAATGAGATGATTGAAAATGGAATGAAGTAGGATATAGTGTAAACTGAAGAGTCGAAGGAGGTGCTTGTGTGTACCTTATCAAGAAGAATCGAGGCGAGTGGTGTTAGTGGTATAATTCTTATGCTACCAGCAAAGAAGAGCGAATTTTCATTAGGGACGCGCACGATAACCATTCTGTTCCGAAATAGTTTACGGAATAGAAATAGATTTTTCTATTTATATTTCTAAAAGAGTTTCTAAGAAAATAACCGTTTGATAACGACACAAAATTTCTTCTTTTCGGACGGCGGCGGTGACGACGGCGGCGACCTTTAATATAAAAAATAAAAATAAAAATGATTTAGTAACAAAAAAAATAAAGATAAAATAAAATAAAATAAAATAAATCATAATAAAATAAAATAAATAATCATTTTATTTTAAAATAAAAATATCCTTAAAAATAAATTTATTTTATTTATTCTATTTTATTTTATTTTACGAATAAATTTATTTTAAAATGAATAAAAATTAAAAATAAAAATAAATTTATTTGGCAAAACACACAAGACAAATAAAAATAAATTTATTAAATTTATTTTTAAATGAATAAAATGAATATATATATTTTTTTTTTTTTTTTTTTATTTTTAATAAATAAATTTATTTCGATTAAAATTTTTAATTAATTAATTTATTAAAAATAAAAATGATATTTTTATTATAATTTTATTTTTAAAATGATATTTATTTATTTTTAAAAATAAAAATTTATTCATTTTATTTTTAAAAATATTTTATTTTTAAGGATTTTTTTAATTTATTCGTTAAATAAATATTTATTCGAAAAAATAAAAATAAATATCATTTTATTTATTCGAATAAATTTCATATTAAAATGATATTTATAAAAATAATTTATTTGGCGACCGGCGGCGGCGGCGGCAACGGGGCGATGGGGCGGCGGCGGCGGTGAACGGTGGTCGGCGGCAACGGATGAAGGACCGATTGATGAACGATGAAAAAAAAAATTTATTTCTCATTTCTATTCCAGAAATAGAGAAGTAGAAAATTTCTACTTCGATTTCTAGTCCAAACCTATTTCTAGAATAGAAATCTATTCCAGAAATAGAAAAACGGAATAAGTTTATTAAACGGATTTCGATTCCGGAAATAGGTTTGGAATAGAAAAATTGTTTCTGGAACATAAATTCTGATTTGTTATGCACCCCCTAGGTGGCCTCTCATTATAAATGCTCTCTTCTATCCTCCATTATTGGTGGTGGCCTTTGGTCGGGAAAATTTCCAAAAAATTCCTAAACCTATTGTAATTGTATCAATTCAATTGTAAACCTTTTTTTTTTGCCAATTAACTCATAAATTGCTTTACATTTGTGCCAATTCAGTTCATCTAATCAAAATTGGCTGGTCAACGTTGACATGAACGCTGGTCATTTTATATGACATCATCGGCGTTGACGTGGATAATTTTTATTTGTGATTTCGGTGTCCAAGTTACTATGCAAATATGGAATATCGGTTGATTCAAGTACATAAGCTTTAGTTCATGTCCATTTCGACACTTAGTTACTTTTCTTAGTTTTTCTTTTTGTGTCTTAAAATATTAAAAAAATTTAAAAAGTATTTTTCGGGGTGCATTTTAGGTACCATGAAAGCTCGCAAATAGATTTGCTTTCTTAATATCGCACTGCACTTTATATTGCATTTTTTACATTTATTTTTCGCATGCGACAATTTATTTGAGGAATGTAGTTTATTTAGTAGATGGTCATGACATATCATATCATACATTCACTTTCCTTTTTGAGCATCAGGCATCTCTTGGAGAGCTTATATCGAATTTAAATTTGTAGCTCACGGGGTTTTGTCCCGGGCCTTAATAGCCAGGTTTTGCTTAATTTTGCCCGATACCACTCGTGTCCTTTATTTTTCTTGTCATTCATTTCTTTTATTAGCTTTCTATTGTAATTTCTTGTTTGTTTATTTTTGTTACTTGAGTGACTATGCATAATCACTTTTTATATGTTTAGAGGATTTAAGGAATAAAAATTGATGAAGTTCACGTGTAAATTGTTTTCATACTCAAAGATTTGATGCAACTAAATTGATCGGTGAATCTCTAGTTCATAGGAGTGAAATGTACTACCGCATCCTACTTAGATTGCTAATTTATTTATCATAAGTTAGTGGCGTCTCCAAGATAATTGCATAATTGGATTGAAAAATCAAATTACAATTCATAGGACTTAGAAGTGCCCATGCTAAGTATAGACAATCTATCATTATGCATCATTCAATTACCACGTATGGTAATTTATTTATCTGATGACAACAACATGGATGACATGGACAGCATGGCGGCGATGACGTATGACACAGACAGCACGGTGGCGTCCACGGTGATGACGGTGTATGACATGGATAGCACAGCAGCGGTGGTGGTGGCGGTAGCGTTGGCGACGACAGTGTATGACACGGATAGCATGGCGGCGGCGGCGGCGGCGACGGCGGTGGCGGCGTTGACAGCAACGGCGACGGCGGCGGCAGCAATGATGGCGGCTTCAGTGGCGACAGCGGCACTAACGTTATTTTTGGAATCTTAAGCTTCCATATCATTTTCGATGAAGTGGCGGTTCTGACCTGAGGACCACGGCGATTTTTTATAACAACACCGGCGGCTACGACGACAACAATGATGACCACGCTGATGGTGATCCACCTCGAAGTCTCTCGGCACGCAGCAATTTTGCTTTCCAAAGATATAGAAACCGGAACGTCCCATGCCGATGGAGGAGGGAAGTACTGGAAACCCGGGCAACCTTGTGGACAGTTATTGCTCTCCATCAAGAAAACCCTCTTGTAGTTCAACGCAAGCGGTGAGTCTGCAAACAATTTTCGAAGCATCATTCATACCAAAAAAAAATTAGATGTTATCTTATTAGAAAAGAAATACTTTTTTGTTTTGTTTTGCATGATAGATCGGGAAGATTATATGACCTGAACGTGAGATCAAGATAATTGAAGATGGAATTTAGTGAGACGTAATATAATAAATTGAAGAGTCGAAGAAGGTGCTTGCACGTACCTTTGCAAGAAGGACTGACCAAACTAGGGACTGATATTATCGCTACAATCCTACACAACTACCAAAGAAATGCGAATTCCACTGGGTGCTGGCCTCTCGTTATAATGGCTCCCTGGTCCCTAGAGTGTGCTTTGGTCCGCCCCTCAATAATTTGTTTGCTTTTTTAACGTGAGGATGTATGTAAGAAGGGATGATTGAACAACATGACAAAAGAATTGGGGAAATTTCATATCACGTACCAAATAGTCATGATTTGATGTCAATGACATTGTTTGCATATATAGAAAATGGTTAATATTATAAAAAAAATCACAAATTATGCTTACTCTGACATAAATGCCTTGGACTTTTTTTGTGTCACTAAAATCCTAAATTTGTCCATTGTGATATAAATATTCTAATTTTTTTTTTTTTTTTTTTTTTTGTGTTATAAAAATTCTCAGATTTATATCAATATAATAAATATATTCTAGATGAAACTGAAAGAGAGAGTAAGAGTATCCATGCAAGCATTGGCCAACCTTTACCAATGCCCCGCTAGGGTTGGCGGCTCAGTCCAGCAAAGTCAGAACAGTCGGACGCCCCTTAAACATCCCGGATCATATGCAATCTCTCTGCTTCTTCCCTCAGGTCCAATTGTATTTATTGGCTTTTTTAGTTCTCCATTTTCCTTTTGATATTTTTCTCATGTGGTGTTTGCATGGCACCACTTATCCTAAAAAAATATTAATAATGTCATTTTGGATCCACGTTGGATTTTTAACGTGGATTTTGAATAGAACCATGACGAAAAGTATGTATATCACACATATACAAATTTGAGGTTTATTGATGGCATAAAGAAAGTTTAAGGCATTACTGTTACAGTTAGTATAATTTAAGGTTTATAGAGACGTATTTTTTATTTTATTTTTTTAGTTTGTGGGATTTTTTTATAATCAAGCTCCCGTCTCTGACCTATGAATCATCGTATGGAAAAAGGTTCTTATTTCTTTGGAGCGCGCGACATGCCCTCCTGGGGCGAGGCAAATCTCGGTCACCGCTACTTTCTGTTTCATTCCCCGTTAAGTGGGCCCCATGCTACCCAAGGTCGAGGACAGAAAGCAAAATTGAGTTTTTCCCCCTTCCTAAAAAGCTTCAAGGAAATATAAAAAATAAAAGTAATGGTCATAAACGAACCAGAAGAAGAGACAACTTTTTCTAAAATTTCAGGTTTGACCGAGGTCGGACGATATTCGGGAATAGTACTAAAAAATTCTTAAACTTATTATATTAGTATCAATTCAATCCTAAACTTTTTAATTAGACTAATTTAGTCATAAATCTTTTCACGTTGGTACCAATTCAGTCATCTTGCTAATTTTAAAAAAATTGCTAATGTGTATATCGGTTGTCCTACATAACACAGTCGACGCTGATGTGGACATTTTAATAATTTTTTTTTGAATTTTAAAAATAAATTTTCCCCTCCCTCTTCTTTGCTTTTTCTTTTTGCCGGTGGCCATTACTAGCCACTGACCATAGCTATGGCTGGCAAGGGTTGGCCTTGCTTGTGGTCGGCAAGGTGGTTGGCCTCATCGGGTTGCCCTTGGGTCAGGGCTAGTGTTGGCCGTCCAAGCATGGCTAGGCAAGGCCTCCTCACTAAATCTGGCGATCAATCGTGGCCTAGGCGGGGCTCGCCAGGCCTTGCCCTCACCTATGTGAGCCTTGGCGAGGCCAACCCTCACTTGGGCGAGGCGTAGCAAGGCCGCCCTGGCCTAGGCGACAGTTGGCCTCACTAGATCTGGTGAGTGGCCCTTGCGTGGCCGTGCTTAGATGGTCAGCGCTCGCCTTCGCCTAGGGGTAGCTCGGCGAGGCCGACCATCGCCTGTGACTAGCAAGGGCAACCCAAGCGAGGTTGGCCCTTGTCGGCCATGGCTATGGCTAGTGACTGGTGATGGCCACTAGCAAAAAGAGGGAGAGGGGAAAAAAAGAAAAAACATATTTTAAAAATTCAAAAAAATTAAAATATTGTTAAAAGTGTCCACGTCAGTATCGACCATATCACGTAGAATGACCAATGTCCACATTAACAATTTTCGACATAAATTGGCTAGATAGACTAAATCGATACCAATGTGAAAATGTTTAGGATTAAATTAGTCTAATTAAAAATGTCTGACTAAATTGATACTAATTTAGTAAGTTTATGGATTTTTTGGTACTTTTCTCAACGATGTTCAATATAAGTAAAGCCATAAAACAAAGGAGTACCTTTTCTTATTCGTGAAATTATTTTGTAGGGAAAGCTGTACATAAGAATGATAGAATTGTAGCAAGTGCTTCTTCGGACGTAAGTTCTAAGAAGAGAAGACAAAAAGAGGGAAAATTGTCCAAAAAGTTATAAATCTTTTGCACATTTGCCAATTTAGTTTTAAGCTTTTCAATCTTTCCAATTGAGTATTAGACTTTTTCATCTTTTGCTAATTAAGTTTGTCAGGCCAATTCTAGCTGAAAATCACAGATGTGAATGCTGGTCATCTTATTTGGTAAGACCGGCGTTAACATGGATAATTTCAAATAATTTTTTTAATTTTTTGTTTATTTATTTTATCTTTTCTTTTCTTGATCTTCCCTTCTTCTTCCTCCTCTAGCCGACCTCATGGTGGTTGGATGAGGCTCCCCTGAGACTAGCAAGGTTGTCAGCTTTTGTCTAGCCAGTTGTGGGCCATGGCTGAGGCCAACAACCGGTGGCCCTAGAGAGAAAGAAGAAAGAAAAAAAAAAAAAAAAAAAAAGAAGGAGAGGAAAATCTTATAAAATTATTAATAAATTAAAAAAATTAAATAAAAAAAAAAATTAAGTGTCGTGACAAATGCATTTCTATTCTGGAAATAGAAATTTTATGTAGTTACCAAATACCTTCAAATTTTTAAAAACTCATTTAAAAAACATAATCTAGAAAAAAATTATTTCTGCAAACAGAATAGTTATTAAACATGCTCTTAGTATCCATCGCTTCAAAGATGAACCTTTGAAAATCAATCTTAAATGTGTAAACTCATGTAATTGGCGAAATTTGGTACATGATCTAGATGGCAGCGCCCCAAGCTTCTGGAATTTTGATGAAGGGTAACACCTATTTTAATTATCTTGCTTTATGAATTAATGTGTTATTTTTCCTCTATCAAAATTCGCGGTCCATCATTAAAATAAAATGTTTTCGCCAAAAGCCCTGCCTCCATCTCATAGGCTATTGAGTTTTTCATTCCATTGATTGTCGGTAATAGGCCGTTAACACGGGCCTTGCGTAAATCTAGCGAGGAAATATCGGCAATCATTCCATGAGATGTATAATATATATATTGCTTAGAAAGAAGTATTTTGTAAAAGTAGAGAGTAAAGGAGGTTCCTTGAATAAACCACCATCCTTATAGCGTTTACGAGTCGCAACCGTTTGCCTAACTAGGCTAACCATGAAATTTCGGAAGCTATCCAGCACCTTTGAATTTTGACTTCGGTTTCGCTCCCTGCCATACCCTAAATTATGTTTACATGACATATTTATCTCAAAATTTATTTTGTGACGCACAAAAAACCCAAAATTTATACTTATATAACATAATAATTTAGTAAGACACATTTATGGAACACTAAAAACCTTAAACTTATATACCTACGAGACATTTATCTAAAAACTTGGGATAAATACGTCGAATGAGTATAACTTTGGAGGTTTTTGGTATCACAAAAAAATAATTTGGGATAAAAGTGTCACACGAGTATAAATTTAGGGTTTTTTGTATCATATTTAGTGTAAGTGTGTCACACAAAATAAGTCTGAGATTTTTTGTGTTACAAAAAAAAATTGGGATAAATGTGTCACAATAAGCAAAATTAAGGATTTTTGGTGATTTTTTCCCTTATTATTATTGCTATTTCAAGAGATAAGTTGATGTCTAACTAGAGATCTGGAATTAGTCGTGACTTGAAAATCTTGCTATTATTGAATCTTTTCCTGCCGAATTTATGAAATGTAAATCGTGCGAGGGGAAAAAAAAAACAAAATCACTTATCCCAAATTCATAGTCCAATTATAAGTGCGGGAAAAAAATACCACGCTTTTACTGAAGTCGAATATGCATAAAATTGGAATCCCGTCTCTTCTTAGTACGAGAGTATCCTATTCCAATTCCAATTCAAAAACCCACTTAATTAAAATAACAAGAGTTAATTCAAGGAGAGAAGAGTATAGGGCATGTTATTTAGCACTTTTCTTTAGTCCATCATACTAATGGAGAGGCACCTTTCCCCTTTCTGATGTGCACAAATGAACCACGACGACTTCAATCGCTACGGTTTTAAATATTAGCCGATGCGTGCATTAGGTTTACTCTAACTTCAGAGGCACACAAAAACATCATCTTAGAAGGAGGAAGAGTGACATCCTACCGGGGGCAAAATAAAGTGATAATAGTTGAAAAAAAGTTGAATTTTAATTTGAAGGCATCTTGGTGAACTATTTATAAATGAATGGCTTTAACAAAAATTATGGTGGAAATTGCAGCTACCTAATTTTAGCAATAGAGATTGAGAATTAGGATGTGTTTGCTAACTATTTTGTTTTTAGGAACAATTTCTTATTAGAAATGATTATTTTTTATTTTGATCTCGAGAGTAATTTTTAAGTATTTAAAGGAGTTTGGTAATTGTCCAAAATTTCTATTTTTGAAATAGAATTGCATTTGGCACTGTTTTCAAAATTTTTATTCCAAACCATTTTCTTTTAAAAAAATTTATTACTTTTCTCTTCTTTTCTTTCTCTTCTTCTTCAAGCTTTGGCCGGTTGCCGGCCTTGAGGTGATTGACGAATGGCTAGACGAGGGTTGGCAATGGCGAGGCCGTGCCTTGTCGAGCGAGCCTCACCGACAGCAAGGAGAGGCTCGATCGAGCCTTAGATGTGCAAGGAGCCTTGCCCAGATTTGGCTCATCCGAGCTCAACCAAATCTGGCTTAGTTGAGCTCGCCCAATCGTTAGGCCATCGTAAGGTCAACCTCATCTTGGCCGGGTGGTGCCGACCTCGCAATGGCCCGGCACGGTCGAGCCCTCCCAGCGACTGGGCAAGCTTAGCCTTGCCAGATATTCGATAGGGTTCAACCTCACCTTACCAAGGCTCAGCCAAGCCTCGCCCAACTAGGCAAGGCTCGCTGGTGGTTGGATGAGCCTTGCTTGGTTAGGTAAGCCTCTCCGGTGGTTGAGGGAGGCCTGGGCGAGGTATGCTTGGCCACCAGCGAGCTCGCCAGAGCTCGCCCAATTGGTCGCTGGTGACCAATGACGGCAACCGACAATGGCGGCGGTGGAAGAAGAGAGCATGAGGAAGAACAATGAGAAAAGAAGAAGAGAATAGAGAAAATAAATTTGGATTGTCTTGATTATGAAATTGTTCTCAAGAGTAAAGAAACAATTTTTTTTTACTCTCTGATTCCATTCCAAATCTATTCCCAGAATGTCAGAAACTCAAGTAAAAATATAGGAATTGTGTTTGTTTCATTGAATTGTACACTGTTACACCAATGTATATATTATACAAGAAGATTTAATAAAGAAGTAAAGAAAATATTTCTATCCAGAAAATATTCCTAGTCCTAAAATAAATACAATCCAAATCAATTACAATCTTCAATCCGATTTCATATCTTCAAAACATATCTTCTTTCAACACTTCCCCTCAAGCTGGTGGCTTGTATATATCCAAGACGCCAAGCTTGTTTAGAAGATATGTGTGCTGTCTTTGGCAAAGAGGTTTAGTAAATATATCCGCAAGTTGCTCCGTGGTTCTAATCCCTCTTGTCTCGATGATACCTTCCTTGATCTTCTCTCGTGTAAAATGGCAATCAACTTCTATATGTTTTGTCCTCTCATGTAATATGGGATTTGCTACAAGTTTGATTGCTGAATCATTATCACAAAAGAGTAGTGTCGGACCTCTAACTTGTATCCCAAGATCCTGAAGTAGACCTCGTAACCATACCACCTCACAGACAGTTTTTGCCATAGATCGATACTCAGCTTCTGCTAATGACAATGATACAGTGGATTGCTTCTTTGTCTTTCATGAAAGTAGTGACTCCCCAAATTTAATACAGAAACCAGTAATAGATCTCCTGCTCATAGGACATGTAGCATAATCCGAATCACAATAGGCTGTCATCTCCATACTGCACTTCCGAGAAAGAAGTATTCCTAGTCCTGGACATCTCTTCAAATATTTTACCACCTTCAAGGCTGCATTCATATGAGATTGCTTTGGACTATGCATGAACTGGCTAAGAGTTTGTACATCATAGCAGATGTCTGGCCTAGTCATGGTGAGATAGATGAGTTTTCCAACAAGTCTCTGGTAACTTGTCGGATCTTTCAGTAATGGATCATCAGAGAAAGACATCCCAGCGTCATAATCAACACTAGTTAATTTTGCATTCTGTTCAATAGGAATGACTGTTGGTTTGCATCTCGATAATCCTGCTTCTAATATAATCTCCATCACAAATTTTCTTTGGCTAAGAGAAATCCCCTGATCAGAACGAGCTATCTCTATTCCAAGAAAGTATTTAGGTGGCCCTAAATCTTTAATATGAAAAGAGGAATGTAGATACTCTTTAAGCTTCCTCACAGCGGAATCATCATTTCCCATAATAAGTATGTCGTCAACATAAATCATCAAGTAGATAGACGACGTACCTTTTGTCCAAGTGAAGAGAGCATAATCATACTTGGACTGCTTAAATCCGGCACCCGTGAGTGCATTAGTAAACTTGGCATACCACTGCCGAGAGGCCTGTTTTAAACCATAAAGAGATTTGCGGAGACGACATACCTTAGACTCCCCCTGTCTCCGTAATCCTTGTGGAAGATCCATATAAATCTCCTCTTCCATATCACCATGAAGAAAAGCATTATGGACGTCCATTTGATGCAATGTCCAGTTGCGAAAAGCAGCAACCGATAAGAAAGAGCGAACCGTGACATCCTTGGCTATTGGAGAAAATGTCTCATGGTAGTCAAATCCTTCTCTTTGTGTGAACCCCTTGGCTACCAACCGAGCCTTGTACCTTTCCACAGAACCATCTGCTTTATATTTAATCTTATATACCCATTTACAACCAATGGGCTTACGATAAGGAGGTAATGATACGATATCCCAAGTGTGATTGTCAATCAGGGCTTTAAGTTATGCTTCCATGGCCTTTTGCCAGCGTGGATCATGTACAGCCTCATGATAACTAGATGGTTCTTGTTCCTCAGAAATGCGGCTAATGCAACATAAATGTTCTGATGACAACTGATCAAAAGATACATAGGAGGAGATAGGATAACGAGTACTTGACGATTTTGATGAAGAACAGACAAAATCTTTTGTCCAAGCTGGTGGACGAGTGACTCGACCAGATCGTCGAGGTGGCTTAGTCAATACATCCAACGATGGTTCTTCAATATGTGCAGATTCTATGGAATTGATCACTTGAGGTTCCTCTTTTATGAAATCCGTCTCGAATGAATGTCCAAGATAGTGCTCATCAGGTGGCGAAGGTGATACTGCATCCACTATCTGCTGTCTTGGAGGAGAAGTAATAACATAGGATCCTCCAGAAGATAAATCTTCTTCTGACAAAAATCTACGATTAGTGTCTATATCGTTTTCAGAAATGGGAGCAGAATTCCGGAAAGGGAAAGTAGCTTCATGAAAAACTACATCTCTGCTGATAAAGAATTCCCCAGTAGACTGTTCATAAACTCGATAACCCTTTTTAAGATTGGCATACCCCATGAATATGCACCTTTGCCTAGCACGAGGGGCCATTTTATCCCGAGGCCCTACTGTAGTCACATAACAGAGACAACCAAACACTCGAAGATGACTCAAATATGGTTTCTTTCCATATAATAATTCAAATGGAGTTCTTCCTTTCAAAACCCTAGATGGCATACGATTTATCAGATATGCTGCAGTGACCACACAATCTCCCCAGAAGTCCTCTGGTATAGATGCTTGGAATTTTAGGGCCCATGCCACTTCCAAAAGATGACGGTGCTTTCTCTCTACAACTCCATTCTGCTGTGGTGTATAAGTGCAAGTACTTTCATGCAAAATTCCTTTTGAAGAAAAGAAAGAAGCACATTCACCACTGAAGAATTCCTTTCCATTATCAGTACGGATGCGACGAATTGATTTACCAAACTGAGTTTTGGATAAAGAGATCAAAATTCTAAGGTGAGATAGAACTTGCTTTTTGGATTGTATGAGAAAGACCCAAGTGGCACGTGAGAAATCATCCACAATTGTGAGAAAGAACCGTGAACCGTCATGATTTATGGTATGATATGGTCCCCATACATCAGCATGAATTAAAGAAAAAATGCTATCAACACGAGTGTTACTAGTTGGAAAGGAGGAACGAGTTTGTTTTGCCAAAGGACAAATAGGACACTGAGGATAAGGGAAAGAGGCAGTGTGACCCAATCTCTGATGATAAAGGGAATTTTTTATTGCTAGCAACATTACACATTGATTTATTGAAAGCAACAGAAGAGGTAGAATTGCTTGGAAGATCGATCCAAAAATACAATCCTTGATAGATTCTACCCAAGCCCATTAGATTGCCAGTCGAAAGGGCCTGAAATAAACATTTATCAGAGTCAAACAAGGCATGACAAGAATTTTCTTCACAGGCTCGAGAGACTGATATGAGATTAAATTGGAAACTAGGAACATAAAGGACATTTTTAAGACTGATGAGTGGGCTAAGATTCACGGTCCCGGTCATATCAACCTGTGTGGTGTTTCCATTCGGAAGTTGTACCGATATAGGAAAGGATAATTTCTTAATATTGGAAAAGAATTTCTGATTGCAGACAATATGATCACTAGCTCCAGTGTCAATAATCCAGGCATCCTTTGTAATTGAGTTCATCAAACAATAAGAAATACCTGTGAAACTCCCTGTCTTGTCAGAAGCATCCAACTTCTTTAAAGCTTCCATCAGCTCCTGATATTCCCCATGAGAAATTGATTTGTCTGCTGATTTTCCCAATACCGTAAAACAGGTTGAAAATTTCCCTTTCTCTTTTTCTCCGGGTTTACCATGAAGCTTCTAGCAATTTTCAACCGTGTGATGTGGGTGTTTACAATAATCACAGTACAGCTTACCCCTTCCCTTTTGATTATTTTTTGTGAAGTAATTGGGCCTATTCACGGCATGGGCCATCGTCGCCCCATACGGCCCATCAGAAATTGCGAGTAAATTACCTCGCGGTCCTTCAGAGTATATTGGATATCGTCCGTGTGGGCCGTCTGGCCCATATGCATTGGAATTGTGTGGGCCGTTTGATTCCATCAGCCCCTTACTTCCAGAGCCGTCGGATCCAGTGCCTCCAGGGAACGATCGAGAGCCGTTTGATCGATCAAATGCATCCTCGCCGCTCGTTATTGAGCGATACCCCCTAGGGTTTTCCTCTCGAAACCCTAGATTGGTTTCGAGAGCCTCTCTCCCTCCCGTGGCCCTCTGTAGCGGGCGAGAAAGTCTCTTCGCCGCCAGAGCCACGCTCTTGCCATTTTTGTCGTAATCGACTGCTCTCTGTTGGCTTTCTTCTTGAACAGAGAGCTGGTAGATGCGGCCAAGGGTCGGCATCGGCTCCATGGTCAAGATCTGTGACCGAAACGAAAGGTAGGTTTCGTTTAATATGAGGAGAAAACGTATTGCTTTTCTCTCCGTCCCGCATCTTTTGTATTGCTGTAAGATGGGTTCGGCCACTCGTATTTCTCCTCGGCTACCTCCAATTCGTTCCACGACCTGAAATTTTGTTAAAAATCGCACCAATGAGTCATATTTCCCTGTTTTAAATCGAGATCTGTTGCGTCAAAGAGAAAATTTTCACTTGATCTAATTTTCCAAACATCTCTTTGATATTTTCCCACATCTGTTTCGAGTCCTCCGTCGGGGGAAGACCGGCCGCGACCTCGGAAGCGATGCAATTTCCGATCCATGTTCGGACCAATTGATTGCATTTCTTCCAGAGTCGTGCCATTCGCTCGTCGGATGTAACCGGAACCATTCCGTCAATAAATCCCTCTTTATCTTTCATTACCAGTGCGCGCCGGAACTCACGCGACCAATTTGAGTAATTTTCCGATCCGGTTAACTGTTGAGCGATAAGCTTGGTTACCGGACCGTCGGCATTAGTTGTGAAAAGAGGGTCGCCGGGCTCCGGCCGGCCGCTGGTAGCAAAGATCTGGTATGGAAGAAACCCTGGCGGCGGATTTGGGTAGGGATTTCCCCCAAAACCGGATCCGCCAGATCTGATTGCAGAATCCGCATTGGAATGAAACGGACCCGGGTAGGGATTTGTTCCCATACCCAGTTCGGTTGACCCGCCTATCTGCTGTGGATTGATGGTTGCGCCTGCCCCATTGCTGGTTGGTAGGCCTCCATCAGTTCGCACGCCATCTCGTTAACCCAGCGATGATGTATTTGGGTTTGCCCCATAGTACCAAGGATACGGTACCCATTGGTAAGGCGGCCCCGAATAGGGCTGCCCCATATTAAACTGAGCCGGAGCAGTTCCCCACTGCACATGCTGAGGTAGGTTTGGTAGCTGAATTTGTTCCTGAGATACTGTGATCATCGCCGAGGATTCATGGACCTGAGGAGGTGGCGGCATTGTTTCTCCTGCGGACTGATCATCGAATCCTGAGATAAGTGGTTGTGGATTTGCCATGGTGACAATTTCCTAAGAATTCTGCAATAATTCTGTCTTGCAGATTAATTTTTGAAAGCTGGATGAAGAATTTCCTACTAGATGCTGTTCTGTTCTGCGGAAGTTGCAACAACAAGATACAGAGAAGACTGATCTGTTCTGCGAAGGGTTGCAGCAACAGAAGTTGACTCGAGTGCGGAAGCAATGTCAAGATCAAGACATGCTCTGATACCATGTCAGAAACTCAAGTAAAAATATAGGAATTGTGTTTGTTTCATTGAATTGTACACTGTTACACCAATGTATATATTATACAAGAAGATTTAATAAAGAAGTAAAGAAAATATTTCTATCCAGAAAATATTCCTAGTCCTAAAATAAATACAATCCAAATCAATTACAATCTTCAATCCGATTTCATATCTTCAAAACATATCTTCTTTCAACACGGAAACAAATTTGTTCTGAAAACAAAAATTTACTAAATGAATTTTTGTTCCAAATCTACTCTCGAGAACAAAAGAATAAAAATAGTTACTACTTGGCAAGTTGCCAAACTCGCCCTTATAACAAGACTGATTTTAGGACAACAGAAGTGGGCTGGGTTACTCAGATGTTGAAGGCCCACGGATGGACCATGCAATGGAATGGTTATCAGAGAAAGCATTTCACCCTTTTAAACCCAAGACATTAGGCCCCTTGTCTCTGCTGCCTTTTGAGCTTGCTTTGAAACGGGCTTTAGTCCAAAAACATGTTTTTTCTTTATTTTACAAAAAGTCCATAGACCTATTTTTCTTTTTCTAGTTTGGTCCATGAGCCCATGCATTTAGTTTGTCGTCAGATTGGATTGGAACACTTTTTCTTTTCGTTCCCCATTGCTTCCACGATAATCCTTGAAAATCAATGTTTATAGCGGAAAACCGCACACGGTTGCCGGAATTTGGTGTATCTAGGCGGGCGGTGATGCCCCCCACCCTCCATAATTTCAATGAAGGGTTAACATCTATTTTAGTCACCTTGACTTTTGGATTAATGTTTTATTTTTTCTTCATCTAAATTCTCGGTCCACCTTTAAAATAAAATATTTTCACCACAGGTGTTGTCAGATTTTTACAGTATAATGAGTTTTTTGTTCTTTTAATAAAACTAGCGACACAAAGTCTTATATTAGCACGTGCGTCGTTTAAATCAAGCGAGAAAATATTGACAATTATTCGACGAAATACATATGTGGAAGTATCTTGTAAAAGCAGGGGATAAGGAGGCTGCTTGTTAAGCTAGGCTAACCATGAGATTTCTGAATGTGGCCTTGGCTTTCAAATCCAGCAGGTTTGAGTTTTGACTTCACTTTCGCTCTCTGCCGTAACCATCAAAGTTTCTATGCCATCATTTAGTCCTAGTTTACAAGGCGTTGCCATTGTTTTATTGCTATTTAAGGAGATTAAGTTGACGTCCGGTTAGAGATCTCGGATTCGTCAAGATCTAAAAGTTGGAAAATTGTCAAAAAAGTACTAATTCTAGTGTACAACTTTCAATTCAATCATAAACTTTTCGATTTTGCCCATTTAGTTATAAATCTTTTAACTATTTGTCGATGTAATTATTTTGATCAATTTTGGCCGAAAGTTGCTGATGTAGACACCGACCGTTTTATGTGGCATGATCAATGATGGCCATTAGGTTAGCAATTCCAATCAAAATTAGCCGGAGGGATATGTTGGCAACAGTCCATAGATTTAGGACTAAATTGGTAATTCATCAAAATGTTTAGGACTAAATTAATCAAGTTGAAAAGTTTACGATTGAATTTGTTGCCATACAATAAGTCAATGAATTTTTAGACAATTATTCCCCTAAAACTCTCACTACTTTTATCAGCTATTTACGAATTTTATATTGTGTAAGTGACAAAAAAGAGAGGAAAAAACACTAAACCACTCATTCATTTCATAGTCCGAAGTGCGCAAAAAATATCGTACTTTTGCTCCAATGGAGATGATTTCTCTCAAGGCCACATCGATTGCTTCGATCATTGAAGAAGCCCATCTCTTTTTTATTACGAGAGTATCCCAATCCTTATCCAATTCAAAATCTCATTTAATTAAGATAATAAGAGTCAGTATGAGGAAAGAAGAGTAAAGTGCATGTTTTTTTTTTCTTTTTTGTCGGTAAAGTGCATGTTAATTAGCCCTTCTTTAGCCGCCTCTTTTTAAAACGTGCATGAATGAATCATGACAACGACTCTAGTGAAAGAGGGCAAGTGCTACAAACTAATAAATATTAGCAGATGCATGCACTATCTTGCTTAGGTATACAAAGTTAAATTCAGCTCCCATCCATTCGCACACACATTCACCTTTCACCTACAAACGCATCAAGGACGCAAAGCGACCCCACTATAAAAGCCAATAGAGATTCAATCCACTCCATAAAGTTGCACCGCCCTTTGGATGTTTATTAATTTCTGGTGACCGTGGAAAGGCATCCCAATGTAGACTTCTCTCCGCGGGGTAAACGGGCCCATGTTAAGAGAATCCCATTAGCCAACTCGGTGTCTTCCCCAGTGATTAACAGTAACTATCTTTCAGTGTCGCTGATGTAGATTTTGGCCATCTTATGTTCCAAATGAGGGTTTAGCTGGATGTTAAAAGTTGATCCTGGCATTTTTAACAAACACCCTTTCATAGTGTTAATTCTTGAATGAATTAAATTGCATGTTTAATTAATTAAATCAAAATCTTAAAGTTACCATTGGTATAACCTTGTGAGAGTCTATACTAAATGTTTCTTAGTGATTCATTAGTTTTCTTTTAATGGTTCACATCTGAAAATGTTGCGATAAATCCGAAGATCCGTTTCTTGACAGACCATAGAACTACTGAAATTTTTAATAAACCCTTCATCACAATTTTTTTTTCCTCCAACACAATTATTTATTGCATCAAATCTCCAATGTTGGATACTAGATTAGACGATCTGTCACCATACATCATTCGAGTTTCACACAGAAACATGTCCAGAAGCTCGCAGATTATTATCATTTGGAGGAGGACCCAATCGAAAAGGTCAAACCGTCTGTACCCAAGGTAATTTGCCCACTGCCCTCTGTGTCCTTAGGACCGCGACGAAAGTATAAAAGGAAACCACAGATTACGATGGCCACAACTACGATGCCGACGATGACCCATCTCGGAGTATCCCACCACGAAATGTTGTCGTCGGACGAAGGGGGGAAGTACGGGCAACACGGACAACACGGACAATTCTGTGGACAGTTATTGTTCTCCATCAAGAGAACCCTGCGTTGTTAAATGCAAGCGACGAGTTTACAAACATATTTTGAAGCATCAATTCACACAAGAAAAGAAGTTCTTCAAAAGGAGGGTACTTTATCAGAAAAGAAACACTTTTTTTGATCACATAAACCAAGGAGATTACTTGGCCCGAGTGCGAGAAGGAGATGATTGAAAACGGAATGAAGTAGGATATAGCATAAACCGAAGAGTCAAAGGAGGTGCTCGCGTGTACCTTATCAAGAAGAACCGAGGCGAAAGGTGTTATTGGTATAATTCTTACACAACCAGCAGAGGAGTGCGAATTTTCATGAGGTAGCCCCTCTTTATAATGGCTCTCTTCTACCCTCCATTATTGGTGACGGCTTTTGATTTAGAAAATTACCAAAAAAGTCTCAAACTTATTGTAATTGTGTCAATTCAATCATAATTTTTTTTTTTGGTTAGTTGGGTCCTAAACCTTTTTGGATTTGTGTCAATCCAGTCAATTTAGCCAAAATTGGTTGGCCGACGCTGACATGGATGCCAATCATTTTATGTGCTAAGTGTAGGCATAATTGAAAAATCAAATTGCAATTGATAGGACTTGGAAGGGCCATGCTAAGTGTAGACACCTCCTTCAAGGGGAATCGCTTAGTAATCCATTAACTTCCCTACGAATCTAATTTGCCCTCCGGAGGGCACGACAACAATTGCTAAGGTTTTCCGGCACAAGGTGGAGATGTAATGTTGTTAGGGGCTTTTTATTTTTATTTTTCTTTTGTCACCTTTTTATAAGGGGTGTTACGAATAACCCTTGAGAACGGATACGTGATCCCTTTATGACCATTGGAAAATGAAAAAATAAATCTCGTCCGTTGATTGTAAAAGCTTCAAGGTTTTGTGTATTACAGCCATCTTATAGGAGTTACGAGAAAATTCAGAGAGGCATAATTTGTTGTGATACCGGATTTCTCAATGGAACATAAAACTGCCGAATTCAATAAACCATCCAACGCAAACATTATTTCCTGCAATAACAAAAATTATCTATTGCATGGAATCTGGCATGTTATACGATAGAGTAAATGATCCGTCATTGTGCATCATTCAATTTCCACCTACGGTAACTTTATCCTTTGATTACAACTCGGACGACACGGGCAGCTTGGCAACTTCATCAGACAACACGGGCAGCTTGGCAACTTCATCGGACAACACGGGCAGCTTGGCATCGTCGATGAGTTCGATGATGGGTGGCCGCAGCCACGATGGCAAATAAGTGAATATAAGAAAATGATGAAAATAATTATTAGCAAAAGAGTAGATAGAGTTACCCACTATTAAGAAAAATTTAAATTAGGAAAAAAAAGCATTAGATGACATGATTGCACATAATTTCGTATACAAATATGATAGCTCTTGGGATTAAATGCATAATTGTTAGGGAAAAAGCTACCAAAAACCCCAAACTTTGGCTAAAGTGACAAATTTATCATAATTTTTTTTGTGATACAAAAAACTCCAAACTTTACTAATTGCGACACATTTATCCCCAACTTTTTTTCGTGACATAAAAAAACTCTAAACTTATATTCGCGTGACACATTTATCATAAAGTATAGGGCATTTTGTTCTTTTTCTTTTTTCTTTCTTTTTTCTTCTTCTTCTCTCTTCCCTTCTCTGGCCATGGCGAAGGGAAGTCAGACTCGGGCTAGGGCCGCCCTTGTCAGTGTCGGGCGAGGTTGCTAGATCCGGCCTAGGCGGCATTAGGCAAGGGCGGCCCTTGCCGAATCTGGCAAGGGCTGTCCTCACCCAACCTAGGCGAAGGTCACCCTCGCCTGGGTTGGCGAGGGCAACACCCAAGTGAGGGCTGCCTTCGCCCGACGCCAGCAAGGGCGGCTAAATTCTTCAACTGTTGACGAATTTAGCTATGACAAATGAATTACCATACCTCCTTTGATCAACAAAGGTATTTTCAAATGTGAGCCGTCCATTGCAAGGACGGTGGAAGTTCCTAACCACGAACCATCTATTATCGTAGTATTTTTCAAATACAGAATAATTAATAAATAAATTTATTCAGTCGTGCACACGAGTATGAATAAACGGACATGGCAATGAGGAAATTATTACATAGGCCCTTTCGATTACGCTTTGTCTTCGTAGGAACCGTAGTTTAAAAAAAGAAACACTAGTCACTTTCCACGCATTATGTGAGGGAGAAAGGGGAATCCTATGGCAGGCGCATGTGAAGAGTTGCTTATCAATCAAAGCTTGTGCTTTTCATATGGGAAGGGATTGAAAATAACATCTTAGTTTCCAGGACACACACCACCCATAATTGTTGCCATTGTTTTGTCTTATCTTCTTCGTCTGATGCTCACTTGCAATTATTGATCTGGACAAGTTGGACGGACGCAAGAAAGAAAAGAAAGAATTGACTCATGTGGATCATCCTATGAGGGCAAGAGAAAAGGTGAAGTTCTTCCTTTTTGGGTCAAAGAAAATTTTATTGAAATTATGAACATTGTCTAAAGAGTCCCAGGCAAGGGGAATCTAAACAAAGGAGAGACCGAAGGACTTGCAGAGGAATAAAAGCCAATTTTGTGGAATAGAGCCAATCCGTCGAGTCCTCGTAGCTTAGTTTACAAGCCCGCATTAGTAGGAACAAAAAGTGTTAAAATCTATATCTATATGTCTATGTGGAAAGGGAGATTATATGTATATGTCTTTTGGCAATGTAAATGGAATAGTGCAATAATTTGAATTTGATGATTAAGAGCTGAATTAGATGTAATATGTTTGTAGTTACAAATCTAACAATTGAAAGAATAACTGCACCAGAAGCTCTAAAACTTATCGCGAAAGTGCAATTGAGTCATAAAATTTTCAAAAAGTACTGTCAATTCCAAGAGATTTTTGCTTTTTTGTGTTTCCTCTATATTCTTCTCCCTAAATTTGAGCTTGCTTAAAGGTTAATTAACTTTGATTAATGGATTCTTGCAGAGTGATCCAATGGCAGTTGTGTTCTTGAGGAAAAGAGATGGGATGCTTTAGGAACTTGAGAGGATCAGAAGTTATATTGAGCAGGTTGGATGCCCCGTGGATTAAAAAGATGCATTTAGCTCATCAGTTTGACTGTTCGGCTTTTGGTTATGGATTGAAAAGAACTTATATACTACATACTTTTACTATGGTTATAGATCGACTTA
The DNA here is from genome assembly GCA_014182715.1 of Eucalyptus cloeziana. NCBI lineage: Eukaryota > Viridiplantae > Streptophyta > Magnoliopsida > Myrtales > Myrtaceae > Eucalyptus > Eucalyptus cloeziana. The sequence goes on along the minus strand of CM024635.1, from coordinate 33,749,539 downwards.
ATTTTTGGTTATTTCCTGAAGTTGGAATATATATCAATAGATGCTCATCTCTTTTCTTACCTTTGATGTTGGACGATCTTATGTTTGGAAGGAATTCGAATGTTAATTGGCAATTTCGTAACCCTTGCAATCAGGCTTATCAGGGAAGTATATACTGTTATAATATGTAATATATTTTTATTATTCTAAATATGATCTCAATATTGTATTCCTAATAAATTCCGATTTATTGCCCAATTTATTACTCACGTGTATTACGTGATATTTGCCCGTTAATATGTTACCATAACGGTCTTGATGGAAGATATCGGTAACGTAATAAACGGAATAAAAACGTCAGGTCGTCTAATTCAAACCCTATCACTACAAAAAACACACCGTCAGGTTTGAGGGGTATTGGCTAGTAGAATAGGACGTACAGATCTGGTGTTCCCCATATTGCAGATCGATCGTGCTACGTGGATTCGTCCGAGGTTTTGAGGTTTTCCACTTTTGCAAATTTCATCAATGGCTGGAGGTATGTTGATCTTTACGTTTCCGCAAATCGATCTCGAATTCTATATGAATTTATCTGTGATTGATAAATCGGGATTGTTAGGTTTCAGCTTATATTTAATCTAACAGTTGGTATCAGAGCATGTTTACAATCTCTACCTTGGTGAAATTTTTGGAATTTATTTTCATTGAATTATGTGTGCGTAAATTCGAATTCTATATGGCTTGCATCGGAATTTAGAATCCGGCCAAATTCGGGCAACCCACCACGCGATAATGGATATGCATGATCACACCGCCATTAGGAAGAAAAACCCTTCAATTTTTCGGCATATTACTGATTGTCGGAGGTTAATCAAGTGGTGAAATTTTGGTGGTTAGGGTTTTATAGGGCAGATCGTTTTTTGGCTTAATTCTGGTCCATACATTGGTCGTTTTTGCCGGATCTTGAATTTATTCGTACGTCTTGACGTTCTCTTCGAAACCCATGAACCAATTTGGTTGGACATGGGCTGTGGGAGAAGACCCAGACGGCGGAACAAAGCCGGTGGCGGCGGAAGGAGCGACGGAAAAGAAGAAAGCCCGAAAAGAAGGCTTTGGGCGCGTGTGACGCACGAGCCCAAGGGCTACAGCAGGCGCGTGCAACGGGCGCGTGCGTTGCACGCGCCCGAAGGACTGCGGCTGGCGCGTGCAACGCAGGCGCCCAAAGGGCTGAAAGGGGTATGATTTCTCAATTCTGCCCCTCCGCATTTAAGAAAATTGCGATTCTGCCCTTACCAGCATGAAATTCCGATTTTGCCCCCTAGGGCGTGGAAATTTACGATTTTGCCCTTTTTGGGCATAAAATTCCTGTTTTACCCCTTAAAAGTAAAATTCCAATTCTGGCCTTGCGTGCAAAATTCTAGTTTTACCCCTTTTTGCATGTGATTTTACTGTTCTACCCTTATGTGCAATTTTATGAATATTTTTCATAAAATTAAATGTCTAGTGATCCGTATATATTTAATTAATTAAGGATTAGCCACAGCATCTTTGATTATATTAAATTATATACATTAAAAGCCTTTGGATCACATATAGTCAAAGACAATAATTGTAATTATTTACATTAATATTATAAATTTTATCCCACATGAATTTTCAATATATTAATGTGATTAATTAGGATGAAATATTATTTTATCTTTCTTAATTTACCCACAGGGAATAAGGAAGGGAATATAATTTGATAGTTTCATCATGAAGTAATTATGAATCAATTTAAATTAGAAACTTAGCCCACGGGGCAGTTTTTGATGTTATGTGATTCGTATTTTTATAACATGTTTTACATTGGTAAAATATGATTTAAGTTTATTTGCCTCAAATATATTGATACATAAGTTTTCTTTGATTATGATGCAGTCTTACCACCTACGATTAATTCTGGTATAATTGTTCTCGAGCTTAATGGAAATAACTTTAAAGAATGGAGGGAATTAGTTCTTCTTCAATTGGGGTGCATGGATCTTGATTATGCTCTAAGGTCAGACGAACCACCTGAACCTACTGAGAATAGTACTCATGCTGAACATACTCGTTATGTTCAATGGGAGCAATCCAACCGTCTCAGTGTGATGTACATAAAGACAAAACTCTCTGCTAGTATTTGTGGTTTAGTCATTCAGCATAAAAATGCCAAGGAATTGCTGGAGGCTATTGATGCACAATTTGAGTCTTCAAAGAAGGCGCATGCCATGACCCTAATTATGAAGTTCTCATCATTGAAGCTTACCAGTGTAAGAGGTGTGCGTGAGCACATCATGAAGATGAGGGGCATTGCAGCTTAGCTGAAGAATCTTGAGGTTGGAATATCAGAATCCTTTCTTGTATACTATATCCTAAATACTCTCCCACAAGAGTATGCCCCTTTCAAGATCTCTTACAACACACATAACACTAAATGATCAATTAATGAACTCATGACCATGTGTGTTCAAGAGGAAGAGAGGCTACTAATGGAGAAAGGTGAAAGTGCTCATATGGCAACACAGGATAAGTATAAAGGGCAAGGCAAGCATAAGGGAAAAGGTAAGATGCCTCTACCTCCCCAAGCTGGCATTAAGAAGGAATCCAAGTGCTTCTTCTGTAAAAAGAAGGGGCACATGAAGAAGGATTGCTCCAAATTTAAGGCCTGGCTCAAAAAGAAAGGTAACCAACTCGCATGTGTTTGTTATGAACCTAATATGGTTGATGTGAGTCACAACACTTGGTGGATTGATTCTGGTTCTACAATCCACATTTCGAATTCATTGCAGGGTTTTTAGAACCAGCGGAAACTAGAGGGAAGTGAACAAGGCATCTATTCGCGAAACAAGATGCGCTCACATGTGGAAGCTATTGGAACATGCAGATTAGTTCTCAGTAGTGGTTTTGTTTTAATTTTAGAAATGACCTTTTATATTCCTAGTTTTTCTAGGAATTTAATTTCAGTTTCAAAACTTGTACCATTGGGATACTCCTTTGAATTTTCAGATTCAACATTCAATTTATCGTATAAATCTAAAATTGTTGGGAGTGGTATTTTGTCTGACGGTCTCTTTCGAATTAATTTACAAGACAATGCCATTAATAATGCGATGCACGTTCATGATAATGCTGGTATAAAACGATGTGTTGTGGATGAGGATTCCTTTATGTTGTGGCACCGGAGATTGGGACATATCTCCATGGATAGAATTAAGAGACTAGTAAATGATGGAGCACTTAATACTCTAGATTTTACTGATTATGACACTTGCGTGGACTGTATAAAGGGAAAACAGACCAACAAGTCAAAGAAAGGTGCTAAGAGGAGTACATAAATATTAGAAATCATACATATAGATATTTGTAGTCTAGATATTGACTCAAATGGTCAGAGATACTTCATTTCTTTCATAGATGATTATTCACGATTCATGTATCTCTACTTTCTTCGTAATAAGCATGAAGCACTAGATGCCTTTAAGGTATTTAAAACCGAAGTAGAGAAACAATGCGACAAGCAAATTAAGATCGTGAGATCAGATAAAGTTGGAGAATACTATGGTAGATACACTGAAGATGGACAAGCACCTGGTCCATTTGCGAAGTTTCTTGAAGAGCATGAGATTATTGCCCAATACACTATGCCTGGTTTACCAGACCAAAATGGTGTCGCAGAAAGAAGAAACCGAACATTATTGGACATGGTGCGGAGTATGCTTAGCAACTCCAAACTTCCTAAGCTTTTGTGGACTGAGGCTCTTAAAACGGCTGTGTACATATTAAACTGAGTTACAACCAAGGTTGTTCCAAGGACGCCTTTTGAGTTATTTAAAGGTTGGAAACCGAGTTTGCGACATGTATGTGTTTGGGGATGCCCATCTGAAGTAAGAGTCTACAATCCACAGTAAAAGAAATTAGATCCAAGGACTATAAGTGGGTATTTCGTTGGATATGCCGAAAAGTCCAAAGGATACATATTTTATTGTCCATCTCACACCACTAGGTTTGTGGAATCAAGAAATGCTAAATTTCTTGAGAATGATTTGATTAGTGGGAGCGATCAATTCAGGGACTTTGTTCCCGAAAAAGATCATTCAGATACTCAACCTTCCACCTCAGGTACTGGATTGGTTGTTGTTTACAACGCCCCTTCAGTTCAATCAGTCGTTGAGCAACCAATCATTGAAGATGCACAACCTGCTGCTATTGATCCGGTAGACCCAACTGTTCAGCAATTACCAGATATTGTTGAGCTTCAAGTAGAACAATAAACTCCTTAGGAGGATGTTGATGCAACATTAAGAAGGTCTACTAGAATGAAGAAATTAGCAATTTCTAATGACTACATTGTGTATCTACAATAATCTGACTATAATGTTGGAGCTGAAAGTGATCCTGAGACGTTTTCACAAGCCATGAGTTGTTATAAATCTAATTTATGGTACAATGCTATGAAGGAAGAGATGAATTCTATGTCATCAAACGAAGTCTAGGATTTAGTTGAGTTGCCTGATGGTGCGAAGGCCATTGGTTGTAAATGGGTCTTTAAAACTAAGAAGGATTCATTAGGTAATATTGAGAGATACAAAGCCAGATTCGTTGCTAAGGGATTCACTCAAAAGGAGGGAATCGATTACACGGAGACGTTTTCTCCTGTATCTAAGAAAGATTATCTTCGTATTATTTTGGCATTGGTTGCTCATTTTGATATGGAGTTACATCAAATGGATGTGAAAACGGTGTTCCTCAATGGAAAATTGGAAGAAGTGGTTTACATGAAACAACCAGAAGGATTCTTCTCTAATGCTGGTGAGCATTTGATATGCAAACTTAAAAGATCTCTATATGGCTTGAAACAAGCATCCCGCCAATGGTACTTAAGATTCCATGAGGTCATCTCTTCATTTGGTTTTAAAGAGAATGTCATGGATCAATGTATATACCAGAAGGTTAGTGGGAGCAAAATTTGTTTCCTTGTGCTATATGTAGATGACATTTTACTTGCAACCAATGACAAGGGGTTGTTATATGAAGTGAAACAATTTCTCTCTAAGAGTTTTAATATGAAGGATATGGGTGAAGCGTCTTATGTCATTGGCATTAAGATCCATAGAGATAGACCTCGAGGTATATTAGGACTATCTCAAGAAACCTATATCAATAAGGTCTTAGAGAAGTTTCAAATGAAAGATTGTTCACCAAGTATAGCACCCATTGTGAAGGGTGATAGGTTTAATTTAAACCAATGCCCGAAGAACGATTTTGAAAGGGAACAAATGAAGAACATCCCATATGCTTCTGCTGTCGGAAGCTTGATGTATACTCAGGTTTGCACTCGACCTGACATAGCCTTTGTTGTGGGAATGTTGGGAAGATACCAAAGTAATCCAGGTATGGACCACTGGAGAGCTGCAAAGAAGGTGATGAGGTACCTTTAAGGAACAAAGGGATACATGCTTATGTATAGACGGATGGACAACTTGGAGGTAGTTGGTTACTCGGACTCAGACTTTGCTGGTTGCGTTGATTCCCGTAAATCAACATCGGGATATATTTTTATGTTTGCTGGCGGAGCTGTATCCTGGAGGAGTGCAAAACAAACCTTGGTTGCCACTTCCACTATGGAGGCAGAGTTCGTTTCCTATTTTGAGGCCACCTCATATGGTGTGTGGTTGAAAAGTTTCATATCGGAGCTTAGAGTTATGGATTCCATTGCTAGGCCATTAAGAATATTTTGCGACAATTCAGCTGCAGTTTTTATGGCTAAGAACCACAAAAGTGGTAGTTGAAGTAAGCACATCGACATCAAGTATTTAGCCATCAGAGAACGTGTTAAAGAGAAGAAAGTGGTCATAGAACACGTAAGCACTAGATTGATGATAGCTGATTCTTTAACTAAAGGCATGCCACCAATGAGTTATAAGGATCATGTATCTAGAATGGGCATTGGTCCAATCATGTAAATTTTTCTTTATATGGAAGAATTTGTGAGACTTTTATTCATTTATAATGTTTTTCTCAATACAGTTGTATACATTCAGTTATTATGAGAAAAACAATTATGTTTGACCTGGAGTAAACATAAGGTTTATTCATTAAGTTATTTGATCACATATGGGCTAATGAAATACATTGTGATACACGGAAGATAATACTCACTCTAAGAGGACTCATCGCCGTGATTCATGTGTTTTATTTCAATATGAAGTTTATGTGGGTTTGGGTTAATAATTCATTTGATGGAATATTGGGATCAAGTGGGAGAATATTATAATATGTAATATATTTTTATTATTATAAATATGATCCCAATATTGTATTCCCAATAAATTCCGATTTATTGCCCAATTTATTACTCACGTGTATTACGTGATATTTGCCCGTTAATATGTTACCATAATGGTCTTGATGGAAGATATCGGTAACGTAATAAACGGAATAAAAACGTCAGGTCGTCTAGTTCAAACCCTATCACTACAGAAAACACACCATCAGGTTTGAGGGGTATTGGCTAGTAGAACAGGATGTACAGATCTGGTGTTCCCCATATTGCAGATCGATCGTGCTACGTGGATCCGTCCGAGGTTTTGAGGTTTTCCACTTTTGCAAATTTCATCAATGGTTGGAGGTATGTTGATCTTTACGTTTCCGCAAATCGATCCCGAATTCTGTATGAATTTATCTGTGATTGATAAATCGGGATCGTTAGGTTTCAGCTTATATTTAATCTAACATATACTAGTTCATTTAGATTACTTGGGTTTCCATTTGCCTTTTATCTATCCAATTTGAGAAAGAAGAAATGTCAATGGTATCTCTAATCGGGAGGTTTCCTTGCAGACGTCAAAGCTGATGGACCAAAAGAAGAAATGCCTTTAGCTTCCGTTAACTCCTATGAATAAAAAAGATATATGTCCATTTCTCTTAACACAACTGTTAGTGAAATCTTGAATTAGCTAATTAATGCGATACATTTATGGAAATTTAGGACATAATTATGAGGAGTGGTGGTTGATAACTCCCGATTATTTACATGTCATCATGCCATCCAATTTTAACTGGTGCAAATGATCTACTCTTTCTGATTGACCATGACCTCCTTTTGAAAATTAGGGTATTACAATTGCTCCGTTCCTTTTCACTTCAAATACCCAATGTGAGGCTTTCTTTATTTCTCGCCTCACATGTGCACCAAATTTACTCCTCTCACATGTGAGTCTACCAAACTGAGGCCAAACGTTGCCATTTGATACACGACCTTCTCTTTTGAAAATCATTGACTACTTCTTTGTATCCCAAAAAGTGAAATATAGCAATTTTTTTTTTTATCTCATATGTGTACTCAACGAAGGAACGCTTCAAAATGTATTTACTAATGCCAAATAGAAAAAAAGCAAAATCTTCGTGGACCATAGATTGGTTTGTATTATTGAATTTTAAGCATTGTTTTTTGTTTTTGGATTTAAGGAAAGTGCTCACACCAAGCACTCAAAGATTTAAGTGAAATTTATTTCATGAAAAGAGTCAAATTAACTAACAGAAGCCTCACATTAGTCCAAATGGTCAAATAAGATGGGCTTATTATCAATTACAACCATAGTGGAAGCTCCTAATTACGAGCTGTCCATTAACGATATATTCTCAAACATAGAGTAAATACATAACTAATTAATCAATTCTATTGTGCATACAAGTGTGAGTTTATGTCTGATCCACAGCAAAAAGACAATAAGGCAAATCGCTGTGGCCAAAAGTAATGGCCGACAAAAAGAAAAGCACAATATGGACAATACTATGAATCCCTATGGAATTTTTTTTGAGGGATCAGCGTCACCAAACTTAGCCAACCATCGCTGTCAGTTGTCCATAATCGTTAGCCTAAAGGCCAAATCGAGACAATCCCAAGGGTCCCAAGACAACCTCATTCGAAATGGAAGATTCATATCATGATTATACCTTTCACATAAATACACGATTTCATATCATGATCATACCTTTCGCATAAATACATGATTTCTTTTTGGATTTTGCCAGAACTTCAAATGATGTGCCAACCGACCGTGGTCACTGGCCCAGTGCTCATTGTTGGCATCTTGATTGTCAAGTCACATTTAATCAAAGACTCCAGAAAGAATGATGAGAATGTGGAACTCTTTAAATCGGGGCCCTCACCTTTTGTTCATATATCATCAATAATTTTTGCTTTTTTTAAAGTGAGGATGTACGTAAGAAGGAATGATTAAATAACATGACAAAGAGTTGGGAACTTTCAATTCCCATGCCAAATAATCATGATCATGATTTAAGCAAGTCCTTAAAAGACTCAAGGGAAAGAAACAAGGGGTGGGAGACCTCGCAATATTGCTCCCGTAATCCCTCTTAGTCAGGCAGAAAAAAATTGACTAGGAATTAAGGGCCATTCAGTGGTGAAGGTAGACATCATATGAGGGTTATCAAACCCTGGCTATCGTAGGATAGATAGGTAAAGTAGCCTCCCACATATGGAGTGAGAAGAGATGGATGAAAGTCCTACTACAAGAAAGGCATGCCTCATGGCAAGTCAACATAACCGGTCAGTGAGGCAATTCTTTCTCACATACATCCTCACTTTAAAAAAGCAAAAATTATTGACGAGCGGACCAATCCTAGTTATTGCAGGATAGACAGATAAAGTAGCCTCTCACATCTAGAATGAGAAGAGATAGATGAAAGTTCTACCGCAAGAAAGGCATGCCTCACGGCAAGTCAACATCACCGGTTGGTGAGGCATGCCTTTCTCATGTACATCCTCACTTTGAAAAAGCAAAAATTATTGACGAGTGGACCAAAGCACACTATAGATAGCCATTATAACATGACAAAGAGTTGGGAACTTTCAATTCACGTAGCAGATAATCATGATCTAACGTTAATGACATTATCGTTATGTTGATTTGATGTGAGGCATGCCTCTTTCATGTACATCCTCACTTTAAAAATGCAAAAATTATTAATTAAGGGTGAGCATATCAGATCGCCCGAATCGGATTGGACTGGCTGGTTCGGTTCGATTCGATTCCTAGGGACGTTGATCCAGTTCTCAAAGGCGTTGGTCCAATTTCCAGTTCCATAAAAATGGAATTGACGATTTTCAGTCCGCTTCTTGATTCCGAGGGGGAATCGAATGGGATTGGACCGACTCTTTTTTTTTTTATAAATATTTTTAATTTCTTAGAAATATCAATAAACCCTAAAATTGTAATAACTCTAGTATTTCTTAATTTTTTTTGCTAAGTGGCTGGTTCCATTGGATTGGACTGGATGGTCCGATTCTTGGTCCTAGGACCGGCTGGTCTGATCCTCAATCCCATAGTGATTCATTAGTTTTCTTTTAATGGTTCACCTTTGAAAATGTTGCAATAAATCCGAAGATCCATTTCTTGAAAGACCATAGAACTATAGAAATTTAATAAACCCTTCATCATAATTTTTTTTTCTTCCAACACAATTAATTAGTGCATCAACTCTCCAATGTTGGATACTAGAATAGACGATCTGTCACTATACATCATCTAAGTTTCACACAGAAACATGCCTAGAAGTTTGCAGATTGTGACATCCCAGATTTTTAGTCCTGTTTTCTACTGAATAAATCGAGCATTTCATTGATGCGCTTATATGGCTATTCTCATAGCTGATCACTCTCGATATAACTAGACTATCTGAGGAAATCATTAAGGAATTTTAAGGCAATAGACTTGAGAATTCGACCAGGAATCGGCTTCTTGACCGTGTTAATCTTTAGAAGCCATTATGGCACAGTTAAAAATCGAATTGAGATCAGAGATAGGTTGGTTCGATAGAGATGTGTGGCTAATCGTGGGTGACACAACTGAATTGGAAAATTCTCGTCGGCCGGCACTAGACTAATTTTTCTATCGTTTTGATACCCTGTGTCCATATTTGAATCCTCGAGATTTTCACGACAACCGAGAGTCGCCAATGAGTCGAGTGGCTTCATTGTGGCTCGAAGAAAATTGACCACGGGTCATTTGCACTGAAAAATTTCTAAAAGTTACCCGATAGCCTAAGTCATGCTAAAAACGCGCCAAGTGGAAATTAACCGTGAATTCGAGTCCGATTTCAGAAATTGAAGTTTCTGTTATGTCACAATAAATTCTAGGAACGTTGACTCAGTCTCAGAAGATTTTTCTGCAACTTGAGACTTTTTGGGAAAAAGTCGTCCTAGGGCTGTTTTTGTCCAGAAAAAGGTCGGGATCGTTTTTGGTTGCGCATTTAGGACGCAAGATGGATCAATTGATGAGAAAAAAAATATCAATTTGATAATTGAAGTGTCGATTGAATTTATTAGGACCGAATTGGATGGGATCAAGCACGATCGGGTGTCCAATTGAGAGAAATTTGTGTCAAATTCGTATGCCCCCTCTTCCTATGGTCTTTGGACCATTTCAAGGTTGTAAAGTGAAGGTCTTGGTAGCTCATTGAAGGCCAAGGAAGTATACTTGGCTAGGAATGGTCAAGGGAGACAATGGTGTGGAAAATAAGGCTTGGTGAAGCCCTTGGTTCCCTAGATCTTTCCTCTCTCTCCCTTCCTCTCCAAGCCAGCCGGCCACCTTTCTTGCTCCCCCTCCTCTCCATTTGCGACCACCACCGGCCAAAGAAGACAGCTAGCAAGCCGTTGGACCGCCTAGAGCCATCACTGCCGCACGCCGTCGCCGTTTTCGCTTGCGCGAGCCACCTACGCGCCGTCTGCCCAGCTCGCCGTCGTTCTACCTCAGCCGTGCGTCCAGGAGCTCCTCTGGTCAGCTCAGACCGTCGTGAGCCGCCGCAAAGCCCTGTTCGACCTCGTTTCTCTGTCGCCCCCGCTCCTCGCCTCAACCAACACCGAGCAGCCCCTTCTCTCGGCCTTGTTCAGCACCAACCAGCCAAGAACAGAATAGGAAGAAGTGGGTTTCGTGGTTGCTGTTTGGCCCGTTTTGGAGTGGTTCCGGGCCTCAAAACCTAGGCTCACTTTGGAGAAAGTCGGCCCTCGTCGTGTTCCCGTTGAATCGAACCGAACGGTTCGATAAACAAGTGAGTTTAACTCACTAATCCCTTCTTAGTAGACTAATGATGCTTAAGGGTTGATTAGATTTAATTAATTGTGATTAGGTGGATAGATTAGAGTAGAGTAATTAAATTAGTGCCTTAATGATGCATGTTAGACAAATGGTTAATAATATTAGCAAGTAGACTCATGTTATTATTTATTGAACGAGTTTCAGAAATTTTCTGGGTCCGTTCAAGGCGTCCAATTAGGCATTACCGGCCTAAATTGGATTTATTGTATTTATTTAATATTTTTCGTAATTAATTAATTAATTAATTAATTTCCAGAAATTAGGCTGGGATAGTCGACGACCGAAATTTTATGTTGATTATTGTGATGCAGTCTGTTTATTTATTTGAGTGCTAAATCGTGCCGAATTGAATTGATTATGATTTTAGGATTTTATTCCTAAATTATTCAATGTCAGAAATTGATTGGAGAATGACCGAGCGTGGGTCTATAGCGCCAATAAAATTTTGATGGGCTATATAAAGTGGTGGAAAAGAATGTTGTATTACGTGGCTCGGAGACCAAGAGCGTTGTCCTGGAGAATGCATGTGACTTGTTGATTAGATAAATCACCTTTGAAGGGCACGTGACTCGGTGATTAGTATGTCACCTTAGAGAATGCACGTGGCTCGGTGATTTGGTATATCGCCTTAGAGAATGCACGTGGCTTGGTGATTAAGTACGTCGCCTTAGAGAATGCACGGGGCTTCGCGATTAGACATGTCGCCTTGGAGAATGCACGTGGCTCGGTGACTAAGTATGTTGCCTTAGAGAATGCACGTGGCTCGGTGACTAGATATATATTATCTGGAGACTGAATGCTATGGATTAAATTGACTGGGGAATGGTCTGACTGACATGTAATCGACTAGGTCGATTGATCAATGTTTCGATAGGTAGTGGTTGATTGGTTGCCTATTCGAATTGTGCTGATTTGCAGGTGGAATCTAAGGCCAAGGTAAGTCCTCTGACCCGTGTGTGCTTAGGCAACCCTTATGGCGTATTGGTTTCCTAATCGGGTCTTAGGAGGGTAGAACTCGTTGAGACGTAGTCTCACCCCGTTGTGGGACAACATTTCAGGTCCCTAGATGGTAGCACCTCCACCTCCTCGTCCTCCCATGCATTTTGGTATTCCTGAAGAGATCTCAGAGATAGCATACCACTACCATATACATAACCACCCCGAGGGACTAGAGTACGTACTGGTTAAATCGACCGTCTAGGTTGACGTGGGTACAGACGCCTTGAGGCCCCATGGGTATCGATCATGGTATTGTCACTACCATGATGGGCGAAGAGAGGGTCCCATACCATACCGGTAGTGTCCCCTTGTACATATTGGAAGAGGCGTTCGGAGAAGGGATGGTAGATCCTAAGGACAGGTCGGTAATGGATGCCAAGGATCCTAAACTCAAGGACGTTTCTCATACTCCCGTGTACTCCATCGAAGACGCTAACTGGAGCGAAGAAGAAGGGCAGATCGTTGGGCAGGAGGAGGGACGGGAGGATGAACCTATTGACGAGGAACTTGGAGAGGAGGAACTGGAGGAGGATCAGGATATGGAAGACCCCGACGAGGAACCCGAAGAAGAAGAAGAGGAAGAAGATCTTGAAGAAGTGGAGTCGGAGGAGGATCCAGAGTATGACCCTGATGAGGACTGAAACCTCACCCTGTTTTACAAACCCCGGGTCTTGAACTGTTGTATGATAGATCAAACTCCTGTGAATAGTATTGTATTATATACTATGAGGTTTGCTTGTATAAAAGTGTGGTTGTGGTTTTTCAATTGTGAAAAATATGACCCTACTTTTTTATCCCATTGTTTTATTGTTTGGGGATTATTTAACTGCTTCCGCATGCATATCAAAATGAATGGGTCGGCGATGAGTCCTAGGACGTCGCTATTTAATCGACCAAGGAGAGGGATGGGTGCGTGCCCGAGAATCGGGGTGTGACATCCCCTTTTTGTGGTATCAGAGCGAAGTTCAAGATTGGAGTGATAAAGAGCGATGGTTCATGGGATAGTAGTAGGAAAGGCCTTTAAATTCTTGCTGGTGTATGTCTGTGTTAGCTGAGTGCCAGAATTGATTGCTGTTTGTGGATCGCTCATCTTCTAATCCAGTGTGGATTTGGAAGACAGGTTTTAGTAGAAGCTGAACCATGAGTGACCAAGAGCCAATAACTCCTGCCAAGAGAGCCAGTTGGGCCGTAACTCGGGGTAGAGTGCCGACCAGGGTCGGTACCCGAGGAGGCAGAGGTCGACTGCTAGCTCAGGCTAGCGCGAGTGGAGTGGCACCACCTACAGTGGATGCCAGGGTAGCAGCCCCTGGTGATCCCAGAGTAGAAGGGATTATGCAAGCGCTAGAGGCCATGAGAGATGTCATGGCACAATAGACTTTGAATCAAGCCGCTGTTGTTGTTGCACCTGCCGCCGCACTTGTTGCTGTACCCGTCGAAGCTCAACCTGAGAATATTTTGGCACAGAGAGAAAGGCCAATCCACAAGCTGGTGGAACAATTCTTGAGGTTGAATCCGTCTCAATTCACTGGGGCAGGAGACCCCGAAGCTGCTGCCTTGTGGGTTCAAAAATTAGAGAAGGCTTTTGCATTACTGATGTGCAATGAAATTGAAAAGGTAATCCTTGCAACTTACCAACTGGAGGGAGTTGCAAATACTTGGTGGAGAACCACCCAGGGAGCAGTATTCCCAGAAGGTGTCGTCCCGGTGTGGAATGCCTTCCTTGAGGCTTTCAATGAGAAGTACTTTTCAGAGACTACCAGAGAGATGAAAATGGCAGAGTTTCAGTGTCTTCGCCAAGGTTCCCTGACTGTCGACCAATATGAAGCGAAGTTTGCTGAACTGTCACAATATGCTTCTGAGTTAATTGAGAATCCTGCGAATCGAGTGAGAAGGTTCAGGGACGGATTCAGGCCGGACTTGAGGAGTGTATTGATTTTGCTAAATCTGAGGAATTACAATGAACTATACCAGAGAACCCAGATGATCGAGAGAGATCAGAATGAGAGAACCACCACCTCTGGGTCAAGATTTAATACAAACAGAGATGCAATCCACTAGGGAAAGAGGCTCATGCCTGGAGGCAAATTCCAAGTCCCGCCCAACAAGAAGGGTGGATTTGGTAGATCAGTGCCCAATAGGAGTGAAGTGTGTCACTTCTATGGAAGACGACACAAGTCAGCCTCGTGCCCATCTAGATCGGGTGCGTGTTTTGAATGTGGCCAATAGGGCCACTTAGCCAGAAATTATCCTAGAAAGCTAAGAGGACAATCGCAACTGCCACCGCCGCCGCAGATGGGACAGATTTGAGGGTATGCCCCTCAGAACATGCCACCGGGAGGGCAGCTGAGACCTCCAATTTAGGGCACCGTGTATGCAATTACACAGGGTCGGGCAGAAGCTGCGCCTGATGTGATCACATGTATGGTTTCACTGAACGACCATCTTTCTTACGCTTTGTTTGATTCGGGAGTAACCCATTCCTTCATTGCCGAGCAGTATGTTAAGTTGATAGGGGTCAATCCTAAAATATTGGAGTCGGCAATTTGCATATCTACACCCTTGAAGGATAAAGTTATTGCTGCTTTAAGTTGTTCGGGGTGCAAGTTAGAGATTGGTGAGCGAGTGGGGAAAATTGATATGTTAGTTCTAGCCATGTATGATTTCGATTTATTTATTGGCATGGACTGGCTCACCAAGTAACGAGCAAAAATGGACTGTTATCACAAAGCGATTCAGTTTGACCCAATAAGGGGTGTGAGCTTCGAGTTTGTCGGGAATCGAGGAGGACCCTTGATTGTCCTAATCTCGTCGCCAGAGGCAACTCGTCTATTAGACGAGGGTTGTCAAGAGTACCTAGCAACTGTCATGGATACGACAGTTGAGGAACTAAAAATGGAAGACATTTTAGTCGTGCAGGAATTTCCAGATGTCTTTCCAAAGGAATTGCCAGGATTACTACCAGAGAGAGAAATTGAGTTCGTGATCGAACTAGCACCCGGGACAGAGCCAATCTCTAAGGCTCCTTACCGGATGGTGTTATCTGAGTTGAAAAAACTAAAGGTGCAGATGCAAGAATTATTGGATAAATGATTTATTCGTCCCAGTGCATCACCTTGGGGAGCACTAGTTTTGTTTTTAAAGAAGAAAGATGGTTCGTTGCGCCTGTACATCGACTATCGGCAACTCAATCAGGTAACGATCAAGAATAAGTATCCACTCCCAAGGATAGATGACCTATTCGATCAGTTGTAAGGAGCGTCGATATTTTCAAAGATCGACTTAAGGACGAGATATCATCACCTGAAAATTATGAAAGAGGACATTCCTAAGTCAGCATTTCGTACTCGGTATGGTCACTATGAGTTCACAGTGATGCCATTCGGGTTGACGAATGCTCCAGCTGCTTTCATGGATTTGATGAACAGAGTATTCAAGGAATACCTAGATTAGTTTGTGATCGTGTTCATTGATGATATCCTAGTGTATTCGAGAAGTGATGAAGAACATGAGAATCACTTGAGATTAGTGCTTCAGAAGCTGAGAGTCCATCAGTTGTACGCTAAGTTTAGCAAGTGCGAGTTTTGGTTGACTCGTGTTGCTTTCTTAGGGCATGGGCGAAAGAATTTCAGTGGACCCGAGTAAGATAGAAGACGTGATCAATTGGCCAAGACCAACTACAGTGACAGAGATAAAAAGTTTTTTGGGTTTGGCAGGTTATTACAGACAGTTTGTGGAAGGGTTCTCATTTTTAGCATCGCCTTTGACAAAACTCTTGAAGAAGGACGAGAAGTTCGTATGGACGGATAAGTGTGAAAGTAGTTTCCAAGAGCCGAAGGAAAAGCTGACTACCGCGCCTATGCTGACAATTCCATCTGGTCCTAGAGGATTCGAGATCTATAGTGATGCGTCTTTCAGAGGGTTGGGTTGCCTGCTGATGCAACATGGTAGGGTTGTTGCATACGCCTCCCGATAGTTGAGGCCTCATGAACAGAACTATCCGACGCATGACTTAGAGCTCGCGGCAATAATCTTTGCCCTGAAGATTTGGAGACACTATTTTTGTGGAGAAAAATTCCAGATCTTCACGGACCATCAAAGTCTCAAGTATCTATTCTCTCAGAGGGAGTTGAATATGAGACAGCGCCGATGGATGGAATTGCTGAAAGACTACGACTCTGATATTTTATATCTCCCTGGAAAGGCGAATAAAGTCGCTGATGCGTTGAGTCGAAAGTCTTCAGTAGCTCACATACTGATTAAGGAGTGGAACTTAATCGAGAGAGCTCGAGATTCGGTGTTTAAGTTTGAGGTAGGCCACCTTTTAAGTCTTGTGGCCACCCTCAGAATTGAACCGGATGTTCAAATCAGAATCAAACTACTCCAACCGACAAATCCAGATGTACAGAATATTCTGCAGGAGGACACTGAGAAAAGGAAAGTTGACTTTCAGATCTCTGATGATGGAACACTAAGGTTCCGAGGACGTTTGGTTGTACCTGACGATGTAGAGTTTAGAGAAGATATTTTATTCGAAACACATCGTAGCAGTTACAACATTCATCCTGGAAGTACCAACATGTATTAGAATCTTCGTTAACACTATTTGTGGTCAGGTATGAAGGCGGATATCGCCAAGCATGTCGCCAAGTGTTTGACATGTCAGTAGGTAAAAGCCTAGCATTGCAAGCCGGGAGGACTTCTGCAACCTCTTGTGATCCCAGAATGGAAATGGGAGCATATCACGATGGATTTCGTGACCGGACTACCGAGGAGTCAAAGAGGAAATGATTCAATTTGGATGGTAGTTGATAGAGTGACAAAGTTGGCTCACTTCATTGCAGTAAGAAAAGACCTCAGTCTGGATAGGCACGCAGACCTGTATGTGCGTCAGGTGGTTTGTATGCATGGAATGCCAGTTATGATAACCTCAGATTGAGACCCTAGATTTACTGCTGCTTTTTGGAAGAGCTTGCAAAGTGCTCTAGGTATAAAACTTCAGTACAGTATGGCATATCATCCTCAAACGGATGGCCAGTCTGAGAGGATAATTCAGACCCTCGAGGACATGCTTAGAGCTTGTGTACTAGACTTCAAAGGAAGTTTGGAAGATCAACTACACCTGGTGGAGTTTGCCTACAACAACAGTCAACAGAGCATCCAGATGGCTCCATTTGAAGCGTTGTATGGTAGAGTATGCACGACACTAGTGTGTTGGGATGAAGTTGGGGAAAGGAATATTACAGGCCCAGAGTTGGTCCAGCAGTTAGTGGATGCCGTGGCAGCAATCAAAGGCAGATTAAAGACCGCTCAGAGCAGACAGAAAAGTTATACAGGCAAGCGTCGGAGATTATTGGAATTCCAAGTTGGTGATCACGTTTTTCTGAAGGTGTCACCAATGAGGGGAACTTCCCGCTTCAGAAAGAAAGGCAAACTAAGTTCGAGGTACGTAGGTCCGTTTGAGATTCTTGAGAGAATCGGGACCTTGGCGTATCGTCTTGTGTTGCCGCCGAGATTGGCGCAAGTGCATGACGTCTTTCATGTGTCGATGTTAAAGAAGTATGAGCCTGACTCGACCCACGTGCTCAATTTTGAGGAATTGGACGTGGATGACTGATTGTCATACGTTGAAAGCCCGGTTCAGATTGTGGATAGAAAAGAACAAGTTCTGCGTACAAAGACCATCCCTTTGGTCAAAGTAGTCTGGCAATACCATAGTACTGAAGGAGCGACATGGGAGACTGAAGAGTCGATGAGACAGTTGTACCCCCACCTTTTTGCTTAAGTTTTGTAAAGGTTTAAATTTTGAGGACGAAATTTTTATAAGAGGGGAAGAGTTGTGACATCCTAGATTTTCAGTCTTGTTTTCTACTGAATAAATCGGGCATTTCATTGACATGCCTATAGGGCTATTCTCAGAGCTGATCACTCTCGAGATAACTAGACTATTTGGGGAAATCATTAAGGAATTTTAAGGCAATAGACTCGAGAATTCGACTAGGAATCAGCTTCTCGACCGTGTTCATCTTTAGAAGCCATTACGGCACAGTTAAAAATCGAATTGATATCAGAGATATGTTGGTTCGACAGAGATGTGTGGCTAATCGTGAGTGACACCACTAAATTGGAAAATTCTCGTCGGCTGGCACTAAACTGATTTTTCTATTGTTTTGATACCTGTGTCCGTATTTGAATCCTTGAGATTTTCATGACAACCGAGAGTTGCCAATGAGTCGAGTGGGTTCATTGTGGCTCGAAGAAAATCGACCATGGGTCATTTGCACTGAAAAATTTCTAAAAGTTACCTGATAGCCTAGGTCACGCTAAAAACGCGCCAAGTGAAAATTAACCGTGAATTCGAGTCCGATTTCAAAAATTGAAGTTTCTGTCATGTCACAATAAATTTTAGGAATGTCGACTTAGTCTCAGAAGATTTTTCTGCAACCCGAGATTTTTTTGGAAAAAGTCGTCCTAGGGCCGTTTTTGTCCAGACTAAGGCCGGGATCGTTTTTGGTCACGCATTTGGGACGCAAGATGGATCAATTGATGAGGAAAAATATCAATTTGATGATTGAAGTGTCGATTGAATTTATTAGGACCGAATTAGATGGGATCAAGCACGATCGGGTGTCCAATTGAGAGAAAATTGTGTCAAATTCGTATGCCCCCTCTTCCTATGGTCTTTAAACCATTTCAAGGTTAAAAAGTGAAGATTTTGGTGGCTCATTGAAGGCCAAGGAAGTATATTTGGCTAGGGATGGTCAAGGGAGACAATGGTGTGGAAAATAAGGCTTGGTGGAGCCCTTGCTTCCCTAGATCTTTCCTCTCTCTCCCTTCCTCTCCAAGCCAGCCAGCCACCTTTCTTGCTCCCCCTCCTCTTCATTTACGACCACCGACAGCCAAGGAAGACAGCTAGCAAGCCGTCGGACCGCTTGGAGCCATCATCGCCGCAAGCCATCGCCGTTTCTACCCGCGCAAGCCAGCCACGCGTCGTCCGCCCAGCTCGCCGTCGTTCCTGCCTCAGTCGTGCGTCTAGGAGCTCCTCCGGTCAGCTCAGACCATCGTGAGCCGCCGCATAGCCCCGCTCGACCGCGTTTCTCCGTCGTTGCAGGTCCCCGCCTCAACCAACACCGAGCAGCCCCTTCTCTCGGCCTTGTTTAGCACCAACCAGCCAAGAACAGAATAGGAAGAAGTGGGTTTCATGGTTGCTGTTTGGCCCGTTTTGGTGTGGTTCCAGGCCTCGAAACCTAGGCCCACTTTGGAGAAAGTTGGCCCCTGTCACATTCCCGTTGAATCGAACCGAACGGTTCGATAAACAAGTGAGTTTAACTCACTAATCCATGCTTAGTAGACTAATGATGTTTAAGGGTTGATTAGATTTAATTAAGTGTGATTAGGTGGATAGATTAGAGTAGAGTAATTAAATTAGTGCCTTAATGATGCATGTTAGACAAATGGTTAATAATATTAGCAAGTAGACTCGTGTTATTATTTATTGAACGAGTTTCGGAAATTTTTCGGGTCCGTTCAGGCGTGCAATTAGGCATTGCGGGCCTAAATTGGATTTATTTAATATTTTTCGTAATTATTTAATTAATTAATTATTTTCCGGAAATTAGGCTGGGATAGCTGGTGACAAGAATTTTATGCCGATTATTGTGGTGCAGTCTGTTTATTTATTTGAGTGCTAAATTGTGCCGAATTGAATTGATTATGATTTTAGGATTTTATTCCTAAATTATTCAATGTTAGAAATTTATTGGAGAATGACCGAGCATGGGTCTATAGTGCCAATACAATTTTGATGGGCTATATAGAGTGGTGGAAAAGAATGTTGTATTACGTGGCTTGGAGACCAAGAGTGTCGTCTTGGAGAATGCATGTGACTTGTTGATTAGATAAATCACCTTTGAATGGCACGTGGCTCAGTGATTAATACGTCATCTTAGAGAATGCACGTGGCTCGGTGATTAAGTACGTTGCCTTAGAGAATGCACGGGGCTCGGTGATTAGACATGTCGCCTTAGAGAATGCACGTGGCTTGGTGACTAGATATATATTATCTTGAGACTGAATAGTATGGATTAAAATGACAAGGGAATGGTCTGACTGACATGTAATTGACTAGGTCGATTGATCGATGTTTCAATAGGTAGTGGTTGATTGGGTGCCTATTCTAACTATGCTAATTTGCAGGTGGAATCTGAGGCTAAGGTAAGTCCTCTGACCCGTGTGTGCTTAGGCAGCCCTTATGGCGTATTGGTTTCCTAATAAGTTCTTAGGAGGGTAGAACTCGCTGAGACGTAATCTCACCCCGTTGTGGGACAACATTTCAGGTCCCTAGATGGCAGCACCTCCACCTACTCGTCCTCCCATGCATTTTGGCATTTGCGAAGAGATCTCAGAGATAGCATACCACTACCATATACATAACCACACCAAGGGACTAGAGTACGTATTGGTTAAGTCGACCGTATGGGCTGACGTGGGTACAGACGCCTTGAGGCCCCATGGGTATCAATCATGGTACTGTCACTACCATGATGGGTGAAGATAGGGTCCCATACCGGAAGGTAGTGTGCCCTTGTACATATTGGAAGAGGCGTTCGGAGAAGGGACGGCAGATCCTAAGGACGGGTCGGTAGTGGATGCCAAGGATCCTAAACTCAAGGACGATTCTCATACTCTTGTGTACTCCATCGAGGACGCTAACTGGAGTGAAGAAGAAGGGGAGATCGTTGGGCAGGAGGAGGGACAGGAGGATGAACCTATTGACGAGGAACCTGGGGAGGAGGAACTGGAGGAGGATCAGGATATGGAAGACCTCGACGAGGAACTCGAAGAAGAAGAAGAGGAAGAAGATCCTGAAGAAGAGGAGTCGGAGGAGGATCCAGAGTATGACCCGGATGAGGACTGAGACCTCACTCTGTTTTACAAACCCTGAGTCTTGAACTGTTGTATGATAGATCAAACTCCTGTGAATAGTATTGTATTATATATTATGAGGTTTGCTTGTATAAAAGTGTGGTTGTGGTTTTTCAGTTGTGAAAAATATGACCTTACTTTTCTATCCCATTGTTTTATTGTCTGAGGATTATTTAACTGCTTCCGCATGCGTATCAAAATAAATGGGTTGGCGATGAGTCCTGAGACATCACTATTTAATCGACCAAGGAGAGGGATGGGTGCGTGCCCAAGGATCGGGGCGTGACATAGATTATTATCCTTTGGAGAAGAGCCCTAACGACAACGGAATCGAAATGTTCACAGTGCCTGTACCGATGGAGATTTGTGGTTCATCCGAGAGACTTCTCTCTGTGTCCTTAGGACCACGATTAAAGTAGAAAAGGAAACCACATAATACAACAGCAACGACTACGATGCTGACGATGACCCATCCCGGAGTATCCCCCCACGAAATTTTGTCATCGGACGAAGGGGAGAAGCACAGCCAACATGGACAACACGGACAATTTTGTGGACAGTTATTGTTCTCCATCAAGAAAACCCTGCGTAGTTCAATGCAAGCGACTAGTTTACATACATATTTTGAAGCATCAATTCACACAAGAACATAAGTAGTTCTTCAAAAGGAGGGTACTTTATAAGAAAAGAAACACTTTTTTGATCACATAAATGGAGAAGATTATATGACCCAAGTGCGAGAAGGAGAAGACTGAAAATGGAATGAAGTAGGATATAGCATAAACTGAAGAGTCGAAGGAGCTTGTAACTTATAAAGAAGAACCAAAGCGAGTGGTGTTATTGGTATAATTCTTACACGACCAGCAAAGGAGTGCGAATTTTGATTAGATGGCCTCTCATTATAATGGCTCTCTTCCATCCTCCATTATTGGTGGCGGCTTTTGGTCAAGAAAATTACCAAAAATATCCTAAACTTATTATAACTGTACCAATTCAATCATAAACATTTTTCTTTTGAACAATTAAGTTCTAAACCTTTTTGTATTTGTGCTAATTTAGTCAATCTAACCAAGATTGGCCGATTGACGTTGACATGAACGCTAGTCCTTTTATGTGACATCACTGGCGTTGACGTAGACAATTTTTATTTGTGATTTCAGTGTCCAAGTTACTATGTAAATATGGAATACAGGTTGATTCAAGCATATAAGACATAGTTCATATTTATTTTGACACTTAGTTAATTTTCAGTTAATTTTCTTAGTTTTTTTTTTTTTTTTGTATCTTAAACTATTACAAAAATTTAAAAAGTATTTTCAGGGGTGCATTTAAGGTACCATGCACATTCACAAATAGATTTGTTTTCTTAATATCGCATGCACTTTATATTGCATTTTTTAGATTTAATTTTCACATGCAACAATTCATTTTAGGAATGTAGTTTATTTAGTAGATAGTCATGACACATCATACATTCACTTTCCTTTTCGAGCATCAGGCATCTCTTGAAGAGTTTATACCGAATTTACATTTATAGCTCACGGGGTTTTGTCCCAAGCCTTAATAACAAGGTTTTGTTTGATTTTGCCCGATACGATTCGTGTCCTTTATTTTTCCTGTCATTTATTTATTTTATTAGCTTTTTACTAGAATTGCTTGCTTGTTTATTTTTATAACTTGACTGACTATGCAAAGTCACTTTTTATATGTTTAGAGGATTTAAGGAATAAAAATTGGTGAAGTTTGCATGTAAATTGTTCTCATAATGAAATATTTGGCGCAACTAAATCAACTTGTGAATCTCTAGTTCACAGGAGTGAAATGTACTTCCGCATCCTACTTGAATTGCCAATTGACCCATAATAAGTTAGTGGCGTCTCCAAGATAATTGTATAATTGAATTGAAAAATCAAATTATGATTGATAAGGCTTGAAAGGGCCGTGCTAAGTGTAGATGCCTCATCGCAAGAGGAACCACTTATAGTGTGTTTGGTAATGTTCCCGAGAACAAGTGTTTTCTTTTTTTTATTTGTTTTCTACAATAGAAATAGAATAGAAATGCATTTGGTATTTTTTTTTTCTTAAAGCAGATTTGGAATAGAAATAATAAATAAAAAAATTCTTGAGAACAACTTAAGATACAAGCAATTTCTCCTTTCTTTTCTTCTTTTTCTCTTCCTCTCTTCTTCCGCTTAGCTGGTCGCCATTCCTTGCCAATCTAATTTGCCCTCGGAAGTCGGGAGGTCACCACGACAATTGCCGTTGTTTTCCTGCTCAAGGTGGAGATGTAAAGTTGTTTTGGGCTTTTAAAAAAAAAAAAAAAATTCTTACCTTTTTATAAAGGGTGTTACGAATAACCCTTGAGAACGGATACGTAACTACTTATGACCGTTGGATAAAGAAAAAATAAATCTTGTCCGTTGATTGTAAAACCTTCAAGATTTTGTGTATTGCAGCTTTTTCATAGGAGTTACGAGAAAATTCAGAAAGGCATAATTTGTTATGATAGGGGATTTCTCGATGGACCATAAAACTGCCGAGTTCAATAAACCCTCCAACACAAACATTATTTCCTCCAATAACAAAAATTATCTATTGCGTCGAATCCGAAGTATTATGCGACAGAGCATACGATCTGTCATTATGCATCATTCAATTACCACCCACGGTAATTCTATCATTTGATCACCATACGAACAACACGACAGAAGCTGCTGTGGCAACGACTTCGGTGACAACGGCCACGACGGCGAGGACGACGACGACGACGATAACGGCGGCGGCGGCAATGAGTTTGTTGACTTCACATCAACCTCTTCCGGCAACTGCAGCGGTGAGGTTGTTTTTGTCACATTAGCCTCACTCTGCGGCTAATGCTGTGATGAGGTCGTGGCATCAGCATCTGCCTGCGATGACGACCGCGTCGGCCCCGGTTGCGACAACTGCGGCACTGACGTTATTGGAATATTAAGCTTCCATATCAATTTCGGTGAAGTGGCGGTTCTGTCCCCGGGACCACGACGATTTTTAATAATAACACCGACGGCTACGACGACGACAATGATGACTACGCTGACGGTGATCCACCTCGAAGTGTCCCCGCATGCAGCGATGTCGCTTTCCAAGGATACAGAAACTGGAACGTCCCATGCTGATGGAGGAGGGAAGTATGGGAAACCCGAACAACCTGGTGGACAGTTATTGCTCCCCATCAGGAAAATCCTCCTGTAGTTCACGCCAGCGGTGAGCCTGCAAACATTTTTCGAAGCATCGTTCATACCACAAGAAGAAAAAACGGTGGTAATTTAAAAAAAAAAAATGGTATTTTATTAGAAAAGAAACATTATTATTTTTTAATCACAATAGATTGGGAAGATTATATGATCCAAGCGTGAGATCAAGATAATCGAAGACGGCATTTAGCGAGATGTAATCCAGGGATTGATGTTATCGCTTCAATCTTACACTACTTGGAAAAAATTGTGAATTCCACCGGCTGGTGGCCTCGTGTTATAATTGTAAGAATTATTGTGACCCACATGATATGATTTATTATATGGTTTAATAATTATTGAAATGCTATAAAATAAATAATTATTGGTTACGAGAAGTTGCGACTCTAATAAATTGAAAGGGTATATCGCTTTGATGGAAGGCACCTTTTCAACGAACGTACAAATAGGGTCCGATCCTCTCTCCACCCATAATGAACAACAATAACTGAAAGCAATTGGGTATTCTCTCCTCCATCGATAGAATACATTAAAGTATAGTGGGTTAAGGGAGAGAAATTGGATTTCTTCTTTTGGTTCGAGATTCTTCGGTTTTCTACAACGATCATCATCAAGTGCAACGCTATGGATAAAGGTATGTCTTCATCTATTTGTGGAAATCATGAAGATCAAAGATCATTGTTTTTATCTTTGAATTTCAGCATAAAGTATTATATGTATAATCTAATAGTTGGTATCAGAGCATGGTTTATGATCTCATGATTTTCCGTTTATAGAAATATTATGATTTATGTATGATGATTCGTTGAACGATCCTGTTCGTATTATTTGTTGTTGTAGAAAATGTTTTCGGATGGTTCTGTTAATATAAAAAAAAAAATCCGAATGAAAAAGGACGAAAATGGAGGAATTCGGAGTTTTGAGGCCAAGTGAGAAAATCGCCGATTCTGGGCAAAATCCGGCAACCCACCGCTTGATTTCGGACCCATATGGTCGCACTGCCATGAGGAACATTAGCCATGTTCGCCGGAGGCTAATCAGGCGGCAGAAGTCGCGGTGGTTTAGGGTTTAAATTTTGGGAAATTTTCGTTTGATTTGAGGCCAATTTCTTGGTCATTTTCGCTGAAACTTGAACCCATGTGGTCGTGCCGACATGCTCTTCAAAACCCATTATTTGTTTGTGTCTGGGATGAGCTGCCAGAGAAGAAACGGCCGGCGAAACCGCGGCGGAACGGCGAAAAATGGCGAAGAGACGCGTTCGGTCGCGCAAGGAAGAAGGTGCGTGGGCTCCACGCGCGCGCTGCCGTTGCAGGCGCGTGGAACCACGTGCCACGCGCCTTCACGCGCACAACCGCTTCGCGCTTGGGATCCACGCGCGCGCCAACCGCTGGCGCGTGGAGTCCACGCGCACGGAATTGCCCGCACGGCGGATGGCAGCGCGTGAAACGCACGCGCTGCGCGTTGGGCGCGCGCGTGCGGGGCACTCGCCCACGGCGGTTCGGGCGCGTGCTCGTCACGTGCCCGACGTACCGAGGGCCTACTTTTACCATTTTGCCCTTGTGCCATTTTTAAAAATTCCCATTTTGTCCTTCTCACAATTTTACGACTCGCCCTTGTTGTTTATTTACCATTTTGCCCCTGGATTATAAATTTACGGTTTTGCCCTTGCTGATTATTCACCATTTTTCCCCTGCATTATAAATTTATGGTTTTGCCCTTATGGAATTATGATTTTACGATTTTGCCCTTATGCTTTGATTAAGTTTTTTGTCCTTGTGTGCAATTTGGTAAATATTTGTATTTTACAATATTAAAAATTCATATTATGAATGGTTTGTTAGTCACCAAAGTGGCCAAACCTTGAAGTCTTTTGAATTTTTGATATTGTAAATTGTTTTATTCAATTACCCATGATTAATTGATGCTATATATGAAATTGATATGTTGCATATAATTATTGGTGTTATGGGTATATTGAAGTTAATTTATTATAATAACTTAGGGATTAACCCAAAGGTTAATTATTTTTTTATAATTCATGAACGTTATGGTTGATAATTAATATGACTTGTTACATTTGTTTGTATATCCAAAGATAGCAAATAAATTTTAATAAGATATATTTACAATTATCAAATAAAAGTTATTAGCATCATTATGGTTTATATATATTTGTATATCATAGGATCGCCCAAAGGAGAACTATGATGTACATGTGTCATTTAGTTTGAATCTGATTAGGTGATATTCTCAAAGCATTAATGTATGAGTATTTTCTTGCACATTTGCAGTATCTGTACATGTTTCACTCCATTCGCACGCCTCATATGTTCCCTTATTCAATGGGATAAATTTTCCTGATTTGAGTGAACAAGTCCAGTTTCACTTAGGTGTCTTGGATTTTGATTTAGCGCTTCAAGCTGAGAAACCAACTGTTATTACTGATGAAAGTAGCGATGATGAAAAGTCTTTCCATAAAGCTTGGGAAAGATCGAACAAACTGAGCTTAATGTTCATGCGAATGACAGTTGCAAACAACTTAAAGACTTCTCTTCCCAAGACTAACAATGCTAAGGAATGTATAAAATTTATGGAAGAGTGTTCTCAAACTGCTGATAAGTCACTTGCTGGTACATTGATGAGCACACTAACCACCATGAAATATGATGGCTCGCGTACCATACATGAGCATATACTTGAGATGACGAATTTAGCAGCAAAGTTAAGGACTTTGGGAATGAACGTGGTGAGTACTTTTTAGTACAATTTATACTTAATTCCTTGCCTCATGAGCAATATAGGCCATTTCAAATGAATTACAACACTATAAAGGATAAGTGGAATGTAAATGAATTGGCCAGTATGCTAGTTCAAGAGGAAACAAGGATAAATAATCAAAAGGCTCATTCTGTTCATCTCTCAAGTCATCAAGAAATTCAAAAGAATTTCAAGAGGAAAGGTGGAAGGAGCAAGAAGAAATGACTACACATCCTGAATGACTCTTCAAAGGCTTATCAAATCCACAAGAATGAACGCAATCTTATTAAGTGTCATTTTTGCAACAAAATTGGACACTTGAAGAAAGATTGTCTGAAATGTAAGGCTTGGTTCGAAAAGAAAGGTAAGCCTTGCGCTTTAATATGTTTTGAATCAAACTTTACTGAAATTCCTCATAATACTTGGTGGATTGATTCTGGTGCCACCACTCATGTGTCAAATACGATGCAGGGATTTCTTACTATCCAAACCATAAAGCCAAATGAAAGTTATGTGATTACGGGGAACAGAAACAAAGCTCCAATTGAAGGCATTGGCACTTATCATTTGATCTTAGATACTGGGCATTATTTGGATTTATTTCGAACCCTTTATGTACCTATATTTTCTCGCAATTTAGTTTCTTTGCCAAGACTTGATGTAGCGGGATTTTATTGTAAGTTTGGATATGAATCTTTCAATCTATTTAAGGGTGATACTCTTATTGGAACTAGAACTTTATGTGATGGTCTCTACAAATTTAGACTTGATAATACTTTTGTTGAGACATTAATGACCCTGCATCATAATGTTGGCACTAAATGAAGTTTGGTGGATGAAAATTCTGCTTACTTGTGGTATAAACGTTTGGGTCATATATCCAAGGAAAGAATGCAAAGATTAGTGAAGAATGAAAGTCTTCCAAATTTGGATTTTACTGACCTTGGAGTGTGTATTGATTGTATTAAAGGTAAACAAACAAAGCACACTAAGAAAGGTGCACAAGAAGCACATAGCTTCTTGAAAGTATACATACTGACATATGTGGTTCTTTCGATGTTCCATCTTTTGGTAAGGAGGATATTTCATCACCTTTATTGATGATTTTTCATGTTATGGTTACATTTATCTATTGTATGATAAGTCTCAATCAGTGAATGCACTTGAAGTGTATATTAAAGAGGTTGAGAGGCAATTAAATAGAAATGATAGAGGCGGTAAATATTATGGAAAGTATGATGAATCGGGACAATGTCCAGGTCCATTTGCTAAATTCCTTGAAAGACATGGCATTTGTGCTCAATACACAATGCCAGGTACACCACAACAAAATGGTGTAGCAGAAAGGCGTAATCGTACTTTAATGGAAATGGTTAGGAGTGTGATGAGTCATTCATCTTTACCATTGTCTTTGTGGATCTATGCTTTAAAGACTTCTATGTATTTATTAAACAGGGTTCCTAGTAAGGCAGTTCCAAAGACTCCCTTTGAACTGTGAACGGGAAGAAAACCTAGTTTACGACACCTACATGTTTGGGGTTGTCAAGCAGAAGTAAGAATTTACAATCCACATGAAAGGAAATTGGATTCAAGAACGACCAATGGTTATTTCATTGGTTATGCAGAGAAATCCAAAGGGTATAAATTTTATTGTCCTAATCATAGTACAAGAATTGTTGAATCTGGAAATGCTAGGTTCATTGAGAATGGTGACATCAGTGGGAGTGAAAGAATGCATGATGTTTGCATTCAAGAAGTAAGGGTAGAAGTTCCTATACCCAAAGCTTTTAAAGTTGTTGTTCCTGATATTATTGTACAACATTACAATAATCAAGAACAACAAATTAATGAACAAACACTCGATAATGGAGATGTCAATATCGAACCTCCAATAGCTGAGTCACAAGAAATAACATTAAGAAGATCTCAAAGAGAAAGGAGGTCGGCTATTTCTGATGACTATATGGTTTATCTACAAGAGTCAGAAATTGACTTAAGAATTGGAAATGATCCAGATTCATTTTCCCAAGACATGGAATGTGAAGATTCTAATGAATGGTTTAATGCTATGCAAGAAGAGTTAAAATCCATGCATCAAAATCAAGTTTGGGATATTGTTGAATTGCCTAAAGGATGTAAGAAGGTCGAGTGTAAATGAGTCTTTAAAACCAAGTGCGACTCAAAAGGCAATATTGAACGACATAAAGCCAGACTTGTTGCAAAGGGTTTTACGCAAAAAGAAGGCATTGACTATAAAGAGACATTTTCACCAGTCTCTAAGAAAGACTCACTTAGAATCATTATGGCTTTGGTGGCTCATTATGACTTGGAGTTACACCAAATGGATGTAAAAATCGCATTTCTTAATGGGAATTTAGAAGAAAATGTTTACATGGACCAACTTGAAGGCTTTTCAGTTAAAGGAAAGGAACACATGGTATGTAAATTAAAGAAATCAATATATGGACTTAAACAAGCTTCCCGACAATGGTATCTTAAGTTTAACGATACCATAACTTCATTTGGATTTAAGGAAAACACCGTTGATCGGTGTATATATATGAAGATTAGTGGGAGCAAGTTTATTTTTCTAGTTCTGTATGTTGATGATATTTTGCTTGCTGCTAATGATCTTGGTTTGTTACATGAAACCAAGAAGTTTTTCTCTAAGAATTTTGAAATGAAGGATATGGGAAAGGCAACATATGTGATAGGAATAGAAATATTCCGTGATAGATCACAAGGATTATTAGGATTGTCTCAGAAAGCCTACATTGAGAAAATTTTGGAGAGATTTAATATGAGTAAATGTTCAGCAGAAATAGTTCCAATTCAGAAAGATGACAAATTTAGTCTTATGCAATGTCCGAAAAGTGAATTAGAACGAGAACAAATGAAAAATATTCCTTATGCATCTGTTGTGGGGAGCTTAATGTATGCACAAACTTGCACCAGACCGGACATCGCTTTTCTTTGTCGGAATCTTTGGGCAGGTACCAAAGTAATCCTGGAATGGATCATTGGAAAGCTGTAAAGAAAGTTTTTAGATACTTGCAAGGAACGAAGAATCATATGCTCACTTATAAAATATCCGATCATCTCGAGGTGATTGGATATTCAGATTCAGACTTAGCCGGATGTGTTGATACAAGAAAATCAACGTTTAGTTACTTGTTTCTTCTAGCTGGAGGGGCAATTTCATGGAAGAGTGCGAAGCAGTCAATTATTGCTGCATCCACTATGGAAGCTAAATTTGTGGCATGCTTTAAGGCCACAATTCATGGATTATGGCTACGGAATTTTATTTCAGGGCTTGTGATTGTCGATAGTATTGCTAAGCCGCTGAAAATTTATTGTGATAACTCTGCAGCAGTTTTCTTCTCTAAGAACGACAAGTATTCTAAGGGTGCTAAGCATATGGAGATCACATACTTGTCTGTCAAAGAAGAAGTTCAGAAACAAAGAGTGTCAATTGAGCACATTAGCACCAATCTTATGATAGCAGATCCCTTAACAAAAGGACTGCCGCCCAAAACATTTAATGAGCATGTTGAAAAGATGGGCATTATTAGACGTCATTAATGTTTGTATTATGGTTGTATTAAGTTTATATATTTGACACTTTGAGCTCACTTACGTGTTTCTGATATTTCCTATTTTCTATTAAGTATACATTATGGAAATAGATGAATGTTAAACAGGATAGTTTCTAAAGAAACATTATGGTTGGACTATTACTCTACTTCTCATTTATGGATCATGTTAAGTAAAGTGCTATAGTTGTAGTACATAGAAGGGACTATGTCGATTAATGACATACAACCGCTATGACTCACATTAGTTTTCTTTACTTAATTGTGATTATTATGTGATTGTCAATTTAATGAAATTTTATAGCATAATGTTATTGTGCACATTACGGTCTTTATTAAACCATGAAAGGAAAATCATATGGGCCAAGTGGGAGAATGTAAGAATTATTGTGACCCACATGATATGATTTATTATATGGTTTAATAATTACTGAAATTTTATAAAATAAATAATTATTGGTTACGAGAAGTTGCGACTTTAATAAATTGAAAGGGTATATCGCTTTGATGGAAGGCACCTTTTCAACGAACGTACAAATAGAGTCCGATCCTCTCTCCACCCATAATGAACAACAATAACTGAAAGGAATTGGGTATTCTCTCCTACATCGATAGAATACATTAAAGTATAGTGGGTTAAGGGAGAGAAATCGGATTTCTTCTTTTGGTTCGAGATTCTTCGGTTTTCTACAATGATCATCATCAAGTGCAACGCTATGGATAAAGGTATGTCTTCATCTATTTGTGAAAATCATGAAGATCAAAGATCATTGTTTTTATCTTTGAATTTCCACATAAAGTATTATATGTATAATCTAACAATAATGGCTATCTACAGTGTGCTTTGGTCCACTCGTCAATAATTTTTGCTTTTTTAAAGTGAGGATGTACGTAAGAAGGGATGATTGAAAAACGACAGAGAGTTCGGGAAGTTTCATAGCAAGCACCAAATATTTATGATATGATGTTAATGACATCGTTTGCATATACAAACAAGGGTTAATTTTATAAAAAATCACAAAGTGTGCTTCTTATAACATAAATGCCTTGAACTTTTTATTTGTCAATAAAAATCTTAAACTTGCCCATTGTGACATGAATATCTCAATTTTTTTTTTTATATGTTATAAAAATCCTCGGACTTGTACCAATGTGATAAATATATTCTAGATAGAATTGAAAGAGAGAGTATACATGGGTTTATGATGTAGACTTAAGTGGCATTGTTTGATCTGGATAATGTATTTGTAATTGTGTGTTAAGGGTATCCACACGAGCATTGGCTAAACCTTACCAATGCCCCGCCAGGGTCGACAACTCACTCCAACAAAGTCAGAATGGCCGGGGCAGCCCTTAAACACCCCAGATCATGTGCAATCTCTCTCTTTCTTTTCTCAGGTCCGCTTTTTTTTATTAGCATTTTTAGTTCTCCATTTTCCTTTTAATCTTTTTCTAATGTGATGTTTGCATTGCACCACTTTTTCTCAAAAAATATTAATAATCCCACTTTGGATCCATGTCAGATTTTTAATGTAGATCTTGAACAGAATCGTGACGGAAGGTATATATATATATACACAAATTTGAGATTTTTTTGTGACATCAAGAAAGTTTAGGGTATTAGTGTTGCAATGAATATAATTTAAGGTTTATAGAGGCGTATTATTTTTCCTTTATTTTTTAGTGTGTGAGATTTTTTATAATCAAACTCCGTCTGTGACCTACGACCCATCTTATGCGAAAGATTCTTATTCCTTCGAAGTGCATGCGAACATGCTCTCAGGCAAATCTCAGTCTCCACTACTTTCTGTTTCATGCCCCGTTAAGTAGGCATGATGCGACCCCCCAGGTCGAGGACAGGAAGCAAATTGAGTTTTTCCTCCTTCCTGAAAAGTTTTAAGGAAATTTTTTAAAAAAGTAAGGGTCATGAACGAAACAAAAGAGGAGACAGCTTTTTCTAAAATTTAAGGTATCATCGATGTCGGCCGATGTTCAATCTAAGTATAGCCAAAAAACAAAGGAGTACCTTTTCCTATTCCTGAAATTTTCTTGTAGGGAAAGCTGCACGTGAGAATGAGAGAATTGTTGCAAGTGCTTCTTTGGACGTAAGTTCTCAGAAGAAAAGGGAAAAAAAAAAAAATTCATAAATTCATAAATTTTTTGTACCTTTGTCAATTCAGATATAGATATTTCAATTTTACCAGTTGATTACTAAATATTTTCATTTTTTACCAATTGAGTTAGTTAGTTCAATTTTGACAAAAAATTGCTGGTGTTGATATTGGCCGTCTTATATAGCAAAGCTGGCAAGGCCAATGTTGATGTTGATAATTTTTAATAAATTTTTTCAAAAAGTGCAGTCAATTTTGGGAGATTTTTGCTTTTTTGCGTTTCCTTTATTTTCTTCTCCCGAAATTTGAGCTTGCTTAAAGGTTAATTAACTTTGATTAATGGATTCTTGTAGGTGATCCAATGGCAGTCGTGTTTTTGAGGAAAAGAGATAGGATGCTTTAGGAACTTGGGAGGATCAGAAGTCATATTGACTAGGTTGGATCCCACATGGATTGAAAAGATTTATTTAGCTTATCAGTTTGATTGTTCGGCTTTTGGTTTTGGATTGAAAAGAACTTATATACTACATACTTTTGCTATGGTTATAGATCGACTTAATTTTTGGTTATTTCCTGAAGCTGGAATATATAACAATAGATGCTCATCTCTTTTCTTACCTTTGATGTTGGACGATCTTATGTTTGGCAGCAATTCGAATGTCAATTGGCAATTTAGTAATCATGACTTACAGTTACCCTTGCAATCAGGCTTATTGGGGAAGTATATACTAGTTCATTCAGATTACTTGGGTTTCCATTTGCCTTTTATCTATCCAATTTGAGAAAGAAGAAATGTCAATGGTATCTCTAATCGGGAGGTTTCCTTGCGGACGTCAAAGCTGATGGACCGAGAGATTCCAGGTGAAGGCAATTGTGCGCGGTCTAAAACCTTTAGCTTCCGTTAACTCTTATGAGTAAAAAGATAAATGTCCATTTCTCTTAACACAACTGATGGTGAAATCTTGAATTAGCCAATTAATATGATACATTTATGGAAATTTAGGACATAATTTATGAGGAGTAGTGGTTGATAACTCCTGATTATTTAGTATGTCATCATGACATCCAGTTTTGACTGGTGCACATGATCTATTCTTTTTAGTTGACCATGATCTCCTTTTGAAAATTAGGGTATTACAATTGCTCCGTTCCTTTTCACTTCAAATACCCAATGTGAGGCTTTCTTTATTTCTCGCCACATGCACCAAATATACTCCTCTCACATGTGAGTCTATCAAACCGAGGCCAAACGTTGCCATTTAATACACGATCTTCTCTAGAGAATCATTGACTACTTCTTTATATCCCAAAAAGTCAAATATAGCAATTTTTTTTTTTTATCTCATATGTACACTCAACGAAGGAACGCTTCAAAATGTATTTGCTAATGCCAAAAAAAAAAAAAAAAAAAAAAAAAAAAAGAAGCAAAATCTTCAGTGGACCATAGAGTGGTTTGTCTTATTGAATTTTAAGCGTTGTTTTTCGTTTTTGGATTTAGGGAAAGTGCTCACACCAAGGACTCAAAAGATTTAAGTGAAATTTATTTCGTGAAAAGAGTCAAATTAACTAATAGATGTGAGTCCACATGGTCAAATAAGATAGGTTTGTTATCAATTACAACCATAATGGAAGCTCCTAATTACGAGCTGTCCATTAACGAAATATTCTCAAACATAGAGTAAATACATAATTAATTAATCAATTCTATTATGCATACAAGTGTGAGTTTATGTTTGATCTACAGCAAAAGGACAGTAATGCAAATCTCTGTGGCCAAAAGTAATGGCTGACAAAAATAAAAGCACACTATGGACAATACTATGAAACCCTATGGAATCGTTTTTGAGGGATTAGTATCACCAAGGTTAGGCAACCATGGCTGCCGGTTGTCTATAATCATTAGCCTGAAGTCGGAATTGAGATAATCCCAAGGGCCCCAAGACAACTTCATTCGAAATGGAAGATTCATATTTTGTCCAACGTTGTAAGGTTTTGTAGAACCACTACCAACCATTCTAAAAATTAAATTTTTAGATAAAAACATGATTTAATATTTAATTATTCTAACACTCTCCCTCATGCGTAGGCTGAATTTTAAGCATTATTTTCCATTTTTGGATTTAGGGAAAGTGCTCACACCAAGTACTCAAAAAATTTAAGTGAAATTTATTTCGTGAAAAGAGTCAAATTAACTAATAGAAGCGAGTCCACATGGTCAAATAAGATAGGTTTGTTATCAATTACAGCCATAATGGAAGTTCCTAATAACGAGCTGTCCATTAACGAAATATTCTCCAACATAGAGTAAATACATAATTAATTAATCAATTCTATTATGCATACAAGTGTGATTTTATGTCTGGTCCACAGCAAAAGGACAATAATGCAAATCGCTGTGGCCAAAATTAATGGCCGACAAAAATAAAAGCACAGTATGGACAATACTATGAAACCCTATGGAATCGTTTTTGAGGGATCAACATCACCAAGCTTAG
Source organism: Eucalyptus cloeziana (assembly GCA_014182715.1). Classification (NCBI taxonomy): domain Eukaryota; kingdom Viridiplantae; phylum Streptophyta; class Magnoliopsida; order Myrtales; family Myrtaceae; genus Eucalyptus; species Eucalyptus cloeziana. Next base: position 33,714,306 of record CM024635.1, on the reverse strand, counting down.
GCAACCATAGCTGCCAGTTGTCCATAATCATTAGCCTGAAGTCCAAATCGAGAAAATCCTAAGGGCCCCAACACAACTTCATTCGAAATGGAAGATTCATATTTTATTCAACGCCATAAGATTTCGTGAGATTACTATCAACTGTTCTAAAACTTAAATTTTAAGATAAATACATGATTTAATATTTAATTACTCTAACACTTCCCCTCACGAGTAGGCTGAACTTTGACCTAAACCTAAAGCGTGGAAATATATAATTGATGAGATAAATTAAGGTCTGGAAAGATTTAAACTTAGGACAATTTGTTCTTATACCATGTAAGGTTTTGTAAAACCACATGTATTAGAACAAACATTTCGTAGAATTTGTTTTATATAGAAACTTTTACATGCCTCAATGATGCGACCACATTGGCATCTGCAAAATGCTTTCCCTTCGTAAATTGAAAGGAATAAAGAGGAGGAAAATAGGACACTTGCTTTTGCTACGATATTCCCGTTACTTTGGTTTTTTCTTTTCTCATTTCTCTTGGATAAAAATCATTTTCTTTTGAGTTTAAAATCATTAATTTTGTTTCTCTTGTACTAATTCAATATTGAAAACAATCCCACGTCAGCTTATCATATAAGCGTTGTTTGCCACGTAAGCTCATTGGAAAAGATAATAGAAATCAATTTTTATCCATCGAGGAAGAGTGCGTGCCTTTTTCGTGATACTCAAAAAGTGAGATCATTGTTATTCCTTTCACATAAAAACATGATTTTATATTTATTTTTTGGATTTTGCCATAATTTCAAATGATGCTCCAACCGACCATGGCCAGTGGCCCGGTGCTCATAGTGAGCACCTTGATATGTCAAGTCACATTTAATCAAAGACTCCAGAATGGTAGCACCTTGATAAGTCAAGTCACATTTAATCAAAGACTCCAGAATGGTGGACTAGAAATAATCGGTTTTCTTGAATGATGGGAATGTGGAAATCTTTAATTCAGGGCCCTCACCTTTTGTTCTTATATCTATCCATAAACTTACCTCGTTCTTGCTTTATTAAAATTTCATCAGCTTTATTCGAAGTAAAGTGCAAGTGTATATATAGATTATACCCATGTGAAATTGGTTATCCTTGCTCTAAACACACTCCGTCCTCTTCCTAAGCAAGAGGATCCACAGAAAAGTAACGATTCAAACATGGGTCGTCGGTGGGTGCGGCAACATATATGCTAACCAAACTTTCTCTATTGGATAACATGAGAGTAAAAATAATTTTACCATATTTTATGTATTTGACTATATTTTTCTTCATTCCTAATTGAAGGGAACTTTCTTAGGCCATGTCTTTGATCAGAGTATTACAGATTGTGGACATCACCCACATGCAAAGACAAATGTAGATGATGTCCATGTTATCCTAACTTAATGTTGTACTTGTTTCTATAATATCTGTATAATAAAAGGGGAAAAAGTCACCAAAAATCCAAAACTATGCTCACCTTAACACATTTATTTTAAACTTTTTTTTTTGTGACACCATGAATCCCAAACTTGTACCTGTATGACATATATATCCTCCGTCAAGTTTCTGCCAATGAACAAGCAAATGATGTTGACATAAAGTCCATGTGGCTTAAGTGAAATAAAATGACAATGTTTTGATTAAAAAACCATCTAATGAAATATTGACAGAGGGTGAGCATATTATATGATTATAAGTTTAGGGTTTTTTATATTGCAAGAAAAAATTTAGAATACATATGACCTAGTAGGCATACTTCTGAGTTTTTGATGTCACAAAAAAGTTCAGAGTAAATGACTCATGGTGGGCATAATTTTGGATTTTTTGTGACTTTTTCCCTTGAAAAGAGGGCGCAACTTATTGAGATTCCATTTACCTCAGAATCTCACGTGATGACTGATTATGGAGCAAATGTTGGAAAAGTCCAGTCTTTATAGTCCACAAACATGTTTTTTTCTTATATTTTACAAAAAGCCTACAGACCTGTTTTCCTTTTTCTAGTTTGGTCCATGAGCCCATGCAGTTAGTTTGTCGTCAGCTTGGATTGGAACCCTTTTTCTTTTCGTTCCCCATTGCTTCCGAGATAATCCATGAAAATCAACGTTTATCGCGTAAAGCCACACACGGTTGCCGGAATTTGGTGTATCTAGGCGGCGGCAGCAGCGCTCCCCACCCTTCGGAATTTCAATGAAGGGTTAACATACATTCTAATCACCTTGACTTTTGGATTAATGTTTCCTTTCTTCACCATCTAAATTCTTGATCCACCTTTAGAATTAAATATTTTCGCCAAAGGTATCACAGCATTTTCACAGTATAATAAGTTTTTCATTCTATCGGTGAGACTAGCCACACAAAGTCCTCGTTTAAATCAAGCGAGGAGATATCGACGATTATTCTACGAAATACACATATGGAAGTATCATGTAAAAACAGGGGACGAGGAGGCTGCTCGTTAAGCCAGGCTAACCATGTCATTTCTGAATATGGCCTAAAGGCTTTGAAATCCAGCAGCTTTGAATTTTGACTTCATTTTCGCTCTCTGCCGTGCCATCAAAGCTTCTATGCCATTTTTTAATCCTAATTTACAACGTGTTGCCATTATTTTTTAATGCTATTTTAGGTGATTAAGTTGATGTTTGGTTAGAGATCTTAAATTAGATACGATCTAAAACTTAGAAAAATTGTCTGAAAAGTCCCAAACTTGTTGTTTGGCTCTTAATTTAATTATAAACTTTTCATTTTTTGTCAATTTAGTCTTAAATCTTTTGATGATTGGTCAATATAGTTCTTCTGATTAATTTTAGCCGAAAATTGCTAATGTGGACACTGGCCATTCTACGTGGCACGGCCGACAATAGCCGTTACGTAAGTGATTTTCAACTAAAATTAGCCGGAAGGAGATATTGGTAATTAGGCCAAAGATTTAAGACTGACATCATAAATTGTCAAAATGTTTATGACTAAATTGAAAAATTAAAAAGTTTATTATTGAATTGATTACTATACGATTTATGGCTTTTTAGATAATTATTTCCCTAAAAGTCATGCTACTTCAATAAGCTATTTACAAATTTTAAATTGTGCAAGCCAAAAAAAAAGAAAAATTAAACCACTTATTCAACTCGGGTCATCAACTAAAAAAAAGAGAAAGAAAGAAAGTCGGAGTGCATAGAAGTGCACAAAAAATACCATACTTTTGTTGAACTCAAATATGCCCAACATTGGAATCCCATCTCTTCTTATTACGAGAGCATCCTAATCCTCATCCAATTCAAAATCCTATTTGATTAAGATAATAAGGGTCAATTCTAGAGGAAAGAAGAGTAAAAAACATGTTACTCAACACTTTCTTTAGCCGATCATAATAATGGAAGACAATCTAAATCGACCATCATCATCATCATCACAAGACCCATGGAGTGAACCACTTCTCAAGATCCCTTTGCTTGTGGATTGCCATCAAATCTTGGAGACGCCTCATCAATGATGAATGTGGACAGTTGGCCCCAACTTGTCATGCCAAGAACAAATTCATCTCTCGATAATATTACGGTAGATCCAAATGATATCCATTTAAGATATATTGATGTCCTATTAAGTTCTTACCAGCCTCCTCTTAAAAAGTAACAAAAGAATCAGCATTCGAGATCCTCTCATCTGGATTTTTGCGACCTGCAGAAGAAAGTATAGAAGAAAAAGAAGGGGGACTAGGAAGCTGCCATATGCCTCTCAGAAAAGGTGACTAAGACAAGATGCTCATCCCCTTTATAGAAAGTGTATTAATAATGTGTCATGATAGTGTTTGGGATGAGTCACGAGTCACATTATGATAAATGTCACGTTGATGAATTACATTGTGATATATGTCACGTCAATAAGTTACGTTATGATGGGAGTTGAAGAAAATATAGAAGAAAAAGAAGGGGGACTAGGAAGCTGCCATATGCCTCTCATAAAAGGTGACTAAGACAAGATGCTCATCCCCTCTATAGAAAGTGTATTAATAATGTGTCATGATAGTGTTTGGGATGAGTCACGAGTCACGTTATGATAAATGTCACGTTGATGAATTACATGGGAGAAGTACACTAACAGTGCCATAAGTTGTGTACGGCGCTCACTTTGGTGCCAAAAGTTTATGTTGGATCACTTAAGTGCCGAAAATTTTGAAAAACGCTCACTTTGGTGCCAACTCCGATCCGGTTGGCTGGAAATCCGACGTGGCACTTTTTTATTAATTTTTGAAGCCGATGTGTCTCACCGGAGAGCACAGTTAGCATCCTAACACCAAAACGACGCCGTTTGGTGTCTCCCCCAATTCAAAACCCTAAATCTCCGGCGCCGTCCTCGACGGCCCCTGCGCTCGGCGGCCGCGGCTCCGACCCCGACCCCGACCCCGACCCCGACGATGGCCACTCGGCGGCCACAGCTCCGACCCCGACCTCGACCCCGACCAGCGAGGTCATCCATGTAGGATGGCATCGAGGGCGTCCGAACAGTGCCGAGCAATGGCGGCTGAGCAAGCGACAGCGGCCCAGCGACGGGGGCCCAGCGACGGCGGAGGCCGAGCGACGACGGCCAACCGAGCTAGGTCGAAAAAACCCTAGGACGGCGTCGTTTTTGTGAGGCCATCCATGTAGGACGGCAAAGCGACGTCGTTTTCTTAAGGAGGACCGAAAACGACGTCGTTAAAGGCCTTGTCGATTTTTTTTTTTTTTTTAAAAGCCATGTCATCATTTTGGTCGGAATCTTTCGCCGGTGGCACCAAAGTGATTGTTTTTCCTCCGATTTGGCACTTAAGTGATCCGACGGAAACTTTTGGCACCAAAGTGAGCGCCGTACACAACTTATGGCACTGATAGTGTACTTCTCCCTGAATTACATTGTGATATATGTCATGTCAATATGTTACGTTATGATGGGAGCTAAAGAAAGTATATAAGAAAAAGAAGGGGGACTAGGAAGCTGCCATATGCCTCTCAGATGACTAAGACAAGATGCTCATCCCCTCTATAGAAAGTGTATTAATAATGTGTCATGATAGTGTTTGGGATGAGTCACGAGTAACGTTATGATAAATGTCACGTTGATGAATTACATTGTGATATATGTCACGTCAATAAGTTACGTTATGATGGGAGCTGAAGAAAATATAGAAGAAAAAGAAGGGGGACTAGGAAGCTGCCATATGCCTCTCATAAAAGGTGACTAAGACAAGATGCTCATCCCCTCTATAAAAAGTGTATTAATAATGTTTCATGATAGTGTTTGGGATGAGTCACGAGTCACGTTATGATAAATGTCACGTTGATGAATTACATTGTGATATATGTCACGTCAATATGTTACGTTATGATGGGAGCTAAAGAAAGTATAGAAGAAAAAGAAGGGGGACTAGGAAGCTGCCATATGCCTCTCAGATGACTAAGACAAGATGCTCATCCCCTCTATAGAAAGTGTATTAATAATGTGTCATGATACTGTTTGGGATGAGTCACGAGTCACGTTATGATAAAGGTCACGTTGATGAGTTACATTGTGATATATGTCACGTCAATAAGTTACGTTATGATGGGAGCTGAAAAGTCTTCCCCCCCTCTCTTTTCTCTCCATTGGTTTCTTCAACCTTTAGCCACGAGGAAGGGTTTGAGCTAGTCTCACCCTCCCCTCTTTTGTTGATTTAGTTTGCATTTTATTGTTCTTTTCTTGCCTTTTTTTCTCACCTGATTCAAATTTGGGAGTTCTCTTCTCTCGGTCTAGTTCTCAATTTAAGAGTTTGAATTCTCCCAATTTAGTTCCATATTTGGATGCTATCCTCTCCTGATCTAGATTTAGGAGTTTAATAAATATGTTTTTAGGGATTCAATGCCCCTCTGCTATGTTTGTGTATAGATTCCCTGCCTCCATTTTTAATGATGATTGCAAGAGTTTTGACGTCTCGTTGAATTGTAAAGTTTTGATCCCCCACGTGGTAGATTGTGCTTGTTCAACCTATTTTGGTTATCTCTGTAAGATGATGGTGTGAAGGCCGAAACCATGCGCGCACCGCCAACTGGCAAAGTCATAGTTATTGGAGAAGGAATTTTAAGCATGTGCTCATCATTGACAAAGATACGAGATCCAGTGATTGGCCGCTAATTATTTTGCTCAACAAATATGTTCTCTTGGAACAAGTGTGTGGTTAACTTTGCTGGTGCTCCGTTGATCCTCCTTGTTTTTTGGATTTGGCTTTGTTTTTCACTATTCTTGCTCTATTTTGATTTGTTCTGTCATGAACACTATGTACTTATATATCATTTTGAGTAATGAATATAATCTTCTTTCGAATTAAAAAGAAAAAGAAAAAGTCATGTTGTGATAAATCATAAAGATGAGCCATGTTGTAATAAATATTTTAAGATGAGTCATGATGTTGTAATAAGTGTTTTATAATGAGTCCTTGTGTTGTATTAATTGTAAGTCATAGATGTGAATCACATGTTTGCAAAAAGCACTAGTTTTTGTCTGTCTTTTGGTTTCATTGATAGCAAAAGAGCTTGACCCTATAGGGGCGATAGCGCTTGACTAATAGAAAATCAAGTCAAAGGGCTTGAAAAACGTAATATGCTACTACTAGAGGCTCGCTTCGCTTCTTCAAGCTCAGCTCCTTATTGAAGACTAAAGCGCCATTAATATGCTTGTGTTACCAATGATGCAATCTTGCTTATCTTTTCTTTCCCTTATGCATAAAACAAGGCAGACTAGCCTTAAGCAATTGTGTGTTTGTGTGCTTAAAATGTGCAAAGCTAATTTTCCCTTTTTCTCTTCAAATTTCCATTAGGTGTTATAAATCTTAGAATAATAAGATAGCACATTATCCCGATGGCATGCTCTGCACTCGCCTTCATGAGGATTTTGTGCATAAAAAATTGAGGCCACAAAGCCTTATGTTCGGAGTGAGGGTTTAGATGGATGTTAAAAATTGATCCCAATATTTTTAACATACCCCATTTTATGGTGGCAACTCCTGAATGAATTAAATTGGGGAAAATTACCAAAAAAGTCTTAAACCTATTGCAATTATGCCAATTCAGTATTTAACTTATTTTTTTGACCAATTGAGTCCTTAATCTTTTACAATTATTCCCGATCAGTCCATCCGGCCAAAATTGGCTGGCTAGCGTTGACATGGCAGCCGGCCGACGCCGACGACTTTTTTTTTAATAATATTTTATTTTTCTGAAAGATTTTAGTAATTTTTTTAATCTTTTTTTTTTCCTTTTTCTCTCTCTTTTTTTTTTCTTCTCCTTCTCCCTCCTTCCTCCTCCTCTCTCCTCCTTCCTTTGGCTCCAGTGACCGGCCAGAGGGGAGGGCTGGCCAGTCGCCGGACTAAGGCGGTCGGGCTAGCTCGCCTCGCCGTCATTGGGCGAGGGTGAGCTTGCCCAGCCACTAGGAGGGCGAGCCCTTGCCAGTGGCTGGGCGTGAGCTCGCCGACCGGCGAGGGCTCGCCTTGTAGTTGCCGGGCGAGGTGAGCCCTTGCCAAATCCGATGAGGGGGCTCGCCGTCGCATTTGGCAAGGCCCTCCTCGCCAGATCCAGCGAGGGCTCACCCCACCGTCGCTGGGTGCAAGCTTGCCGAATTGCTTCAGTCTGGCAAGGCGGCCAGCCTAGCCAATCGCCGGAGCCAAAGGATGGAGGAGGGAGGAGGGAGGAAGAAGGAAGAGGGAGAAGGGGGAAAAAAAGAGAAAAAAAGGAAAGAAAAGATGAAAAAAATTTAATAAAATATTTCAAAAAATAAAATATTATTAAAAAAAAGGTCACTAGCGCTGGCTAGCTGCAACGTCAGCGTCGGCTGGCTAATTTTGGTTGGCTGGTTAATTTTGGCCGGATGAACTGATTGAGAATAATTGTAAAAGGTTTATGACTCAATTGGTCAAAAAAAGTTTAGGACTAAACTAGCACAATTGCAATATGTTTAGGACTTTTTGGTAATTTTCCCAATTAAATTGCATGTTTAATTAATTAAATCAAAATCTTAAAGTTACCATTGGTATGACCTTGTATTAGTCTACGCTAAATGTTCCTTAGTGATTCATTAGTTTTCTTTTAATGGTTCACATCTGAAAATGTCGCGATAAATCCAAAGATCCTGTTCTTGATAGACCATAGAACTACCGAAATTTAACAAACCCTTCATCACAATTTTTTTTTTCTCCTCCAACTCAATTATTTGTTGCATCAAATCTCCAATGTTGGATACTAGAATAGACGATCTGTCACTATAAATTATTCGAGTTTCACACAGACGCATGCCCAGAAGCTTGCAGCTTATTGTCCTTGGAGAAGAACGATAACGACAACGGAATCGAAATGCTCGCTGCGTCCAATTGAGGGGAGATTTCCGCGTTTACCGTGAGAGTGCTTTCTGAGTCCTCAGGATCACGACGAAAGTAGAAAAGGATACCACAGATTACAACGGCGACGACTGCTATGCCGACGATGACCCATCCCGGAGTATCCCACCACGAAATGTTTTCGTCGTCGGACGAGACTGAATTCGGGACAAATGAAGAGGGGAAGCACGGGCAACCTGAACAATTTTGTGGACAGTTATAGTTCTCCATCAAGAAAGTCCTGCATAGTTAAATGCAAGCGATGAGTTCACAGACATATTTTGAAGCATCAATTCACACAAGAAAAGAAGTAGTTGTTCAAAAGGAGGGTGCTTTATTCGAAAAGAAAAACTATTTTGATCACATAAACCCAGAAGATTATATGACGCGAGCGCGAGAACGAGATGATTGAAAATGGAATGAAGTAGGATATAGTATAAACCGAAGAGTCGAAGGAGGTGCTTGCGTGTACCTTATCAAGAAGAACCGAGGCGTGTGGTGTTATTGGTATAATTCTTACACAACCAGCAAAGAAGTGCGATTTTCATTAGGTGGCCTCTCATTATAATGGCTCTCTTCTGTCCTCCATTATTGGTGGTGGCTTTTGGTATGGAAAATTGGTTGACGATGACATAGACGCTAGTCGTTTTACGTGACACCACCGGCGTTGACGTGGATAATTTTTATTTGTGATTTCGGTGTCCAAGTTACTATGCAAATATGGAATATAGGTTGATTCAAGCACATAAGCTTTAGTTCATGTCCATTTCGACACTTACTTAATTTTCTTCGTTTTTCTTTTTGTGTCTTAAATTATAAAATAAAAAATAAAAAGTATTTTTAGGGGTGCATTTTAGGTACCATGCACGCTCACAAATAGATTTGTTTTCTTAATATCGCACTGCACTTTATATTGCATTTTTTAGATTTATTTTTCACATGCGACAATTCATTTTAGGAATGTAATTTATTTAGTAGATGGTCATGACATGTCATACATTCACTTTCCTAATTGAGCATCAGGCATCTCTTGGAGAGCTTATATCGAACTTACATTTATAGCTCACGGGGCTTTGTCCGGGGCCTTAATAACCAGGTTTTGCTTAATTTTGCCCGATACCACTCGTGTCCTTTACTTTTCTTGTCATTCATTTCTTTTATTAGCTTTCTATTGTAATTTCTTGCTTGTTTATTTTTGTTACTTGAGTGACTATGCATAATCACTTTTTATATGTTTAGAGGATTTAAGGAATAAAAATTGGTGAAGTTCGCATGTAAATTGTTTTCATACTCAAAGATCTGATGCAACTAAATCGATTGGCGAATCTTTAGTTTATAGGAGTGAAATGTACTCCCGCATCCTACTTGGATTGCTAATTTATTTATCATAAGTTAGTGGCATCTCCAAGATAATTGCATAATTGGATTGAAAAATCAAATTACAATTCATAGGACTTAGAAGTGCCCATGCTAAGTACAGACGATCTATCATTATGCATCGTTCAATTACCACGTATGGTAATTTATTTATCTAATGACAATAACACGGATCACACGGATAGCACGGTGGCGACCACGCCGATGACGGCGGTGACGGCATATGACATGGATAGCACGGCGGTGATGGCGTATAACGCGGAAAGTACAGCGACGGCGTCACCTCCGTCATCGGCGTCTCCTTCGTCTTCGTCGGCACCTCCTCCTTCTCCGTCGACTGCTGCGACGGTAGCGGCAGCGACGACGACGGCCGCGACGGCCGCGATGGCGGAATCACTTGAATCTTAAGCTTCTGAGGACCACGGCGCTTTTTTATAACAACACCGACGGCTACAACGGCAACAACGACGACCACGCTGACGGAGATCCACCTCGAAGTCTCCCGGCACACATCAATTTTGCTTTTCAAAGATACAGAAACCGGAACGTCCCCTGCCGATGGAGGAGGGAAGTACTGGAAACCCGGGCAACCTTGTGGACAGTTATTGCTCTCCATCAGGAAAACCCTCTTGCAGTACAGCGCAAGCAGTGAGTCTGCAAACATTTTTCGAAGCATCGTTCATATCAAAAAAATTAGATGTTATCTTATTAGAAGAGAAACACTTTTGTTTTTTTTTTTTGCATGATAGATCGGGAAGATTATATGACCTGAGCGTGAGATCAAGATAATTGAAGATGGAATTTAGTGAGACGTAATATAATAAATTGAAGAGTCGAAGAAGGTGCTTGCGCGTACCTTTGCAAGAAGAACTGACCAAACTGGGGACTGATATTATCGCTACAATCCTACACAACTTCCAAAGAAATGCGAATTCCACTGGGTGCTGGCCTCTAGTTATAATGGCTCCCCGGTCCCTACAGTGTGCTTTGGTCCGCCCCTCAATAAGTTTTTTGCTTTTTTAACGTGAGGATGTACGTAAGAAGGGATGGTTGAACAACACGACAAAAGAATTGGGGAAATTTCATATCACGTACCAAATAGTCATGATTTGATGTCAATGACATTGTTTGCATATATAGAAAATGGTTAATATTATAAATAAAAAAATCACAAATTATGCTTACTATGACATAAATGCCTTAGGACTTTTTTTTTCGCGTCACTAAAACCCTAGACTTGTCCATTGTGACATAAATACTCCAATTTTTTTTGTGTTATAAATTTTCGGATTTATATTCTACATAAAACTAAGAGAGAGAGTATACATCTAGGTGTTAAGGGTATTTATGCAAGCATTGGCCAACCTGTACCAATGCCCCACTAGGGTTGGCGGCTCAATCCAGCAAAGTCAGAACAGTCGGACGCCCCTTAAACATCCCGGATCATATGCAATCTCTCTGTTTCTTCTCTCAGGTCCAATTTTTTTTTTTTTTTTTTTATTGGCTTTTTAAGTTCTCCATTTTCCTTTTAATCTTTTTCTCACACCACTTATCCTAAAAAAATATTAATAATGTCATTTTGGATCCACGTCGGATTTTTAATGTGGATTTTGAATAGAACCATGATGGAAAGTATGTATATCACACATATACAAATTTGAGGTTTATTGATGACATAAAGAAAGTTTAAGGCATTAGTGTTATAGTGAGTATAATTTAAGGTTTATATAGACCTATTTTTTATTTTTATTTTTTTAGTTTGTGAGATTTTTTTATAATCAAGCTCCCGTCTCTGACCTATGCATCATCGTATGGAAAAAAGGTTCTTATTCCTTTGGAGTGCGCGCGAACATGGTCTCCTGGGGCGAGTCAAATCTCGGTCACCGCTACTTTCTGTTTCATGCCCCGTTAAGTGGGCCCCATGCTTTTACCCAAGGTCGAGGACAGAAAGCAAAATTGAGTTTTTACCCCTTCCTGAAAAGCTTCAAGGAAATTTAATAAATAAAAGTAATGGTCATAAACGAACCAGAAGAAGAGACAACTTTTTCCTAAAATTTCAGGTTTAACCGAGGTCGGACGATATTTGGGAATAGTACTAAAAAATTCTTAAACTTATTATATTAGTACTAATTCAATCATAAACTTTTTAATTGGACTAATTTAATCCTAAATCTTTTCACGTTGGTACAATTCAGTCATCTTGCTAATTTAAATAAAAAAATTGATAATGTGTACATCGGCCTTCCCACATAACACAGTCGGCACTGACGTGGACATTTTAATAATATTTTAATAATTTTTTTATTTTTGAATTTTTAAAATAATTTTTTCCCCTCCCTCTTCTTTGCTTTTTCTTTTTGCCGATGGCCATTGCTAGCCATTGACCACAGCTATGGTTGGCAAGGGTTGGCCTCGCTTGCGGTCGGCAAGGTGGTTGGCCTCACCAAGCTACCCTTGGGTCAAGGCTAGCGCTAGCCGTCCAAGCATGGCTAGGCAAGGCCTTCTCGCTAGATATGGTGATCGACAGTGGCCTAGGCGGGGATTGTTGGGCTTTGCCCTCACCTATGTGAGCCTTGGCTAGGCCAACCCTCGCTCGGGTGAGGCGTGGCAAGGCCACCCTGGCCTAGTCTATAGTTGACCTCACTAGATCTGGTGAGTGGCCCTTACGTGGCTGTGCTTAGATGGCCAGCGCTCGCCCTTGCCTAGGGGCAGCTTGGCGAGGCCGACCATCGCCTGCGACTAGCGAGGGCAACCCAAGAGAGGTTGGCCCTTGTTGACCATGGCTATGGCTGGCGACTAGCAATGGCCACTAGCAAAAAGAAAAAACCAAAGAAGAGGGAGAGGGAAAAAGAAAAAAAAAAAAAAAAAAATATTTAAAAAATTTAAAAAAATTAAAATATTATTAAAAATGTCCACATTAATATCGGCCATATCAAGTAGAACGACCAACGTCCACATTAACAATTTCGACATAAATTGGCCAGATGGACTAAATTGATACCAATGTGAAAATATTTAGGATTAAATTTGTCTCATTAAAAATGTCTATGACTAAATTGATACTAATATAATAAGTTTATGAATTTTTTGGTACTTTTCTCAACGATGGTCAATATAAGTATAGCCACAAAACAAAGGAGTACCTTTTCTTATTCGTGAAATTATTTTGTAGGGAAAGTTGCACATAAGAATGATAGAATTGTAACAAGTGCTTCTTTGGACGTAAGTTCTAGGAAGAGAAGACAAAAAGAGGGAAAATTGTCCAAAAAGTTATAAATCTTTTGCACATTTGCCAATTCAGTTTTAAGTATTTCAATTTTTCCAATTGAGTATTAGACTTTTTCATCTTTTGCTAATTAAGTTTTTTTTTTTTTTTTTTTTTGGTGCTGGAGGAACCGCCTCAGCCGGTAGCCTAGCGTAAACCCCCAGGTGCCTTAAGCGGGAGAAACCACCACCCCCGGTAGCACACTTAAATCACCAAGTAACGCTGCTGGGATTCGAACTCGCTCCCTTTCGTGAGAGGGATTGAGCGCAAGCCAACTGCGCCACCACGGCCGATGGTCTTTTGCTAATTAAGTTCGTCAGGCCAACTCTAGCTGAAAATTGCAGATGTGAATGCTAGTCATCCTATTTGGTAAGGCCGGCGTTAACATGGATAATTTCTAATAAATTTTTTAATTTTTAATTTTTGTTTATTTATTCTATCTTTTCTTTTCTTGATCTTCCCTTCTTCCTCCTCTAGCCAACCTCATGGTGGTTGGATGAGGCTCCCTTGAGACTAGCAAGGTTGTCAGCTCTTGTTTGACCAGTCATGGGCCATGGCTAAGGCCAAAGAACCGGCTAGAGGAGAAAGAAGAAGAGAAAAAAAAAAAGAGGAAAATCTTATAAAATTATTAAAAAATTAAATCACAAAAAAAAACAAAAAAAAAAAAATAGTGTCGTAACAAATGCATTTCTATTCTGGAAATAGAAATTTTATGCAATTACCAAATACATTCAAATTCTTAGAAACTCATTTTAAAAACATAATCTAGAAAAAAATTATTTCCGCGAACAAAATAGTTATCAAACGGGCTCTTAGTATCCATCGCTTCAAAAATGAACCTTTAAAAATCAAACTAAAATGCGTAAACTCATGTAATTGGCAAAATTTCGTACAGGATTTAGGTGGCAGCGCCCCAACCTTCTGGAATTTTGATGAAGGGTAACACCTATTTTAATTATCTTGCTTTATGAATTAATGTGTTATTTTTCCTCTATCAAAATTCGCGGTCCATCATTAAAATAAAATGTTTTCACCAAAAGTCCTGCCTCCATCTCATAGGCTATTGAGTTTTTCATTCCATTGATTGTCGGTAATAGGCTGTTAACACGGGCCTTGCGTAAATCTAGCGAGGAAATATCGGCAATCATTCCATGAGATATATAGTATATATTGCTTAGAAATAAGTATTTTGTTAAAGTAGAGAGTAAATGAGGTTCGTTGAATAAACCACCATCCTTATAGCGTTTACAAGTCGCAACCGTTTGCCTAACTAGGCTAACCATGAAATTTCGGAAGCTATCCAGCACCTTTGAATTTTGACTTCGGTTTCGCTCCCTGTCATACCATCCATGTTTCTCTGCCATCACTAATCCTTGTTTACAATGCATCTCCATTATTATTAGAGGAAAAACAACCAGAAACCCTAAATTATGTCTATCATGACACATTTATCTCAAAATTTATTTTGCAAAGCACAAAAAAACCCATAATTTATACTTATATAACATAATAATTTAGTAAGACACATTTATGGAACACCAAAAACCTAAAATGTATATCCCTATGAGACATTTATCTCAAAACTTGGGATAAATATGTCGCATAAGTATAACTTTGGGGTTTTTGGTATCACAAAAAAATAATTTGGGATAAAAGTGTCACACGGGTATAAATTTAGGGTTTTATTATATCATATTTAATGTAAATGTGACATAAAATAAGTTTGAGATTTTTTGTGTTACAAAAAAAAAATGGGATAAATGTGTCATAGTAAGCAAAATTAAGGATTTTTTATGATTTTTTCCCTTATTATTATTGCTATTTCGAGAGATAAGTTGATGTCTAGCTAGGGATCTGGAATTAATCGTGACCTGAAAATCTTGCTATTATTGAATCTTTTCTTGCCGAATTTCTGAAATGTAAATCGTGCATGGGGAAAAAAACAAAATTACTTATCCGAAATTCATAGTCCAATTATAAGTGCGGGAAAAAATACCATGCTTTTACTGAAGTCGAATATGCATAAAATTGGAATCCCGTCTCTTCTTAGTACGTGAGTATCCTATTCCAATTCCAATTCAAAAACCCACTTAATTAAAATAGCAATAGTTAATTCAAGGAGAGAAGAGTATAGGGCATGTTATTTAACCCTTTTCTTTAGCCCATCATAATAATGGAGAGCCACTTTTCCCCTTTTCTAATGTGCACAAATGAACCATGACGACTTCAATCGCTACGATTTTAAATATTAGCAGATGCGTGCATTAGGTTTACTCTAACTTCTAAGGAACACAAAAACATCATCTTAGAAGGAGGAAGAGTGACATCCTACCGGGGGCAAAATGAAGATATAATAGTTGAAAAAAAGTTGAATTTTAATTTGAAGGCATCTTGGTGAACTATTTATAAATGAATGGCTTTAACAAAACTTATGGTGGAAATTGGAGCTACCTAATTTTATCAATTGGGAGTCAGGGACTGAGAATTAGGATGCGTTTACTAACTATTCTGTTCTCGAGAACAATTTTTTTTATCAAAAATGATTATTTTTTATTTTTATCCCGAGAGTAATTTCTAAGTATTCAAAAGCATTTGGTAATTGCCCAAAATTTCTATTTTAGAAATAAAATTGCATTTGGTACCGTTTTCAAAATTTTTAATCTAAACCATTTTCTTTTAAAATAATTTTATTACTTTTCTCTTCTTTTCTTTTTTTCTTTTCTTTCTCTTCTTCTTCAAGCTTTGGCCGGTTGCTAGCCTTGAGGTGACCAACGACCGGCCAGATGAGGGTCGGTGATGGCGTGGCCGTGCCTTGTCGAGTGAGCCTCATTGGTAGCAGGAAGAGGCTCGCTCGAGCCTTAGATGTATGAGGAGCCTCGCCCAAATTTGGCTTAGTTGAGCTCACCCATATTTGGCTCAGCCGAGCTCGCCCAACCGCCGGTAGGGCTTGAACTCGTCGGGCCATCATAAGGTCAACCTCGCCTTGGCCAAGCGGTGCCGACCTCGCAGTGGCCAAGCACGGTCGAGCCCTCCTAACGGCTGGGCGAGCTTAGTCTCGCCAGATTCAGTAAGGCTCGACCTTGCCTTACCAAGGCTCAACTAAGTCTCACCCAACTAGGTAAGGCTTGGTAGTGGTTGGAAGAGCCTTGCCCGACTAGGCAAGCCTCTCCAGTGGCTAAGGGAGGCCTGGGTGAGGCTCGCCTGGCCACTAGCGAGCTCGCCAAACCTCGCCCAATTGGTTGTTGGTGACCAACGATGATGGCCGATGGCGGCAACGGTGGAAGAAGAAGAGAGCATGAAGAAGAACAAGAAGAAAAGAAGAAGAGAAAATAGAAAAGAAATTTGGGTTGGCTTGATTCTGAAATTGTTCTCGAGAGTAAAGAAACAATTTTTTTTTTTACTCTCGATTCCATTCCAAATCTATTTTCGAAAATAAATTTATACCCGAGAACAAAAAATTTACCAAATGAATTTCTGTTCCACATCTATTCTCGAGAACAAAAGAATAAAAATAATTACTACTTGGCAAGTTGCCAAACGCGTCCTTATAACAACATTGAGGGTGAAAAGGGTGAATTGCTTTCTCTGATAACCATTCCATTGCATGGTCCATCCGTGGGCCTTCAACATCTGAGTAACTCGGCCCACAAACATGTTTTTCTTTTATTTTACAAAAAGTCCATAGACCTATTTTTCTTTTTCTAGTTTGGTCCATGAGCCCAAGCACTTAGTTTGTCCTCAGATTGGATTGGAACACTTTTTTTTTTTTTTTTCGCTCCCCATTGCTTCCACGATAATCCTTGAAAATCAATGTTTATAGCGGAAAACCGCACACGGTTGTCGGAATTTGGTGTATCTAGGCGGCGGTGATGCCCCCCACCCTCCATAATTTCAATGAAGGGTTAACATCTATTTTAGTCACCTTGACTTTTGGATTAATGTTTTCTTTTTTCTTCATCTAAATTCTCGGTCCATGTCACGACCTAAATTTCGGGTGCATCACCTAAGTTTTAGGCTAATGGACTACTAAGTCTTTAAACTTAACTCGAGCTCTCCCAAGCCCATACCAATTCGCGACTTATGATTCAAATATTTAGCATGCAAATGATTATTATCTAGGAGTCGCCACTAATTGGTTTGCGATAGGTCGATTAGACACCTAAGTAAAATAATGAGAGAATTATTTCACTTCTATGGACTAGAGACTAAGGGTACGGGGACTTAGTTACACTGGATTTCTCTAATGCCCTTTCAGTACCATTTTTTTAAATTTTCAAAAAATGCTTTTGCAAGCAGTTTGGATTTATTTTAACCTAAATTACTATCATGCAATGGGATGATCACACGGATACTCAATCATTATTAAACATTGAATAAAATAAATTGCACCAAATCAATTCAACACACTAAAGCAAGTAATTATTCTTTTGGGTTTTCTTTTATCTCAAAATTAAAACATGCATTCTAACTATATGACCTAATTTTACTAAGAAACAAATTCTAATTAAATGAACCTGTTACACAAACTATGCACCTAATATTTTTTGTATTTTTTTATTGAAATTCTGAATTAATAAAAGCCCTAATTAAATTATCTAAAATGAATGATTTTCTAATCTATTTTAGGGATTAATTTGACTTAAACCCTATCATATCTCGAAAACTATTTTTAGAAAAAAAAAAAGGGTTATTAAAATGTGCAAACATGATCTAAAACCCTATTTATATGAAAAACTATTTAGGTCCAACCCTAACTTATTTCAAAAAATTATCCAAAAATATAATCCTAAAAATATAGTCCTAAAAAATATAATTTACTAAACCTACATGCCATGATGCAAGATTTTGATTTTTTTTTTTTAAATTTTTGATTTTTTTAGTGTTTTTTCCAAGACAAGCAAATCTCAAATAAACATTATATTTAAACTAATCAAAATATTCAACAAATAAAGGATTAAAATAATCGAAAAAATAACATATTGTCTCACAGGTCAAATTAACGATTATTCTAACCCTAATCATCACGACAAAGAGTTCAAAATAATTAAAAATCTGATCCGATGTCTTACGGATCAAATTAATAATTATAATGATTTAACAATTAAAATTCTACCAAAATACCCAAAAATTAATATAATTAAAAAAAAATGATCCGATGTCTTTCGGATCAAATTAATAATTACAAAGTCTTGGGCAAAGCCTTAAGGATAATGCCTAAACCACACAAACAATTAACATTGACATAAACAATAATAACAAAATTTAAAATAAATAAATAAATAACAATAAAATAAATGAAAAAATGAAAAATAAACCACCTAAGGGAAATTTGAAAAAAAAAAAAGAGGCGGCGGTGGGCGGCGCCGGGGAGGATGGCCGGTGTCGGAGCACCAACGAAGGGACCGACGGACAAGCGAAGGCAAGGGCACGGAGGTCGCTGGGTCGCGGAGACAGCGCAGGCAGCTGGTGCGTCGGCGTCAGGCTCCGAGCGGGAGGCAGGCAAGGCGGACGATGGTGGCAACGACGTCACGGGGTTTGGGTTCTAGCTCGTGGGCGGAGGCAAGCGCGGCTGGATCAGCGGGTTGCGAGAGCGTCGGCAAGTGAGATCGGCGCGGCGAGCTTCGCAATCTATTGCAAGGGCACCGAGTCGAAAGGGGCGGTGGTCCGCTCGGGTTCAGATCTGGTGTCGTTGCGGTTGAAGCAGGGGATGCCGAGCACTGGTCACATACGTGGCAGCGAGACAGACAGGCAGCGCTTGACTCGGAATCTGAGACGTCGGGGAAGAATGGCGCGTGACGGTGACTAACTGGTGTTGCGAGGCTGGCTAAGGCGCGAGGACTAAGGACTCGCGGGTTGCTAGTGCCAGCACGGGTGACTCGGGACTCCGGCGCGGTGGCGAACGGTGTCGGGTAGCTGCGGACGAGTGGCAAAACAGGGCAGGAGTGGTTCCGACGTCGGGCTTCACGGACAGTGACTGGCGAGGCAAAGCCTCGAGCGACTAGTGGAATGGTGGAGGTGGTCGCGTGTGGGGCCTACAGCAGGGCGGCGCGAGCACGACGGCTGAAACCGGCGTTCACAATTGAAGACCGGCGATGGATTCCTCGAAGAAGACGACTCCTTCTTCTTCCTTTTTAACTTTTTCCTCACCTGTCACTTTCTACTGTCTCTCTCTCTTACTTTTTACTTTTGTGTTCTTTTTTCACCCAAAAAGAAACCCTAGAAATGCCCCCCTCTCCATTGACCTCCGTGCACTCCTTATATAAGCAAAACAAATGCAATCTTTTGTAAATATTTCATCTCATACGAAGATTGCTTATAACCCCTATGATCGCAAAAATCCTTTTATTTTCCTTTGTCCCAAATATCCTCTACTGATTTTATCGCCTATTGCTAAAGATAAGATTGCAATGCGATTTTCTTAAATTTCAGAAATCCATCGTAATATCGCATCAAATCTCAATTTCTCACAAGATAATTAATTAAAAAAACAACGGGGTTGGGCTAATTTACTCCTTTCGCAGGCCTAGCCTGGCCTGCCGAACTAGAGCTCAGAAACATTAATTCAAACCCACCCATCACCGGTTTAATAAATAAATGTAAAACATGTAAATTAAAAATAATTGCATTTATATCTATATGCTATGCAATTAGTATTTTTTCAGGGATAAAATTAACCCCTAATTTTTTATGCAATAAATAAATGACTGGATAGCTAAAATTTAGGTGTTAACAGCTGCCCCTCTTTGAAGGTAAACTCGTAGAGGTTGCCTTCAAAGACAAATTGAAACCTAAATTTTGATCATGCACATGCACTGAATGATTTTGATTTTGATTTTGATTTTTTTTTTTTTTTAGGAAATGAATCCCATTTTAAAATGCAATTTATGTGATGCATGAAAATGCAAATGCAAATGATAAAGGAACCTACCTAGAATAACTTACATTCGAGGAAGGTAGAGTAACTCAAGATAGATTGGCGTTACATGTCCAAGACCCATACCATTCTATGGTCGCCTAGAATAGTAACATGGCTTCGCAAAGAGACTGCTTTCCCAAGACTCGTACCATTCTACGGTCACCCAGTATGGCATTGTTTGGTTGTGTCTAGGACCCGTACCATTCTACGGTTGCCTAAATGGGAATTCATTTTCCAAGACCTATACCATCCTACGGTCGTTTGAATGGGGAAATAGATGTTGTCTAGGACCCGTACCATTCTACGGTCGCCTAAACAAGGATTCATTTTCTAGGATCCGTACCATTCTACGGTCGCCTAAACGGGGATTCACTTTCCAGGATCAGTACCATTCTATAGTCGCATAAATAGGGAAATATATGTTGTTTAGGACTCGTACCATTCTACGGTCGCCTAAACATGGATTCACTTTCCAAGACCTGTACCATTCTACAGTTGCCTAAATTGGGATTCATTTTCCAGGACTCGTACTATTCTACGATCGCCTGATCAAAATGAATCTGGAAAAATCTTTGGAGGGCAACTCCATCGAGTGCCAGTGTTTGAAAAGGAATACCTGTAAAATGACAAGTATTTACGGTATGATAGAGATATACTTGCCTGGTGACATCTTTGATCCTTAGGGATATGCCTTCTGGGACTTAGATATCCTTTGGAGGCCTCCCATTCTCTTAGTAGAAATAAATTTCGGAACATCAAGGATGCACCTTGAATGTTCGCGAAGGTTTCTCATCTCCTAATATCATGAGGCATTCTGAAAGGAACCTGAATGTCAGGAGCTCTCGGGTTTTTTTAGAAAACATTACCTGTTAGACATGATTAAAGCAAAAGTGCATTCACCAAAGAAATAAGCAATTAATGCTATTTTGGAACGCGCACTTCAAAATTCACTGAAGTTTTTATCAATTCAATCAAGGTTCATGCGTGATAATTTCTATCAATCTTGCATCACCTAATTTCCATTGGGAAATATTCCAATCTGAGCACACGAGTGTCATGGATGTGTCAAATGAGGGATCTTTTAATCTGAAAGGATTTTTCTCTCATCCTCATTAAAAGGGTCGTTTCATCCTGACCTTTGATGCAGGATTTTGGCAATTACTCTATCTCACTGTCATCATGCCAAACAAGGATCTGTGCAATCTCGTAAGTGGTACGACCTTACTAATCTGAGAGGTCTTTAACAGTGACCGTAATGTGGGCCTGGTCAACGGCTTAACAAAAGGGACTCTTTGAATTGAGGCTTTTGAAAGAATGAGTGGTATTCTATAATCATTTATGGGTTTACAAGTCAAGAACCCTGCAAAATGAGAAAGAAATAATCTTGCTCGCACTTCTTTGAGCGATGCTTAAAACATGTGAATCCTCAGGTTAATTCAAGTGCCATAATCTGAATAGACTTTGTAAGGGACGTAACATAGGCTTGGCTCATGGGTTGAGAAATGAAAGGATCATTAGGCTCAAAAAGTGTTTAGGGGGGTCAAAGTTGGTGATCATCTTGACATTTTCACCACTTTCCTTCTCTACTGTCGAAGATTTTTTCATATCACAACTCCATTAATTGTAACAGCATTTGAGTTTTTTAGTATCGCCTTGTTGGGGATACGACTCATTATATCAAGAGTTTGATTTTTTTTTTCCCTCTTTTCTGGGCATTGGCCTTACTTTTACCAGGCACACTATTTTTTTATGCCCCATTTTTGCACTTATTTTCTTTGGATAGAGTCTCCTTTCTTGTCAACATTCTAGTGCATGCCACTTGAATATTTTTGTCTTGCCTTGGTGTGGGGGATGATCACCAACTGGGTTTAAAATGAAATGAATTCATAAGCTCAAGTGGGCTATGCAATGAATAAAAATGTATAGGATAGAGAAATAATCGCTCTTCATCATCCTAGGGCACCTCAAATTACCATACAAGTTACACTGCAAAAGCAATACTCGAAAAGTGATGCAAGTGCGAGCAAGAAGATTCTTACCATTCATTTCAAATTTGTCCCAATGTGGGATGATCCTTGACAGGGATAATTTAAGAAGAATCTCCATAAGTGTATGAGGCTCAAAGGGTTTAAACAATGGATCACCTGTAGTGTTTGAGATAGAGAAAAGAATACCTCTCATCACTTTAGTTGACATACCCTTTGCGAGATCACATTTTCTTTGCGGGCATGAAATTTTTTCACACAACTCACTGAGGATTAGTGTATGGAATAAGGCATGCCTTTCATCATCTCGACTCGTCTCATTTAGTATGCTCAATCCATTCCACATCATTCATTAAATTAGTCCATCCTAATGTTCTTTAGTGGATTAGTGGACAAAACATGTAAGAGTCACCATGTAAAATCCCTTTTTAAAAGAGTTCAACAGTTTTAAGCATGAAAAATTGTCAAATTCAAAACAATTTACCACACTAAAAAAATGGTTTTAAACATTCATGTGGGGAATTATTTCACAATGGGATTGCCTCAGCAATAGATGTCCTTGGGTTGTCCTTATCAGTCAAGATTGAAAATTTACCCTTGCCCATGCACAAGAGAATGTGCATGAATAGGATACTATGCGGTATCAAAGTGAATTCAAACTGCACAACCATTTTGGCTTGGATTGAGATTTCATCCTAGTCACGTCACTACTAGAATCTATAGTGTTCCCAATTTGTCATCTCTTTCACCAAAGATGGATGGTCCTCTTTTACTCTCTTTGAAAGTGTGTTCTCAAACTTGTTGAGTAACAGTTGAGTGACCTGATGTGCTTTCATATGCTTTCTCATTAGGCCAAGAAAGTAATGTTCTGAAATATGAAGTAAATGAGTTAGAACATTAAACAGGGCTAACCTAATGCATGCTTTTGGAAAATGGCTTGAAAAATGATTTTTTTTTTTATTATTCTTTTTGTTTTGGAATTTTTTATGAGGAAGCCCAGTCCTCAGAATTCTCCTTGGATGATATTCTCTTTTCATTGTTGGATATCGTCACCTGGCTGGTTTAGTATACCTCATCATGCCCTCAAAATAAAATTTGTAATTTTATTGAAATTCATTAATCAATTACAATTTATTGAATGGAAAATGCGATTCAAGCCCTAAGAAGAAAGCGAAAAAGAAGAAATTGAAAACAATTCCTAGAAAGCAATAAAAATTCCCACGCAAGGGAATGTGCAAAAGTGATAAATGGGTTACTCTTGTGGGCCAGGGCCCGTTTCTTCCAGAGGTTCTCCATCAATGGCTCCAATGAAGAGGTCATCGAACAAACTTGAAATTCCTTCCAGGGTGTCGTTAGAGTTTTCCGTCTTTGAAGGCATTGGATCAGCCATGCCATCCCATCCACTTAGAATTATATTGCGGGGGTCAAAGTAAAAACTGAGAGGAGCCGAATACTTCACCATATAGTCGAATTTTCCACTTGGCTGCCCTAGGGTGTCCATTGCCTCTGCTTCATCTTGCATCATAATTGGAGGACTAGGGAATGTCTCACTAATGTTTGGAGGTAGTAAGTTTTGTCTCTCTTGCCCTTGGTTAAGTAGCGAGCCCCGCCTTTCCTGTCTTCGTCTTCCAAAACTTTCCCCACCTTTTCCATGGTACCCTAAACCAGCAGAACGGGACCGCTAAGGGGGCTTCAATGGAGTTTCGAATGCCCTAACCATTCCTTCCAAGACCATTGTTAGGAACAAAACCATTCCTAACCATCACTCTTCCCACCATGAGGGCAGCATCTGAAACTTCAGGAGTAGGCGGCGATGAACCCCGAGAAGCATGTATAGTGGACACCAACTCAAATGAGTGGTAACTTGATTCGAACTCAGAATCTGGCTCTACATAGGGGATAGCCGTCTCATGATAAATCCGGTGGTCTTCCTCACCATACACAGTGACCAGCTTTCTTTTGATCACGAACTTCACAGCTTGATGTAAACTTGAAGGCACCGCTTTAGCAGTGTGTATCCAAGGACGACCTAGCAGGAAGTTGAATGCAGTAGGGATGTCCAGTACTTGAAAGGGACTGTTGAAGACGACCAGTCCTATTTGCACGTTGAGATGGATTTCCCCGATCACCTCCTTTTTTGTCCCATAGAAAACTCGCACTGACGTCTTCGCAGCATGTATCCTGGATGGGTCTATCTTGAGGCGGTGAAGAGTGGCTAACGAGCATATGTTCAAAGCGGACCCATTATCAATGAGCACTCGGGACACATGAGAACACTTGTCACGCCTCGAAACCCCGAGCATGCAAACAACCCGCCCTGCTCGTGCAAATGCGACATTCCCAGGTAGTGTCACCGACCCCATTCATTTATTATTGCGCAAGCGGAACGTATTATAAAACCCCTGACAAAAACTCACGGGATAGGAAAACAAGAAACCAACTCATTCATAAACAAACATGCTTTCATAGATAATCACATCATGGTTTACATATATACCAAAAAGGGGCAATCTACAAAAAGAGATCAGTCCACCAAAAAGAAGGAACAGTCCTATGACCACTAGTTGGACTCGTTCTTCGATCCCACTTCTGACTGATCAACCTCCGGGGGTTCCGCCATCTACTGTCCTGAAATTTTGGCCCACAACGGGGTGATACATTGTCTCAACAAGTTCAACCCCCTAAACCCCTATTAGAAAGAAAATATACCCAAGGGTGGCCTAGCCACACCACATAGAGGACTTACATCGCCTCAGTTCCTTCCTGCAAGTTAGGACAATTCAAATCATTCAATCATGTTCATATGACTCAATCACAGATAGTAATAAGAACTTAAACCACTGGAACGCCAACAATATCATTTCGAACGACCACAGGAGTACGGATTATAAGACCAAACCGTTATGACACGTCCCATACCATGTCACACGATTCCGTCCCATAATCCGACACGTCAATAACACTCAGAATGCATTCCAATTGTTATTCACTGCCACACATGGGCATAGCCTACTTGCAGTTCGGCTATCTACTGACATTTAGCTAGGCATCGTCTCCCCACCTTGGAGCACGACTTCGTCACTACGTCAATGGCATTCCCGAAGGAGCATAGGCCTAGAATCAACCGCGACCCAAGCCCGTTGTAAAGGGCATCCCATATAGGGGCAAATCCGGCTCAATAGCCCAGGGCAATTTCCTCTTAATTATCACACAACAAAATCATACTCGGCCTTTGGATACTTTGCATTGCACTTAATGATTCCACTTAAAATAGTGATCCCGGTCATTTTTCTTCATATTCAAAATATTCCAGAAATTATTCATGTGTGTGGGGGTACGTTAATTTCGAATCAGAAAACCAATATCTCACTTTTTCAAACCCCACTATTTAATATAATACTTAAAATCCAATTTTGGTATCAAAACCCGACACTTGGGATTTTCTAAATAAAATCCATATTTTTCACAATCAACACTCAATTTGCAATATCCATTCATCAAATTCAAAATATGAATACACAGCAACGATCAGCGTGAAATTCTGAGAAAATAAGGTCCCGAAATAATTTTTGGAATTTAATAAATAATTAATTTTATTCCGAAATTAATTAAATAATAATATTTTAATAATTTTTGTAATATAATATATTATTAAATAATTAAATAATTTCGAAATACATATATAATTCAAAATTATATATTTAAGTCAAATCATCATTATAATAACATAAACATCCAATTAACTTTAATTAAACATAAACTAAACTAATCACACCCCTTAATCTAATCAACACATAATTAAACTAATCTAACAACCTAAGCTTACTTAACTTAAACTAAGAACACCCTAAGCATCATTAACCCTCTAATCAAGGTTTAGTGAGCTAAACTCACTGTAATCGCTTTCCGACGAGTCCCCGGTGAAGACAACGACGAGGTGGTCAAAAAACCTCCTCGGGGTGGCACCAAAAGAGGACCGGAAGGCACCCAAAACGAGCCTTGAAGATCTGGATCTAGGCTGGAACTCCGGTGGTTGTCCAAGCTCGGTCAGAGGTGCTCCGATCACCGGTTGGGCATGGGACCGGCGGAAACGGGTGGCGGCAGCTCAGGTGGTCGAGGCAGCAGCTCCGGCGATCTCCCGGTGGCCTTGGCGACGGTGGTAGTAGTTGGACGGAGGTGCTGGACGGTAGACGAAGGCGAAGTAGCAAGCTGGTCGGCCGCGCGGGCGAGCAGGCGTGCGGACGGTGGCGACGGCGACGGCGACGACTCCGACGACCAGGCGGGACCTCCGGCAATGGCTGGCGACGAGGAGCAGTGGCGGACAAAAGGGTTGGAGGCTCAGGGTCACGCGAACGTGGCAAAGCAAGCGTGCGAGCTAGCCAGCGAGGCGCGCGCGAACGGGTGGCGACCGTGACGGCGACAGCGACGAGCGGTGGCATCAAGCGGGCGAAGGGGGCGGCGTCGAGGCTGGTTGGTTCTGGTCGCAGCTCCTCTCTCTCTCCTCTTTTCAAAATCCAAGAAGCCAAAGTTGAAGATGGAGTTGATTTGTGAAGTGAAGTCCCCACTTTATGAGGGCCAATTACCACTTGTCACTTGTCAATTTCTTCTCCACTTTAGCCCCACCATGACATCACATGATGTCACACTGCACTAACTCAAATCCTCCACAACATCTTCCAATGGGTGCAAATTAATTTTTTCCGCCGTGGCATGAAATTCAAAATCTTGTACATCAAATTCTTCAATTTCATTCAATTCACTTCCAATTGAGCCAAATTGAAGTCTATAAGATTAATCCAATGTCACCACACTTAAATTCATATAATTACTTGACCATAGAACCATCTTGTGTCCCAAAAGTACGACAAAAAACGGGCCTACCAAATTCCTCGACCAAATTAACCTTACTTTGATTATTTTGCTGAAAAACTTGGTTTACATGAAAAATCTTCCAAAGATGAGTCAATGTTCCTAAAATGATTTGTGACACACCAGGACTTCCAATTTTTGAATTCGATCTCAATTCACGGTTAATTTCACTCTGGCACGATATTAGCCTGTCCTAATCTACCGAATAGCTTTTAGAAATTTTCGTACATTTGACCTGTGGTTGATCATTTTCAAGCCACAATGTACATCTTTGACACATTGGCAACTCTCGGTTGTCGTGGTAATC
This sequence comes from Eucalyptus cloeziana, assembly GCA_014182715.1. Taxonomy (NCBI): domain Eukaryota; kingdom Viridiplantae; phylum Streptophyta; class Magnoliopsida; order Myrtales; family Myrtaceae; genus Eucalyptus; species Eucalyptus cloeziana. The sequence goes on along the minus strand of CM024635.1, from coordinate 33,687,197 downwards.
TCAAGGTTTCAAATACGGACATAGGGTACATAAACGACAGAAAAGCCAGTCCAGCGCCGATCGACAAGAATTGTACGATCTGGTGGGATCACCCACACTTGATCACATGCCTCTGTCGAGTCGACCTATCTCCGGTCTCTAATCGATTTTTAACTGTGCCGTAATGACCTTTGCAGATTAGCTCGGTCGAAAGGTCGCTTCCAGGTCAAATTCTCGAGTTTGATGCATTAGAATTTCTTAACGGCTTCACCTGATAGACTAGTTTTCACGTGAGTGGCTGACTCAAGGAAAAGAACTATATGCGTGAAGATGAAATGCCCGTCTCATTTTATTAAAAACAGAAATGGAAAATTAGGATGTCACAACTCTTCCCCTCTTATAAAAGTTTCGTCATCGAAATTTAAACCATTACAAAACTTAAGCAAAAAGGTGGGGGTACAATTGTCTCATCGATTCTTCAGTTTCCCATGTTGCTCCTTCAGTGACGTGGTGTTGCTAGACCACTTTGACCAACGGGATGGTTTTGGTGCTCAGAACCTGCTCCTTGCGATCCACGATCTGAACCGGGCTTTCAACGTACAACACATTGTCGTCCACGTCCAATTCTTCGAAATTTAGAACGTGGGTTGGATCATGTTCATACTTCCTTAACATCGATACGTGAAAGACATCATGCATTTGTGCCAACCTCGACGGTAGTGTAAGACGATATGCTAGAGTCCCTATTCTTTCCAAAATCTCAAAGGGACCTACGTACCTTGGATTCAGTTTCCCCTTTCTGCCAAAGCATGAAATACCCCTTATTGGTGACACTTTCAGAAAGACGTGCTCACCAACTTGGAACTCCAATGGCCTTTGACGCTTATCTGCATAACTCTTTTAGCGGCTCTGAGCAGTCTTTAATCTGCCTCTAATAACTGCAATTGCCTCCACTAACTACTGAACCAACTCTGAGCTTGTGATCTTTCTTTCCCTGACTTCATCCCAACACACTGGCGTTCTGCACGCTCTGCCATACAACGCTTCAAAAGGAGCCATCTGAATACTCTGTTGGAAGCTGTTGTTGTAGGCAAACTCGACTAGATGAAGTTGTTCCTCCCAACTTCCTTTGAAGTCCAAAACACAAGCTCACAGCATGTCTTCGAGGGTTTGAATTGTCCTCTCAAACTGACCATCCGTCTGAGGATGATATGCCGAACTGTACTGCAGATTGGTACCTAAGGCACTCCGCAAGCTCTTCCAAAAGGCAGCGGTGAACCTCAGGTCTCTGTTTGAAGTAATCATAACCGGCACTCCATGCATATGAACTATTTGGCGCATGTACAGATCTGCATGTCTATCCAAACTCAGGTCCTTCCACACTGCAATGAAGTGAGCCGACTTTGTCAGTTTGTCGACCACTACCCAAATCGATCATTTCCTCTCTGACTCCTCGGTAATCCCGTCACAAAATCCATCATGATGTGCTCCAATTTCCACTCGGGAATCCCGAGAGGTTGCAGAAGTCCTCCCGGCTTACAATGCTGAGCCTTAACCCGTTGACACGTCAAACACTTGGCGACATGCTTGGCGATATCCACCTTCATACCTGACCACCAATAGTTTGACACAGATTCTAATGCATCTTGGTACTACTAGGATGAATGCTGTAACTTCTACGATGCGCTCCTGATAAAATCTCCTCTTTAAGCTCCACATCATCAGGTACAACCCATCGTCCTCGAAACCTCAACATTCCATTTTTAGAAATCTGAAAGTCAGCTTTCCTTTTCTCTGTATCCTCTTGTAGGATTTTCTGAACATCTGGATTTGTCAGTTGAAGCGTTCTGATTATGACCTGCACTTCCAGCTCAATTCTGAGGGTGACCATAAGATTCGAAAGGTGACCTACCTCAAATTTGAAACCTGAATCTCGTGCTCTGTCGAGTAGACTCCATTCCTTGAGTACCAATTGTGCAACTGAAGACTTCCTACTCAGCACATCGGCGACCTTGTTCGCCTTTTCGAGGCGATACAAAATCTCACAGTCATAATCCTTTAGGAGTTCCATCCATCGACACTGTCTCATATTCAACTCCTTCTGAGAGAACAAGTACTTGAGACTCTAATGGTCGATGAAGATCTGGAATCTTTCTCCACATAGATAATGCCTCCAAATCTTCAGGGCAAAGATGATCGCTGCGAGTTCTAAGTCATGCGTTAGATAATTCAACTCGTGAGTTCTTAACTAACGGGACACATATGCAACAACCCTGCCATGCTGCATTAATACGCAACCCAATCCTCTAAACGACGCATCACTGTAGATCTCAAACCCTCCTGGATCAGATCGAATAGTAAGCACATGTGCAATAGTTAGCTTCTACTTAAGCTCTTAGAAACGACTCACATACTTATCTGACCACACAAACTTTTCTTCCTTCTTCAGAAGTCTTGTCAACGACGATGCTAACACTGAAAACCCCTCTACAAACCGTCTGTAATATCCTGCTAAACCTAGAAAACTTCTGATCTTTATCACTGTAGTCGGTCTTGGCCAGTTAGTTACTGCTTCAATCTTGGCTGGGTCCACTGAGATTCCTTCTCCGGAGATGACGTGACCTAAGAAAGCCACACAAGTTAGCCAAAACTCGCACTTACTAAACTTAGCGTACAACTCATGATTCCTCAAAGTCTGAAGCACTATCCTTAAGTGCCTTTCATGATCCTCAATACTCCTCGAGTATACTAGGATGTCGTCGATGAACACTATTACGAACTGATCCAAGTACTCCTTGAACATACGGTTAATCAAATCCATGAAAGCAGCTGCAGCATTCTTCAAACCAAACGGCACTATAGTAATTCATAATGGCTGTATCGAGTGCAAAATACTAACTTCGATATAACCTCATTTCTAATCCCCAGCTGATGACACCCTGTCCTCAAGTCGATCTTAGAGAATATCGACACTCCTGGAAGCTGGTCAAACAAGTCATCGATCCTTAGCAACGGATACTTGTTCTTGATCGTTACCTGATTGAGTTGTCGATAATCGATACATAAGCGAAATGAACCTTCCTTCTTCTTCACGAACAGAACTGGTGTTCCCCAAGGTGATGCACTAGGGCGGATAAATCATTTATCCAACAACTCCTACATCTGCACCGTCAATTCCTTAAGTTCTGACAAAGCCATCCGGTAAGGAGCTTTAGAGATTGGCTTTGTCCCGGGGGCTAACTCAATCACAAACTCGATCTCTCACTCTGGCGGCAAATCTAGCAATTCCTTTGGAAAAACGCTCGGAAACTTTTGAATTACAAATATATCTTCTAACTTTAACTCATCTACTGTCGTATCCACGACAGTCGCCAAGTAACCTTGACAACCCCCGTCTAACAAACGGGTCGCCTCAAGCAACGAGATAAAAAGGGATCGAGGGTCTTCCTTAACTCTCAGTAAACTCAAAACTTTTAGCCATCAACGGGTTGAACTGAACTGTACTATATTACGACAATAAGTCATTACAACAAAATGTTCCTCAAGCCAAACTTTTTTATAAATAACATCAAAGTTATACAAACAAACTAGTCAAGTACAACTCTAGTCAGCGATTCTCCTTTCTATAACTTTATTACAACAAGCTGAAGTTCTCCATACTTAACCAAAATTCCGCTGCGCTACCCTGATAAATTCACCCCAAAACTTTCTTCCTCTAATCGGTGCATGGTTCGATTCATTCTTGTTCCTTTCGCCATCCTAATGGTGCCCTAACTGCGGTAACAGTGTCGGTGCTCTCTTGGACCTACGAGGACAGTTCCTCACTTGATGGTCGTGCTGGCCACATCCATAGCACGCTCCTGGTGTACCTAGACACTGAGTCAGTCCATGCTTCCTTCTACAAATTCAGCACCTGTCTAGTGAGTCCTCTACCTCCTGTCGGATGACAGCATGCACTCTTTCTTGCACCGGGGGCCTTATCCAAGTACCCCACTGTGCGTCTTGTGGCGCATTCTCTCCATTCTGATCCATCGGTGGTGGTGGTAGTAGCAGCTATGGTCCCATCTGCCTGCGCGGACAATCCTTAAACTAGTGGCCTTGTTGGCCACGTTTAAAACAAGCTCTCGTCCTCTTAAAACACGAGGAAGACCCATGCCCTTTCCTATAGGCAAGAAACACGCCCTTCATGTTGGATGCTGGCTTTCCCATTATACTCCTTTGAGTGGGACGTCTGAAGTGCTTTCCTTTTGTTAGCGGCTTCTTCCCGAATCGGTTGCCATCTCTATTGGAACTAAATCTTAACTCAGATGTAGAGGCTCTTTCCCCGATCACAAGTCCAGGTTGGGCCTTAACAAGTGCAACAATAATGGCGATTACGGCATTGGCGGCGGCAGTGACAACAGCAACGGCGGCGGCAGTGACAACAGCAACAGCGGTGGCTTGATCTCGAGCTTGCTAACCCAAAATGCTTCCCAAAGATTCTAGCGCCCGAACGATCCCGTCGAACCTAGGATCATTCGGTGCTACTACACTCTCGATATCGACTTGCGGCGGTACTCTCACACTCGCGCTGGTCTGAGCCTAATCTCTACCTCGGATACCGACTCTTGTCAGTGTCCTAACTCGAGATATAGGTCCTACCGACCTCCTCCAAGGAGTTCTCCACTCTTGGTCACTCATGCCACAGGCTCTGTATAGACACCTGTTTTCCAATTCCAACATCAGGTTAGAATGTAAATGACCCCACAAACACACTACCAAACAGCTATTAACCACATGCATCAGCATATTAAAAGCCTTTCCTACTAACTATCCCATGACTCATTGCACCTTATCACTCCATACACAAACCATGCTCTGATACCACTTAAACGGGGTTGTCACGCCCCGAAACCCCAAGCATGCAAACAACCCGCCATGGTCGTGCAAATGCGACATTCCCAGGTAGTGTCGCCGACCCCATTCATTTATTATTGCGCAAGCGGAACGTATTATAAAACCCCTAACACAAACTCACGGGATAGGAAAGCAGGAAACCAACTCATTCATAAACAAACATGCTTTCATAGATAATCACATCAGGGTTTACATATATACCAAAAAGGGGCAGTCTACAAAAAGGGATCAATCCACCGAAAAGAAGGAACAGTCCTATGACCACTAGTCGGACTCATTCTTTGATCCCACTTCTGACTGATGAGCCTCCGAGGGTTCCGCCATTTACGGTCCTGAAATTTTGCCCCACAATGGGGTGAGACATTGTCTCAGCAAGTTGAACCCCCTAAACCCTTATTAGAAAGAAAATACACCCAAGGGTGGCCTAGCCACACCACATAGAGGACTTACCTCGCCTCAGTTCCTTCTTGTAGGTTAGCACGATTCAAATCACTCGATCATGTTCATATCACTCAATCACAGATAGTAATAAGAACTTAAACCACTGGAACGCCAACAATATCATTTTGAACAACCACAGGAGTTCGAATTAAAAGACCAAACCGTTATGACACGTCCCATATCATGTCACACGATTCCATCCCATAATCCGACACGTCAATAACACTCAGCATGCATTTCAATTGTTATTCACTGCCACACATAGGCATAGCCTACTCGCAGTTCGGCTATCTATTGGTATTTAGCCAGGCATCGTCTCCCCACCTTGGAGCACGGCTTCGTCACTACGTCGATGGCATTCTCGAAGGAGCATAGGCCCAGAATCAACTACGACCTAAGCCCATTGTAAGGGGCATTCCATATAGGGGCAAGTCCGGCTCAACAGCCCAAGACAATTTCCCCTTAATTATCACACAACAAAGTCATACTCGGCCCCAAGACAATTTGCATTTCACTCAATGCTTCCACTTAAAATAGTGATCCTGGCCATTTTTTTTCATATTCAAAATATTCCAGAAATTATTCACGCGTGTGGGGGCACATTAATTTCGAACCAGAAAACCAATATCTCATTTTTTCAAACCCCACTTTGTTTAATATAATCCTTAAAATCCAATTTTGGTCTCAAAACCCGACACCTTGGATTTTTGAATAAAATCCATATTTTTCACAATCAACACTCAATTTGCAATATCCATTCATCAAATTCAAAATCTGAATACACAGCAACGATCAACGCGAAATTCTGAGAAAATAAGATCCCGAAATAATTTTCGGAATTTAATAAATAATTAATTTTATTCCGAAATTAATTAAATAATAATATTTTAATAATTTTCGTAATATAATATATTATTAAATAATTAAATAATTTCGAAATATATATAATTCAAAATTATATATTTAAGTCAAATCATCATTATAATAACATAAACATCCAATTAACTTTAATTAAATATAAACTAAACTAATCACACCCCTTAATCTAATCTATATCTAATTAAATTAATCTAACAACTTAAGCTTACTTAACTTAAACTAATAACACCCTAAGCATCGTTAACCCTCTAATAAAGGTTTAGTGAGCTAAACTCACCGGAATCGCTTTTCGACGAGTCCCCGGCGAGGTGGTCGGAAAACCTCCTCGGGCCGGCACCAAAAGAGGACCGGAAGACACCCAAAACAGGCTTTGAAGATTCGGATCTAGGCTCGAACTTCGGTGGCTGTCCAAGCTCGATCGGAGGTGCTTCAGTCACCGGTTGGGCGCGGGATCGGCGGAAACGGGCGGCGGCAGCTCTGGTGGTCAAGGTGGCAGCTCCGGTGATCTCCCGGTGGCCTTGGCGACGGTGGCAGCAGCTGGACAGAGGTGCTGGACGGCGGATGAAGGCGGAGCAGCAAGCTGGTCGGCTACGCGGACAAGCAGGCGCACGGGGCGGTGCGCGTGGATGGCGGTGACGACGACGGCTTCGGTGGCCAAACGGGACCTCCAATGTTGGCTGGCGACGAGGAGTAGCGGCAGACGAAAGGGCTGGAGGCTCGGGGTCACGCGAGCAGAGCGGAGCAGCGTGCGAGCTGGCTAGTGAGGCGCGCGCGGGCCTTCGCGCACGGACGGGTGGCGACCGTGACGGCGACAGCGACGGCGATGACGACGATGAGTGGCGGCGTTGAGCGGGCGAAAGGGGAGGCGTCGGGGCTGGCTGGTTCCGATCGCAGCTCCTCTCTCTCTCCTCTTTTCAAAATCCAAGAAGCCAAGGTTGAAGATGGAGTTGATTGATGAAGTGAAGTCCCCACTTTATGAGGGCCAATTACCACTTGCCACTTGTTAATTTCTTCTCCACTTTAGCCCCACCATGACATCACATGATGTCACACTCCACTAACTCAAATCCTCCACAACATCTTCCAATGGGTGCAAATTTCTTTTTCCGTCGTGGCATGAAATTCAAAATCTTGTACATCAAATTCTTCAATTCCATTCAATTCACTTCCAATTGAGCCAAATTGAAGTCCATAAGATTAATCCAATGTCACCACGCTTAAATTCATATAATTACTTGATCATAGAACCATCTTGTGTCCCAAAAGTACTACAAAAAGCGGGTACACCAAATTCCCCGACCAAATTAACAATACTTTGATTATTTTGCTGAAAAAATTGGTTTGCATGAAAAATCTTCCGAAGATGAGTCAATGTTCCTAAAATGATTTGTGACACACCAGGACTTCCAATTGCTAAATTCGATCTCAATTCATGGTTAATTTCACTCTGGCGCAATATTAGTGTGTCCTAATCTACCGGGTAGCTTCTAGAAATTTTCGTGCATTTGACCTGTGGTTGACCATTTTCAAGCCACAATGTACATCTTTGACACATTGGCGACTCTCGGTTGTCGTGGTAATCTCAAGGTTTCAAATACGAACACAAGGTACCCAAACGACAGAAAAGCCGATCTAGTGCCAATCGACAAGAATTGTGCGATCTGGTGGGATCACCCACACTTGATCACATGCCTCTGTCGAGTCAACCTATCTTCGGTCTCTAATCGATTTTTAACTGGGTTGTAATGACCCTTGCAGATTAGCTCGGTCGAAAGGTGGCTTCATGGTTAAATTCTCGAGTCTGATGCATTAGAATTTCTTAACGGCTTCACTTGATAGACTAGTTTTCATATGAGTGGCCGACTCAAGGAAAAAAACTATATGCGTGAAGTTGAAATGCCCGTCTCATTTTATTAAAAACAGAAATGGAAAATCAGAATGTCATAAGACTTGTGCTTGACAGATATGTAGAGTGCTTTGTTATGTCCCCTGCTGTTAAGAGGGAATTCTTCATCAGAAAAGACAATCAAATTCTTGAGAAGGACCGATCCCACAAATTCTTCCAGCTTGTCTGCCTCGACCGTCTCTGGTACACGAATTTCACTCAGTACCTTCATTAGAGACTTTTGATGCATAGGGGATGTCAGCAAAAGTTTGAGTAAGGAGATCTGGGCGGGCATCTTCCACAATTGGTCGACCACGTTGTACTCGCTTTCTTTAATCACAGCCAGAAATTCCTTAGCCTCTTCATCAATGACCGGCTTTGCAGGTGGAGCACTAGTTTGAGCGTAAGTTCGACCAGACCTTGTAACTTGGTCAACATCTAGGTTATAAGACCAAGGCACCGCCTTATTGTTGTTATACTCATACGGCTAAGGTATTTCAATGACTATCTCTTCGTCGGATGCATCTTCTAGTGGGGGCATGTCCACGAGCAAAGGATCAACTTCTTCCTTATCAGCATCAAGCGCAGCCTGCTCCTCCTCTCAATCAATGATGATGTGGGAAATAGTGAAAACTATGCAGTTACGGTCAGCATACATGGTGATGCCGTCATCTACCATTTTGGCAACTCTTTTCCTCATCAATGATAGGGGAACATCTTCATGATCTAGATAATATCCAGCTCTCACTAGTCCATTATAGGCATCTGCCATGTGTACCTTCGAGTTCTTAATTCGACCAACTTCAGGTTCCAGGATAGCATTCATCGTACCCTCATGCTCTGGTAGCGGATTTTTCTAGACATTGGGCCAAGCAGTTTGAAACGACAAGGCCTTCGTGTCCAAGAAGTTTTGGATTTTGTGCTTAAGGGTGAAACATTCATCGGTTGAATGCCCTAATTCACCACTATGGTAGTCACACTTCTTCATCGGGTCGTAACCTCAAACGCTTTTGCGGTTAGGACGCTTTGGTTCACTGGAAAGCAAACCTTTCTTTTGGAGAATCGCCAACACCTGGGATGAAGATCTAGGGAGGGGAGTGAATTGCCTTCTATTATTTGCTTGGGCAAATGATTGACGACCAGCAGTTTGTTGTTGCCTTGCATTCTTTTGGATAACCGGGGCATGGTTGGAACTTTCTTGATTATAAGCCACATTCACATCCACGGCAGCTTCCTTCTTGGCAGAAAATCTTTTACTTGATGGCTTAGTAAACCATCCTTCCCTTATCCCCATATCAATTTGTTCTGCCATAGGAATCAACTAATTAAAGTTCCCGACATACATGCTGGCCATTCGGTTACGGAACTCGGACGGGAGGGTCTTCATGAACAACTTCATTAACTCATTGTTAGTAAGCTCAAGAGTGATTTGAGCCGCCAAATTTCTCCACCTCAGAGTGTATTCTCTAAATGACTCACTCCTCTTCTTTTCCATCCACTCAAGGTCTTCTCGGGAAGGTGCGATGTCCATGTTAAACTTATACTGTTTGAGGAATGCGTCGGCCACTTTGTTTCAGGTGTCGAGGAGGTTCACATTCTTCATCACATACTAGTTTAGTGTGGGTCCGGTCAAACTCGCATGGAATGATTGGATCATGAGGGCCTCATTTTTTACGTGTTGGGCCATGCGTACGTGGTATATCTGCAAATGAGATTTTAGGCAAGATGTACTATCGTACTTCTCGAACTCTGGCATTTTGAACTTACTCGGCATTTTGACCTTCTCATAAACTGAGAGATCGAACGGGAGTGAGCTTTGTGACTCTTGCAGTTGTCTCACTTTCTCTTCCAGTTTTGCAGAGCGCTCATCCTGCTCTATCTTAGGAGCGCTGTCAAGTTTGGCCTTTCCAACAAGGACCAAGTCATCTTCCAACTCGGGTATTTCATCATCACTCATTTGAGCCCTGCTTGCTGGCTTCGTGGCTACTATCTCAAGGAGAGCGGGTGCAGGATTTGGATTTACCCGGAGGGATTGAAGTTGATCTGTTATAAGCTGCATAGAGACAGCTAACTGTTGGAGTTGATCTTCCATGGAGGACATGCGATCACACATCTCGTTTTGGTTGGCCATTTTAGTCTTTGATTGCGTAATAATAGGCGAGCACGGTGGATCCGTTGTCACCTAAAGGAAAAGAGGTAATGTAAGAATCAATGACAAGATAGGAAAATGGCCCATGACAATGGTCTAATAGCCTGATTTTATTCAAAATTCATTTGAAACTAAGAATTGAAATCCAAGTCCCTAAACATTAAACTAAAAATCGACATCAAGGTCCCTAAACATTGAACTAAGAATCAAAATTCAAAACATCTTATTTTATATGCTTTCGGGATCCTAACGCCTTGCGAAACTTCTTATTTTCAACTTTAATCATTTCCACTTTCTGCTTAAGATGCTCAATTTGTGCTCGCTGAGTGGGCTTCTCAGTCACATCAGGGACCATTGGACATAAGGCAGCGGGAATTCGGTGTTGTTGGATGTAGAATGCCGATGCATGGTGGATCTCCTCTTCGCATTTCAGTCTCTTGGGCACCAAAATCCTCTCTAGATGGCATTCATTCCATGCAGCAATGATCATATGGATCTCGTTGAAGTAGACATAGTCCGTACGAACAAAACGAACTTGGAACAATTCCGTATTGAGGGGCAGAGGAACTTCTTGAAGAGCTCTGTACTGACGGGCCACCCTATATGGGTAATATGAAGTAGCACCAGAAAGGCCCAGCAATGGGATTGGCTCATCATACTTGTGAGAGAAATGAGCCTCCTCAACATGTAGCCATTTAGTATGCCATAAGAATGCTTTATGATTAGGATTTTTCAAAAAATTAATCTAATGGGTGTACTATTTATTTGGGGAAAAACATTCCAGAACCACAAATTTTTGTATAGAGTGCCTTAAGTCATCAATCTAAAATTGTTTCATAAGGTGCCCAAAACCTTTTATATGTGAGAAAAACCATATTTGTAAAAGTTCAGGGAGGGCACGCATGGTCTTTTCTTCATTTTGTTTGAAACGGTTTAATGACAAAAATGTTTAAGCTAAAACCATATTGACATAATTTAACCCGTTGCAAACACGATTAACCACACATGAAATTGAAGGATTAATGGCATTTTTTCGATAAAGAAAAACAATTAGCCCAAAAAATGCTAACATGAAAATCCTAGCTTTCGAAATCATTGATTGATTTGAAAAACATTCGTCCAACAATGAAAATGGGCATGCAAAACAATTGGCTTTGACAACCTTCCTTACTCATTAGGCTTCGATTTCTAAAAATTGTGATAATTCAGAAATAGAATTTATATCGATAGGCGGCCTAACAAGTTCTTTTTCCAGGGTCATTCCAATGGCAATACTATATTCCTCTAATGTTGGAGTTAGCTCGTACTCACCAAATATCATAGTGGAAGTTTATGAACACCAAAAGTGAGGGAGTGCCTGTATCACACCAGAGTAGATGCTGATCTCTAATAGTGGAAGAAGTCGGGTGATCCTAGCTTTCACATATCTCTGGCCATCTTGATCTAACTGGTCCAACCACATTTTGAACTCTTTTTTGGGAGTGGAAATGAATTGTACGTCAGTTTTCCCCATCGCATATAAAACAAGACTAACGACGAAACCTATTGTCATTGACTGACAAAGTTGCAATAAAGTAAGTAAATTGCAAAGTAAGAATTTAGATAACTTACTTTCATTGGAAATGAATGGCAATCACATAAACGCTCGCATGAAATGTGAGGCTCGATTTCTATCTAGATGGCTTAACAAAATGGAGCTAGGAGAATGATCTGACCGTTGCAGTCTCGCATTAACGTGTCAGGTCCCCCTAACTCCAGCTCAGTCGAATGGAATGCCCAATAATCACGCAGTCTCACGAATATGGACAAACACATTCGACACCATAAAAGAAATTTCAAGGAAGAGAAGGTCAACCTCTACATAGCAGTCTTGCTTTGGAGGAAGTATCCTTCTCAACACCATCCTGAAAATCTTATCACGGCCTAGGTCCGACCACAAGTTGTGTGTGCAATAGGTGTAGTGCTAAAGCAATAAAGCATGCACAACAGTTTAAATGCAAACAACACTTTTACTTAGGGAAAAATTAATCATTCATCCCTACACCCTCCTACAAGACAAGGATTAACAAAAACTACTCCCTTTATACCTCCTATCTGCAAGAACATTTAACACCTTAGAAATATTAGAGACGTACCTGATATCCTCGCTGTCAAACAAAAACATTTTTAAAAAGAAAAAAAAAATTGGCATAAGTCCACTAAGTGTTTTAACACTAATCACCAACAGAGTCGCCAAGCTGTCATGACCTAAATTTCGGGTATACCACCTAAGTTTTAGGCTAATGGACTACTAAGTCTTTTAACTTAACTCGGGCTCTCCTAAGCCCATACCAATTCGCGACTTAAGGTTCAAAAATATTTAGCATGCAAATGATTATTATCTAGGAGTTGCCACTAATCGGTTTGTGGTAGGTTGATTAGACACCTAAATAAAATAATGGGAGAATTATTTCACTTCTATGGACTAGAGACTAAGGGTACGGGGACTTGGTTACACTAGATTTCTCTAATGCCCTTTCGGTACCATTTCTTTTAATTTTCAAAAAATGTTTTTGCAGGCAGCTTGAGTTTATTTTAACCTAAATTACTATCATGCAATGGGGTGATCACACGGATACTCAATCATTATTAAACATTGAATAAAATAAATTGCACCAAATCAATCCAACACACTAAAGCAAGTAATTATTCTTTTGGGTTTTCTTTTATCTCAAAATTAAAACATGCATTCTAACTATATGACCTAATTTTACTAACAAACAAATTCTAATTAATTGAACCTGTTACGCAAACTATGCACCTAATATTTTTTGTATTTTTTTATTGAAATTCGCAATTAATAAAAGCCCTAATTAAATTATCTAAAATGAATGATTTTCTAATCTATTTTAGGGATTAATTTGACTTAAACCCTATTCTATCTCAGAAAACTATTTTTAGAAAAAAAAAAAGGGTTATTAAAATGTGCAAACATTATCTAAAACCCTATTTATATAAAATAAAAAAAAATATTTAGGTCCAACCCTAACTTATTTCAAAAAATTATCTAAAAATATAATCCTAAAAATATAGCCCTAAAAAAATCTAATTTACTAAACCTACATGCCATGATGCAAGATTTTGATTTATTTTTTTTTTAGTGTTTTTTCCAAGACAAGCAAATATCAAATAAACATTATATTTAAACTAATCAAAATATTCAACAAATAAAGGATTAAAATAATCGAAAAAATAACATGTTGTCTCACAAGTCAAATTAACGATTATTCTAATCGTAATCATAACGACAAAGAGTTCAAAATAATTAAAAATCTGATCCGAAGTCTTAGGGATCAAATTAATAATTATAATGATTTAACATTAAAAATCTACCAAAATACCCAAAAATTAATATAATTAAAAAAATGATCCGACGTCTTACGGATCAAATTAATAATTACAAAGTCTTGGGCAAAGCCTTAAGGATAATGCCTAAACCATACAAACAATTAACATTGACATACCTTATTCTAACTTAAACAATAATAACAAAATTTAAAATAAATAAATAAATGAAAAATAAACCACCTAGGGAAATTTGAAAAAAAAAAAAAAGAGGCGGCGGTAAGTGGTGTCGGGCGAGAGGATGGCCGGTGTCGGAGCTCCGGCGGGGATCGGCGGACGAGCGAAGGCAGGGGCGTGGAGGTCGCTGGGTCGTGGAGACAGCGCGAGCAGCTAGTGCGGTAGTGTCGAGCTCCAAGCGGGAGGTAGGTGAGGCGGACGATGGTGGCAGCGACATTGCAAGGGGTTCGGGTTCTGGCTCGTGGGCGAAGGCAAGCGCGGCCGGATCAACGAGTTGCAGAGAGCGTCGGCGAGTGAGATCGGCGCGGCGAGCTTCGCGATCTGCTGCAGGGGCGCCAAGTCGAAAGGGGCAACAGTCAGCTCAGGTTCAGATCTGGTGTTGTTGCGGCTGAAGCAGGGGATGCCAAGCACTGGTCACGTACGCAGCAATGAGACAGACAGGCAGTGCTTGGCTCGAGATCTAAGGCATCAGGGAAGAGCAGCGCACGACGATGACTGACTGGTGTCGCGAGGCTGGCTGAGGTGCGAGGACTAGGGACTCGTGGGTTGCTGGTGCCGACACGGGTAACTCGGGACTCCGGCGCGGTGGCGAACGGCGCCGGGTAGCTGTGGACGAGTGGCAGAATAGGGCAGGAGCGGCTCCAGCGTCGGGCTTCACGGACGGCGATCGGCGAGGCAGAGCCTCGAGCGACTGGTGGAACGGCGAAGGTGGTCGCATGCGGGGCCTGCAACACGGCGGCGAGGGCGCAACGGCCGGCACCGGTGTTCACAATTGAAGATCGGCGATGGATTCCTCGAAGAAGATGACTCCTTCTTCTTCCTTTTTTACTTTTTCCTCACCTGTCACTTTCTACCGTCTCTCTCTCTTACTTTTTACTTTTGTGTTCTTTTTTCACCCAAAAAGAAACCCTAGAAAAGCCCCCCTCTCCATCGACCTCCGTTCACTCCTTATATAAGGAAAACAAATGCAATCTTTTGTAAATATTTTATCTCATACGAAGATTGCTTATAACCCCTACAATCACAAAAATCCTTTTATTTTCCTTATCTTCCGAATATCCTCTACCGATTTTATCGCCTATTGCTAAAGATAAGATTGCAATGCGATTTTCTTAAATTTCAGAAATCCACCGTAATATCGCATCAAATCTCAATTTCTCACAAGATAATTAATTAAAAAAAACAATGGGCTTGGGCTAATTTACTCCTTTCGCGGGCCTAGCCCGACCTGCTGAACTAGAGCTCAGAAACATTAATTCGAACTCACCCGTCACCGGTTCAATAAATAAATGCAAAACATGTAAATTAAAAATAATTGCATCTATATCCATATGCTATGCAATTAGTATTTTTTCAAGTATAAAATTAACCCCTAATTTTTTATGCAATAAATAAATGACCAAATCGCTAAAATTTAGGTGTTAATAGTCCACCTTTTGAATAAAATATTTTCACCAAAGGTGTTGTCAGATTTTTACAGTATAATGAGTTTTTTCTCCTTTTAATAAAACTAGCGACACAAAGTCTTATATTAGCACGTGCGTCGTTTAAATCAAGCGAGAAAATATTGACAATTATTCTACGAAACGCATATGTGGAAGTATCTTGTAAAAGCAGGGGATAAGGAGGCTGCTTGTTAAGCTAGGCTAACCATGAGATTTCTGAATGTGGCCTAAAGGCTTTCAAATCCAGCAGCTTTGAGTTTTGACTTCACTTTCGCTCTCTGCTGTAACCATCAAAGTTTCTAAGCCATCATTTAGTCCGAGTTTACAAGGCGTTGCCATTGTTTTATTGCTTGTTGACACCTAAATTTTGGTGATTTAGTTTATTTATTTATTGCATAGGAAATTAGGGGATAAATATTAATTGCATAGCATATAGATTTAGGTTGCATTTATTTTTGTTATTTGCGTTTTTTGCATTTTATTGGACCGGTAGCGGATGAGTTCAAATTGGATGGATCAGGCCCATGAAACGAGCAAGTCGGCCCAAGCCCGTATTTTTAATGATCGAAAATTATCTCATAGGAAAATTAGTTTTGAAATTTTGATCGGTATATGAATTTTTTATTTAGATAGGGCAGATGGGTAAAAGAATATTGCAATTTGGCTTTGAAAGATTTGGATTTAGAGGAAAAATTCATCTTAATCTTGAATCCTATCAATATGGGACAAAATTGGTGAAAAAATATTACGGATATGGATTCGAAGAGGAAATTGAGATCCTAATTTTTCACCTATAAAAGAGGATGTGCGTATATTTTAAAGAGAGGGCCACACAATAGAAATACACAGCCACGTTGAGTGTTTTTTTTACGTCAAAGGGACTTCTTCTCTTCGGTTTTTGGGATCGGTGATTAGAATTTTACAGAATGTAGACAAATATGGCTGAAAAGAGAGAAGTTCTCTCCTCTTGTTGAGGGCTCTTCGTATGCCTACAGCTACTCATCATCATTGCCCACACTTCCAGCGTTTGAGAGATTCGGCCATTGAAGACCAAAGCAACAAAATCTAGTCAACATTAGTCATGGCCAAGCGGCAAGTTTTGTCCCTGAGTGGTCAAGGCTGAAAGATACAAAAGAGGGGAGATTCATGAAGGGGAAAAAAATATTCCAGTGTCCTGTTTGCTGTCCACGACGTTTCAAGACTTGCGGATGCTGCTGCTTCCCCCGCATCAATCACGCTTGCACTTTTCTTTTGTAGGGTCTTGGCGAGATCGGCGAGTCTAGATTTTTCAATGAGCACAAGCGATGAGATTTGCCCTGTTTTGCCCAAGTTTTTTTTTAAAAGGGTGAAGCTTAATAGCAAAGTGAAAAGAAGCTGAAGTTTACGAATAGAATTCCAAAGTGCTCGGTCTTGTGGAACACGTCCAACGATTACCGAGCGACCGTGCATGCTACGGATCGTCGATCTTCCTCACCGTGATTCCCATGACCCATCATCCATCCGAATTTGGAAACGTCACCTGCGTGACATCGCGAATTAGGTAAGACTCTCAATTAATCTGATTTTCATATATGTCACTGCCTAGTTCGTGATATCGCAATCTTTCTTTGAATGTTTTGGATCCCTTATGAATTAGGAAATTTTCCTAATTTCATAACGTGCATATGATTGACAATCTGATTTTCGCGCCCGAAACCTAACTCGCAATTGCACGGAAAAATCGCCAATCCGATCTCACGCCCGAGATTCGATTCGCGATTTTGTTTAAGTTTGGCCAACCCGATCTCATGCGCGAGATATGGTTCACCAATTTTTGGATATCAATCTTATCTTGTTTGATTTGCTGTCGTAGTGTTTGGATCAATTTTATTTTCGTAAAAAGAAAAAATCCAAAAAATTTGAATTAGGATTAGGTTCGTTTTAGAATATTCCTAGTCTTAGGGTTATCTTGCATATTTAGAATTGCAATCTTATTTCGAATTTTTAAATAAAAAATCCAAAAAAATGTGTTCATTTAGGATGTTAGTTTGCATGTTTAATTATATGTCAATTTTAATTTCGAATTTCAAAAAAAAGGAAAAAGAAATTAGAATTAGGACATTATTTGTACGTCATTGCATATTAGGTGGATTGCATGTTTGATTTTATTTAGTTAGATCTTTTGAGATAGATTGCATTATAGATTAGAAACTTTCAAGTTAAGATAACATCCTAATTTAAATTAAGATTTGACCTAACCCAATTCTTAATGTAAGTTGGATAGAATCTTAATCTAGCTAGATAATTTTTGCATATTTCTTAATTTCGAATTTCATGAAAAATCCAAAAAAATTGTCTTAGAGTAAATTCATTTCATTCTCTAGGATAGAATTGCATGCTTTTTAAAGAAAGTAGAAATGTCATGTGCACGTCATATAGAATTAGATTCATGAAAAGCAAGTCATATAGAATTAGGTCATGAAATGCACGTCATTTAGTGATTGTTATTAGGTTCATTTAATTAGAAATTGCACGTCATTAGAATTAGGTCATTTTGTTAATTTAGATTGCATATTTAATTATTGCATGTTCATTAAAAAATCATTAGTTTTTTTAATCATTCATATAGTTTAGGACATTTTGTCATGCCATATCATTTCATATTAGATTAGAAGCATTGCATTGCATATGGACTATATTCTCGTTAAAAAGTGAAAGCAAAAATTGAGTGATTGCTTGTTAATTAGAAATCATATCTAGGATTCTTTGATGTGAATTCTCGATCTAACAACGCAGATGCTTTCGTTGCTTTGAGGTAAGTTCTGCATTATTTAATTGCTTTCCTGAGTGTTAAATTTGTGGTATGCGCACCTGCATGATCGCCTCACACGTTAGGAAAGTGAATTAAAATCAAATCAAGCTGCCTGCAAAACATTTTTTTCGAAATAAAAAGAGAAAGGTACCGAAAGGGCACTAGAATAGTATAGTGTAATCAAGTCCCCGTACCCAAGGTCTCTGGTTTGTAGAAGTAAAATAATTCTCCAATTATTTTACTTAGGTGTCTAATCGACCTACTGTAAACTGATTAGTGGCGACTCCCTTTTTGCATGCTAGATATTTGAATTTAAATCGCGAGTTGGTATGGCTTGGGAGAGCTCGAGTTAAGTCTAGGCTTAGTAATCCATTAGCCAAATCCTAGGTGGATCACCCGAAAATTTGGTCGCGACATTGCTTTTTTAGGAGATTACGTTGACGTCCAGTTAGAGATCTCAGATTCATCAAGATCTAAAAGTTGGAAAATTGTCAAAAAAAGTACTAATTCCAATGTACAGCTTTCAATTTAGTCATAAACTTTTCAATTTTACCTATTTAGTTATAAATCTTTTGACTATTTGTCGATGTAATTATTCTAATAATTTTTTGCTGAAAGTTGTTGATGTAGACACCAACCGCTTTATGTGGCACGATCGACGATGGCCATTAGGTTAGCGATTCCAACCAAAATTAGCTGGAGGGATATGTTGGCAATAGTCCAAAGATTTAGAACTAAATTGGTAATTCATTAAAATGTTTAGGACTAAATTGATAAAGTTAAAAAGTTTACGATTGAATTTGTTGCCATGCAATAAGTCAATGATTTTTTAGACAATTATTCCCCTAAAACTCTCACTACTTTTATCAGCTATTTACGAATTTTATATTGTGCAAGTGACAAAAAAAGAGAGGAAAAAACACTAAACCACTTATTCAATTCATAGTCAGAAGTGCGCAAAAAATATCATACTTTTACTCCAATGGAGATGATTTCTCTCAAGGCCACATCAATTGCTTCGATCATTGAAGAAGCCCATCTGTTTTTTATTACAAGAGTATTCCAATCCTTATCCAATTAAAAACCTCATTTAATTAAGATAATAAGAGTCGGTATGAGGAAAGAAGAGTAAAGTGCATGTTAATTAGCCCTTCTTTAGCCGCCTCTTTTTAAAACGTGCATGAATGAATCATGACAACGACTCTAGTGAAAGAGGGCAAGTGCTACATACTTATAAATATTAGCAGATGCATGCATTATCTTGCTCAGGTATTCAAAGTTAAATTCAGCTCCCATCCATTCGCGCACACATTCACCTTTCACCTACAAACGCATCAAGGACACAAAGCGGCCCCACTATAAAAGCAAATACAGATTCAATCCACTCCATAAAGTTGCACCGCCCTTTGGATGTTTATTAATTTCTGGTGACCGTGGAAAGGCATCCCAATGTAGACATCTCTCCGCGGGGTCAACGGGCCCATGTGACATAGAAGTGGATATTACTCATGTGAAAGCGTGAAAGTGACCCACTTGACACGTCCATGTGCTAGCACATGCACTCCTTTATCTACCGATCTAATTTTTAGGGTAATTTTAGCATATTTTTATTAGTTTATTTGAATTGACGATTGTGTTATGAGTTCTCAAAAAAGTTTAACAATATAGAGATACATGTTATGCTATGATATTCATATGACCTTAAATTGAAGAATACGAGGCTTTTGTTGAAAGATTTTTCACAATATTAAAAACCAAATTATGACATGATAGCCCATATTTGTGATAGATGATATATATATATATATATATATATATATATATATATATATTGCTACAAGAAAATTTCATCACAAAAAATTAATTTTGTGTATATTGCAAATAAGTGAATATAAGAAAACGATGAAAATAATTATTAGCAAAAGAGTAGATAGAGTTACCCGCCATCGAGAAAAAATTAAATTAGGAAAAAAAAATAAGCATTAGATGACATGATTGCACATAATTTCTTATACAAATATGATAGCTCTTGGGATTAAATGCATAATCGTTATCACTAAAATCAAGCCATGTCCTAATACTTTCAACTGTTGAAGAATTTAGCTATGACAAATGAATTACTATACCTCCTCTAATCAACAAAGATATTTTCAAATGTGAGCCGTCCATTGCAAGGACGTTGGAAGTTCCTAACCACGAACCATCTATTATCGTTGTATTTTTTAAATACAGAGTAATTAATAAATAAATTTATTCAATCGTGCACACAAGTATGAATAAACGGACATGGCAAATGAGGAAATTATTACGTAGGCCCTTTCGATTATGCTTTGTCTTCGTAAGAACCGTAGTTTAAAAAAAGAAACACTAGTCACTTTCCACACAGTATGTGAGAGACAAAGGGGAATCCATGGGGCGCATGTGAAGAGTGGCTTGTCAATCAAAGCCTGTGCTTTTCAGACGGGATGGGATTGAAAATAACATCTTGGTTTCAGGACCCACACCACCCATAATTGTTGCCATTGTTCTGTCGTCTTCTTCCTCCGATGGTCGCTCGCAATTATTGGTCTGGACAAGTTGGACGGACCCAAGACAAAAAAAAAAAAAAAAAAAAAAAAAGGATCATCCTATGGGGGCAAGAGAAAAGGTGAAGTTCTTCCTTTTTGGGTCAAAGAAAATTTTATTGAAATTGTGAACATGGTCTAAAGAGTCCCATGCAAGGGGAATCTAAACAAAGGAGAGACCGAAGGGCTTGTAGAGGAATAGAAAGCCAATTTTGTGGAATGGAGCCAATCCGTCGAGTCTTCCCAGCTTAGTTTACAAGTCCACATCAGTAGGAACAAAAAGTGTTAAAATCTATATCTATATGTCTATGCGGAGAGAGATCATATTTTAAAGGAATATATCTATCTAAATTTAGATTATGCCTTTTGGGAATGTAAATGGAATAGTGCAATAATTTGAATTTGATGATTAAGAGTTGAATTAGATGTAATATTTTTGTAGTTACAAATCTAACAATTGAAAGAATAACTGCACTAAAAGCTCTAAAACTTATCGTAAAAATGCAAGTGCAATTGAGTCATAAAATTTTCAAAAAGTAGAGTTAATTCTAAGACATAGTAGGCATACTTTGAAATTTTTGATATCACAAAAAAGTTCAGAATAAATGAGTCATGGTGGGCGTAATTTTTGTAATGAAATACATGAATGAATATTTCATTATATTCATACCACCGGCCAGTGGCTTTCCATTGGGTAAGGTTTACAACGTCCTCCTCGGGGAGGTCGGGAGTTCGAAGCACTCGCAACGCAAGTTGCGGGGAGGGTGGCGAATCATTAGGCGATTTAAGCGTAGCTTCGGGGTGGTGGTTTTCTAAAGATCACCAAGAGGTTTACAGCCAAGACCGTCGACGTCAGTTCTGCTCCTCCGCCACCAAATTTCCTATAAATAGGAGCTTAGTTTTTATTGTAGACAAGAACACTGATATATAACAGTGATACACTAGAAATAAGATTCTCTCCTCTGACTTTCTCTACGATCTCTGATGTCTGATTTTCTCTACTCAATCTCTCTATTCTCTTTATTATATATTTGCAACGCAATATTTTGCAACAATTTTGGATTTTTTGTCGCTTTTTCCCTTAAAAAAAAAAGGGCGCGACTTATTGAGATTTCATTTACCTCGCAACCTCACGTGATGGCTGATTATAGAGCAAATGTTGGAAAAGTCCAGTCTTTGTAGTCCACAAACATGTTTTTTCTTTTATTTTACAAAAAGCCTACAGACCAGTTTTTCTTTTTCTAGTTTGGTCCATGAGCCCATGTACTTTGTTTGTCGTCAGCTTGGATTGGAACCCTTTGTCTTTTCGTTCCCCATTGCTTCCGAGATAATCCATGAAAATCAATGTTTATCGCGTAAAGCCACACACGATTGCCAGAATTTGGTGTATCTAGGCGGCGGCGGCGGCGCCCCCCACCCTTCGGATTTTAAATGAAGGGTTAACATCCATTTTAATCACCTTGACTTTTGGATTGAGGTCAAGGCTTGTGTGACGCCCTAAAACGTCATGTGCGACACTTATGCTTTCCAAAATTTATTTCATAATTATTAATAGCATGTAAAAGCATAACAAAATTTTCACAACATCCAATACAAGAAATCACACGAGTTTAATATAAAAAACACATCTTCATCTTTATACAAACGTCAATATTTACTATATTAACACAATAAAACACATGAGTCCTAAGAAGAAGGTTGGGTCACCTAAATTATCACTCCATTCCTGTCCCAAAAAGTTGCCTATACATGAGTCGAGTTATTCACTATGGATCGATAACCTCACCCATTGACAAACCATCACCATTGAAACCAAGAGGATCATCGAAACTCCCAAGGGGGTCCAATAAACTCCCTGTTCGCCCATACGTTGAAACTGTAGTTAATTATTGCTAATGCCAATTTGAGTATAAGTACACGTTGGTATTCATAATCAAAATATACAGGAACTCCAAAATGCAGTGGTAGAGGGTGATCCATTCTACAAAACTAAAAAAATAAGGAGTGTGTTAGAAATTAGTAAATGAAATTTCTAAATTTAAGTTAGGAGATCATCTTACCACTAAGCTCAGTACCAACAAATAACCTGAGTTTCAAGACAAGTACAAAATAACCATTTATGAAAAATGCAGGAGTAGATGGTGCATTACCTTTCCTATTATGATAACAACACTACATTATATTATT
Organism: Eucalyptus cloeziana; assembly: GCA_014182715.1. Taxonomy (NCBI): domain Eukaryota; kingdom Viridiplantae; phylum Streptophyta; class Magnoliopsida; order Myrtales; family Myrtaceae; genus Eucalyptus; species Eucalyptus cloeziana. The sequence continues at coordinate 33,664,420 of CM024635.1, read as the reverse complement.
TCATAATGCGCATATACCACATAGTAACTCACCGACATACATAGGTGAATTCATGCTTGTCACTGGGCAAGATACATTTCAATTCATGAGGCATCTTGAACACTTCTGTGGCATCCCAACTTTGTTTGGTGTGCAATTTAGTTCATTATTACCTCATTCACCATCCTAAAAGCCTACTAGGAGTTACTCATTGTCCAAGCCCTCTAACCTAGTAACCACTCTCTAAGTTCATCGGACTAAGTCATTGTAGCCCATAAGCTTTCACCAGGTTTGTCCGCCAACCACACAGCTACTAAAGGAGGTCCCACTTTAGCATCTCTAGATTAGCTCACTTAAGGCATAGTTTGTTTTGGCTCGTCTCATGTCGGGCCTCATGGTTTTGTCCTTTCTCATGCAATTATTAATAAACAAATAATTACAGGCACTTTAACACATATACCCTTATTCTCTTCTCATTATGCTATCATTTGATATTGCCTAACAATATCACCTAGAGGTGGATGAATATGTGATTTCAAGAAACTTGACTTAAAATGCGGAATTAAAAGTGTCAAGTGTCAGATTAACATGACTTGGTAAAATAAAGTGTTGAAAATCAGGATCTAGTTATATCAAGGGACAAAATGCAGTGCTTCTATCACACAATAAGTAGATATGGTCAAAGAGATAGAGAACAATGCACAATAACTTTTAGTGGTTCAGCTTGGTGCAAGCTTACGTCCATTCTCCCACACTAACAATTCACTAACTAGATTCCACTAGAGATCTTCTTAGAGTTACTATAGAATGCGCCACTTATACTCAAGCACTTCTTCTCGAAGTTGGTGTTGCTTATACCCAAACTAATTGATCTCTCTATCTCATACCTACACACAAACTATAACGCTGTCAACACTTGTTGAAAGATTACAAGTATAATGCTCTTAGAAGACAATGTAAAGATGTAAAGCTATCTAAATTTGGATTTTATGAACTCTTGATTTTACTACTTTCTTCAGTACTTGGTGCTTTTATATATATATATATACTCCTTAGCATACAAACTTCCCATTGGACAATCTATATAGGATCAATCTCCAAATTAGCTGTTAGATAATTATTGAAAAGATCAATTAATCGTAGAAGTCAATCAATTATAATTCCCGTAAATTTGGTCGCCCATACAATCAAATCTTAATTTTCAAAAGTAGAGTGGCTTCACCATGGAAAGTATCGTGCCTACGGGATGATTGTCAATCAATCAGAGATATCTCGTGTGATTGAATAAGTCGAGTGGGTAATCTTTAAGATTGAGATCAATCAAAATCTTCTAATTGAGGAATCCTTACCAATTTGCAAGTTGTCAAAGGTTGAGATAAAATATCTCAAAATAATAAACTTGAAGTTTGTGACAAGATTGTTGTCATACGTAATTTGTGTGTTTTGCTTATATCGACATTTATGGTTATATCCGGCTTTCCAGTTATCCAATTATATCATATTTTTTCCAGGCTTTTGCTTCTATTAAATCCTCGTAGTAGTCTGCTTGTATCCAGCTTCCACAGTATCATGTTGATATCCACTCAGTACGTTGTTAATATTCACTCAGTATGCTGCAAATATCCAGCTCCGGTAAACTTTTGCTTATATCAAGGTTCTATCTTCTAGTCCTTCTAAGTATATTGGCAATTGTAGCTCTACTTCACTGTTCACCTATCCATGGTACCTCTAGCTTGTAGACACCTCTATGCCCAATGCCTTGTTCACCATTGATGGAACAGTGTACTCGTCGTCTTTAAACAATCCCGTTAGGACACTATCTACATAACAACTTGGGCAATTTTCACCTGGTTTATTTAACCATTAAATACATTAGTAGCCTTTGATATTATTGTCATTTTCAAAACATCATAAGGGATTTTCCAACAATCTCCTCATTTTTTATGATGATAAAACAATTGGATGTACAATCATACTTTCAAAGATATTGAAATTTGTGTACATGAAAAGTAAATGAAATTGCATATCTTATAAAAAATAAATTAATTTGAATTTAGGAATAATATTAATATTAATATTAAATAAATTACTATGCGATAAATTTACTCTTTGTATCATCGTTTATTCAAATTAAGCACACTTATATAGTAAAGTAATTTTTAGGTTTATAACTTTGCATTAATAACCCCAAATACACTCGTGTCACATATATCCCAAACTAATTTTTTTGTCATAAAAAATTTTAAACTAATAAACCCTGCCATATTTACCCCAAACTAACTTTTGTATCATAAAAAAAAAACTCTCAAATTGATATGCTCGTGCCACATGTATCCTTACAAAAACCGTAGATTTATCAAAATGTGAGGTAAGTGAGACACGGTTATATAATTTTGGGTAAATGTGACACGAATATACCATTTTAAATTTTTTTATGACACAAAAGTTAGTTTAGGATATATGCAGTACATGTGTACTGGTTCAGAGTAAATGTGGGTTTGCATATGATATCTAGGTTGAATTATGTAGAGTAACATATAAGTGCACATCTGTTTTGGAAAGTTTCGTTTTTTTGCCACAATTTTGGAAGTAGCATGATAAGAGAAAGGAAAATGATTATTTGACGGCACCGAAACTATTTCAAGAGAAATGGCGCCGTCACCACCACTAATTTTCTCGTGGAACCGGGAAACTTGCATACAATGAAATAATAGACAACTACAAGCAAAAATATATCAGCAATGAGAATATTTTATTAATGTTAATGTGGCGATCTGTTAAATTAAAAAGAAGAAAAGCAATTAAAAATAGGTTAGTTTGCGAGAATAATCAACAGATCATTGAGCATTACAAATTACAATGGCTCCTTATTCTTTGTGACCAAGTTAAGTAGGTCCGAAGTGCTCCCAAATTTACGTACCCGCTATACGAAATAAAAAAATAAAATAAGAAAAGATTATAGTGTCGATAGTGGACTAGTGGCAGGACTACTAGTGTCAAGAAGATATCACTACCTCTTCGTTTAGTCATCCATCTTTTCTTATAGTGGTATGGACTCCATTGTCTTAAAGGGATGCATGTCAAATAGTTGATTTTCTTGCGATCTGTTCTGCCGTTATCCATGTTAATGGATTCCAAGACTCTAAAATGATTGGAAGTTTACAATATACCGTATATATTTTTAAGCACTTAAATTTTTTTGTCATTTGATGTTGGAGCAATATATTTATCATTTAGAAGTTGCACTTCTGTTTCCAAGGCGCTTTCGCTCTTTCGGTTTCCCACCCCTTAGAAATGGAAGCCCGCGGCCCCAACAGTATCGTCACAGATTAATGAACCGTCAAGCTAGCCAGATCTTACGAGGAACAATTGATGTTAATTTCCAACGCAAGTTATTCTTATTTTTTGCTATTCTGTTACACGGGGTGCTTCTAAGAATCTTTGAGAACTAATCCCCAATCTCACGATGACAGTCAAAGAAGGCAAAAATAAATCTCGTCAATTGATCATTAAACTATAAAGATTTTGTGTATCGCAACATGATGCATAGGAGTCACGAAGAAATGCAAATAGTTATAATTCATATTAATCCGAAGATCCATGATCATAGAACTGCCGAAATTTAATAAACCCTTCATCACTAATTTCTTTTTTTCATCCAACACAATTATTTACCGCATCAAATATCCAATATTAGACACTAGAGTAGACGATCTGTCATTATACATCATTCAAGTTTCACACAGAAACATGCACAAAAGCTTCCACATTATTGTCCGTCGGAGAAGATCCCTTACGACAACGACTAGCTTTCGCCGTCCATACCTAGGGGGTTTTCCAATTTCACCGAAAGGTTGACCCCTTTGCCATTGTAGAAGAGGAAACCACAGATTATGATGACGACGACTACTATGCCAACGATGACCCATCTCGGAGTATCCCACCATGAAATGTTGTTGTCGTTGGACAATGCCGGATTTGGAACAAATGAAGGGGGGAAGTACCGGTAGCCCGGACAGTTTTGTGGACAGTTATTGTTCTCCATCAAGAAAACTCTCTGTAGTTCCATGCAAGAGATGAGTTTACAAACATACTTTGAAGATCAATTCATACTAGAAAAAGAAGTTGTTCTTCAAAAAGAGGATGGTACTTTGTCAGACAAGAAACACTTTTTGATCACATAGATCGAGAAGATTGCATAACCAGAGCGCGAGAGTGAGATGAATGAACTGTATAAATCGAAGACTCGAAGGAGGAGCTGGCGCATACCTTATCAAGAAGAACTGAGCAAACCAGTGCGTGATGTTCTTGGTCTGATTCTCACAAACCTCCAAAGAAGTGCGAATTTTCATTAGGTGGCCTCTCATTATAAGGGGGGCCTGTTTTGGTCAACTCGTCAACAGTTTTTTTTTTTTTTTTTTTTAAGTGAGGATGTACGTAAGAAGGAAGGATGGAAAATCAGGAGAAAGAGTTGGGAACATGATTATGACATAACATCACAATTTATCGTGGAACGAGTCTTTTGTCCCATATACCCCATTCCCAAGTAAAAGAAACCCTAACGCACTTTCAAACTGGCAACGTGAATAAAATATCAATATAGAAAAAGAACACTCTTGGCAGGCTCTTCTCCGTGGCAAATGGAGGGGCAATACTAAGACCAGTATGCAAATACTTAACTGGAAGCATGGGCATTTTATTTTTAGGAAAAATACTACGGAAAAATCAAAATTATACTCACTAGGACACTAATTATTCCAAGCTTCTTCTTTTTCTATCACAGAATATCCTCTATCACAATTCTGTCCTAAGATTGCCCTTTAAAAATCTGAGGTCATATTATTAATTTTTTTTCGAGGACAAGTGAAAAAACAGAAGAAGAAAATTCAAACCAGAGGACAGAAAGAGATTGCAGATGGTTCGGGGTGGTTGAAGGACGTCGCCGCCGCTGTTTCGGCTTTGTTGGCAACGGCTGTCGACCCCCGTGGGCCTTCAACGAGGGTTGGTTGACGCTCACATGATTATTTATTACCCAGATGTAGACATCTTGCCCATTTTTGGACGTGCCCAAATCAGATAAAGGCCTCCACAGTAAGCCCCGGCAACCTGTTACCGCCTCTTCATCTTTCCTTCTTCCGGGCCTCTCTACCCTTTGAGCTCGACACCATAAAGGAGCTCCATCGCAAATATGAGGTCGAGCTCAATGTAGGGTAAAGCTTTACCCCCAGATATAAGTTTGATCTCCTTGCCATGAACATAGACCCAGATCCAAGGTTGACCTTGAAGCCGCAAGCGACGCTCAACCTACATGGAGTTGAAGCTAGATGTCAGCTTGAGCTTGCCACCGCAGTAGAAATTGCGGTCCTTGAGCTCGACGGCCATGGATGTGAGATTATATAGAACCATAGCTAACCGTTTTAAAAGTTTAAGTTATCAGATGAAAACGTTATTTAATATTTAATTATTTCAACACTCACCGTCAGCTTAATTTGGTCTTTTTGCCTAGAACTAATTGTGGATATATTTAATTGCGAAGAAAAATGGAGCCTAATAAGATTTGAATCCAACTTTAATACCATATAAGATTTTATGAAACCACAACTAACTGTTCTAAAAGTTTAATTATTAGATAAAGAGGCGATTTAATATTTAATTATTTCAACAATGGTCAATAGAGAATAGAGAAACAAACTGCAGAGATACAGAAAACAAAGAACAAAGAGGGAGAGACAAGTATCATCGGCTTGCCTTTGACCAAAGAGGGGGTGGGCAAGCAACCCTTTTATTTTTTTATTTTTGGGGGGTTGGGTGGGGTGGGAAGGAGGGGGCGCGGGGGCCTAACGACAACGGCAGGAGAGGCGGGAGTCGTGGGGTGTGGCGTCTGAGGGCGTTATAGCGAATGTGATGCTACATGCACTTGCAATGGAGTTGTGTCTACTCTTTCTTAAGAGAAATACTACGTTTGTCACAAATTGTGAGCATGTTCGAGTTGTTGGAAACTGGTTTTTTTGTTCAACGTCAGCACACATTGCTCTCCCCTGTTCTGTGCCAACTTTTTAATCTGCTTTGCTCTAACCATAGACAACAAGTGTTAAGGGCATCCATGCAAGCGTTGGCCGATCCTCACCAATGGCCTTAAGGAGCCGACTGCTCTCACCGGCAAAGTCAGAATGGTGGCGGAGCCCCTTAAACGCCCCTAAATGTCATCTCTCCCTCCCTCCCTCCGATTCGAATTTTCTATTTTTTTGGGTTGGTTTTTTTAGTTCTACATTTTCTTTTTAATCTTTTTTGGATGCAGTGTTTGCATGGCACCACATCAGCACCACTTTCTTTTGAAAAAAACATTGATAATATTACATCTGATCCATGCAAATTTTTAACGATAATCTTGGGCGAAAGTGTAATGATATACAAATAAAATTTTAGGAATTTTTACCATACAAAAAAGAGAGTTTTGCTAGCATAACAGTTTTTGAAATACTGCGAAAATAACAATTTGTTGTAAGTTACAAATTCTTAAAGGAGTAAGTCCCACAATGATTTATAATTATTCATTATTTGATTTTTTATGATTCGGAATAAACTGTTATTATAACACTAGATTAAAGATTTTCACATAATTATTTATAAGAAAAAAAAAGGTATTAGCATCATGAGGAGCATAGTTTGAGATTTCTATTGATATTTTCCTTTTCTTAATTTGCGAGATTTGCGTTGCTGACGCACGGCCCAATGCGTGCAAAAGATTCCTCGTATTCCTTTGGACCGCATGCGAAAATGCTCCCTCACTATGTGTATATTCGCTAAGATTTTGGCGCGAGGTAGATAGACATCAATGACCTCGTGGTGCTGAGGCTAGGCGACGTCACCGGGGTCATTTTGGAGAACACAGCCGAAGGCAAAAGTGCCGTCCTGTAAACGGGAGAAAAGGCAAAAGTGATTCGGATAGTTTAAGATCCCTATTGATTCGGGTAACTTAGATCCCTATCCCACTAAAGAGATTAGATTAGAAGCCATAGATCCCCCGTTCAACACAGAATTAATTTACACCTAGAAAAATAAGAATGTCCCACAAAAAGTTATGTCCCACAGAAAAGTTCTCATCAATCGAACCAATTACTTAATGAATTTTAGAGAAAAGTGGACGTGCCTTTGGGTCAATGAAGTTGAGGCGGCGGTGATGGATTTTTAAGGCACAAATTTCCCAATTGCATCAGAATATTTCCTGGGTCATGTCTAATGAGATTCAAATTTCATCATGATTCCAAATTAAAGGTTAATATTACGAAAATTCCAAATTAATATATATAATAAATTTACTTCAAATTATTTTTTTAATCATAAAAAATCTCAAATTAAAAAGAAAGGTAATCAAACTATGCACCACGAGAACAAGAGTCACGGCAGCCACTACACCTAGACGGCACCTATTATGGAGGGGAGACCGGAGCAGCCAACTTGCGGTTTTAACCTCCAGTCCCCGTAATCATTGTCCCATTGAGTACGGTGATAATCATTATTTGTGTCCGCAAGGAGGTTTAAATTATCAAATACTTTATGTGTCGTTGCCCTGGCCTTTCTTTGAGTGTTTAGCCTCCTATTGGCCTTTTTGCTTTGTTTTCTATTTCCATCGTACTTATTGCTAATCGATGTTGTTGCGTATTTGAATAAACTCATGCTGACTCTTCATCGGATTGGCTTGGATCGCGTGCCTGGATTTGCGACTATGTGCTGAACGCTTCCGTTCGATCTATGTATGGATTGTAGGAACTCGGCCATGTTTTGCCACATTATGTATCCTGGGTCAATTCCTACTCTTGCTCGCAGCATGTAGTCATGTTGTCTTGCATGTTTAATTCATAATTATTTGATCTTCGCTTCAATTTCCTCCATTCTTCTATAATTATTTTGGTCACTTTTCAATGTGTCAAGAGGTAAGCAATTCCGAATTCTATCCAAGTTATGCTTGAAATCTACCCATCATAACCGATTTATCATTTTTTTTCGAACTCCGAATTCATCTTGCAACCCTAAAACCCTACCTATCATAAATTCCAGGATCAATTCCAGGATTTACGCAAAAACCATGCTCACCTCTCGTTAAATCTCTTGTAATAAAATAAAAATAAAAATAAAAAAGTCAGGATCATCATTTCCCCTTACCATTCGTTGGCTGGTACAGAAAGAGAGACAGAGGGAGAGGGAGAGAGAGAGAGAGAGAGAGCAGAGAATTTGAAGAAAGAATCTATCATCCCTATGATTACTCAAAGTTGGTTCAAAACCTTAGACCTTCAATATTATACAAAGGGTTTTGTCAGCATAATAGTTTGTGAATAATTATAAGAATAATAACTTATTGTGAGTTACAAATTTTTGAAAGAGTGAGTCACATATAACAATTTTTAATTATTTGTTATCTGGTTTATATAATTTATAATAGACTGTTATTGTCATAATAATTTAAATACTGCATCTAATCATTGCTTTTGTACAATATTACTCATGTATGCAAATACTCTAATTGACATTTCTTCTTTTCTTGCAAACGACGCCTTATTCTGATTCCACCATCGTTTTCTCCACATACCTTCTACAAAAAAAATTTACCTACTACGGTAACGGATGTTCTGGGCTCTTTCATGTAAGCCACACTATCAGCGCTACATATATTTCTTAATGCTGGGAGTATCAACTTCTCTTCAAACCATGCATTTAACTACCCCTCAAAAGAGACGCATTGTCTTAAAGCACTAAACCACAAGGATATCTGCAGACGTTACTGTAGATAAATGGTCTTGGTTTTGAGCTTCCAGTTCTCAAATCTCAACTCCCAGTTCGGTTCTGCATAATACAGGTTATTCGAAATGGGGAACCAGGACTTGAAACTGAATCGATTCCCACCAATCCGCATAATATCGATGGGAATCTGTTCGGCTATTGAGTTTTTGATTCTATTCTGAAACAATACTCATTCCTAATGTGCACTAGCCTCATCTTCATAGGAAGTCAAAATTCGAAAAGTCCTAAATCTACATCTTCCATAAATGCATGAGTCACATCGCAAAGTGTGATTTGAGGCCCAAATTACTGTGCATATGGAATGTAGGTGGATTCACACACACGTTAGATTTAGTTCATATTTATTTCCACACTTAGTTAATGTTCTTAATTTTGTATCTTTGAAAATTTTAAAATAAAATAAATTTTAAGGAGTGCGTCTTAGGAACAATGCACTTTCACAAATTGATTTTCTTTCTTAATATTGCATTGCACTTTAGATTGCATTAATTAGGTTTCATTTTCACCTGCAATTATCATTTTAGGAAGGTAGTTTATTGAGTAGAGAGTTATGACATATCATACATTTACTTTCCTTATTGAGCGGCAAGCATATCTTGGAGAGTTTATATTGAATTTACATTTATAGTTCACAGGGTCTTGTGTTCAGCCTTAATAACAAGTTTTGTTTAATCTTGCCCGATACGATTCGTGTCCTTTATTTTTCTTGTCACTTATAGATTTACTTAGCTTTTTATTTTTATTGCTTTGTCGTTTATTTTTATTGCTTGAGTAACTATGCATAGTTATTTTTTGTTTTATAGGTTCAGAGGATTTAAGGAATAAAAATTTAAGAAAATCACAAATGAATCGTTTTCTTACAGAGAAAAAGGCAATGGGACTTTAGATTAATTTAGTGTAACTAAATCGACCTTTGAATCTCTGGTTTACAAAAGTGAAATGCATTCTCGCATCCTATTTGAGTTCCTAACTCCAAGATAATTTGAATTGCATAATTAAATTGAAACAACAAGTCGCGATTGATAGAATTTAGGAGGGCCCATGCTAAGTATAGACGCTAACTTGCAAGAGAAACGGCTCATGTCTGCTTAGTAATCCATCCGTTTACGTCAGGAATTTATTTCGCCCTTGGAAGGGTTGTGACAACAATTGATGTCGTTTTTCAACACTAGGTGGAAATGTGAAGTTGTTTTGGGCCTTTTTCTTTAATTATCTTTTGTCGCTTTTTTTATAAGGGGTGTTATGAATAATTTTTTAGAACGGATGATCCTTAATCCCTCCTTGATGACCACTGGATAAAGAAAAAATAAATCTCATCCGTTGATTGTAAATCTTCAAGATATTGTGTATTACAACATTTTGTATAGGAGTTACGGAAAAAAATACAGACAAATTTTGTTATGAGATGAGAATTCATTCCTTCATAAACCATAAAACTACCGAAATAATTTAAGTTCCAACGCAAACATTATTTCCACCAACAAAAAAATGATGGGAGAAGTGCCAAAAAGTCCTAAACCTTTTGTGTTTGTGCTTGGGTTTAGTCCTAAACCTTTTTTGGTGCCAATTTAGTCCTAAACCTTTTTATTTAGTGCCGATTCAGTCCTTTTGGCCGGATTTTGCTGACCGGACGCCGGCCAGCTAACATGGACAATTTTTAATATTTTTTAAATATTTTTTTATTCTTTTTAATACTTTATTCTTTTTTCTTTTTTTTTTCTTTTTCTTTTTTCTTTTTCTTCTCTCCTCCTCCTCGCCGCCGGCCGGACCACGATGACTAGCCGAGAGGAGATGGCCGGCGAGGCTCGCCAACCACCTCACTAGTGGCCACGAGGGCCTCACGCCGGGCGGCGCCGGCGAGGCTCGCCCTCGCCGATCCGGGCGAGGTCGAGCCTCACCCTCGACCTCGCCGATTTGGCGAGGGCGAGCCTCACCGACACCGCCCAAGCCGCGATTTGGCGAGGCGAGCCTCACCCATGGCCGACGAGGCTCGACCTCACCGAATCACGGCCGGGCGGCGCCGCGAAGCTCGACCCTCGCCAGCCCAACACGAGGCCGCAATTCGATGAGGTTGAGCCTCGCCGACCATGGGCGAGGCTCGACCCTCGCTAGCCGGTGCGAGGCGAGCCTCACCAGCCCGGCGAGAGGCCGCCTTGCGCCGATCCGGCGAGGGTCGAGCCTCGCCCATGGCCGGTGAGGCTCGACCTCACCGAATCGCGGCCCGGGTGGCGCCGGCGAGGATCGAGCCTCGCCGGCGCGAGGCCGCCCTCGCGGCCACCGGCGAGGTGGCCGGCAAGCCTCACCGGCCGTCTCCTCCGGCCGGTCGCCATGGTCCGGCCCGGCGAAGGGAGGAGGAGAGAAGAAAAAAAGAAAAAAGAAAAAATAGAAAAATATTTAAAAAATATTAAAAAATATTAAAAAATATTAAAAATTGTCCACGCGCCGTCGGCGGCGTCCAATCAGCAAAATCCGGCCAAAAGGATGAATCGGCACTAAATAAAAAGGTTTAGGACTAAATTGGCACCAAAAAAAGGTTTAGAACTAAACTAGCACAAACACAAAAGGTTTAGGACTTTTTTGGCACTTCTCCCAAAAAATGATTTATTGTACCCAATTTCAAATTCGATGCAATAGAGTAGACGATCTATGGTTACGCATCATTCAATGACCACCCACGGATATTCTATGATCTGATGACAACACGGACAACATGGACAACAAGGACAACACGACGGCAGTGACAGCAACAGCATCGGACAACGTGGACAACGTGGACAACATGGCGGCAGCGACGGTAACGTCTTTGGCATCTGTAGCAACTCCACCTTCAGAGGCTTCCGTGGCGACTCCCGCTTTGGCGACTTCGGTGGCAACTCTCGTTTTGGAAACGACTCCTGCTTCAGGGACTTCGTCGGCGACTCCCGCTTCGGTGACTGCGGTGTGATCATTATCTCTGAAATATTAACCTTCCGTTTCGATTCGCGACGATTTTTTATAATAACACCACCAGCTACGGCAATGACAATGACTATGCTGATGCTTATCCACCTTGGATTGACCCAGCATGGAGTGTTGCTTTTGAAAGATACCGAAACTGGAACGTTCCATGCCGAGGGAGGAGGGAAGTACTGAAAACTCGGACAATTTTGTAGACAGTTATTGTTCTCCATCAGGGATTCAGGATATTCTCTGTAGCTCAATGCAAGCGGGGCGTCTGCAAACATTTTTTGAAGCATCATTCGTACGAAAAAAAGAAAAAGAAGTGGTCTCTTATTAAAAAAGAAACACTTCTTTTTATCACGATAGATTGGGAAGATCATATGAACCGTGAGATCAAGATAATTGAAAATGAAATTAAGCAAGATATAATATAAGTCGAAGAGTCGAAGGAGGTGCTTGCACGTACCTCAGCGAGAAGAACTGAGCAAACCAGGGACTGATGTTATCGCTACAATCTTACTTAACTTGCAGAGAAATGTGAATTCCACTAGGTGGCCTCTCGTTATAATGGCTCTCTACAGCGTGCTTTGGTCAACTCGTCAACAATTTTTTTTATTTTTTAAAGTCAGGATGTACGTAACAAGGGACGATTGAATAACGTGACAAAGAGTTGGGAACCTTCATTTCACGTACCAAATAAGCATGATCTGATGTTAATGACATTATTTTCAGGCACAAGCAAAAGTAAATATCACAAAAAATCACAAACTATACTCACCGCAACAAAAATACCCTGAACTTTTTTACGTGTCACTTAAAACCCTAAACTTATCAACTATGACACAAATATCTAAATAATTTTTTTTTGGTGCTATAAAACTCCTTAAACTTATACTAAAGTGACAAATATACCATAGATAAAACTGAAATAGAGAGTATACATGGATTTAGGACGTAAAATTAAGTTGCATTGTTTGATCTGGATAATGTATCTGCAATTGCATGTTAAGGGTATCCATGCGAGCATTGACCAACCCATACCGATGGTCCACCATGGTCGACGGCTCACGCCAGCAAAGTCGGAATGGCCAGGGCACCCCTTAAACACCCCGGACCATATGCAATCTCTATTTCTTCCCTCAGGTCTAATTTTTCTTTTATTGGCTTTTTTAGTTCTCCATTTCCTTTTAATCATTTTCACATGTGGTGTTTGCGTTGCACTACTTTTCCTCCAAAAAATATTAATAATGCCACTTTGGATCCACGTTGGATTTTTAACAAGGTCTTAAATAGAACCATGACAGAAGGTATATATATCACACATATACAAATTTGGGGTTTTTTATAACATAAAGAAAGTTTAGGGTATAAATGTTGCAGTGAGTATAAATTAAGGTTTATAGTGGCATATTCCTTTTCTTTTTAGTGTGTAAGATTTTTTTATAATCAAGCTCCCGCCGGTGACCTACGACCCATTGTACGCAAAAGATTCCTATTCCTTTGGAGTGCATGCGAACATGCTTTCTTACTGTGAGGCAAATCTCGGTCCCCACTAATTTATGTTTCATGCTTCGTTAGGTGGTCACAAAGCTACACTTGGACAAGAAGCAAAATTGAGTTTTTTTTCCCCTTTTTTATAAGCTTTAAGGAAATTCTTCAAAAAGTAATGGTCATAAACAAAGCAAAAGGAGGGACAACTTTTCTAAGATTTCAGGTTTAACCGAGGTCGGCCGATGGTCAATATAAGTATAGCCAAAAAAAAAGGAGTACCTTTTCTTATTTGTTTACTTTTCTTGTAAGGAAAGTTGCACATAAGAATGGAGAGCCGGACACTTGAAATGCCAAAACTTGGCATTGGGGGATACTTGAGTACCCAAAATTTGGAAAGATACATTTAAATACCAAAATTAGAGCAATAGATTGATTAGGTATCAACGGCAAGAAAATCCAATCAAAAAACTGACGTGGCATTTTTCCGGAGAAATAAGTAGAAAACAACATTGTTTTGCACTCTAATGTAGCTATATAAGACAAAAACGACGTCATTTCACCTTGGATTTGAATTTTAATATCAATATTAATTAAAATAAATTTAAAACTAAATTTATAATAATAATAATAATAATAATAATAATAATAATAATAATAATAATAATAATAATAATAATAATAATAATAATAATAATAATAATTTTTATAAAAATGAGGATAGGAGTTGCATAATGATGAGGGCTATGCAAAACATCATCGCCGCCGCCCCATCGTCATTGAGAACGGTTAGCAATGATGGGGGAGGTCGGCTTGTGTTGTTGGGCCTTGGCCGGGGCGGCAACCCCGGCCAACCCAGCGGCAAGGGTCACAACCCTCCCTAAATTTGGCAACCCTCACTCCAGATCTAGGCGAGGGCTTGTAGGCCCTCGCCACCAATCGCAAGGGTCCCGGCCCTTGGCTAAGGCTCGGCAACCCCAACCGACCCTCCCCCACCATCACTAGATCTTCTTGGCGACCGGTGGTGTAGCGATGGCAAGGACTTGCACAACCCTTGCCATTCTACAACTCCTCCTTTAATATATATATATATATATATATATATATATATAGTTTTAAATTTAATTTAAGTAATATTTATATAAAAATTCAAATAAGAGGCAAAATGACGTCGTTTTGGCTCTTCTTTGTTGACTCAACTCTCCGACAAGCTACTTAAGCGAGCTATATTAATAAAAGATTGCCATGAAAAATTTCTAGTCAAGATCGTCAAACTTGGTATTCAAGTGTCATATTTTTCAAAGAAAGTGTCACTTATGTATATATTTCGCAACTTTTGACACTAAAATATCCCTCGTGTCAAGTTTTGGCACTTTTACTGTCTGTTGATAGGAATGAGAAAAGTGTAGCACATCCTTCTTTGGATTCAATTTCGAATTAGGCCATAGATCCCCCGTCTTTGTAAATTAAATTCTACACAAAATTAATATACACCTAGAAAAATAAGAATGTCTCACAAAAAAGTTCTCATAATATAAGTTTAGCCAAAAAACAAAGGAGTACCTTTTCTTAGTAGTGCATTTTTCTTGTAGGGAAAGCTACACATAAGAATGAAAGAACTGTAGCATGTGCTTCTTTGACCATAAGTTCTTAGAAGATAAAATAAAAAAGAGAATTTATCTAAACAATCATAAATCTTTTGCACTTTTGCCAATCTAATTCTAAATTTTTTCATATTTTGACAATTGAGTCCATTTAATCAACATTGGTTGGGAATCACTAATATAAATGTCAACCATCCTACATGATAAAGCTGGCGTTGACGTAAACAATTATTAACAATATTTTGATACTTTTTTCAATTTTTTTTTATTATTCTATTTTTTTCTTTCATTCTTTTTCATCCTCTAACTAGTCGCCAATCCTTGGTAATAGATGATGATTGGCTAGAGATGAAGGTCGACAAGGTTGACCCCCCCAGCATCAAGCAAGCCTTGCTCACCCTTGGCAAGGCTACAAGGTCTTAGCCTTGCCTAGGCACAACGAGGCCCTACCTCTCCTAGCGATGGCAAGGCTCGCCAATGGTCAATGAGGTCGACCTCACCAAGCCTCGACTCTGGCCAATCATTGACCATCAATGAGGCATTGTGACTGATTGGAGGAAGAAGAAGAAGGTAGGGGGCAAAAAGACAAAATAAATAAATAATTCAAAAAATATTAAATTATTATAAAAAATTATTCACATCAACGTTGACACATCATGTAAGATGACTGACGTCCACCTTAGCAAATTTCAGCTAAAATTAGCCAGATTAAGTCAATTGGCACAATATTAAAATATTCATGACTTAATTGGAAAAGTTGAAAAGTATATGACTGAATTGATAAAGTACAAAAGGTTTATGATTCTTTAGACAATTTTTCCTAAAAAAAACTTATTCCAAGACGATATAAATGGCCCCAAGTTATTTTCTTTTTTTCTTTTTTGGTCGTATGGGCCCAAGTTATTGAAATGAGTGTCTTTCAGGCCCATCGAAAAACTGTGCAATTGAATGTTAAGCAAAGAAATTATCTCACCCATTAAACCCAACACGTTAGACCCCATGTCTTTGCTGCCTTTCGGGCTTGCTTTGAAATGGGTTTAGTCCACACACATGCTTTTTTTGTTCTTTACCAAAAGCCCATAGACCTGTTTCTTGTCCTTGTTTAGGCCATGAGCCCATTGCACTTTCTTTGTTGTCAGCTTGGATTGGAACGCTCGTTCTTTGTAGTGCCCATCGCTTCAAAGATGAATCTTTTTAAAAATCAATCTTAAATGCGTAAAATGCACATAGTGGAATTTAGTAGGATGGCAAGGGCAACGGAGGCGGCAGTTGTGGGGTGTGGCGTCTGAGGGCACTATATCGAATGTGATGCCACATGCACTTGCAGTGGAGTTGCGTCTACTCTTTCTAAAGAGAAATACTACGTTCTTTCCAAATTGAAAGCATTTTCGAGTAGTAAGAAACGGGTTTTTCTGTTCGATATCAGCACATATTGTTCTCCCCTGTCCTGTGCCGACATTTTCATCTGCTTTGCTTCAACCATAGACAACAAGTGTCAAGGTATCCATGCAAGCGCTGGCTGACCCTCACCGATGGGGCCGGCGGCTCTCACCGGAGAAGTTGGAATGGTGGTGGAGCCCCTTAAACACCCCTGACTTAAACACCCCTGACAGTCAGCAATCTCTCTCTCCTCCGGTTCGAATTTTCTATTTTTGTTTTGGTTGGTTTTTTTAGTTCTTGATTTTCTTTTTAATCTTTTTTCTGATGCAGTGTTCACATGGTGCCACATTCGTGCCACTTTTTCTCGAAAAACATCGATAATGCTACGGTGGATTCATGCGAATTTTTAACAACGATCTTAAGTGGAATTGTGATAAAGGGTACATGTGCTAAACAAATGAAATGTTATGATTTTTTACTACGCAAAGAAAAAAAAATTGCGGTATTAGCATCACCCGGAGCATAATTTGCGATTTCTATTTTTGCGAGATTCTTGATAATCGAGCTGGCGTCGCTGATGTATGACCCATTGCATGCAAAAGATTCCTCGTATTCCTTTGGACTGCATACGAAACTTCTCTCTCCCTACGAAGCAATCGTCGTCTCTGGTGCTTTCCGTTTCATGCGCTGTCTAGTGGGCCTGGAGCTGCTCTCTTGGTCGAGGACAAGGAGCAAAATTGAGAATATTCGCTAGCGCCTTTCCGCGAGGTAGATGGACATCAATGACCTTGGCGCATGACGAAGCGGTGCTGAGCCTAAGTGACGTCACCAGGGTTATTTTGGAGAACACCGGAAGAGGGCGGTGCCACTTTTGCTTATTGCTCGGAAAAAGAAATTTAAAGCGCCGTTCCGCAAAGTGAGACGAGGCAAAAGTGGTTCGGATAATTTAAGATCCCTATCGATTCGAATAATTTAGATCCCTATCGATTCGAATAATTTAGATCCCTATTCCACTACAGAGAGATTAGAGGCCGTAGATTTCCCGTCTTTATTAATTAAAGCCTACACATAATTTACACCTAGAAAAATAAGAATGTCCCACAAAGAAAGATTCTCATATTACATAGCGGATTTTATAGACAAGTGGACTTGCCTTTGGGTCAATGGAGTCGAGGCAGCGGTGATGGATGTTAAAGGCAGAAATTTCCCGGTTCCTTCGGAAGATTCATGGGTCGTGACCAGCGAGATCCAAATTCCATCGTAATCCCGAATTAAGGATTGATACCACAAAAATACCAAATTAACACACACGTGACAATTACCTTTTTCTGCATATCTTTCTTATTTTTCAACTTGGTATTGGAGTCTTCAATTGTGTAAAAAACTAAGTGCACCGGGTGCAACAAGTTAAATTTAAGAATGTGAAAAACAGGAATGGTGTATATTTTGATATATCATAATGAAAATTACATCAGCCTATTTATTGGCTTTATGAGAGACTATCGAAAGTAACATATATCAATTAGGATATGTACAATCAAATGAGATTTTTGTGTAACCTTAATTGATATAGATAGTCGACAATAATATCATAGTTGTCTCTAACATATGATAATATTCTATAGAAAATCTTAAGAATCTCTAATATAATATCACCAACAATTAGAATGTAATAATAAAAAAGATTGCTCTTATTCGAAATGTCTCGTGATCTTAAATCATTCTCGCGCTTTGCGTAATTATCAGGAGTAACGCTATGCCTTGTCTCCAATACTTTTTTATTATTGTCACAATGTGATTGAGCTTGAGATCAGAGTAACGTCACTTTGCCCAGCATGACAAGTTTGGCTAGAAGGGTAAGGAGGTCAAAAGTGGACTTTGACGTCACTCTAAACTTGTTTGAACAACCGATGATATGGAGCTGTTCCAGCTTCTTTATGCAAAAAACTATGCATTTTTACTACCAAGTTAGCTAGGAACACTTGTTTATATATACACTAGGAGATTGGTCATGCCATATCCACAAGCAGTTCAGACTACATCCACAAGTTTTCTCAACTTTGACACCCATCTATTTCCTCTGTTCTGCTAAAAGAGAAGTGAGGTTGAGCAGAGAGAAAATGGGTGCTTCTTTCCTCCAGTCATGTCCCCTCGCCGGTTTCTTTCTCGTCACATTATTTGCCTCATGCTTCTTTCTTGATCCTGCTCTTGTCGCCAGTGAAGGCGTGACCAGACATTACAAGTTCAAGGTATGCACAAATCGTCACTGAAACCATTTTTGAAATGAGATTGTATTCTACACTCGAACTATGTATATGATATGTACATGGACCTGTGTGATGACAATTCCTATTGTGATTTTTTTCTTTCTAAACACATGAAAGCAGGTCGTGTTGCAAAATGTAACGCGTTTATGCTATACCAAAAGTATGGTCACTATAAATGGGAAATTTCCGGGCCCACGAGTCATTGCCAGAGAAGGCGACCGACTTCTAATTGAAGTGGTTAACCATGTCTCAAACAACATCTCAATTCATTGGTATGACAAATTGCACTAAGTTGATAGCCTACAAACCATTGTTGATTAATGTAGTCAATAGAGAGACACTTTCATAGTCTAGTCCTAGGCTGGTGTTCAACTGAGAGAATTTATTTCCTCGTGTTTTCTACACCAAACAGGCATGGAGTTCGACAACTTCAGTCAGGATGGGCAGATGGTCCTGCATACGTGACTCAATGCCCGATACAAACTAACCAGAGTTATGTGTACAACTACACCATTGTAGGCCAAAGAGGCACTCTTTGGTGGCATGCGCATATATCATGGTTACGGTCAACTCTCTATGGTTCTCTGATCATCCTTCCCAAACATAATGATTCTTACCCATTCGCCAAGCCTCACAAAGAAATCCCCATCATCTTTGGTAACGCATTAGAGATGAGACTAATCCAAGCTCAATAGTGCTTTAATATTAATTTTTTGTGTACCGAGAATCTAACTAAGGCTACAAAAAATTTTAGGTGAATGGTTTAATTCAGATACCGAGGCAATCATTTGTCAAGCCCTGCAAACTGGTGGTGGACCTAATGTTTCTGATGCCTATACCATCAATGGACTTCCAGGACCATTGTATAATTGCTCTGCCAAAGGTATCACATCTCGCATCGTGGATTATGTGAAACTCTCATTTCCATAGAAATTCTAGAAACATCCAAATGAAAACTGGAGCAAAAATTTCACCAAATGAATTCTTGCAGATACATACCGGCTCAAAGTGAAGCCAAGAAAGACTTACCTTCTTCGCTTAATCAATGCTGTACTCAATGATGAGCTCTTCTTTAGCATTGCAAACCACACACTTACTGTGGTCGAAGCAGATGCTACTTATTTGAAACCCTTTGAGACTGAGACACTCCTAATAGCCCCTGGACAGACCACAAATGTCCTTCTTAAGACAAAACCCTGCTACCCAAAAGCCACTTTCCTCATGACTGCAAGGCCTTATGTGACTGGTCTAGGTACATTCGACAACTCTACCGTTGCCGGCATTTTAGAATATGAACCACCACTTAACGAACCTCATCAATCTCCTTCAATTAAGCAACTTCCGCTTTTTAGACCGACTCTCCCACCTTTGAACGACACAGCCTTTGCGACAAATTTTACAAATAAGCTCCGGAGTCTAGCAACTCCACGATTTCCCGCCAATGTTCCTCTAAAGGTTGACCAGAGGTTCTTCTTCACGGTCGGTCTCGGAACTATTCCATGTCAGGGCAACCAAACTTGCCAAGGACCATATGGGACAATGATGAGTGCTTCTGTTAACAATGTATCTTTTACAATGCCGACCACTGCCCTCCTTCAAGCACACTACAATGGTCAATCGAACGGAGTCTACAGCCCGGACTTCCCGAGCCACCCGAAATCCATATTCAACTTTACTGGGACCCCACCCAACAACTCAAACGTGGGCAATGGAACAAAACTGGTGGTCTTGCCTTTTAATACCAGTGTTGAGCTTATTATGCAGGACACGAGCATCCTTGGTGCTGAAAGCCATCCCCTTCACTTGCATGGGTTCAACTTCTTTGTTGTGGGACAAGGATTTGGCAATTTTGACCCAAATAAGGACCCTGCAAACTTCAATCTTGTTAACCCAGTTGAGAGGAACACTGTGTGTGTGCCTTCTGGGGGTTGGGTTGCCATAAGGTTTTTAGCTGATAACCCAGGTGAGAAAAAAAATCTGAAGAAAAACATACATAAAACAATTGCAAGTACTCTGTCATTTTTTACGTTTCTAAGGAACATGGTAAAATCATATGGGGTCCGTTATTGTGTCTTAATGATGGATGCTAATGAAAGTGATCATCATATAGGGGTGTGGTTCATGCACTGCCACTTGGAAGTTCACAGCAGTTGGGGCTTGAAGATGGCATGGCTTGTCTTAGATGGGAAGCTACCCAATCAGAAGTTACTTCCTCCACCTGCGGATCTTCCCAAGTGTTGATTGACGTCTCATTCTCTCTTTGGGATTGACTTTACTGAATGCTTTTCCTTCTTCTCTTTTTTCGGTTTGGGTGATTGTATTTCGTGATATTTCTTTGGCCTTCTTAACTGGCTACGTAATCGGGATAGGCCAATCCTTCAGTAACTTTGGGTTTTCCTGGTGTGGTATGGGCAAAGCAAAGAGATGAAATGTTGAGCCACTTACTGTCCTAAGTAAAAATTCTTCTCAGACGAATCGATTAAGCGCGCTTTCGGTAGCCATTGAGTACAGTGCTAATCATTATTTGAATCCGCAAGGAGGTTTAAACTATCAGTCCTCCATGCGTTGTTGCCCTGCCTTTCTTCGAGTGTTTAGCCTCCTGTTGGTCTTTTTGCTTGTTTTCTATTTTCGTTGTACTTATTAGTAATCGATTTAGTTGCATGTTTGAATAAACCCATGTTGATTCTTCATCGTATTGGCTTGGATTGCGTGCCTGAATTTGTGATTATGTGCTGAATGCTTCTGTTCGATCTATGCATGGATCGCAAGAACTCGGCCATGCTTTGCCCACATAATGCATCCCGGATCTCTTCCAACACCCGTTCGCATGTAGTCATGTTGCCTTACATGTTCAATTCATGGTTATCTTATCTTCGCTTCAATTTCCTCCATTGTTCTATACTTGTTTTGGTCACTTCTATGCAAGTCAAGAGGCGAGCAGTTTTGGTTCTATTCAAGTTCTGTCTGAAACCTATTTATTGGAACCTATTTATAACCTACACTGCATACCTTGGAAGCCATCCTAGCATAAGTTCTAAGGTCAGTTTCAGGGTCTATCCAAAAATCATACGGACCTCTCATTAAATCTCTTGTAACAAGAAAAAGATGGCGCCGTCATTTTCCCTTACCATTTGTTGGCTAAAAAGAAGAGAAATAGAAGAAAGAATCTAACATCCCTGTGATTACTCAATGCTGGTTCAAAACCTTAAACTTTCAGTATTGTACAAAATTACTCATGGATGCAAATACTCTGATTGACATTGATTATTTTCTTGCAAACGGCGCCCTATTTTATTTCCACCATGGTTTTCCCCACACACCTTCTAGAAAAAAGTTTACCAACTACTATAATAACGGATGTTTTGGGTTCTTTCATGTAAGCCGCACTATTAGTGCTACATATATTTCTTAATGCTGGGAGTATTCACTTCTCTTCAAATCATGTATTCAACTACCCCTCAAAGAGACGCATTGTCATAAAACACTAAACCACATGGATATTTGCAAGGGTCAATGTGGATAAATAGTCTCAATTTTAGGCTCTCGGTCCGGTTTCTGGTTCCTAATTCGGTTCTCTAGGAAATCAGGAACCGAACTGCATCATATAGGTTCCTAAGAATAGGAAACCAGGAACCGGACCAACTCTCCGTAAAACTTGGAACCAGTTCGATTATCCAATTTCCAGTTCTACTGTGAAACCATGTTTACCCCTAGTGTACACTAACCTCAATAAGAAGTCTAAATTTGAAAATTCCTAAATTTACATTGATGATTTATTAGTGCAAATTTTCGTTAATGCACAAGTCTCATTGCAAAGTGTGAGTGCGATTTTGGATCCAAATTATTGTGCATATGGAATATAGGTTGATTTAAGCATATGAGATTTAGTTCATAATTATTTCCACGTTTAGTTAATTTAGTAGAGAGTCATGACATATCATAGATTCACTTTCCTCATTGAGCATTAAGCATATCTTGGAGAGTTTATATCGAACTTACATTTATAGCTCACAGGGTCTTGTCCAGAGCCTTAATAAAAAGTTTTGTTTAATTTTGCTCGATACAACTCTTGTCCTCTATTTTTCTTGTCATTTATTTATTTCATTAGCTTATTATTATTAGGGCTAATACCCTAAAAATTTCAAACTGGTACACTTGTGACAAATTTACCCCAAATTATATTTTTAACCACCAAAAACCCCAAACTGGTAGACCTTTGACAAATTTATCCCAAACCGGTACATTTGTAACAAATTTACCCTTGGTTAGTTTTTGTTAAATTTTACTGTCAAATTATCAAGTTAAATGACACGTGACAGTTGACCGGTATACCAATTTGGGATTTTATGCTCTATTTGTCGCAGTTTACAATTTTTGTGATTTTTTTGCGGTATTAATTCAATTTAGCGGAGAGTATATTTGTCACAAATTTACCAATTTTGGGTTTTTTTGCGACCGAATAAATTAGTTTTGGATAAATTTGTCATAAATGTACAAGTTTATGGTTTTTTATGGTCAGTTAGGGTAAATTTGTCACAAGTATACTAATTTTGGATTTTTTAGGATATTAACCCTAATTATTATTGCTTGGTCGTTTATTTATTTATTTTCTTGAATAAGTATGCATAGTCACTTTTTATATGTTTATAGGATTTAAGGAATAAAAATTGAAGAAAATCGCATATAAATCGTTTTCTAATAGAGAAAAGGTTATGGGGCTTTAGATTAATCTAGCATAATTAAATCAACTTGCGAATCTTTGATTCACAAGAGTGAAATGCATTCCCATATCCTATTTGAGTTCTTAATCGACTCATAATAGGTTAGTGGCGGTTCCAAGATAATTTGAACTGCATAATTGAATTGAAATATCAAGTTGCGATTGATAGGATTTAGGAGGGCTTGTGCTCGGTATAGACGCTACCTCATAAGAGAAACGGCTCTTGTTTACTTAGTAATCCCTCATCAACTTACCTCGGGAATTTATTTGGCCCTTGGAAAGGTTGTGACAACAATCGATGTCTTTTTTCAACACTAGGTGGGGATGTGAAGTTGTTTTGAGCCTTTTTTTTATAAAGGGGTGTTATGAAAAAAATTATAGAACGGTGCCTCCTTGATGACTATTGGATAAAGAAAAAATGAATTTCATTTGTTGATTGTAAAATCTTCAAGATTTTGTTTATAACAACATTTTGTTAAAAGTTACAAAAAAGAAACATAATTTGTTATGATACGAGGATTCGTTTTTCCATGGACCATAAAACTACTGAATTCAATAACCCTCTAACAAAGAGATTATTTCCACCAATAAAAAAATGATTTATTGTACCCAATCTCGAATATGACACAATAGAGTAGACGATATGTCATTATGCATGATTTAATGACCACCCACGGTAATTCTATCATCTAATAACAACACGGACAACACGGCAGCAGCAACGGCAACGTCTTCGTTATCAGACAACATGGACAACACGGACAATACGGCAGCAGCAATGGCAACGTCATTGGCATCAGTGGCAACTCCCACTTTGGCGGCGGCGGCCGCAACTGCCGTGTGATCGTTATCTTCGAAATATTGACCTTCTGTTTCAATTCACGACGATTTTCGAAAATAACACCACCGGTGGTAGCGATGACAATGACTATGCTGACGCATCTCCACCTCAGAGTGGCCCAGCTTGAAGTGTTGTTGCTTTTAAAAGATACCAAAACTGGAACATCCCATGCCATTGGAGGAGGGAAGTACTGAAAACCCGGACAATTTGTGGACAATTATTGCTCTCCATCAGGAAAACTCTATGAGAATGTACGTCAGTAGGGATGATTGGAAAACATGACGAAGAGTAGGGAAATTTCATATCACGTACTCCATAGTCATGATTTGATGTTAATGACATTCTTTCTGATAGAAATGAGAATTGATATCTCAAAAAATCACAAACTATATTTACAATGATATCCAAAACTTTTTTTGATCACTAAAAACATTTGATTTGCCTTTTGTGACACAAATACCTTATATTTTTATTGTGATATAATAATACATAAACTTATATCAATGTGACAAGATATCTTAAATAAAACTGAAATAAAATGTATACAAAGGGTTTAGGACATAGACTTAATTGGCATCGTTTGATCTGGACTATGTATTTGCATGTGCATGTTTAGAGTATCCATATGAGCGTTGGCCTTACTAATGGCCTCGCCAGAGTCGACAGCTCACGCCAGTAAAGTCAGAATGTTTGGGGCACCCCTTAAACACCCTGGACCATATGCAATCTCTCTCTTTCTTCCCTTTGGTCCTTTTTTTATTTTATTTTTTGTGTTGGCTTTTTTAGTTCTCCATTTTCCCATTTATCTTTTTCTCAAGTGGTGTTTGCATGGTGCCGATGTGGTGCTACATTTTCTCAAAAAATATTAAAAGTGCCAGTTTGGATCCATGTTGGATTTTTAACGGAGGTCTGGGATAGAATCATGACAAAAGATATACATATCACACATATAAATTTGAAGTTTTTTGTGATATAAAAAAAAAATTAGGGTATTATCATTGTAGTGAGTATAATCTAAGGTTTATAGTGGCATATTTCTTTCTTTCTTCTTCTTCTTCTTCTTTTAGTTTGTGACCTTTTTTTTTATGATCAAGCTCCCGTCTATGACCTACGACCCATTGTATGCACAAGATTCTTATTCCTTTAGAGTGCATGCGAACATGTTCTTTTAGGTAGACATGATAACTATCATATTTCTCTGTTTGTTGTATTTTTTTATTTCTGGGAATAGGTTTGGAATAGATTCTGTTTGGTAACACAATTATTTTTCTACTTTTGGAATAAATTTTTAGTTCATAAAATGATTTGGAACAGAAATGAGAAGTAAAAGTTTTTCACTTTCTATTTCTAGAAAAAAAAAAGAAAAAAAAACTTTTCTTATCACTCACTCTCGCTACTACATGGTTGCCCACGCATTGCCATCACCAGCCGCCTGCTAGCCACTAAAGTGGGAGAAATTTTATATTATTATCAAACGGGTGTTTGTGCTCAAAAATTTATCTAAGGAATAGAAATAGAAAAATTTATCTCTAGGACAAAATGATTATTATTTGCACCCTTATTGCAAGGCAAATCTTAGTCACCACTACTTTCTGTCTCATGCGCTGTTATGTGGGCCTGAAGCTACGACACTCTAGGTCGAGGATAGGAAGCAAAATTGAATTTTTTTCCCCTTCCTGATAAGCTTTAAGGAAATTTTTAAAAAAAGTAATGGTCATACAAAAAGCAAAAGGAGAGACAACTTTTTGTAAATTTAAGTTTTGATGAAGGTCGGCCGATGTTCAATATAAGTATAGCTAAAAAGCAAAGGAGTACCTTTTTTATTCCTGTACTTTTCTTGTAGTGAAAGCTGAATGGGAGAATTGTAGCAAGTGCGTCCTAAGGACATAAGTTCTAAGAAGAGATGAAAAAAGGAGAAAAATTATTTAAAAAGTCTTAAATCTTTTGCACTTTTGCCAATTCAATTATAAACTCTTCAATTTTACCAATGGAATCGTAAATATTTTCACATTTTGTCAATTGAGTCCATCCGGCCAATTTGGGACAAAAATCTCCGATATGGACACTAGCGATGTTAACGTTGATAATTTTTAATAATATTTTCATATTTTTTCAATTTATTATCATTTTTTTTTTTCATTTTTTTTCTTTCCCTTCTTCTTCCTCCCTTAGCCTGTCTCTAGGCATTGGCGATTACTAGCGATTGCCTAGAGATGAGGGCTAGCGAGGTCGACCTCACCAACATCAAGTGAGCTACGCACTACACTCGCCCCTAGCAAGGCTATGAGGTTTGAGTCTCGCCCTAGCACAACAAGGCTCGACCTCTCCTAGCAATAGTAAGGTCAAGCCTTGCTAGTGGCTAGCAAGAACAAGCTTGCTGGAGGCCAGTGAGGTTGACCTTGCTAGCCCTCAACTTTGGCCGGTTGTTAGCTATCACCGAAGTCGACGATTAGCTGGAGGAAGAAGAAGAAGAAGAATGGAAAAATAAAATAATACAAAAAGGAAAAATAAAAGAAAAATAAATAAAAATTTTGCTAAATTATCAAACATTGTTCAGTTGGCATTAGCCGCACCCGGTAGGACAACTAGCATTCATGTCGGTGAATTCAATTCAAAATTGACCATATGGACTCAATTGACAAAATGAGAAAATATTTAAGATTTAATTGGCAAAATTTAAAGGTTTCTGACTAAATTAGTAAAAGTGCAGTAGGTTTAGAATTTTTTGGACAATTTTCCTAGAAAAACTTATTCAAGGATGACGTAAGTTGGCCCAATTATTGAGATCCTCAGGCCCACCAATAAACTATGCAATGGAATTTTAGCAAATAAATTATCTCACCCATTCAAGATCTCTAATTGGACATCAACTTAATCTCCTAAATTCTATATAAGCATTTTTTAGATAGTACACTAAGAGTGCCACAAATTTTGTGCGAAGCCCACTTGAGGGCCACAAAGTTGAAAATGCGAAAACTTAAGTACCATTGGCGATTTGTCTCATCAAAAAATTCGACATGGACGCTGGTCATCCTATATGACATCGCTAGTGCTAATAGTGCTGACATGGACATTTAATAAAAAATTCAAAGATTTAAAAAAAAATCAATGTCAGAATGGGAAATTAATTAAAAAAAAAATCCACATAGGATTTAGCCGGAAGTGGCATTCAAATAATTGATTTTACTCCGATGTGGCACTTAAGTGAGCAAAAAAAAAAGTTGTGGCGCTCACTTGAGCGTAATAAGAAAGTTATGGCGCTCTTGCTATTCTTACATAGAAAATTGGGGGACTAATCTTTAGACTCTATATTAGCACAAGCGTCATTTGAATCAAGCAAGGAAATATCAACAATTATTGAGAGAAGGACATCCCAACTGTCAAAACTTGGCACATGTGAACAAATAAGTACCAAAACTTCCAAAAGATACACTTAAGTGCCACTTTTTAAAAAAATTGGACACTTAAGTGCCAATACTGGCAATGCTTGTCGGAAACAAGATGTGGCATTATTTTATTAATAAAATCAATTTATGTGAATGGTTGAAGTGTTTACTCGACAATCCTTGTCCCAAAACGACGTCAATTTACCTCAAAATTTGATTTTTAACATAAATATTAATTACATTAAATTAAATAACTAAATTAAAAAAAAATGCAACAAATAAGTGAGGGCCTCCACGGCCCTCGTTGCCGACGTCCCACCATTATTAGAAAGGGCCGGCAATGATGCAGCGAGGGTTTGTGGCCCTTGCCTAGAACGAGCCAAGGGCCACCGTTGGTTGGGCAAGGTCACCACCTAGCCCCACCACAACCAACGACAGCCCTTGGCTCGATTTAAGCAAGGGCTCACTCGATCGGGGGAGGGTCACAATCCCTCACCCCAAATCTAAGTGAGGGCCTATAGGTCCTTGCCTACAATCAACTAGGGTCGCCGACCACTGACTCGGGCATGGCAACTCTAGTTGGCCCTCACCCCACTGTCATCAACTCTTTTCGACAATGGTGGGGTCGTGGTGGCAGCGAGGGCCATGGAGGCCCTCCATGATTTGCATTCTTTTTCTTTAAAAATTTAGTTTAATTATTATTTAGATTGAAAATCAAATTTGGATCAAAACAACATTGCCTTAGGCTTATCTAGCCATGTCAACACCACGTGAATAGAATTGCTATATCATTAAAAAAATCTTGTCAAAAAAAGCCACATTAGCTGTTTGGCTGGAAATTTTTGTTATTGGCACTTAAGTATTACTTTCTTCTTCGATTTTGGCACTTAAGTATACCTTTTAAAAATTTTGACACTCATATGTCCACCCATGCCAAGTTTGGCACTTGTAGTGTCCTTCTTGCGACAATTATTCTACAAAATACATCTATGGAAATATCATGTAAAAGCAGGGGATAAGGAGGCTGCTTGTTAAGCCGGACTAAGCATGATATTTCTAAGTATGGCCTAAAGGCTTTTAAATCCGGCAGTTTTTGAGTTTTGACTTCACTTTTTCTCTCTGCGGTAGCATCAAAGTTTCTCTGCCATCATTTAATCCTAGTTTACAAGGTGTTGCTATTGTTTTTAATGCTATTTTAGGAGATTAAGTTGATGTTCGGTTAGAGATCTCGAAATAGTCACAATCTATAAGTCGAAAAAATTGTCCAAAAGGTATTAAATCTGTTGTCTAGCTATCAATCTAGTTATAGAATTTTTAATTTTACTAATTTAGTTCTAATTTTTTTAACGATTTTGCAATGTAGTTCTTCTAATCATTTTTAGCCAAAGATCACTGACGTGGACATCGGCCATCGTATATGGCACGGCCAATGATAGCCATTATGTCTACAATTTCTGACCAAATATATCCGAGAGTATATATTGGCAATTAGTCCAAAGATTTAGGAATAAATTGGCAAATTGTTACAATGTTTAAGACTAAAGTGACAAAATTAAGAGCTTTATAATTGAATTGGTTGCCATACAATAGAATTATTAGTTTTTAGACAATTATTTCCATAAAAGTCTTGTTACTTCTATTAGCTATTTACAAATTATAAATTGTGCAAGCAAGAAAAGAGAAAGAAAAGAAAACTAAACCACTTATTCAAAATTCGGAGTGCAAAAGAAGTGCGGAAAAAATACGATACTTTTGCTAAAGTCGAATATGCCCAACATTGAAATCCCATCTCGTCTTATTACAAGAGTATCCCATTCCTTTTCCAATTCAAAATCCCATTTAACAGAGAGAATAATTGTCAATACAAGGAAAGAAGAGTAAAGAGCATTTTTTTTTTCTTTTACTCCGTTCAAAAGAGAAAAGAGCATGTATTTTTTTTTGGTCGATAAAAGAGCATGTTACTGAGCACTTCCTTTGCCCGATCACAATGATGGATAGGCTAGTGAAAGGGTGCAATTGCTATATCCTTATAAGTAATAGCACATGCGCGCATTATCCTGCTCTAACTTCGAAGGCATACTAAGTTAAATTCAGCACACACATTCCCCTTTCACTTCCAAATGCATTAAAGTCACACTAAAAAAACAAAAAAGCAAAAAGCAAATACAAGCACGAGCCACTCAACGAAGTTGACCACGACACCTTTGGATGTTTATTAATTTCTGGGAAAGGGCTCCCAACTCAAGAGTTCTCTCCACGGGTTCAGAGAGTCCATGTTGAGAGAATCACATTGGCCAGCTTACGTTTCAGTTTCAGAAAGCACATGCTCGCATGATGATCATAGCAAATCATTCTAAAGATACGGGAAATTCATTTTATTGTTGTTTGTTAATTTTTAATCTCACCCATTACCGGATCACATGACAAGAAATTCCACATAAACTTTCCATAACTTGTTCCATGTATTGAGTGGGTTCCTCTATGCAGGTTCTCCTTCGTGGCAAATGCAGGGAAAATAATACTAAAACCAATAGGTAAATCCTTAAATGGAAGCATGTGCTATTTTATTTTTTATTACTATTTGCGAGATTCATGATAATCAGGCCCTTGTTGTTGACCTACTACTGCATGCGAAGATGCCCTCTAACTATGAAGCAATTGTCGTCTTCAATGCTTTTTGAGTCATGCGCTTTTAGGTGGGCCCGAAGCTGCACTCTAGGTCTGGTACAGGAAGCCAGATTGAGTTTTTCTTATTCCTTCCTCATAAGCTTAAGGCAAATTTAAAAGTTGTAATGTACACGTTTCTTATTTGTTTTCTTTATTGGTTTGGCGAATATAAAGTGGTAGATTACATAAAATGTCGCCTAACAACTAGACAAATCATGGAATCAAGAAAGTAATGCACATAAACAATAAAAAGGAACTTACTACTCTTTCTAAAAATTCCTTGTTTACTCGTTCTCAGATAATGTTTGATATAGGTATAAGCCAAAATAGAAGCTATTCGATCTTTTTTAATCTCCATGTATTGTAACAAATCAATCTTTTCAGCTCCACCAAAAAAATAAAAACAAGAGTACAGTGCCCGTCATTGTCGTGTCCAAAGTGACAAATTGATGTACCTTTTCTTCTTCGTGGGTTCTTTTGGTAGTGAGAGCTTTCTATAGGTAATAGATGTGCATAATTATATTTAAAGGGAATGAGAGGATTATAGCAAGTGATTCTTGTCCCTTGCATACTTTGGAGAAATTCTAAGAAGAGAAGAAAACAGAGATTCTAGGACGATATAAGTGGGCCCAAGTTATTCAGACCAGTGTTCTTTCAGGCCCATGCACCTACTTTGTTGTCAGCTTGGATTGAACCTACTTGTCTTTTTATTCCCCGTTGCTTCCAAGATGATCTTTGAAAATCAATATTTATTGTGGAAGCAGCACATAGTTGCAGAAAATTGGTGGCCGATTTAAATGGTGCCCCTGCCCTCCAGGTTTTTTATGAAGATTGAAGAGTAACATCTATTTAGGTTTCACTGGTCATGCAAAAAATATTTTCTGGAAAAACTTAATTCTCATTTTCCAGCATTTGAATCACTTAGGAAAGTGAATTCATGAAAAATATTTTCTTAATCAATGAAAAATCATACTTAAATTCAGGAAAATAATTTCGTCCTTAACAAATCGAAAATTATTTATAAAATATGACTATAAATAAGAAGTTGAACTAGAAACTGTATGGTATGGCATGGAAACCCAAACTCTGGTTTTCGGGTCACTGGCATTTAGGAGCAGGTCTCCCACTTGGGCCTAGGCTCAAGTCCATAGAGGCTGGGCACATGACTTCAATGCACAAATCCATCAAGGCTAAGCCTGAGGTCCTAGTGCCCATGCCCAAGCCTCGGCACCGGGGCTTGGGGCCCAAGTCAACAAAGGATGAGCGTGGGATCTTAGCACCTATGCCCAAATTTATAGCACCTAAGTGTAGGTCCACAAAGGCTATGCCCAGGTCCTTGTAGCTTGAGCTAGGGTCCCTAGTAACCAAGCCAGTGTCTATTGAGGCCAAGGCTTGTGTGACATCCTAAAACATCATGTGCGACACTTATGCTTTCCAAAATTTATTTCATAATTATTGATAGCATGTAGAAGCATCACAAAATTTTCACAACATCCAGTACAAGAAATCGCACGAGTTTAATAAATACACATCTTCATCTTTATATAAACGTCAATATTTACTATATTAACACAATAAAACACATGAGTCCTAAAAAGAAGGTCAGGTCACCTAAATTATCACTCCATTCCTGCCCCCAAAAAGTTGCTTGTACATAAGTCAAGTTATTCAGTATGGATCGATAACCTCACCTATTGACAAACCATCGCCATTGAAACCAAGAGGATCATTGAAACCCCCAAGGAGTCCCACAAACTCCCTATTGGCCCATACATTGAAACTATAGTTAATTATTGCTAACACCGATTTGAGTATAAGTACACGTTGGTATTCATAATCAAAATATACAAGAACTCCAAAATGCAGTGGCAGAGGGTGATCCATCTACGAAACTCAAAAAATAAGGAGTGAGTTAGAATTTAGTAAATGAATTTCTAAATTTAAGTTAGGAGATCATTTTACCACTAAACTCAATACCAACAAATAACCTGAGTTTCAAGACAAGTACAAAATAACCATTTATGAAAAATGCAGGAGTAGATGGTGCGTTACCTTTCCTACTATGATAACAAGACTACATTATATTATTTCATAATGCGCATATACCACATAGTAACTCACTGACATACATATGTGAATTCATGCTTGTCACCGGACAAGATACATCTCGATTCACGAGGCATCTTGAATACTTCCTAGGCATCCCAACTTTGTTTGGTATGCAATTTAGTTCATTCTTACCTCATTCACCATCCCAGAAGCCTACTAGGAGTTACTCATTGTCCAAGCCCTCTAGCCCTAGTAATCACTCTCTACCTTTATCGGACTGTCATTGCAGCCCATCAGCTTTCACCAGGTTTGTCCACCAGCCACACAGATACTAAAGGAGGTCCCACTTTGGCATCTCTGGGTTAGCTCACTTAAGGCATAGTTCGTTTTGGCTCGTCTCATGTCGGGCCTCATGGTTTTGTCCTTTCTCATGCAATTATTGATAAACAAATAATTACATGCACTTTAACACATATACCCTTATTCTCTTCTCAGTGTGCTATCATTTGATATTGGCTAACAATATCACCTAGAGGTGGGCGAATATGTGATTTCAAGAAACTTGACTTAAAATGTGGAATTAAAAGTATCAAGTGTGAGATTAACATGAACTGGGAAAATAGAGTGTTGAAAATCAGGATCTAGTTATATCAAGGGACAAAATGCAATGCTTCTATCACATAATAAGTAGATATGGTCAGAGAGATAGAGAACAATGCCCAAGAACTTTTAGTGGTTCGGCTTGTTGTAAACTTATGTCCAATCTCCCATGCTAACAATTCACTGATTAGATTCCACTAGGGATCTTCTTAAAGTTACTATAGAATGTGCTGCTTATACTCAACCACTTCTTCTCAAAGTTGGTGCTGCTTACACCCAAATTGATTGATCTCTCTATCTCATACCTAAACACAAACCATAACACTGTCAACACTTGTTGAAAGATTACAAATATAATGCTCTTAGAAGACAATGTCAAGATGTAAAGCTATCTAAATTTGGATTTTATGAACTCTTGATTTTACTACTTTCTTCAGTACTTGGTCCTTTTTTTTAATACTCCTTAGCATCCAAACTTCCCAGGGGACAATCTATACAGGATCAATCTCCAAATTAGTTGTTAGATAATTGTTGAGAAGATCAATTAATCGTAGAAGTCAATCAATTATAATTCCCGTAAATTTGATCACCCATACAATCAAGTCTTAATTTTCAAAAGTAGAGGGGCTTCACTATGGAAGGTATCTTGCTTGTGGGATGATTGTCAATCAATCAGAGATATCTCATGTGATTGAATAAGTCAAGTGGGTAATCTTTAAGATTGAGATCAATCAAAATCTTCTAATTTAAGAATCCCTACCAATTTGCAAGTTGTCAAAGGTTGAGATAAAATATCTCAAACTAATAAACTTGAAGTTTGTGACAAAATTGTTGTCATACGTAATTTGAGTGTTTTGCTTATATCGACATTTATGGTTATATCCAGCTTTCCAATTATCCAATTATATCAGACTTTTTCCAAGGTTTTGTTTCTATTAAACCTTCGTAGTAGTCTACTTGTATCCAGCTTCAACAATATTATGTTGATATCCACTCTGTACGTTGTTAATATTCACTCAATATGCTGCAAATATCCAGCTCCCGCAAACTTTTGCTTATATCAAGGTTCTATCTTCTAGTCCTTCCAAGTATATTGGCAATTGTAGCACCCTACTTCACCGTTCACCTATCCATGATACCTCTAGCTTGTAGACACCTCTATGCCCAATGTCTCGTTCACCATTGATGGAACGGCGTACTCATCATCTTTAAACAATCCTGTTAGGACACTATCTACATAACAACTTGGGCATTTTTCACCTGATTTATTTAACCATTAAATACATTAGTAGCCTTTGATATTATTGTCATTTTCAAAACATCATAAGGGATTTTCCAACAATCTCCCCATTTTTTATGGTAATAAAACAATCGGATGTACAATCATACTTTCAAAGATATTGAAATTTGTGTACATAAATAGTAAATGAAATTGCATATCTTATAAAAAATAAATTAATTTGAATTTAGGAATAATATTAATATTAATATTAAATAAATTACTATGCAATAAATTTACTCTTTGTATCATCGTTTATTCAAATTAAGCACACTTATATAGTAAAATAATTTCAAGGTTTATAAACTTTGCATTAATAACCCCAAATACACTCATGCCACATATATCCCAAACTAATTTTTCTATCATAAAAACTCTTAAACTAGTAAACCCTGTCACATTTACCCCAAACTAACTTTTGTATCATAAAAAAACTCCCAAACTGAGATCCTTACAAAAACTCTAGATTTATTGCAATGTGAGGTAAATGAGACACGGTTATATCAATTTTGGGTAAATGTGACACTAATATACCGGTTTAAGATTTTTTATGACGCAAAAGTTAGTTTAGGATATGTGCAGTACATGTGTACTGGTTTAGAGTAAATGTGGGTTTGCAGTTGATATCTAGGTTGAACTATGTAGAGTAACATATAAGTGCACATCTGTTTTGGAAAGTTTCGTTTTTTAGCCACAATTTTGGAAGTAGCATGATAAGAGAAAGGAAAATGATTATTTGACGGCACCGAAACTATTTCAAGATTAATGGCGCCGTCAGCGCCACTAATTTTCTCGTGGAACCGGGAAACTTGCATACAATGAAATAATAGACAACTACAAGCAAAAATATATCAGCAGTGAGAATATTTTATTAATGTTAATGTAGTGATCTGTTAAATTAAAAAGAAGAAAAGCAATTAAAAATAGGTTAGTTTGCGAGAATAATCAAGAGATCATTAAGCATTACAAATTACAATGCCTCCTTATTCTTTGTGACCAAGTTAAGTAGGTCCGAAGTGCTCCCAAATTTACGTATCCACCATACAAAATTAAAAATAAAATAAGAAAAGATTATAGTGTCGATAGTGGACTAGTGGCAGGACTACTAGTGTCAAGAAGATATCACTACCTCTTCGTTTAGTCATCCATCTTTTCTTATAGTGGTATGGACTCCATTGTCTTAAAGGGATGCATGTCAAATAGTTGATTTTCTTGCGATCTGTTATGCCGTTATCCATGTTAATGGATTCCAAGACTCTAAAATGATTGGAAGTTTACAATATACCGTATATATTTTTAAGCACTTAATTTTTTTTGTCATTTGATGTTGGAGCAATATATTTATCATTTAGAAGTTGCACTTCTGTTTCCAAGGCGCTTTCGCTCTTTCGGTTTCCCACCCCTTAGAAATGGAAGCCCGCGGCCCCAACAGTATCGTCACAGATTAATGAACCGTCAAGCTAGCCAGATCTTACGAGGAACAATTGATGTTAATTTCCAACGCAAGTTATTCTTATTTTTTGCTATTCTGTTACACGGGGTGCTTCTAAGAATCTTTGAGAACTAATCCCCAATGATGACAGTCAAAGAAGGCAAAAATAAATCTCGTCAATTGATCATTAAACTATAAAGATTTTGTGTATCGCAACATGATGCATAGGAGTCACGAAGAAATGCAAATAGTTATAATTCATATTAATCCGAAGATCCATGATCATAGAACTGCCGAAATTTAATAAACCCTTCATCACTAATTTTTTTCATCCAACACAATTATTTACCGCATCAAATATCCAATATTAGACACTAGAGTAGACGATCTGTCATTATACATCATTCAAGTTTCACACAGAAACATGCACAAAAGCTTCCACATTATTGTCCGTCGGAGAAGATCCCTTACGACAACGACAAGCTTCCGCCGTCCATATCTTGGGAGATTTTCAATTTCATCGGAAGGTTGACCCCTTTGCCATTGTAGAAGAGGAAACCACAAATTATGACGACGACGACTACTATGCCGACGATGACCCATCCCGGAGTATCCCACCATGAAATGTTGTTGTCGTCAGACGATGCCAGATTTGGAACAAATGAAGGAGGGTAGTACTGGTAGCCCGGACAGTTTTGTGGACAGTTATTGTTCTCCATCGAGAAGACTCTCTGTAGTTCCATGCAAGCGATGAGTTTACAAACATACTTTGAAGCATCAATTCATACTAGAAAGTAGTTCTTCGAAAAGAGGGTGGTACTTTGTTAGAAAAGAAACACTTTTTGATCACATAGATCGAGAAGATTGTACAACCAGAGCACGGGAGCGAGATGATTGAACAGTATAAATCGAAGAGTCAAAGGAGGAGGCGCATACCTTATCAAGAAGAACTGAGCAAACCAGTGCGTGATGTTCTTGGTATGATTCTCACACAACCTCCAAAGAAGTGCGACTTTTCATTAGGTGGCCTCTCATTATAAGGGGGGCCTGTTTTGGTCAACTCGTCAACAGTTTTTCTTTCTTTTCTTTTTTTTAAGTGACGATGTACGAAAGAAGGAAGGATTGAAAATCAGGTGAAAGAGTTGGGAACATGATTATAACATAACATCACAATTTATCGTGGAACGAGCCTTTTGTCCCATACCCCATTCCTGAGTAAAAGAAACCCTAATGCACTTTCAAACTGGCAACCTGAATAAAATAACAAAATAGAAAAAGAACACTCTTGGCCGGCTCTTCTTCGTGGCAAATGGAGGGGCAATACTAAGACCAGTATGCAAATACTTAAGTGGAAGCATGGGCATTTTATTTTTAGGAAAAATACTACAGAAAAATCAAAATTTTACTCACTAAGATACTAATTATTCCAAGTTTCTTCTTTTTCTATCACCGAAACTTCAAATGTATACCCATATAATACATATATCTTCTATCACAATTCTGTCCTAAGATTGCCCTTTAAAAATCTGAGGTCCTATTATTAATTTTTTGTCGAGGACAAGTGACTCTGATGTGGCGCAACTAAAAAAAACAGAAGAAGAAAATTCAAACCAGAGGACAGAGAGAGATTGCAGATGGTCAGGGGTGGTTAAAGGACGTCGCTGCCGCCGTTTCGGCTTTGTTGGCAAGGGCTGTCGAACCCCGTGGCCCCTCAATGAGGGTTGGCTGACGCTCACATGATTATTGTTACCCAAATATAGACATCTTGCCCAGTTTTGGATGTGCCCAGATCAGATAAAGGCCTCCACAGTAAGCCCCGGCAACTTGTTACCGCCTCTTCATCTTCCCTTATTCCGGGCCTCTCTGCACTCTTTGAGCTCGACACCATAAAGGAGGTCAATCGCAAATATGAGGTCGAGCTCAATGTAGGGTAAAGCTTTACCCTCATATATAAGTTTGAGCTCCCTGCCACGAGCATAGCTTGACCCAGATCCAAGGTTGACCTTGAAGCTGCAAGCGAAGCTCAACCTTGATGTCATTGAAGCTAGATGTCAGCTCGAGCTTGACACCACAGCAGAATTGGCGGTCCTTGAGCTCAACGACCATGGATGTGAGATTTTATGGAATTATAGCCAATTATTCTAAAAGTTTAAGCTATCTAATGAAGATGTTGTTTAATATTTAATTATTTCAACACTCCCCCTCATGCTTAATCTAGTCATTTTGCTTAGAACTAAGTATGGATATATTTAATTGAGGAAGCAAATGGAGCCTAGTAAGATTTGAATTCAGGACCTCCAACGCTAATACCATATGAGATTTTATGGAATCACAGCCAATTATTCTAAAACTTTTAGTTATTAGATGAAGAGGTGATTTAATATTTAATTATTCCAACAATGGTCAATAGAGAATAGAGAGGCAAGCTGTAGAGATACAGAAAACAAAGAACAAAGAGGGAGAGACGAGTATCATCGGGTTGCCTTTGACCATAGAGGGGGTGGGGGTGGGCGGGCGACCCATTTTGTGTGTGTGGTTGTTTGGATGGGGGCCGGACGGCAACGGAAGGGGACGCGGGCGTTGCGGGGTGTGGCGTCTGAGGGCATTATAGCGAATGTGATGCTACATGCACTTGCAATGGAGTTGTGTCTACTCTTTCTAAAGAGAAATACTACGTTTGTCACAAATTGTGAGCATGTTCGAGTTGTTGGAAACCGGTTTTTCTGTTCAACGTCAGCACATATTGCTCTTCCCTGCCCTGTGCCAACTTTTTCATCTGCTTTGCTCTAACCATAGACAATAAGTGTCAAGGACATCCATGCAAGCGTTGGCCGATCCTCACCAATGGCCAACAGCTCTCACCGGCAAATTCGGAATGGTAGCGGAGCCCCTTAAACACCCCTAACTGTCATCTCTCTCTCTCTCTCTCTCCGCCGCCCCTCCGATTTGAATTTACTATTTTTTTTGGTTGGTTTTTTTAGTTCTCCATTTTCTTTTTAATCTTTTTTGGAAGCGGTGTTTGCATGGCACCACATCAGCACCACTTTCTTTTGAAAAAACATTGAAAATATTACATATGATCCATGCAAATTTTTAACAATAATCTTGGGCGAAAGTGTAATGATATACAAATAAAATTTTAAGAATTTTTACCATACAAAAAAGAGGGTTTTGCTAGTATAACAATCTTTGAACTATTGTGAAAATAATAGTTTGTTTTGAGTTATAAATTCTTGAAAGAGTAAACCCCACAACAATTTATAATTATTCATTATTTGATTTTTTATGATTCATAATAAACTGTTATTCTAATAGCGGATTAAAGATTGTCACACAATCATTTATAAAAAAATTGATTTATTAGCATCATGAGGAGCACAATTTGGGATTTCTATTGGTATTTTCCCTTTCTTAATCTGCGAGATTCGCGTCGCTGACGCACGGCCCAATGCGTGCAAAAGATTTTTTGTATTCCTTTGGACCACATGCGAAAATGCTCCCTTACTATGAGTATATTCGCTAAGATTTTGGCACGAGGTAGATAGACATCAATGATCTCGGCGCATGACCTCGTGGTGCTGAGGCTAGGCGACGTCGCCGGGGTCATTTTGGAGAGAGGCCATAGATCCCCCGTTCAACACATAATTAATTTACACCTAGAAAAAGAAGGATGTCCCACAGAAAAGTCATGTGCCACAAAAAAGTTCTCATCAATCGAACCAATTACTTAATGAATTTTAGAGAAAAGTGGACGTGCCTTGGGGTCAATGAAGTTGAGGCGGCGGTGATGGATTTTTTTAAGGCACAAATTTCCCGATTGCATCAGAATATTTCCTGGGTCATGTCTAATGAGATCCAAATTCCATCATAATTCCAAATTAAAGGTTAATATTACGAAAAAGTCCAAATTAATGTATAAAATAAATTTACTTTAAATTAATTTTTTAATCATAAAAAATCTCAAATCAAAATGAAAGGTTATCAAACCACGCACCACGACAACAAGAGTCACGGCAGCCACTACAGCTAGACGGCACCTATTATGGAGGGGAGACCGGAACAGCCAGCTTGCGGTTTTAACCCCCAGTCGCCGTAATCATTGTCCCATAACAAATGTCGAGCCACTCACTGTCCTAAAGTAAAGATTCCTCTCGCACCAATCGATTAAGCGTGCTTTCGGTAGCCATTGAGTACAGTGCTAATCATTATTTGTGTCCGCCAGGAGGTTTAAATTATCAAATACTTTATGTGTCGTTGCCCTTGCCTTTCTTTGAGTGTTTAGCCTCCTGTTAGCCTTTTTGCTTTGTTTTCTATTTCCATCGTACTTATTGCTAATCGATGTCGTTGCATGTTTGAATAAACTCATGTTGACTCTTCATCACATTGGCTTGATCGCGTGCCTGGATTTGCGACTATGTGCTGAACGCTTCCGTTCGATCTATGTATGGATTGTATGAACTCGGCCATGTTTTGCCACATTATGTGTCCCGGGTCTATTCCTACTCTTGCTCGCAGCATGTAGTCATGTTGTCTTGCATGTTTAATTCATAATTATCTCATCTTCGCTTCAATTTCCTCCATTCTTCTATAATTGTTTTCGTCGCTTTTCGATGTGTCAAGAGGTAAGCGATTCTGAGTTCTATCTAAATTCTACTTGAAATCTACCCATCATAACCAGTTTATCATTTTTTTCAAACTCGGAATTTACCTTACATATCCCGAAACCCAACCTATTATAAATTCCAAGATCAATTCCAGGATTTACATAGAAACCATGCCAACCTCTCATTAAATCTCTTGTAATAAGAAACAGTCGGGATCATCATTTCCCCTTACCATTTGTTGGCGGGTACAGAGAGAGAGAGAGAGTTTGAACAGAGAATCTATCGTCCCTATGATTACTCAAAGTTGGTTCAAAACCTTAGACCTTCAACATTATATAAAGAGTTTTGTTAGCATAACAATATGTGGGCTATAATAAGAATAACAACTTATTATGAGTTACAAATTTTTGAAAAAGTGGGTCACATAACAAATTATAATTATTTGTTATTTGGTTTATATAATTCAGAATAGACTATTATTATCATAGTAATTAAAAGACTGTCATCTAATCATTCCTTTTGTACGATATTACTCATGTATGCAAATACTCTAATTGACATTGCTTTTTTTTCTTGCAAACGACGCCCTATTCTGATTCCACCATCGTTTTCTCCACATACCTTCTACAAAAGATTTTTACGTACTACAGTAACGGATGTGTTCTGGGCTCTTTCATGTAAGCCACACTATTAGTGCTACATATATTTGTTAATGTTGGGAGTATCAACTACTCTTCAAACCATGTATTAAACTATCCCTCAAAGAGACGCATTGTCGTAAAGCACTTAACCACAAGGATATCTGCATACGTTACTGTAGATAAAAGGTCTTGGTTTTGAGCTCCTAGTTCGATTACAAGTTCCTAGAAATGGGGAATCAGGAATTATAACAAGATTCTCCGAAACCTGAAACTGAATTGATTCCAATCGATTCGCATAATATCGATGGGAATCGGTCTGGTTATCCGGTTTTATATTCTATTCTAGAACAATGCTCACTCCTAATGTACACTAGCCTATGGGAATCGGTCTGGTTATCCGGTTTTATATTCTATTCTAGAACAATGCTCACTCCTAATGTACACTAGCCTCATCTTCGTAGGAAGTCAAAATTCGAAAAGTCCTAAATTTACATCGATGGTTTATCGGTGTGAATCTCCATAAATGCATGAGTCACATCGCAAAGTGTGATTTGAGGTCCAAATTATTGTGCATATGGAATATAGGTCGATTCACACATGTTAGATTTAGTTCATATTTATTTCCACGCTTAGTTAATTTTCTTAATTTTGTATCTTTAAAAATTTAAAATAAAATAAATCTTAAGGATTGCGTTTTAGGAACAATGCACTTTCACAAATTGATTTTCTTTCTTAATATTGCATTGCACTTTAGATTGCATTAATTAGATTTCATTTTCACCTGCAATTATTCATTTTAGGAAGGTAATTTATTAAGTAGAGAGTTATGACAAATCATACATTTACTTTCCTTATTGAACGTCAAGCATATCTTGGAGAGTTTATATTGAATTTACATTTATAGTTCACAGGATCTTGTGTTCAGCCTTAATAACAAGTTTTGTTTAATCTTGCCCGATACGATTCGTGTCCTTTATTTTTCTTGTCATTTATATATTTACTTAGCTTTTTATTTTTATTGCCTTGTCGTTAATTTTTATTGCTTGAGTAACTATGCATAGTTATTTTTTGTTTTATATGTTCAGAGGATTTAAGGAATAAAATTTTAAGAAAATCACATATGAATCGTTTTCTTATAGAGAAAAGGCAACGAGACTTTAGATTAATTTAGTGTAACTAAATCGAATTGTGAATCTCTGGTTACAAAAGTGAAATGCATTCCCACTTCCTATTTGAGTTCCTAACTCCAAGATAATTTGAACTGCATAATTAAAATTAAAATACCAAGTTGCGATTGATAGAATTCAAGAGGCCCGTGCTAAGTGTAGATGCTAACTTGTAAGAAAAATGGCTCATGTCTGCTTAGTAATGCATCCGTTTACGTCAGGAATTTATTTCGCCCTTGGAGGGGTTGTGACCACAATTGATGTCGTTTTTCAACACTAGGTGGAAATGTGAAGTTGTTTTGGGCCTTTTTCTTTAATTATATATTGTCGCTTTTTTATAAGGGGTGTTATGAATAATTTTTTAGAACGGATGATTCATAATCCCTCCTTGATGACCACTGGATAAAGAAAAAATAAATCTCATCCGTTGATTGTAAAATCTTCAAGATATTGTGAATTACAACATTTTGTATAGCAGTTACGAAAAAGAATACAGAGAGACATAATTTGTTATGAGACGAGAATTCATTCCTCCATAAACCATAAAACTACCGAAATAATTTAAGTTCCAACACAAACATTATTTCAAACCACTGGGGGTTCGCCTTAGTGGCCACTCTTCTATCTTGGAAGGGGGAGGTTGGGGGTTCAAATCCCCATCTTCTCAGGGGGGGATTGGGGTGGAGAAGATTTCATTTCAGGAGTGAATTTCGACTCCCACGCCCGGCAAGGAGGCAAGGCAAAAGTCTGAGAGTGAGAGTTAGAGTAGGATTAGCGTAAGACCGACAAAAAAAAAAACACAAACATTATTTCCACCAGCAAAAAAAATGATTTATTGTACCCAATTTCGAATTCGATGCAATACAGTAGAGATTCTATCGTTATGCATCATTCAATGACCACCCACGGATATTCTGTCATCTGATGACAACACGGACACAATGGACAACAAGGACAACACGACGGCAGTGACGGCAACGGCATCGGACAACATGGACAACATGGCGGCAGCGACGGTAACGTCTTTGGCATCTGTAGCAACTCCACCTTCAGAGGCTTCCGTGGCGACTCCCGCTTTGGCGACTCCGTCGGCGACTCCCACTTTGGCGACTCCGTCGGCGACTCCTTCGGCGACTGCCCCTTTGGCGGCTTCTTCGGCGACTCCTTCGGCGACTCCCCCTTTGGCGGCTTCTTCGGCGACTCCTTCGGCGACTTCCCCTTTGGCGGCTTCTTCGGCGACTCCCGCTTCAGTGACTGCGGTGTGATCACTATCTC
The DNA here is from genome assembly GCA_014182715.1 of Eucalyptus cloeziana. Taxonomy (NCBI): domain Eukaryota; kingdom Viridiplantae; phylum Streptophyta; class Magnoliopsida; order Myrtales; family Myrtaceae; genus Eucalyptus; species Eucalyptus cloeziana. Next base: position 33,621,303 of record CM024635.1, on the reverse strand, counting down.
TGAAATATTAACCTTCTGTTTCGATTCGCGACGATTTTTTATAATAACACCACCAGCTACGGCAATGACAATGACTATGCTGAAGCTTATCCACCTTGGATTGGCCCAGCATGGAGTGTTGCTTTTGAAAGATACCGAAACTGGAACGTTCCATGCCGAGGGAGGAGGGAAGTACTGAAAACTCGGACAATTTTGTATACAGTTATTGTTCTCCATCAGGAAAACTCTCTGTAGCTCAATGCAAGCGGGGGCGTCTGCAAACATTTTTTGAAGCATCATTCATACAAAAAAAAAAGTGGTTTCTTATTAGAAAAGAAACACTTCTTTTTATCACGATAGATTAGGAAGATTATATGAACCGAGCGCAGGATCAAGATAATTGAAAATGAAATCAAGCAAGATATAATATTAGTCGAAGAGTCGAAGGAGGTGCTTGCACGTACCTCAGCGAGGAGAACTGAGCAAACCAGAGACTGATGTTATCGCTACAAACTTACGCAACTTGCAGAGAAATGTGAATTCCACTGGGTGGCCTCTCGTTATAATGGCTCTCTACAGTGTGCTTTGGTCAACTCGTCAACAATTTTTTATTTTTTAAAGTGAGGATGTACGTAAGAAGGGACGATTGCATAACATGATAAAGAGTTGGGAACTTTCAATTAACGTACCAAATAAGCATGATCTGATGTTAATGACATTATTTGCAGGCACAAACAAGAGTAAATACCACAAAAAATCACAAACTATACTCACTGCAACACAAATACACTGAACTTTTTTACATGTCACTTCAAATCCTAAACTTATCAATTATGACATAAATATCTAAATTTTTTTTTTTTTTGGTGCTATAAACTCCTTAAACTTATACTGATGTGACAAATATACCATAGATAAAACTGAAATAGAGAGTATACTTGGGTTTAGGACGTAAACTTAAGTTGCGTTGTTTGATCTGGATAATGTATCTGCAATTGCATGTTAAGGGTATCCATGCGAGCATTGACCAACCCATACCGATGGTCCACCATGGTCGACGGCTCGCGCCAGCAAAGTCGGAATGGCCAGGGCACCCCTTAAACACCCCGGACCATATGCAATCTCTCTATTTCTTCCCTCAGGTCTGATTTTTCTTTTATTGGCTTTTTTAGTTCTCCATTTTCCTTTTAATGATTTTCACATTGGTGTTTGCGTTGCACCACTTTTCCTCCAAAAATATTAATAATACCACTTTGGATCCACATTGGATTTTAACAAGGTCTAAAATAGAACCATGACAGAAGGTATATATATATCACACATATATAAATTTGGGGTTTTTTATAACATAAAGAAAGTTTAGGGTATAATTGTTGCAGTGAGTATAAATTAAAGTTTATAGTGGCGTATTTCTTTTCTTTTTTTAGTGTGTGAGATTTTTTTTTATAATCAAGCTCCCGCCGGTGACCTACGACCCATTGTACGCAAAAGATTCTTATTCCTTTGGAGTGCATGCGAACATGCTCTCTTACTGTGAGGCAAATCTCGGTCCCCACTACTTTATGTTTCATGCTTCGTTAGGTGGTCACAAAGCTACAATTGGACAAGAAGCAAAATTGAGTCTTTTTTCCCCTTTTTTATAAGCTTTAAGGAAATTTTTCAAAAAGTAATGGTCATAAACAAAGCAAAAGGAGGGACAACTTTTCTAAAATTTCAGGTTTAACCGAGGTCGGCCGATGGTCGACATAAGGATGAGCCAAAAAACAAAGGAGTACCTTTTCTCATTAGTGTACTTTTCTTGTAGGGAAAGCTGCACATAAAAATGAGGGAATTGTAGCATGTGCTTCTTTGGACCGGCTTTCAAATTAATTTAGGTTTAACCGAGGTCGCCCGATGTTCAATATAAGTATAGCCAAAAAACAAAGGAGTACCTTTTCTTATTAGTTTACTTTTTCTTGTAAGGAAAGTTGCACATAAGAATGGGGAGCCAGACACTTGAAATGTCAAAATTTGACGTGGGGGACACTTGAGTACTCAAAATTTGGAAAGATATATTTAAATACCAAAATCAAAGCAATAGATCAATTAGGTACCAACGGCGAGAAAATCCGATCAAAATTCTGATGTGGCATTTTTCCGAAGAGATAAATACAAAACGACATCGTTTTGCACACTGATGCCGCTATATAAGACAAAAATGATGTCATTTCACCTTGGATTTGAATTTTAATATCAATATTAATTAAAATAAATTTAAAACTAAATTTATAATAATAATAATTTTAAAAAAAATGAGGATAGGAGTTGCAAAATGATGAGGGCTATGCAAGCCATCATCGCCGCCGGCCCATCGTCGCCGGGAAGGGTCGGTGATGATTGGGGGAAGGTCGCTTGTGTTGTTGGGCCTTGGCCAGGGGTCGGCGACCTTGGCCAACCAACGGCAAGGGTCGCAACCTTCCCTTAAATTTGGCGACCCTCGCTCCAGATCTAAGCGAGAGCTTGTAGGTCCTGGCCACCAATCAACAAGGGTCATAGCCCTTGGCTAAGGCTCGGCGATACCAACTGACCCTCCTCCCACCGTCGCTGGCTCTTCTTGGCGACCGTGGTGAAGCGATGGCAAGGACTTGCACAGCCCTTGCCATTCTACAACTCCTCCTTTAAAAAAAAAAAAAAAATAGTTTTAAATTTAATTTAATTAATATTTATATAAAAATTCAAACGACGTCGTTTTGGCTCTTCTTTGTTGACTCAACTCTCTGACAAGCCACTTAAGTATCTTAATAAGATTGCCATGTAAAATTTCCAGTCAAGATCGTCGGACTTGGCATTCAAGTGTCCTATTTTTTAAAGAAACTGTCACTTATGTGTACATTTCGTAACTTTTGACACTAAAGTATCTCTCGTGCCAAGTTTTGGCACTCTTACTATACTTCTGCTCATAGGAATGAGAAAATTGTAGCACATCCTTCTTTGGATTCAATTTTGAATTAGGCCATAGATCCCTCGTCTTTGTAAATTAAATTCTACACAAAATTAATTTACACCTAGAAAAATAAGAATGTCCCACAAAAAAGTTCTCATAATATAAGTATAGCCAAAAAACAAAGGAGTACCTTTTCTTAGTAGTGCATTTTTCTTGTAGGGAAAGCTGCACATAATAATGAAAGAACTGTAGCATGTGCTTCTTTGACCATAAGTTCTTAGAAGATAAAATAAAAAAGAGAAAATTTGTTTAAAAAATCATAAATCTTTTGCACTTTTGCCAATCTAATTCTAAAAATTTTCACATTTTGCCAATTAAGTCCATTTAGTCAACATTGGTTGGGAATCGCTGATGTAAATGTCAGTCATCCTACATGATAAAGCCGGCGTTGATGTAGACAATTATAACAATATTTTGATATTTTTTTCAATTTTTTTATAATTCATTTTTTTTCTTTCATTCTTTTTTCTCCTCTAGCCGATCGCCAATCCTTGGTAATAGATGATGATTGGCTAGAGATGAGGGTTCAGTGAGGTTGACCTCCCCAGCATCGAGCAAGCCTTGCTCAACCTTGGCAAGGCTATAGGGTTTGAGCCTTGCCTAGGCACAACGAGGCCCTACCTCTCCTAGTGATGGCAAGGCTCGCCACTGGTCAATAAGGTCGACCTCGCCAAGCCTCGACTCTAGCCTATCGTTAACCATCAATGAGGCCTTGTGATTCATTGGAGGAAGAAGAAGAAGAATGGTTAGGGGGAAAAAGACGAAATAAATAAATAATTCAAAAATATTAAATTATTATAAAAAAATTATTCACATCAACGTTAGACATACCATGTAAGATGACTAACGTCCACCTCAGCAAATTTCAGCTAAAATTAGCCAGATTGAGTCAATTGGCACAATATGAAAATATTTAGGACTTAACTGATAAAATTGAAAAGTTTATAACCGAATTGATAAAGTGCAAAAGGTTTATGATTCTTTAGACAATTTTTCCTAGAAAAAACTTATTCCAGGATGATATAAATGGCCCCAAGTTATTTTCTTGTTTTATTTTTTGGTCGTATGGGCCCAAGTTATTGAAATGAGTGTCTTCCAGGCCCACCGATAAACTGTGCAATGGAATGTTAAGCAAAGAAATTATCTCACCCATTAAACCCAACACGTTAGACCCCATGTCTTTGCTGCCTTTTGGGCTTGCTTTGAAATGGGTTTAGTCCACACACATGCTTTTTTTTGTTCTTTACTAAAAGCCCATAGACCTGTTTCTTGTCCTTGCTTAGGCCACGAGCCCATTGCACTTTCTTTGTTGTCAGCTTGGATTGGAACCCTCGTTCTTTGTAGCGCCCATCGCCTCAAAGACGAATCTTTTTAAAAATCAATCTTAAATGCGTAAAATGCACATAGTTAGTGGAATTTGGTGTCGGATTTAGGCAGCGGCGCCCCAGCCTTCCAGAGTTTTGACGAAGGGTGAAATCTATTTTAATCATTTTAGTCTGTGGATTAATGTGTTCCTTTTTTCTTTATTAAAATTCACAGTTTTCCATTAGAATAAAATGTTTTCGTCAAAAGTGCTGCATCAATCTCGTAGTATAATGAGTTTTTCGATCCATCAAAAAATGAGTAATATAATTACTTTTTTGTTGTCTGTGCTAGGATGTGTAAACCTAGCGAGGAAATATCAACAATCATTCCATGAAATATTAATATATATTGCTTAGAAAGAAGTATTTTGTAAAAGTAGAGAGTTTGGCTTGAATAAACCACCATTCATGTAGCTTTTACAAGTCGCAACCGTTTGCCAAGCTAAGGCCCAAGGGCTACCCAGCACCTTTAAATTTCGACTTCGGTTTCGCTCTCCGCCATACCATTCAAGTTTCTGTCATCACATATCCTTGTTTACAAAGCATCGCCATTGTTATTAGGAAAAAAACAACCAAAAATCCTAAATTATACTCATTATAACACATTTACCTCAAACTTTTTAAAATTTGTTACATAAGTACAAGTTTAGAGTTTTTTATGTTATAGAAAAATAACTTGGGGTAAATTTTCATACGGATATAAATTTGAAGTTTTTTGTATCACAAAAAAAGGTTTTAAGGTAAATATGTTACATAGGTAAAAGTTTGGGGCTTTTTTGTGTCACGGAAAAAGTTTGAGGTAAATGTGTCATATAATATAAACTTATGATTTTTTGTGTTACTTAAAAAGTTTGAGGTAAATGTATCATAATATGTATAATTTAGAATTCTCGGTGGTTTTTTCCTTTGTTATTATTACTATTTCAAGTGAAAAGTTGATGTCTGCTTAGAGATCTTGAATAAGTCGTGATCTTGCTATTATTGAATCTTTTCTGCCGAAATTATGAATTTTTAATTATGCGAGGGGAAAAGAAACGAAACCGTGCAGGGTGCCATGGGAGGTGGGCCCCCGCGCTAGTGCCGCCCAGATTTACGTCGCCGGCCAGCTGTACGGCGGTTCCTGAGTCATCGAAAAAAAAAAGGCAAAAGAAACGAAATAACTCATCCAAAATTCAGAGTCCAATAGAAGTGCAAGAAAAAAATAATACTATACTTCAGCTGAAGTCGAATAGCCCAAGATTGGAATCCCATCTCTATTCATTGCTAGAGCATCCTATTCCAATTCCAATTCAAACACCCACTCACTTGGAGAATAAGAGTCAATTCAAGAGGGAAGAAGAGTAAAGAGCATGTTACTTAGCCCTTTCTTTAGCCGATCATAATAATGGAGAGGCTCTTTTCCCCCTTTTCTAATGTGCACGAACGGACCATGACGACTCGATCGCTATGCTTTTATATATTATCAGATGCGCGTGCATTAACTTTACTCTTGACTTCAATGGCATTCCAAGTTAAATTCAGCTCCCACATGCCACCAATCCATTCGCGCGCGCATTCACCTTTCACCTACAAAAGCATTAGAGCACCATACCGACCGCACTATAAAAAGCAAATACAAGGACAAACCCCTCCATAAAGTTGCGCACGGCACCTTTGGAAACACTCCCCATGGCAGCCTCCACCTGCATGACAAATTGCATCGTGGACGGTGCCGCCCGGGCAGGGCCGGCATACATGAGCCTCCGCAAGGGGCCGGAGCCGGACGGTGATCATTTTCCTGCGGGGCGCAGGGGGCGGTCGCACCCTAGAGTGGTGGATGGGATATCTTGCAGGCAAATGTACCTGAGGAGCTACACTTTCTCCAGGAAGGAGAGCGTGCCCGAGAGGACCAAGAAGTGCTTGGCGAGAGTCAAGAAGAGAGTGTTTCGCGGGAAATTGGAGGTCCGGAGGGCTAAAGAAGTGTCTTGCTCTGCTCTCTTGGCGATATTTCAACGCCTTCTCTCTTGCACGGCCAAAATCGATGTAGCTGATTATCATCTCTCCCGGAAAGACTACTGAGTATACCTGACTGTTACTCTTCACCTTGAATCTTTGTCTTTCTTTATCTTCTGGGTTTTATGTGCTTCATATCTGTGGTATGATGGTGGGTCGAATGCAAAGATCAGTGCAGAAGGGTGGAAGCTGTGAGAGGATGATAAGTGTCATTTGCTATGAATTGCTTCTCTTCTCTATTTTTGGAAGAGGAAATTACATTTTTGTGAACTTATTACTTCTCAGACTTCTTCACAGGGGTTCTTTCATTTTCGTTTCTAGCTTGTGGCGGAATTTAAGGCAAGGGCGAAGTACCGCCACTTCCAATATTCAACGGGGAAAGCAAGATTTGACCTTGCAATGAGTAGAAAACTGATAAATATGCTCTCATAGCCAGCTAGATCGCATTCAACGACAACACTTAATTTTGCAAACCAATACCAAGTCTAATTCAAACACGAGCGTGAAGAGAGAGAAGTGCTATGGAGCGGAGTTTTGTTTGAATATTGTGAATTTGGATATAAATGTACACATGGCATAATTTTCATAGAAGACCCGTGTAAAATTAGGTGATCTTAGGACTACACAACTTTTTACCTTCAAGAATAAATTGCTATCTATCACGATAAAAGTGATCATAATTTAGATTATACGCTTTTAAATTTTTAGGCAAGCATTAAAATGGTTAGAAAGAAAAGTCAAGACTCGTCACTCGAACTTTCATTGAAGAACATTGCACGCGATCTCACGGTTTGGCTTAAACGCTTTTGAATTTTCGGGTGAGCGTTAAAATGGTTGAAAAGGAAAGTCAAGATCCATCACTCGAACTGTCCTTGAAGAACATTGCACGTGACACATGAGCATGCCAAGGATGTTGGACTCACACTAGGAAAAAGTGCTTCATCTTTCATTGAAGTATTGTATCGAAATAGTGCCCATCAATCACCATTCGAGGAAAGTGTACTGTCAAATGATCACCATGAAACCCTAAGAGGGCATAATCGAGCAACCTTTCCATGACCAGCACGCAGGAACATTACGAAAGACTGAAGTTTTAGCCCACACATTTCATTGAATTGAAAAGAGAAGTTCAGCTACAAAGGTGGGACATAGCTACCCGAAAGCTCGTGTCTGCAGATTTTTTAATAAATCCTGCCGACTAGCCAAAGAGAGAATGACAGAGAGGTGGGCACAGGGCAGTTGTAAGTTGGGAGGGGTAGGCTGAAGTTCGAAGGTGGGGGATTCTCACGTTGGTTTCTGTCTCAAGCTTTCATGCGTCATTGTCATTTGATTAATGTTTCTCTCAACAGAAACTTGCACGCAGGAACGATGGTTGACAAGACAATGCGTCATTATAAAGCTCGCCGAACGCAGGTTCGAGTATGTACACGCCGTGACGAGACACGGCGCTGCGTTGGGTGTGTCGACCATGAGCTTCTCGTTCCGGGTGTTATGTCTTCTTAATTATTATGTAATATCTATTTAATACGTCCTTGAAGTGGGTGGATGTTATCTCTACTCCTACCAGCAATTAGCTCCCATACTGTTGGTTTGATTAATTAATTAATCGATTGATTGATTCGCATGATGATGAAATCATTCCACTTAAAGCGGGTGTAATTTGTGGACCTAATTCAAAGGCTTTTCAAATCTGGCCGAACTGATCTTGCCGAATCCTACCCGCACCAGCTTCTTTTCGGTGCACATGAGATATAGCTCAAGTTACGGTATGTAATTAAGGCTAGATTACCGGTGAGCATGGATTATCTGTGCCTGAGCTGGTGCTGATAGACATCAATCCGGATAGAAATTTCGACAGAGAGGATAAGTTGACCTTAGCATAAGAATACTTAATTCGTTCATTGTCCGTCGAAACCAAATTCACGTTTGTGGAAGACATGGTCCCCCATATTAAAATTTGGGTTTGACGTAATATCGGTGGCTCTAATGGAATCGATCATTAGAAATGGATTGACAAGTTCCCGTCTCCTTGAGCTAATCCAAGGAAGTCTTGATCTGGAAATAATTGGTCAACTTCGCACCCAGTCTTGAAGGCCGAGCAATGGCGCAATTTCAGCATTTGAGTAATCGAGGTTACGGGCCACGTACTTATAAGTTACTGAATTTAAGGGCCGGTCCAATCACGGCACAAATTAGCTGCAAATTGCCTATTGATTCTCTCACTGTGTATTTGTAGATTCGATCACACGCCTCTCTAAGGTCCTTGAAGGTCCACGATCACATGTTGTCCTCGATCTGAGGTCGGGGACCTTAAAATCGCTCCATTACAGGACATAGAGAGGGTGATCATGCGCGTAGGGAGGAAGGAATGGCTGAGAACGATTTTGGTGGCGGTCGAGACAATGAATGGGGGCAGCGGCAAGGCTTTCCACGGTGGGCTGTATCAAGTTGTCCGCGCACAGAGAGAGAGAGAGAATGGTGGGCAGCAGCCGATCTGTGCCCCTCCAACTATTAAAACATCTTCAACGTCATGATCCTGAACAGAGGCCAGCAACTGATAATTTGAAAAAATGACAACGCGTTGTGAAGATGAAGAGTACCTAAAAGCAAAACTCAAGCAGCATCCAACAATCCTCCTGTTGCTTCTCAAACTGTTTCGTTACGTATTTAAGCCAAAGGTTCATGTGAATGCAGCAGAAACATAAATTTAGGGAATCAATGTCATTCGCGACAGAGGACGATAAAAGGGCAGATTTCACAATTCAAACCCAGCCAATCGATTCAAAGAAAGGTGAAATAAATGAACTTATAAACATTCCTGTGAAGAGTGAACACAGAAAGGAACAAGTAAACATTACAAGAAAACGATTCAGATTCAACAGCTTTTATCAGTAATCAGATTCTTCACTATCAGTTACCTAAAACACAAACTGGTATTCCTTCTGTTCAAAGTCAGGTCTGTCCATAAGCAAACTCCATCAAGTGAGACATCAATGACACATGAAACTAGGTGCGTTCCTCCTCTTCTCCTGGTCCCTGACTCAACCAAAGTTGCACCGCGGCACACCCGAATGGTCCATTAGCAGCACTAGCACACCAAACTTTTGGATGAAACTAAAAGTGAATCCCGCCTTATCATGGTTGGTTGGAGAAAGAATCAGAACAAGAGGTCAGCAAGATGAATGCTCATCTACCCTCGGAGTTCACAAGCTGTGAGAACACTTTACTCATCGAGAGGTCGTCCACACTAGATACTTCAAACTGCGCGGTGGAAATCATCGGATCGGGATTGCTGAAATTGTGGACTTGAGGAGATAGCTCACCGATCACGTTAGTACTGTTTTCTTCAGGGTCTCCTTGCACAACCGCCTCTTGAAGTTGAAGGGCATATTCCAGATTCCACAGCACATCTCCCATTGAGGGCCGATCGACGCCAAAGTCGGCCAAGCATTTCTCAGCCGTTTCCCCAAACTTCCGAAGAGAATCGGGTCTGATTTTACCAACAAGAGTAGGGTCTATGATCTGATCCAATTGCCCTTTCTTTTGCCACTTCATTGCCCATTCCGCCAAGTTCACCTTTTCCCTAGGGAGTGATGGATCAATAACGGGTCTTGCACAGAGGACTTCGAGTAAGACCACCCCAAATGAATACACATCAGATTTTTCGGTAAGTTGTTGCCTTCTGAAGTATTCCGGATCAAGGTATCCAAAACTTCCTTTCACTGCTGTACTCACATGGGTCTGATCAATTTCCGGCCCTGTCTTGGAAAGCCCAAAATCAGCAACTTTTGCCATGAGGTTCTCATCAAGCAAAATATTTGCAGACTTCACATCGCGATGGATGACCGCTTTTGCATAGCCAGTGTGAAGGTAGTGGAGCCCTCTAGCAGCACCAATGCATATCTCAAGCCTCTGCTTCCAGCTCAGGCTAGGAAGGCCAGAGCCATAAAGATGGCTCTTCAGCGTGCCGTTCTCCATGTATTCATAAATCAAAATCATCTCACTCTTTTCATCACAATACCCAATCAAAGAAACCAGATGGCGGTGGCGAAACTGTGAAAGCATCTCAATTTCGGTTTGGAATTCTGCAAGTCCCTGTTGGGACCGAGGATTACCCCTCTTAACAGCTACTCTTGTCCCGTCATTCAATTCTCCCCGGTACACTTTTCCAAAACCACCAATACCAATGACCCAACTCTCATCAAAGTTGTTTGTGGCCTCATGAACAGCCACAAAGGGAAAGCGATACCCAAGATTGGAAGCAACGCTAAGGGTTGTTCCATTAGAGTATTTACTCCCCATGGTGTGAGAAGTGCCTCCATTAGTGGATAACGGAATCCATGTCTTGGAAAGCCCCTGCTTTGCAAGTCGTTGTCGCCTTCTTCGGCACCACAAAAAGAGAACTCCAGCCAAAAGTGCCGCAATAAGTGCCCCAATAGTTGCACCCACTATGACACTGACATTTTTGCCAGAGCTGGAACCAGAAGTTCCCGCCGCCCCATTGAGGCTTCCATCAGAATTGTTCAATTTCATGATCTCTAACCCATTCAAAATGGCATCGGGGTAAGCGCCATTTGCTGTGTATGGACCAACACTTACACGAAGCTTGTTGCTCACTGACAACCCTGAAACTATATCGAAGAAATAGGGAGCAGCCAAAGTATTGATCGAGATGGTACTCAAATCAAGGTCACTATAAACAGTAGATGAGTCAAGATAGACACTGAAGTAGAGCCCGTTAAGCACCGTGCTCACTATATCACAGAAGTGAAAGCGAATAAGGTGTCTAGATCCAACATCTATATCAAACTCCCAGGTGACATTGAAATTGCTATTGGGATCACTTCCCGAGTTCATCTCAGTTGCAGTGCCATAGACTGAAGCAGGAGCAGTATCCTCAGTCGCCCCACCTGATCTATACTTAACTGCTCCAATCTTGGATATATTCTTCGCCAGATTAGGTTGGACTAGAAAAGCATAGTCGGGATCCCAATTTCTCCAGAGAGTATCATTCATAGCAGAAACTTGTGGTCCACCCATGTTCAATCTCCAGATTGTCTCAAGAGCCTGCCATGGGAGACCTTGAAACTTCCATGTAGGAAGAATATTGGCATCCTGAATTAAAGTGTCGGGCATGGAGACAACTTCAATTGCATTCAGAAATGCAAATGAGTTATTGGAGGGGGTAATGGTGACAACAAGGTTACTCGACGTTACGTTCAGGGAAAACTCTTTCATGACGCTGCCACTGGCACTAAAATCACTGAGAAGACCAAAGTTTTGGGCTGAAACAGCAAATTTAGCAGTGCTCATATTGTAAGATTGGTAATCAAAAGGAGAGAAATAGAGCCGAATCCAGTGCCTACCACTCTGGCTGATGGGAAATGTGTATTTGGTGGAACCAGTAAAGACTCTCGCGGTTTGATAGAGCTGGGAAACATCAGAAGAATTAACAGAGTTCGATGCACTGGCCAGAACATTTTGTGGGGTGGAAACGAACTTCGAGGCCAAGCTATCGGCGAGAAAAACGCGGTTACCTACAGTGGTATTGGTTGAGGATCCACAATCTATGAGGTAATTATCTGGAGGAGAATACCCATCTGAAGACCGAGCCAAACACAAGATCGACAAAGCCCACAAAAACAATCCCAAGCTTCTGTTGCACTTCATCTTCGATCTTTAAGCCAAGGAGCTCAGCAAATCAAGCTATCTTTGAGCTAGGCAAAGCTCAAATCTTGATCTCTCATACAGGGAGAAGCGAACGACAGGGGAAGTACAGGGTTTGAATCACAACGGGCAAGCACTCACGATCAAGAACTAACCGAAAAACAGTACAAAGATGGCAACTTCAAGATCTTATCTCGAAGAGACGAGATTTGTGAAGAACAAAACAGGAGAAAAGGAGCAACCGATCCCAATCGGGGAGACGATCAAGATCCAAACCCAATTGACAGAACTCAGCAGGAAGCGTTAAAGATGGCACCTTTATAGCGGAAAGAGCACCCACAGAGAGAGAGCGAGAGAGAGAGAAACGCCCAGGCCCAGCTTTGAATGGCAACTCGGCCGAACACGGTGGGGAACGTTCAAGATTCCCAAAACACCAAACAAGACTTTAAGAGGGAACCCAAAAGACTGCGCGCAGAGAGAGAGAGAAAGAGAGAGCACCGGAAAACTGCGAGGCGCTAGCTGGTTTCTACGCGGTGACAACCCCAGAGAAGAGAAGGGACAGATTCATAGATTTGTTAATACTTTATACAATCGAGAAAAGAAAAAGGCAATGCGGAGGAAAAAAATTTAAACAACTGGGGAGTCAAAAGGAGTTGGGAACGGAGCTGGAGCAAAAATATTAAAGAAAAAAAAAACAACAACAACATGAAGGCCACCCAGCTAAACGTTCAGCGTTAGGTAGAGAGCTGACCTCGTCCTTGAATGGGAACCGACGCTTTTATGAGAAGCTTTTGCAAAGGAAATATGCTAAGCGGAAACAGCGGCAGAGATATTTCGAGGTGGCGATGGGGACGGGAGAAAAAGAAGAGTTACAAGTAAGAATTTAACTTCTAATCATGCATGATAACAGACGTGACCACTTCTGCCGTTTTTGGAGCACGTTAGGTGCGGAGTTTCTTTCTACTTTCCCTTGCGGTTTAACCTCTCGTGGGTCGAGGCGGTGCTATCTATCTTTTCTCACGTCCGGCGAATCACCTGACATTTCTTTCTTTTCGGGTTTAATTCTTCAACCTACTCATCGCTTGTCACGTCGCAGGGGTTTTTCTTTTTCTTACTTAAGGTAGTTCCGTGATCCCGCACAGTAGTGGACTCTCCAACCATGACTTATTTGCAGTTTTTTGTAATTCTAATACAAAACATTGAGATATTCACAGGTGTAATAGGTTTCATGATTAACAGGTAAGATATACTTCTTTATCCGACCGACTCCGAGGGATTGAGATCTGTTTCCCAAAAATTCTTAAATCATTTAAAGAAAACAGAAAAATAAAGTAAAGGAGATGGCTAACGGAGTTTCCCATAAACAATTTGTATTTTAGGGGTTGGTTTTCGTCAAAATTCTATAAGAAGTAGGATTCATTGCGATCAATCATCTATTTCCAGTAACACGGTATTCAATATTCAAGAAATACATCAAGTTAATACACGGAAATGGAGCATGGGAACTTCAATTTGAGCTCTAGAGTTCTAGAGAATAATGACCTGAAATCGGAAACTTTAATTTCTATCATTTTGCAGTCAATAAAAGAGGAAGCAAGCTAACATTGAAACCGAAGAAGACCCCATGATAAGTTGATAACATGAGTTAAAATTTTTTTTTTTTTTTTGTCGGTCATACGCTAATCCTACTCTAACACTCATTTTTAGATTTTTGTCCTGCCTTCTTACAGGGCGTGGGAGTCGAAACCCACTCCTGAAATGAAATCGTCCCCACCCAATCCCTCTTGAGAATGTGAGAATTTGAACTCCCAACCTCCCTCTTTCAAGATGGAAGGGTGGCCCCCAGTGGTTTTAAGCTAAAGATTGACGAGTCCTATGTGTCGCTTTTTTCAAAATGAAGATGGGAATGGAGACAGAGAGAGGGAGGATAAAAACAAGCAGGTACTTCTAGGGCCGGTCATTCTAAATTATTATCTTCATTGTCAATCGCTTTTTTTTTTTCTCTCTCTTAATTAAATGGTGCGATTGCAACACTAGCTAACAAGTGGAAGCATCGTGACCTTTTCCAAGCATGACTCGATTGTTGGGACATTCTGGGCATTCAACATTAGAAAAATTTTAAAACCTCGGCCCACATCACTATTGTTGAGGAAAATTTTCAAATGCCGTGAAGCGGAAATCTCGCACACGACTGATGAATTAATGGAGGTACTTTCTTCGATCGCATCACCTGGTCGAGTAAAGTATCTATCGTGTTCTGATCGTATCCATTCAATATCATTCTTCTTATGAAGGATGAATGCGGAATTCACGCTCTTAACTAGAGAATATACGAGAATACCATCTTTTTCAATAAGAGCGCTACATCTGTGCAGGAGTACGACAAAGGATCGAGATCGGAGACTCTCGTACCGAACGTTGATTTAGATTTCCGACTTTCACTTTCAAAGCGCCATCCATTTGAGTGCTGCCACACAAGGCTCATCATGACCACGTCTAATACCAATTAACTCCATAAATTAAGGCGACGGAACGAAAGGGACTCCGGATCGACAAAGGCTGGCCGAGACCGCTAGTGTTTTTTTGCGTATGAACGCAGAATTTACTCGTACATCAAAGCTTTCCACATCACAAGAATCGTTGGAGCGGCGAGGCGAGGAAAAATTTAGCCCCGTCTGTTATGCTGGCAAATCTGCCATCCACTTGGGGAATTTACAACAGGAAAAGAATGATGGTGGAGACTTTTGCCACCGGCAAATTTGCTTGCACTCCCCATTCAAAGAGTTCGCATTTTCCTTTTTTTTTTTTTGGTTCAAATAAGGTGAAATACTATGTCTATCGAGAAATATCCAATGTGATTTTTTAACGAATGTTGTTAGGGGGTTAAGTTAATTTAAAGTGAAGATAATACTTTTCACAAACAGTATAAATGTACTTTTTAATATAATTTTTTTTTTTGTGACTCAAGAACTACCGTACAGGGCGGTCGGCGGCGTAAACCCGGCGGGTGAGCCCACCCACCTGACCCGCCGTAGGTGAGTCGCACAAGCGATCGCGGGGATTTGAACTCGCTCCCTTCCGATAGAGGGATTGAGCGCAAATTACGCGACCATTAATGGGGTGGGTTACGTTTTAATATAGTTACTTACTTAAAATAGTAAAATTAATATTTTCAAAGCACGTTATATAAAGATTAACAAGCGCCACAAGGGTATTATTTAACATTTCTCATTCTATAGTTATATTAATCCTCTCTATTCTTGTGACATCTATAAAACACAAATTAAAATCTCAAAAGTGGCACGAAAATCAATAATCTATACTTCGTGGTGCCAAATTGATCTCTTGCCACGTGCCCAATCAAACTCGGCAGGCAAATCACTCCTACTTTTTTTTTTTCTCTTGTTCATTTTTAAATCTGGGAAATGAGGAGAGATCCTAGCCAAATATAATTTCAAAGACTTCACTTTCGAGAGTAATAAAGGAAATATAATTATCTTTTCTGCGAAAATTTCAATAGTTTTTTTTTTTTTTTTTTTTTATCTTTTTTGTACTTCTCCGTAAAGTTGGCAGAAAAGGCTCACGGCCCTTCAATCAACTCAAGTCCCACGAGACAATTCAGCACGAAATTTCTAGCATCATGATTCATAAGAATGGTGTGAGTTATAATGAAACTCTAGTTGAGGGCCCGTGCGATGCGCGGGCATCATCTCCAAAACGTATAATTAATTAAAACTATAATTAAGGTGGTAATTATTTATTTTATTGGAAAAAATTATATTCATGACTCAAAATGATACATAAGAAATACATAAACTTTCAAAGTAAAGCAAATCAAAGTAAAGCAAATGTCTAAATACTACAAAACAAGGTAAATCCATAAAATAAAGAAAAACAACAAAGTACTATAGGGTTAAGTATACGTTCGTTTCAAAAGAATGAATTTGTCAAGTAAAATAATTGATGCCCATTCATTGCATCTTGTATTATCGTCAGTAGTGTACACACGTCGGAAATTTGTTCTCAAATAACTACAGCGTTGCCAATTGATGTGTATGCCTGAGTTCGGCTTCCTTTATATCATCATCATACAGCATGAATTTAACCTTTGGAAGAGCATAGTGAGATACTAGAACTACTATGATTAGCATTGAATCTAGAGGCAAATGACCTGTATATAGATAGAGTATAGGGATATCGAATTCCCGAAAATATTATTAAACTCCTAAGCCTACAACTAGATTTGGAGAATTCAAACTCTCAAATCTATAACTAGATTGGGAGAGCACAGCTCCTAAATCTAGATCATGAGAGAAAAGAGGAAAAATACAAAAAAGCTCCAAGAAAATCAAAACATTGAAATTAGATGCACATCTCCTAAATCTAGATCCGAAGAGAAAAAAAGAGGAAAAGTACAAAAGAGCTCAAAGAAAATCAAAACATTGAAACTAGAGATAGATGACTTGTACATGAGCAGAGCATGTGGGTATTATATATCTCCAAAAACATTTTTAAACTCCCGGATCAAATTAGGAGAAAAGAACTCCTAGGTCTATAACTAGATTTGGAGAGTTCAAACTCTCAAATCTATACCAAGATTGGCAAAGCACAACTTCAAAATCTAGATCAAGAGAGAAACGCGAGGAAAAATACTAAAAAGCTCAAAAAAAAAAAAAAAAAAAAAAACAGATGAATGGGGAGTGAGACTAGCTCAAATCCTCCCCGGTGGTAATTGATTTATATAATGAAATAAACATAGTAAAATTCATTAGCTCTTTCATGGAACCTATCTTGTAAATATGACACAAAATAACCTTAAATCGTATGTCAATAAATCTTTGGAAAATTTTAATAAGCTAAAGCGTAATTCATTAGTATCTCAAATTCAAAAATCACATTACTAAGATGCCCTTAGGGTGTAGGAAATGGAAAGTAGCAAGAAAAGGCATTGTTAGGAATTAACCATTCCCATATTTTGTTATGACCAACAAATTTGGTAGCACATCAATCGCGATTCCATATATGCCGACCACTGGTGTCACGTGTCCGGACATGAACCTCGAATTCCAAGATCCTAGGGCCTTGGCCTAATCTTCCTTTACTTTTTTTTTCCTCTCTCATGTCACAATTAGTCAACATCGTCAATTTGGAATATGTGAGTTCTTTTACGGATTAAACTTACGTTGACCATAACATGATAATTTAATGAAAAAAGAACCTTAGACAAAATATAGCAAAGGAGAAAGCTCAATTCACTTATGTGCTGAAACTCTTCAAATTCAATTTAGTTCCTCATTTGTTATTTTTAAATAATTTGGGAACTCTTTCTACATTGAATGGGAATTATGACACTAATGATGCGTTTAGTAACGTTTCTGTTCAAAAATTGTTCTAAGAAATAGAAATAGAAAAAATTATTTCTCTTTCAAGGAATAGTTTTTAATAAAAGAACGCGTTTAGTAAATTTATTCCTAGAATATAAAAAGAACAGGAACACGTTTGGTAAACTTGTATGATTTTTTTGTTTCTTTTAATTTTTTAATATTTTTATTTTATTTTTCCTTTTTTCTTTTTTTCTTTTTCCTTCCTTTTGGCCGGCGAGAAAAAAGAAGAAGAAAAGAAAGAGAAGGAAAAAATAGGAGATAGAAAAATCGCTTTTTGGAAGTGTTAGAAACAAAAATAAGTTTTTTTTTTTTTTTTGTTTTGTTCCAAATTTATTCCTAACAAAAAATAGATTTCGAACAAAAACGCAAACAAACGCATTTCCGTTCTTTTTTGTTCCCGAAATAAAAAAAATAAAAATTATGTTCATAAACACAAACAAACAACCCCTAATTCTCGATCCCTAATTATCGGAGAGAGAGGTGCAGGCTGGGTCCCACCACGTGGGGCCCGTTGGAAAATGAGAAGAGAGAATGACACGCAAACCGACATGAAAGGTTGGCAAACTAACGCCAGAACGTCAATTACCAGTCTGCCACCAAGGGTTCCCACTAGTCGGTCCTGGGCCTCGTAGGATTACATTCGGAAGAGAGCCCAGTAGGCCGATGTATGGGCCTGGTAGGTCACGCGTTTTCGGTAAACCCGAAAGCAACGCGAGGCGATCTTGGCATGTCTCCTGGGATTCTGAACCGGACGCAATAATAATCGGAAATGCACATCGGGCGGAGCTACAGTGCGGTGGCAATACAAAATCAATAGCTCGAGAGGAATGTTTAACTGATAAGAACAGACCATGCCATCCTTCTCTAAATTCTCACACTCCTTGACGAGATCATAAGCCTCGATCTTCTAACAAACATTTTGTACCATTCATTTTCATGCGTAAGTGAGCATATATACCGCGAGAACACATCAATGTCAACCGAGCATGACCTAACAACATTAAGCAAATCATAGTCTCAGTATCGGTTGGATTACTCGACAGAACATGATTCGTAGATCAAGAAATGCATATGCATATTTGCAGTGGTCAATGCCTAACTTGCGGCTCTGCGTTTGATCTTACGTACAATAAAGCATACATGGAGAAGGGAACGTGGGTGCACGTGGAGGGTTGAAACCCCGATCGATATTGCTAGGCATACTTTTGTTCAATTTAATAACAAAACATGTTCGGCGTTGAGAATGAATAGGCGCCAGTTGAGAAAGATTAGGCAGGGACACAATTATTTGAGTGGTTAGAGGGACACAATACTTTAGGTAATAGAGAGTAAATTATTGGATTGGTCAAATGAAGAGAGATATTCCCGATGATGGAGAAAAGCTGGAAACACCCTTGTATTGGAAGCAACTCTATTTTTATGTAGTGGGGTAGATAGATCAATATGTGTGTGTCTACGTACACATATATATGTATATATGTAACATATTTTTGCTCTTAAACTTCGCAATTTTCAGGACTTGGCGCTTTTTGGCTCTATAAACTTACTCTCTCCGCTTGCGAGCTCCCCTCTCCCTTCAATGGCGAGTCCTCCTCTACCAGCTGGGTAGTCCCCCCATCTTCACGCTCAGATCTGTCTCATCTGTTGACAATCACCATCTTCCCCTCCTCGAATAGTGGAATGGCTATTCCCCTCTACCAGATGGGTAGTTTTCCCAATGTTGCTGATAAACCCTAACCCATCCCTCAATCCTTGACTCTATTACTTCTCCTCACCCCCAACCCATCACACAATCGACTTCTATACAACCCGAACCCACTAGAAATTACCGATAGACTATTCCCCCTTACAAACCCTAATACCCATCGCTTCCTCATACTGGTGCTTTAAACCAATTTGCTGCCTGTTTTTAGTCAGAGCTCCCTTCAATCGAATCCAGGGATCCAGAGATGGAAGATCATCTTGCGGATGAACGACGCCTAGCTGCCCTGTGCAAAAGCTTAGGTGAGTTATGGTCTGAAAATGATGTTGTTGATATAAACAGTTCCATTTCCGAAGAAAAATTGATCGAATGTCGGAAAACTGTATTTGGGAAGCTGTACTCTAGACCAAATGTGAATTTCACAGCTTTCGTGAATACTATGACACGAGTGTGGAGAGTCGACAAGGTTAATTGTACTCAACTAGGACCAGGATATTTCTCATTCGCATTTCAATCGGAAGAAGATAAACAGAGAGTGCTAGCTACCGGACCATGGTGTTTCTCTAGCAACCTATTGGTACTTCAAGAATGTGACCTTGACACCCCTGAGATCTGTTATGAGTTTACCCATTGTGCATTTTGGGTTCATTTATATGGTTTACCGTTAGGAAGAGTTACTCATGAAGTAATTCGGGACATTGCTTCTAAATTGGGAGACGTCATTGAGGTGAAACTAGAGGCAAGAGGCAATAGCCATTACAAAATAGGCAAAGCAAAGGTGCTACTGAATCTGGAAAATCCATTAAAGACGGGAGTCCTAGTGAACTTAACAAAGAAGAAATTATGGGTTGAGTTCAAATATGAGAGACTACCCCACTATTGCTACTCATGTGGCAAAATAGGGCATTACGCTACTGCATGCAAGGACATTCCCTATGAGCAGTCAGGGTTACCAGATGACTTACCGGGAAAATTTGGGAATTGGCTTCGCGCGGAAGTGCATGAATTGAGCCCGTACAGAAAAATATTTTATGGCAAGCAAGAACCAATCCTTGAAGAACTAGAAAGTGTACCAGAGACTCCCTTGCACTTTGTATCAGATAACCAGCAGCAAGATCAGTATGTAAATACTACCTGTGGTCTGACCATTGCAGAACCATTGCCCCAAAAAGATACTCAGTCATTGACACGGGCACTTAGCAATACCAATTATGGGAGATAAAAGCCCACAGAAGAGAGGGAGCTCATGTATAGATGAAGAATCTATGATGGTCCTCTATAAAGAACAGCAAAAGGAGGCAGAAGTAGATATGCTAGAAGCAGAAACAGGGGAAGAAGGGAAGCTCAGAAGAAAGTCCAAAGGAACTAAGTACAACTCAGCTAAGAAAGGAAAGCGTTTATGTCCATATGGAGCGCAAAGTTCGAAAACACAAGAGCTCGACTGTACTCAGTTGATAGAGACACCGATTGCAGTAGTAGAGAAGTCAAGTCAGTGGACTTTGGTGGCTAGCCCTAATAAGCCACCGAAAGAGCCATGAAAATAATAAGTTGGAATTGTCAGGGGTTGGGCACACCCCTGACAATTCAGGCTTTGCGAGTCTTAGTGACTCAAGAAAGGCACAGTATCGTTTTTTTAATGGAGACCAAAAATCGGGAGCAAAAGGTTCAACAGCTGAGGAGGAGGTTAAAGTTTCAGAACTGTTTTGTAGTAAACCCAGAAGGAATAGCCGGGGGTATGGCTGTTTTTTGGGATGAACAGGTAGTGCTATCAATCCAATCATTCTCAAAGAACTATGTAAGTGTCCAGTGTCAAGTAGTGGAAAACAGAAAGCAAATGCAGATCACTTTCATACATGCCCCTTATATATTCAGCGAAAGAGTACAACTATGGGAGGATATGTATAGAGCAAGTAGAAGCTATCACTTACCATGGCTTTGTGTTGGGGATTTCAACGAAGTTTTGAATCACTGGGAGAAAGTAGGCAGCAAACGAGCATCAAACTATCGACTAACAGCCTTCAGGGATTTTCTTGGCAAGTGCTCGTTAATGGATTTGGAATCCAAAGGCTGCGCATTCACCTGGACAAATAACCGAACAGGAGATCAACTTGTCAAAGAGAGACTCGACAAGGGACTATGTGGTCTTGATTGGAGGATATCTTATCCTAATGCAGAAAGTATAGCACTACCAGCGATAGGGTCGGATCACAGCCCTATTATTATATTCCTACAAGAGCGAAAAGCTAAGAAAAGGAAGGTCTTTCGCTATGAAGCCTTCTGGGCAGAAAATGGGGAAAGCATGGACATAATCAAAAAGGCATGGGCTGCAGGGGAACTTCAAGGGTTGAACATAGTGCAAAAGTTGCAAATGGTGGCTACACAACTAGCAAAGTGGAGTAGTAGAAGCTTTTACAATGCCAAACAGAGAATAGATGAGCTGAAAAATGAACTACAAAGGCTGACAAACGAAATGGATGCACAAAACGAAACTATGACAGCAAAGGGGATTAAGCAGGAAATAGAAAAACTTTGGCAACAAGAGGAGATGTTTTGGGGGATGCGATCAAGAATCAACTGGTTAACATGGGGCGACAGAAATACAAAATTTTTCCATGCAACAACCATTCAGAGAAGAAATAGAAACAGAATCACCTTATTAAAAAATGCAACTGATGAATGGGTGCAAGGAGATCATACATTGAAGGAGATGACAGAAGCCTTCTTCAAAAACCTCTACTTGTCTGTGGGGGAGCGCGACTTTCAGCCTGTCATCCAACAAATACCAATTAGTGGATGAAAGAATGAATCAAAATCTGGTAAAAGCTGTTACAATTGAGGAGGTGACAGAGGCAATGCAACAATTAGGAGCTAACAAGGCTCCAGGACCGGATGGCCTTAATGGGCTATTTTACAAAAAGCATTGGCCAGATCTTAGCCAGGGGATTTTCAATGAAGTCCAGAATTTTTTTGAAACAGGACAGCTAAACCCAGACTTAAACAGAACCCACATCACCCTTATTCCCAAAGTCCAAAACCCCGAAAAACTCGAACAATTCCGTCCTATCAGTCTATGTAATTTCATTTACAAAATCATTTCCAAAGTAATGACTAATAGACTAAAACCCTTACTTCCTAACCTCATAGCTGAAGAGCAAAGTGCCTTTGTGGGGGGAAGACAAATTCAAGATAATATCTTGATTGTTCAAGAGGTGCTACACAAGCTGAGAACTCGAGAGAGAAAGAGGAAGTTTCAGGCAGTCCTTAAACTTGATATGCAAAAAGCATATGATCGAATAGAATGAGATTTTCTGCAAGATTGCTTGACGAAGATGGGATTTAGTGCACAATGGATAAAATGGGTGATGCAATGTGTTTCCACGGTGTCTTTCAGCATAAACTTTAATGGCGAATCCCAACCTTTTTTCAAACCTTCTAGAGGACTACGACAAGGTGATCCAATCTCCCCATATCTCTTCATTCTAGTGGCTAATGTGTTATCCTTCCTTATGAAACAAGCCATGAGAGATGGAACTCTACGTGGTATTAAGTTAAACAGTTGTTATCCTAGCTTGTCACACTTATTATTTGCGGATGATTCAGTATTTTTCCTACACGGCACTGTTGTGGAATGTCAGAATTTGACAGCTATCCTACACCAATATTATTTTGCCTCAGGACAGGCCATTAATCTTAACAAATCTGGTATTCATTTCAGTAAAAGTTGCCCTATGAATCTGAGAAGAAACATGGCTGAGATGCCGAGAGTTCAAGAAATAGAGAAAACGGGAAAGTATTTAGGGATTCCATCGGATTGGGGAGGATCGAAAAAAGAAATATTTGCATGGATTCTTGCAAAAGTCAGCACGAAGTTAGAAAGCTGGAAGGATAACTTGCTGTCTAAATCCGGGAAAGAAATTTTGATTAAATTAGTAGTGCAGGCCATCCCACACTATGCTATGTCTGTTTTCAAACTCCCTGTGTCCATTTGCAAAGCCATTGAGAGGAAAATTGCAAATTTTTGGTGGCGAAATGGCCACAAAGCTGCTGGAATTCATTGGAAAAAATGGGAAAATTTAAAACTCAAAAAGGAGAAAGGAGGGCTCGGCTTTAAAGATCTGTTAGAATTCAATAAAGCGATGTTAGGCAAGCAAGCTTGGCGTATGGCTCAGCAGCAAAATTCACTTCTAAGTCAACTAATGAAAGGCCTATACTACCCACAAGGTGACTTTTGGAAAGCTGGGAAAGGCTGTAGACCCTCTTGGGGATGGCAAAGCATTGTCTTGGGAAGAGACTCGATAGCTCCTAAAGTGATGTGGGCTGTTGGCAACGGACAGTCAATTTCAATCAAAGGTGATCAATGGCTAAAAAGTGGCATCATCGGGGGGCCAGCGACAAGAAATGAACCTTCAGTAGTGGGGGATCTAATAGACCAACCAGATGGGAAATGGAAAGAGGCCTTGTTGCGGAAGATGTTCGATGATCACATAGTCACGGAAATCCTAGAAACCCCTATAGGACTACCTTCTACAGCAGACAAGCGGGTTTGGATGAGTACCAAATTAGGGGACTACTCGGTAAAAAGTGGATACGTACATAACAGAAAGCAATCAGTCTCAACAATAAACAAATCAGCATCTTCCTCCTATTAGACAAAGCCAAACTTATGGAACTTAATCTGGAAAGCAAATACTTTGCCTAGAGTTAAGCAATTCCTCTGGAACGTGTGCCAGAATGCCATTCCTATAGTGGAAAACCTATACAGAAGGAGAGTTGCACCTGATCCGTTATGCCCAATTTGTAAGAAAGAAGCTGAGACTACCGAACACTCGCTTTTGCTATGCCCTTAGACCATTCAAGTATGGTGCGCCAGTCCCCTGCATATCCAGATTTCCAGAATTGGGTTAACAAGAGTGGATGAATGGATATACTCGACAAGCAAAGACCTAAATAGAGATCGAGATCTTAACTTAATTGCCACGGTCATGTGGTGCATTTGGAAAGCCCGAAACCGGTATATCTTTGAGCACCATCCCTTGTCTCCGCATCAAACACTATCCACCGCAATCGCTCTCCATGAGAACCATAAGACTTGCAACAGAAAGCAAGCTGCAGCAACAAACACTACTTCTCAAAAACATATTTGGAAACCGCCGCCCATCAACGCACTGAGAATAAACATAGACGCTTCGTTTGTGGGGGATGGAATGGGAACATCAAACCTGGAGAGGCACTACATGGACAAGAACAAAGAGGACTGACAAGAGACTGAGAACAGGGGCTTCACCGATGGCAGCTTTGTTGGGGAAGAACTACAAGATCCGCCTTCTGTCGTTGATAGATCAGAGCACCAGAACCGTAGAACATCAGCGACTGCGGATAGTTGGGCAGGGTCCTCGACTAGCGACGAAAATTTGGAAAAACGAACAGAGGAGGATCAACATCGCAAGAATCCCAACCGCGGAGCCCAATATGCCGGGACTGCGAATAGCAGCACTAATGGAGCCCAGTCTGTCGAGAATGAAGGAAATTTACCAGATCTGGAATTTCATGGAATCATCGAGACCCGATTAAGCCGAAAGCCACCAGATCTTGGCAAAAACAGAGACAGAACCGAGAATAGGAGTGCCATTGCCTGCATCTGCCGTGACTTCCGGGGCTGCCTGGTGGACGGATTCGCGAAGACGATAGCAGCTTCCTCAGCCGAACAAGCGGAAGCCCTCGCTCTCATGGAAACCCTAGATTTCCTTTCTCACGACTCACTTGAAGTCTTGAAGTACACTCGATTCACTTTCACTCGTGCAAACAGTTTAGGGAGAAGCACAACCGAACTGGGAAGTTGCTGGGCTAGTGGACCGAATCCGTGAGCAAAAACGAAGATTTCCGGGCCTGTCTGTGGCCCACTGTACCAGAGATGCTAACCGGCCCGCTGACTGGCTTGCAAGGGCCCAACGGCAGCGCTCCCTCCCTCGAAACTGGGTAAACTACCCTCCGATAGGATTACTTGATTTACTAAGCGCCGATGCACATCATGTAATTGCCCCGAACTTAACTAAGTAAATGAAAAGGAGTAGCACTTTCGACCAAAAAAAAAAAAAAACTTCGCAATTTCACCGACCAAAAAAAAAAAAAAAAAAAAAAAACTTTGCAATTTCAAACCTCATCACCTCATTATGAGTGGCAAGCACACATTGTAGGCTAGAATTTTTTCGCCGAAAACATATTATGAAGATGATGAAGATGACTCTGCAAATTAATAGTCAATGTCAGGGTCCTTGGTCGACAATATAAGCTGGTTGACACTTGACTTGCAAATTGTCCTTTATTTTTCCAGAAAAACCAGAAAAAATAAAATTTCATGATTATTCTTTAAGAAGGTCGGGTTGAGGTCAACTCCAGGCCGAGGATTGCATTATACTTTCCGAGGTCAATTGGCATTTCTCAGCTGAAAATACGACCACCATCATTTGCATAATCTCTTCCTGTCAAAATTAAACATTCTTATAAATGTCTGATTTTTCTTCAATTTCTACCAAATGATTGTGGTCTATCAAGTGGGGCAAAGATTTCCGTGTGTATTGCGTATAATATGTTGAACCATAAGTTAAATTATCACCTTGTTATTCATCGTTCAGGTGCTTCCGTCACTTAAGAATCATTTACATAGCAAGTATTGTGATTCATTAGTGGTTACATTTAAAAATTGTATGCGCTATTTGGGGAGTTCGACTTGCTCAAAGATCATATAATTCTTGATTATATTGCATCTAAACGTGGTTTTATCTCATTTCTAAGTGAAAATATTAGTTGAAATTGCCACTTTGGTTTTAGGTGAAATCACGGTAATTAATTGACTTAATTCGCACACGCATGATGCATGTAGGAGCCGATGGTGAAGATTATCTAGAGCAAACAAGAGGTTTCCATTAATAATAGTAACTCATATTTTAAAGTAAGAGAAGAAGCGAATGATAATTAGTGCATGGTGAATGGTATAAACTATGAGGTTTAACACACAAGTGGGAGGAAGGATTTGAAGCCTCATCTCATCGCTTGTTCAACAAGGACTGCGGATACCTACCAATGGTAACATGCACAGTTTTCATGCACGATATATTGCACAAATTGACATGACTTGCGGCTAATTCTTTTACTATTGATGGTGGGAATAAATTAGCCTAATGCATTGTTACTTTAAAGAAAACTTTGGAACTAGGCAAAAGAACAGAAATGATTCTTTAAATGGAGACGAAGTGCTGAACTTGATTGCTCAAAGTAGCAATTATTGTCACTCATCTTTCCAATTTGTCATATTATCATTAATTACAGCCACAAAGTTATAGCTTCATTCAGCACAGCATTCTTATGGCCGTACTCGGCAAACTCTTGCTCGATAGGGATAGGCGAATGAGCTGCCAAGTGCAGGATCAAGTCTATTGGTCAACAAACATAAATCATAACTTGAGGGAAAATATAATGTAACCCGCATTTTATTTGATCTATAAGATTTGAAATACTTTATGAGGTCAACATTTACCTGTTTAAAAGCACTTTTCGAGAAAATTGTCCAAAAAGAAAATCTTAAATTTATTGTACGACTGCCAATTCAATCTTAAATTTTACAAATTGACCAATATAATCTTAAACATTTTGACAATTTTCTAATGTAATTCACATGGTCAATTTAGGTCAGAAAATGGCTTACATGGTAGTCTAAGTGGCACAACCCACATTGGATGTGGACGATCTTACATTTCTCTTTTTGTCAAAGGATGATCTTAAATGAAATGACGTAGTTTTAAGTTTATTTTTTCAATTTTCTTTTTTTTCCCTATTCTTTCCTTCTTTACTATTCATCTTCTTTCTTTTGCTGAGGCCTTGACGATGGTTGGTGACGCCGTCCATATCTAGGCAATGGTGAGCTGATGGCAGCAAGGGCTTTAAGCAATAACCATAGGCAAGGGTTGCTGGTGAACACCTGTGGGTCGGATACATGATCATCACTCATAAGGCAAGGGCGTGCAACAAGGCCCGTGGGATCATGTTTTGCCTATGGTCAAATCTGGGATTGTTGCTCCCTTATGGCTGACATGGATCACTAACCATTGCCAAGGCCCTGATGACAAAAGGAAAAAACAAAGAAAAAAAAAGTTCATAGAATTACTCAAAACGATGTAATTTTGAGTGGAGTTGAATACGTCAGATTGTCAACTATGTCATATAGAATGGTTAGGTTGATTGGATCGTCATGTCAATGAGTTTTACTCCAACTTTAACTGGATATACTACATTAAAAAATGATGAAAATATTTAGAATTACATTGGTTAAATTGGAAAGTTTAAAAGTAAATTGACCACTATATAATAAGTTTATGACAAATTTCTCGGATTTTTTCATTATGTAATGATCATGATTAATTTTCCTCTATTAACCTGATCTAATGGAAATCGTAGATTATTCACGACGATATCATGACCAATAGCCCCCTAGGATCAAATAGTTGATTGGGGTATGATTTCAAGCTTAAAAAGTAGAAATTACTTGTTCAAATCCCACTAGTTGCATATAAATTGTTCAGGATCATGGAGTTTGCAGTTTTTTTAATGGCCTCTGAATAGTTGAGCCTCCACATTTCAGATTATAATAAAAGTAAATATGTATGATGATCATTTTTTTTTTTTTGGTCGAAATAGATATCATCCATTCTTACTTAAAAGGAGTCTTACAAGACAAATAAGGACTAATGTCCGAACATAATATATTCCATAAAGGCAAAGGAGGAGTATTCCACCAATTCAGAGGAAGCTTGTTTGCTCGATGGGTTCGTGCTATCCAATCCGCTGCATAATTCACTTCTCGGGCGCAACAGTTTACCTTAACATTAGGGCATTGGGCCAATTCACGTCTGCATCGGAGAATAGTTTCTTTTAGATTCCACTGGATTTCGGCCCGGCCCAGAATCTGTTCAACGGCAGGGGAACAGTCATTTTCGCAAATCCAGCGAAGTGTTTGACTCCCGAACCCTCCCACGTGTGTCTTCTGAAGTTCTTTAATATAACAGAGCCCGTGTAAAATCGCTTCCACTTCAGCTTCTTGCGATGAAGAAACCCTAGACGTACAAGTGAAGCCTTCGAGCACTTGCCCTGACGAATCACGCACAATACCAGCAATAGAGCAAAGAAACTCACCCGAAGTCCAAGAAGCATCAAGGTTCATCTTCAGATCTTGTCGATCCGGCGGTTTCCATCTAGCAGGTATGTTTCGATTAGGGTTTGATCGTTTCTGGGTCATTTGTCCTCGGGTGAAAAGGAAGTGCTGATCTTGTACAATACTCAGGAGATCTGCATAGTTCGGGGCTTTTGCTCGAAAAATCCATCCATTTCTTGCCTTCCAGATGTGCCAGAGCACCAAACTAGTGTATTCTCGTTCAGGTAGGTCCATGTTCGTTCGGAAAGCTTCCAGAAGCCACTGGTCCGTCCTTCTGATTGTGCTTGTGGGACTGAGACCATCGAATGTTGGAACTTCCCATATGCCTTTTGTCCATTTACATAAAAAGAACAGGTGCTCTGTTGTTTCTACCTTTGTGTGACAAACTTGGCAGAATGGGTCATGAACGATTTTTCGTTTGTATAGGTTGTCTCTCGTGGGAAGGGCGTTTTGACAGAGAGCCCAAAGGAAGGTTTTGATTTTTGGTGGCATAGCGAGGCTCCAGATCGTGGTCCATAAGGTACGGGGTGGTTTGAAAGAACAGGAGGCCCTATTGTGGTTTTTGCTTGTAGTTTCTGAATACGCCCTGTTGTATCCACTCTTTACAGTATATTTCCCTGTATTATTACCTGTCCAGACTAGGTAATCTGATTGCGGTTGTGGGCTCAGTGGGATAGCTAAAATTTCATTTACGATGCTTGAATTATAGATCTGTGATCAAATTAAATAAGTAAATTTTGTTCTCCCACGCTGGCATGTGTATTTAATCGCGTAATGCCATCTAAACAGCATTTGTTGACGATTGATAATGGGGCAAAATAAAATTAAGTATGAAAGCGTCTACTTCAAAATATTCTCATCTGTATTTCGAGTTTTTCATTGACCATTGACGGACTAATTTAGCTCAACCGGGCCAACCATAACTCTCGCATACTCAAGTTGTTGGCCGTGGGATTCTCGAATTCTGACTTTCTAATTGGATTTGTGCGAGCAATTTCCTTGCTAATCCGATCCGCAAAATCAGGGCTTGACGATAGAGGCACCGAAGTCAAAGTCAACTGCCTAAGCTCAAGTGGCATTTTACAGCGAATAGCCAATCCCAGACCAATTGGACCCTCGTACAAAAGTCATACATTTTTCGAAGAGGTGATGAAGAAGTGAACCATTGCAACATTTGATCAACCGATAAATAAAAGAAAACGTATTCTCCTATAAAGATGTAAATAGGCGGATAAATTGCATATGATTAGGAGTATAATTTGAAAAATTACCATTCGATTAAAGGAGAACCCAATTTAAATTGAAGTTCAAGTAGGGAAATTGGGGGATCGAGATTCAATCTCACTTCAACCATCAAGCAAGTCATCAAGAGAGAGAGAAAGTCGAATATGAAATCCCCATTTTGTTGAGTTCCATTTACATTTCCTCATGATGAGGAGCTTCCGACCTATGTAGGTAAGTCCTAGGTTTGTGAATTATATGATCAATCAAAAGATGCAGAATTGGATACGACGCAAACCGAAATCCATTTATATGGCCTAAACATGATCTCGACCACTCACCAACTCGTAGTTTATGCATTTTCATCTAAGCAATACTAACATTAAACTTTCTAGTCAGACCCTTCGAATGGAGACCTCATTTCCACGTTGACATTGTTACCTATTCATGCACTGGAAATGACAAGGAAAGGGACAGATTGGAAAATCTAAATGTACAAAACACGTAGGAAAGTCAAACTTCGTCCTTATAAATGAAATACCCAAAGCCACGTCTCTTTGCCCACCACCTCCTCTAGTGCTCGGCCACACCATGGCAGCTTGCCATCTCTCTCTCTTTCTAGTCGCTCTCTCTGCCATTTCTGCTTCTGCTGATGGTATGAGCTTTTTCCCTCTCTTTTCCATAACTTACACTTGATCGCCATTATCGTGCTTAGCTCCGATTGATCTTTCTATTCTTTGATTTGGTGCTATTCATTTCGTCATTTCAATCGTTTCTTTTTCTTCTGTTCGCGGCAGTGCTTTGGAACATCGACTGTGGGTCATCCGACACCTACATCGATGGTAACTCCATCGGGTGGATAGGGGACAACGACCTCATACAGAACGGGCAATCCGAGGTAGTCCAGTCCAGCAACTCGGTCGACCACGTGATGAGCACGTTGAGAGTGTTCACGACCAGGAAGAAGAACTGCTACTCTCTCAAGGTCGAGAAGGGAGGCCAGATATACGCCCGGGCAAGCTTCTACTACGGGAACTACGACCAGAAATCGGCTCCCCCGACCTTCGATTTGCACTACGACGGGAATTACTGGAACACGGTCGAGACCTCGAACGACCAAGTCGTTTACTACGAGACCACCTACGTTGTCAAGGGAGACTACATGAGCGTCTGTGTTGCGCAGACGCAGCCTAACCAGTACCCCTTCATGTCGGCTCTCGAAGTGCGCAGCTTGGGCGCCAACATGTACAAGCACGTCGATTCCAACTACGCTTTGTACTTGAAAGCTAGGGTTGCTTACGGAACAACTAAAGATGTCAGGTACATAATCTACACTTCCCTTTGCATTCAAACTTTCTATATGACCCGAAAAAGAAATTATAGCTATTGCGATGGAATGGATTGCCCGTTCAATATTCGAATTCATCTCAAATTTACTGACAATAGTTTTACACTTTGACGGTGAATATAATGAAATTTCAAAATAAGTACTATAGTTGAGATCTATCCAGAAGATCGATGAGAGATTTTTCAATTATGCACAAACGAATCGAGTAGAAAAGTTTTTGCAGCTCCCTTGGTCATGCATCGCTTTTAACTTGATCTCGTTTTAGGGAGGGTTATGACCCTAAGTATGATGAACTGATTTTTGTTATTAGATTTCGTGTAGTCTCTTGCATGCATGCAATCAAGGAAATTACCAAAAGTGTTAATTCAGTCATAAATATTTCAATTGAGTCAATTTAGTTCATAACTTTTTCATATTTTGCCAATTAAGTCCATCCAGCCAATTTTGGTCGGAAATCACTGATATAAACATCAGTAATCGTAAGTGGCCTAGCATTGACATTGGATAGTTATTTTAAAAAAGATTTCTTAATTATTATTTTTTTCCTTTTTTGCCTTTCATTTTGGCCAATGAATCTCTTAGGCCACAAGGCGAGGGTCAATAAGCCCTCGTTGGACCTGGGTGAGGGTTGCCTTGCCCACAGCTAGCGGGGCTACGAAGGCCTTAACATATCACATAGAATGTTCGGTATCTATTTTAGCGATTTACAGCTAATATTGACCGGATGAAGTTAATTGGCAAAATGTTAAAATAGTTATGATTAAATTGGTATAATTGAAATGTTTAGAATTGAATTGACACCATTACAATACGTTTATGACTTTTTGTGTAATTGTCCCCAAGCGATCACATCACATCGAACAATTTGTGCTAATTATATTTTATCCATTTTAACTGACAATGATGGTATACACATGGGCTCGTAGGTACTCTGCTGATGCCTATGACAGGATCTGGCAACCCGCGGCCACAGGGACCGGATTGACTGTGGTCACCAGCGATGCATCATTCATAGACATAACAGGCATCGATGATAATCCTCCACAAGCAGTGATGCAGAATGCAGTCACCACCTCTAAAGCATCGGAGTCCATTCAATTGACCATTGGTTTTCCGGCAAAAGCAGTCCCCATCTACATGAACTTGTACTTCTCTGAGGTCACTCAGCTCGGCACGACTCAAAAGAGATCGTTTGAGCTTTATGCTGATGGCAAGCCTCTCCCGAACCCGGAAGTTATCGTCCCACCTTATGGGACTGTCACCGAGATGTGGCTCACGAACATTAGCGCGTCTTCCAGCACTTCATTTTCCTTGGTGGCGACCTCGGATTCTACTCTTCCTCCGCTCATAAATGCCATGGAAGTGTTCTATGTTGATGCTCTCACTGATGGAACGAACAGCAAAGACGGTCTGTATTCTTCAACTGGTTAAGCATTGTATGAGCTATTATACTGTAGAAATTTCAGTTCATTGAATTTTAGAAGCTTGGGCCATAATCAATTTACCTGCTGCTAATAACCAAATCACCCCTAGGATGAGTCAGTTCACATTATTACCTTTTGCCTTGAATATCTATTCTCATGTGTTCTTCCCGTGGCTGCATCAGTGAATGGATTATCTTCTCTTCAAACTGAATTTACCAACTTACAAGACTGGTCTGGTGATCCTTGCCTCCCTTCTCCATACACCTGGGATTGGCTCAACTGCAGCAGCGATGCCACGCCTCGTGTGACAGCATTGTAATTCTTCTTAAAGTTTCTTTTAATTGTAATTACTTATGGAGCGCTTTTTGTTCTTCCCTAACTTTGTGCTATAAAAGGATTTCTAAGATATATAAACAAGGTAAAGCAATGATTCAGTGAAGATTCCTGGATTCTCAGGTATCTGAGCGGATATGATCTATCCGGACAGCTTCCAGATTTCAGTTCCATGGACGCACTTGTGACGATGTGAGTCAAGCCGAGAATTCTAATATAACATGCTGTCGTTATCTTTTTCCATGGAGTATCACTAACAGCCTGTGCTATTTTGCTGATGGTGTTTCCAGAGATCTGCACAATAATAGCTTGAGTGGATCCATTCCAGATTTTCTCGGCACATTACCGAATCTCAAAGAATTGTGAGACTCAAGAAAAACTATGCAATTTTTCACTTAGTTTATTTGATTTGTTTGAGGTAATATCAACTGAAGATTGACGTATTTCTTTCTAGGAACTTGGCCGATAATAAGTTGACTGGGCAGATCCCTTCCTCGCTGTCCAAAAACAACAAAATTAAATTAACGTAAGTCAACTCTATCTATACGTTTGTCATTTTGAACGGGCAATTGCTACATCAGAGCAAGCAAAACGTTTTTGGTGGAAACTTACTGAGTTTTCGTTAGATAAAAAACTGATCACTTCTTCTGTTTGCTAACTTAATTATTAGTGTATCGGGTAATCCGGAGCTCTGTGTCTCGGGCAATTCTTGCAAAACGGATGTGACAACTACCAGCGGTGGATCGTTGGGCACGCCATCGACATCCTCAGGCAAGAAGACTAGCAAGCTCCCCGCAATTCTTGGTGGCACTATTCCTGCTTTCATCGTCATCTGGATTATTGCTGGGGTCGCGCTTGTCCTGCACCAGAATCGCAAAAGAGCAGCTATCACTGCAATGACTGCAGGTATAATCACGAGTTGAAACTTTATATTTAAGACCAGACACATCAATTTTATTGACACTGATTCATTATCTCGAACCTTTAATGAGTTCTCAATAGTTGAATCACATGTCTAATTAGTATGTACTGTACACTGCCGACTCATATCCTCACTATCGTTCAAGTGCATGGCACTTGAAGAATCAACACCTATAAATAAACCTTCATTTATAAGGACACTGCATATCGAATAATTCACAGTTAGAGCATGATGATGATAATTAGCACAATTTTAATATGTAGATAGAACCATTTTATTAGTGCAAATTGATCCTCATCAGCTCACGCTGGTATCTCTTGTTCAAACTTAGGGCAAACAGGAGGAGCGAACACAAGTAATGGTGGACCGCAGGCAATGGCAAACAATGGCCAGATGGGAGGGAAATTAGGGCAAGTAGCAATGGATGAGTTCAGAGTTAACATGGAACAACAAATGAACAACGAAATCAGTGAGTTGATCCATGAACAACTTCAAGACGATGACAACCGTGGCTTCAGAAACGACTGAATTTAAATCCACTTTCCTTTACCAGTTTCAGTTGTAGTACTTGTTCCATTTTTTGTCATCGTTCCAACGAAAGAATGTATTTAAGTTTGTAGTTATGTTAAGCTCTCTCGAGCATACAGCTTTGGCCTTCCTCTCCGTTTTTTTTTTTTTTTTTTTACTTGCTATTTCTTCCGATATGTACTCATAAATAATTAGTTGCTACTGCAGCTCTAGATGCATCGGCATTCCTGTGTTTTCCTACATTTGGTATTTATTATTGCTGGTTGATATGTGCACTATGAGAGCAATGATCGATCCTTACTCTTGTGGACAGTAACCTGAATTTGTAAAAATGGCTTAACCTTGGATATGTGAATCGAAATTCTAGAGAGCTTCTTGTCGAAGATTATGATCCCTCTTATTGGAGTTCAGATTGCCCACTATAACATTTATAGCTTTTTCAGCACTGTACAATATCTGTTGTATCCAGATACCTCAAGTATGCCTCCTCACAAAGGGAGCCGCAGTGATCAGGCCTGGGCGATTGTTTACCAAAAACACGGGTCTCCACAAAGTCGTAAGACCATGTATGGGGGCTGATGCCTGCCCAGTGCAGGAAGGTCAAGGAAGTTGGTGACCTGATGACAGGAAAATTAGAAATGCCAAAATAGGAATAACACTTGATATTATTAGAAATGCCCAGAAAATGTTATATTC
This sequence comes from Eucalyptus cloeziana, assembly GCA_014182715.1. NCBI lineage: Eukaryota > Viridiplantae > Streptophyta > Magnoliopsida > Myrtales > Myrtaceae > Eucalyptus > Eucalyptus cloeziana. The sequence continues at coordinate 33,586,555 of CM024635.1, read as the reverse complement.
GTACATCCATACTATAGAAAAGCATTAACCTTAAAGTATGCATGACGTTATTTGGAGTGGGGAGATCCAGGAGATGTCCAACTCCTGAGGTCTGAGACAGCAGATGATTCTGATGGTTACAAAAGCTTCAGCAAAGTTATCATGATCTTGTTCTAATATGAAGATCAAGTAGTTCATCAAGCTCATTCCTGTCAAATCCCTGGAACCGGTTGCCATTTCCTACGTATCGGTTGACAGTGGCATCAAATGGCCGTTTCCTTTGTTTGCTTGACTCATGCTTGAGGAGAACAGAATTCATGCAACATTTCCTTGGTTCAAAATTGGCTCAGTGTGCTGATTGTTCTGAGATGGTGTGATAGGCGTCTGTACTTCAAGAAGGGCTTTGTCCTGGATGATTCCCCTGAATTTTCATTTTCTGAAGCCTATTCAGCTCAGCCAGTGTGAGTTGTCCTTGGGTGGGTGGCGATGGATGTCTTCGCATTACGAAAGAAACAAGGGCAATCACTAAGGCTGACAGGTAAGCTCACACGGAGACCAATGATCAGAGCCAGGTTTTTCTTCTTTGGATGATGCAAGTCGGGGTTCCCTTCGACACTGCCCAAGCAGTTGTATGGAGAAGCGAACTATGTCATAACATCAATATTACCAGAAAAAGATCCAGAGTATGAAATCACAAAATTGCCTACTTACCTGTAGGTGATCTCCTTGTTCTGAGTTATGGTCTTTGGGATTTTGCCAGAAAAGTTATTGTTTTGGAGATCACTGTGGAGAAGCAATATCAGGGAAAGCATAAGAGATAAGATATGGGTCTGCAATATATGCTGACTATACTGACAGTTGCTTTAAATTGGGAAATGTCCCGAGGAACCTTGGGATTTGTCCATTGAGGCTGTTGTTTCTGAGATTTCCAAAGAAGCGAGCACGTGGAAATCATTAACAACAAGGCAGAGAGAAGAATTTTTCAGGGCTAAATGAAGCTAAGGTTGATTTACATAGTCTCGAGAGCTTGCATTTGGCTGAATTCTGGTAGGACCATTTAGATTGTATCCTGAGAGATCTCTGCAACATTGCCAGACTTGTCAGTATTGTGAATAAATTGTTTGCTTCTACTTTCACCATCTTCATCGACTCTTGAGGACCTTACATTTTGCTTACTCTTGGCGTGTCATTGCCGTTGCAACCCAACCATTCCCATACGGTGTTGTTTGGAAGACAGGGATCTCCACTCCATCCGCTTAGCTGCTCAAAGGCGTTGATCAGGACCTTAAGCCCATCCACCGCTCCAAAAAGGTAAATTAGAACTGCATCATGTACGAGCCCACTAATGATATGTGTTCAAGCATATGTACTGCTAGAGCTGAACCAATCATCTTGCAAAGTTGTGCTAGTGACCAGCGGCTAGCCAGCTGTGCACACTTTGATTGCCCTGATCACTGGAGGTAATGTAGAACTATCATTTTGGCACAGTTGAACGTTTAGGGGACCATCTGACTGTTTCCCGACCCATGCCACAGTACAGATCCCAATCTCAGGCTCAGCTGTTAACATGGAATTATTTTCCACAAAGATATCCATCAATCTTGTCTCGTTATCCAAAAAATTACGAGGCTCAATGAAATAAACCACAAAGTAGTTGAGGTTGGTGGTTGTGGTGAGCGTGAGCAAGTTGATTGCGTCTGCTGGATCTGCTGCTTCAATTACTGCGAGGATCGCGTCTTCAGGTGGATCATTGACGTTGTTTTGGGTCAACAGGGGGGCCGTGACAACATTGGTGCCCGGGGGATCATATAGTTGCCATACTCTGTTGTAGTCATCCGTCGGAAACGTTTACATCAACATAAGAACAGCCATCAGAGCTAAACCTTAAACTTCTTCTTTATTTATTGCAAAGGAGTTCGAGTTTCATACCTGAGGATCCAATTTTTCAAATCATTTGAACTGCCGCCATAGTTATAGCGGTAGCTTCTGAGCCATGCAAGATCTCCTCTCATACCCTCGTACATATTGTCGTCCAAAGGCGAGATCTCCAATATGGAAATGAAAGGAAATTGCTTGTCCTGCGTTCTGGCTAAACACACGCGAGATATAGTTATAGTGGTAGCTCCTGTTGGTGCCCGTTTTGACGTAATTCTTGTCAGCTTGCCAACAGCTTCCAACCGCGGTGTCTATATAGCTTGATTCGGTTCCACAATCGACTCTCAATAGGGTGGTTTCATCTGTTATGTTAAAGTGCAGAGTAAACAGATGAGCCTGTCAGATAATTAGACAAGGACTAGCAAGCATTGTTCAACTTTGTACCAGCGACGTGATTACCTTGAGATGGAGCTTTTGCAACGAAAGGAAGCCGTTCGCCGGGGAAAAGGTTCCCTCAACAAATATCTTTTATCGAAGGGATAAAGCTTCAATTTTATTGTTTGAAATGGATTCTGTGTCATTTCGAAAAGAAATGATTTGTCTCTAAATTACAGATAAACGAAATACAAGAAAAAAGGAAAAAAAGTAAATGTGCAATTGAATATAAAAGTGCAATAAAGGAAAAGATAATTAGTCGAATATGTTGTTGATTTTGGCAAAAATGTTTTTTTACACGATCGCCTCTTTGGCTATTTATGATTATATTGTATGTGTAGCTGCTCTTTGGTGGTTACCACTTCAATTTCAAATTATTCCGGATGTTTTGACTCCATATCAATAATTGCTCTGCCTTATCTATGTCCTCGTTGGTGCCAATTCTTGTGAGCTCTTATCTCGTCTTTTGCGATAGGTTTTCTAATGTCGCAACCTCCAACATTTTTGTCGTTGATTGCTGTCCTTTCGACTCAGTATCTACGGGTTCTCACACACTGGGCCTATTTTACTCTTGTTTACTTCCGAAGCCCAATGGGCCAATTTTGACGCCAACAAAAGCAGAAACACCAACATACGCGTACCCACTGACATCTTGTGTTGTCTACTTAATCAGTGGAAGATAGATCTTAATACCGTTTAAGATTTGACCTGACATGCATTTTATAGGCCCAGTTTGTAGTTGTCTCAGAAATTGCGCGCGTGCATATATTACGGTGTGTCTTTCATATATTGGTCTCACACGCTTAGCTGAAAACGACTAACGAGTAAAAATCTTTTGCAGTTTAATGTTTGTCTCTTTGAATCTTCCCCAACGTTATCACAATCCTATCGTTCACATAAAACAGTAGCATCATGATCATTGCCTTCACAATCAGTTCAATGGCCAAGGTATTAACTAATAACAATTCATGGAAGCGATGCGAAATCGTCAGGTACCTTCTTCTCAGATTAAGTACTCTCGCGGGTGCTGCATAGGGGACACTACACCAAGACCACCTATTTATTCATTTGTTCTCTTTCTGTTGACTTGTGCTCAAGGAGAACACAGACGACGGTGTGTTATCTTTGTTTGCGGCTGGCTCAGTTTACTGATAATTTTGTGACGGCCTGATCAGTGTCTGAGTGAATAAAGAAGCGCTTTATTCTGGATGATTAGCTTAAAGTCTCCCATTTTGAAGCCCACTGCGATCAGCCAGCGTGACTTGTCCTTGGGTGGGTGGCAGCGGTTTTCATCGTGCCAAGACAAAAACTAAGGCAATCACAAAGATTAGGCCTAACGGCAATCCCACACAGAGACCAACTATGAGAGCCAGGTTTTTCTTCTTTGGATGATGAAGATATGGGTTACCTGTCACGCTGCACAGAGTCAAACAATGAAAGGGCCAACATGTGTCATTAACACCCGTAGAGCCATAAAAGGATACAGGCCTAAGTTAGAACTCACAAAATAGCCTTCCTACTTGTAAGTTATTTTCTTGCTTTTGGTGATGCTCTTTGTGTTGTTACTGATCAAAACAGTAAACAAGAAAATAGAAAACCAGAAGCTATATTTTTTGTGATAAGGAAGAGAAGCGCAGAGAAAACAGAACACAAACTTACATACGTCTGTTCTAAAGGAAACTGTCAAGTACAGGACAACTTAAACAAAGCAAAAAACTGCTCACGTACGTGCAACACATAACTGCACATAAACGTGCTATTAACTTCCTAGAAAATAGCAAAAACACTAAATAAATAACTAAATTGAACTTGGCTGTTTTTTAATAAAAAAACAGAGTAAAACAGAGCAGAAAACAGAACAGAAAACAGAGTAAAAAAAAAACAAAACAGAAAACAGCAACTTGAGACATCATAATCCAACAAACTCCTCCTTGGATCAGTTGCTGCTGCATACTCCAATTTTCTTTCTTAATACTTCAAATCTTCCAGCTTGAAGTGGTTTTGTGAACATGTCTGCAAGCTGATCTTCAGATCTGCAATAGACCAACTTAACTTCGCCACTTTGTTGCACCTCACGCAGAAAGAAAAATTTGACTTTGAAATGCTTGGTTTTGCCATGGAAAACTGGATTTCGTGATATTGCTAAAGCAGCCCGATTATCCACATTAACTTCAATGCAATCACTAGAATTCAACCACATTCTTCATTATCTTCTTCAGCCATAAAGCTTGATTTGCGACTGCAGAGATGTTGCTATAAACTCAGCCTCCGCAGAGGCGAGCTACAATTTCTTGCTTTTTAGAACACCAGGAGAAACAAGCAGAACCAAGACTGAAACAATACCGGACGTACTTTTCATGTCATCCACTTGAACCAGCCCAGGTCACTATCGAAAATCCTTGTAAATTAAACTTGACCTTTCTTAAACTTCACACCAAAGAACAATGTTCCTTTGAGATACCTCAAAACCCTTTTGCTGCAATCAAATGTAATCGACTAGGACTACTCATAAACCCGGATAAAACACTCACAAAGCAAATAGAATATCTGGTCCGGTTGCTTTGTAAGATACATGAGACACCCAATCGACTTCTATACATAGAAGGATCTATCGCATCTGTTCCATCATTCTTCGCAACTTTTCTTTAGCAGCCATAGGAGTGCTTACACTTCGACAATCTTCCATCCGAAACTTCTTTAGAATTTCTTTCATGTATTTTTTCCGACAGATGAAGATCTCATATGAAGCCTGTTTGACTTCCAAACCCAAAAAATAAGCCATCTTTCCCAAGTCTGACATCTCAAAAACTGCAAATAGATCTTGCTTCACCTTCTCTATCAATTCCATATCATTCCCCGTCACTAATAGATCATCTACATAAAGTGACAGAATTACAACACTGTGATTCACCTTCTTGACATAAAGAGTGAACTCACTTAAACTTTTCACAAAACCAAAATCTTGCAAATATCGATCTATCTTCCCATACCAAGCTCTTGGAGCCTGCTTCAGTCCATATAGAGCTTTCTTCAACCTGTATACACTTTCTTCTTGCCCTTTGATACTAAAGCCTTCAGGTTGTTCAACAAAAATCTCCTCCTCAAGCTCTCCATTCAGAAATGCAGACTTGACATCTAACCTGAAATATAGGCCACCCCTTCTCTGCGCAATAGCTAACAAGAACCTTATTGTATCAAGTCGTGCAACGGGAGCAAATGTTTCAGAATAGTCTACTCCCCATATTTGTGCATAGCCTTTCACTACCAGTCTAGCTTTGTGCTTATTGACAGAACCATCAGGATTAAGTTTTGTTCTAAACACCCACTTAACCCCAATCACATTCTTATCAGATGGTCTGTCAACAAGCTCCCATGTGTGGTTTTTCTGGATCATTGCAATCTCCTCCGCATTGCCGCAATCCACCTCGATCCTCCTTAGCTTCCACAAAGTTAGATGGTTCAAGCATTGCCACATTGCTTCTTTCATAGATTTCAGCAAGTGACCTTGTGCCCCTCATTGGTAAATCATCCACACCGTCTTCCAATCCATCTATAACTTCATCAACCTCTACATCTCGTTGTAGGTTGTTTTTCGAACGCCGCTTTTCGCACTCTTTCCTTCCATCCAATTCCACTCATCTTCCTCTAGAAAAACAACATCTCTCGCTTACAGTCACCTTCCCCGTCATAGGGTGAAAAATCCTATAAGCCTTTGATTGGAGATGTACCCAATGAAGATTCCAAGCTCAGCTCTTTTATCCAACTTGTCCCTCTTGACCTTAGGAACATGAGTGTAACACAAACACCCAAAAACCTTCAAATTTTTCATAGAAGGTTTAACACCATACCAGACTTCAAAAGGTGTTGACCTCTCTAAGGCCTTTGTGGGCAACTGTTCAACAAGAACACGCAAGATTAGCCGCCTCGGCCCTTAACTTCTTAGGCAACATCTTCTCCCGCATCATACATCCGGCCATCTCCATAATACTTCTATTTTTCCTCTCACCGACCCCATTCTCGTTGAGGTGAATAGGGAGCATGAACCGCCGCACAATTCCCGCTTGCTCACAATTCAACTTAAACTTGTGAGCAAAGATACTCGAACCATTATCGACCTAAGCATTTTAATTTTCTTCCCACTCGATTCTCAACTAAGGCTTTAAACTTCGCAAACACATCAAAGCAACTTCAGACTTGGCTCGCAGAAAATAAATCCAACTCATCCTAGTCATATCATCGTGAAGGTAATGAAATACCTACTACCATTGAGAGAAGACTCAGACATAGGTCCACATAAATCTGTGTGGACCAATTGCAGCTTCTCACATGCTCTCCACCTCCTCCTTTGAAAGGAAATCGACTTGCTTGCCAAGAAGACAAGTTTTGCACTGTGGAAATTCCTCCTCCAAACTTGGCAAGTCATCCGCAAGCTATTTTCTCCGCATAAACGACATGCTCTTCCCCCGTGAACATGCCCAAGTCTTTTATGCCATATCTCTGCATTTTCTTCTTTGCACTTTAAAACCATTTGTTGCATCTCTTGTGGCTTGAACATGAAACTTTTGTCCTCCATTGGAATTCTTAGCACTTCTTTGCTATCTCGCATTATTAATAAGACATTCCTTCCCTTCGAACTTCACTTTATAGCCCTTCTCAACTAATTGACCAACACTTAACAGATTATGGTCAATATTTGGCACAAAGAGAACATCACCGATCGCTTCACCTCCCGATTTCCTTCAATAGCCACCGTATGCCCTTCCCTTGCACTTCGATATACCGTCCATTGCCAATTCCGACTGGACCCGACCGACTGTCTAGACTCCTAAATAGCTTCGAATTGCCAGTCATATGATTGGTACAGCCACTATCCACCAGCCATGCATCATTCCCAACAGAAGATTCAGAAAAAAAAAAAGAAGCTACGAACAAGTGCTCTTCCTCGTTTCATTCACTGCTACCCGGGCTTTTCCGCTTGTCGGTAATTTTTTTTTTGCAGATGGCTTCCATATGACCCAACTTGTGACATCTTCTCGCATCTAGCATCGGGCTTTCTCCAACATCTAAAAATCGATGATTAGTTCCACCACGTATTGACAAGGCTTTTTGTTCATCTTCCATTTGCTAGACCCACCGGAATTTCCTTCTTTTGCTACAAACTTAGAGTCACCAGCATTTTCTCTAAACTGAATCCATTTCTTCCCTTTGCCTCCATCATTTGATTTCACTCTAGCTTGCAGCGCACCCTCTACAAACTCTTCTCTTCTCATCAGTCTTCTGTGCTCCTGTGCCTGCAGAGCATTTAACAATTCTGCAAGCTTTATATCAGGTAAGTCTCTTGTATTTTCCAGAGACGCTATGGTGGCTTCGAACTTCTCTGGAAGAGACACCAGAATCTTCTGAACAAGCCTTTCATCCTTCAAGTCGGTCCCTAAAACTCTGATTTTTTCAGCTATCCCAACCAACCTATCGAGTACTCCTTCACCGACTCGAATCCTTCATCCGCTGTCTCTCAAACTCCCTCAAGAGATTCAGCACCTTCATGCCTCTTATCTTCTCATCTCCCTCGTATTCATCCTTCAAGAAATCCCATATTGCCTTTGCAGAATCACATCTCATGATCCTTGTGAAGATAGTGGGTGAAACAAAGAACAGATGGGCATGACTTTGCCTTGGCCTTCCTTGTGATTCTCTTTATGGTACTTTATCCGATTCAAGGTTGGATTGTCCGGAAGTGGAGCAACCTCATAATCATCCTCCACAGCCTCCCACAAATCATGACCCTCCAAAATGCCGTCATCTTGACAGCCCATGCTTGATAATTCTCTCCAAGAAATACCGGAGAAGCCATTGCAGAGAAACCACTCGACCCTATCTCCATCACCCTTTAACTTCTTTACACTTCGATACTTGCTTCACTTCACAGTCCCTCAAGATCATACACGCCCGATACCACCGTTGTTACCGATCAAAACAGTAAACAAGAAAATAGAAAACCAGAAGCTATATTTTTTGTGATAAGGAAGAGAAGCGCAGAGAAAACAGAACACAAACTTACATACGTCCTGTTCTAAAGGAAACTGTCAAGTACAGGACAACTTAAACAAAGCAAAAACTGCTCACGTACGTGCAACACATAACGCACATAAACGTGCTATTAACTTCCTAGAAAATAGCAAAAACACTAAATAAATAACTAAATTGAACTTGGCTGTTTTTTAATAAAAAAAAACAGAGTAAAACAGAGCAGAAAACAGAACAGAAAACAGAGTAAAAACAAAACAAAACAGAAAACAGCAACTTGAGACATCATAATCCAACACTTTGGGATATTGACAGAGAAGTTAATGTTTTGGAGGTTGCTGTGGCAGAAGAGAGACGTTAGAAAAAGCAGATTGGAGGCAAAAAGAACAGGACTTCAATCTGCATATAATGACTTACAGTTGCTTCAAATTGGGAAGTGTCCCTAGGAAACTCGGTATTTGACCATTGAGACTGTTGTTGCTGAGACTTCTGATGCAATACAATAATAGAAGCATATCAGAAAAGATCAAAGCAAAAGATAAAGAATTTTCTGAGCTAATTGGAGAAGCAGCTAATTTACATAGTCTCAAGGGCTTGCATTTGGCTAAAATCTGGAAGAGGACCAACTATGCTGTACCCAGAGAGATCTCTGTGACAATGCCCGTTTCGGGTTAGTAAATTACGAGATAGTGCTGCATCTGGTTACACTGTCCTGAATACCTTGTTTGATGCACTTACATTCTGCTGACTCTTGGCGGGTCCCTACCGTTGCAACCCAACCATTGCCATACGGTATTATTTGGAAAACACGAATCTCCTCTCCATCCCTTCAGCTGCTTGAAGCCATTGATTAAGACCTGAAGACCCTTCACTAGTCTGCCAAGGGGGAAATGAACACATTCAATGACCCTCCCAGGAGAACCTAGTGTGGGAATGATTTGAAGTGAAGGGTTGCCAAAGTAAAGCCCTTCTTTAGTGTAAAATCATTAATATTCCCTGTATGGTGGGGAAAAATAATATATACATACAATTAGAGGGTGTAGGGCATGCGGGCACCGGTACATTAAAATAAGGAATGCAGTTCTGCTGGGCGGTCCATTAGAGACTACCGGGGACAGCCCTGGTAGGTGGTGAAACCCCACCCCTGCCTTCCCACAACAGGCTCCCCAACCAGCCTGGGAAGAAAGAGGCCCTATATCATTTGGAAAACAGGGATCTCCACTCCATCCCTTCAGCTGCTTGAAGCCATCGATTAAGACCTAAAGACCCTTCACTAGTCCTCCAAGGGGGGAATGTAAAAAGAAATAAACCACAGCAGATAAAGCAGAACAAAACCATTACAAACGCACATCTGCGTACATGCATATGTGAGCGAGCATTTACTTACTGTCATCTTGAGAAGTAGTGCTGGTCGCAAGAGGATCGCTGGCTATGTACACTTCAACGGCACTTATAACAGGAGGCAATGCAGAACTAGCATTTTGGCGCAGTTGAATGTTCAGGGTGTCAGTTGATTGAATAATGGCCCATACCCATGTGCAATTCCCGTACTCTGGAGTTAATGTTCCCATGTGCGTATCATCACGGTAGAGGTCGATGAATCTCGAATCATTAACCGAAGCACTTATTTCGGTGAAGTATGCAGCTATGTAGTTGCAGTTAGAAGCCTTGTTTAATGGGAATGACAAATCGATCACATCCTGGGGATTGTTTGCTTCGATCATCAGGATTATTGCAATGTCTGGAGGGAGGTTGACACTGGCGTAGTCATTACCAAAGACATCGCTCTTCACAGCATTCGTGCTTGGTGGATTGTATGGTTGCCATACTCTATTGTACTCATCGATGGGGAACCTTTAAAAGTTCGATAATAAAAGTTAAACCTTTGAAAGCAAGAATCAAACTGAACATGAAATGTAAATCCAACTTGAATGGACCATCCTTCTCTCTAAGAGTTTTGAAGGTTGATTTTTATGTTTCTTACCCAACGATCCCATTTTCCAGATCTTGATCTGAGCCCGCACCGTAATGTACTGATAACTGCTAAGCCAAGCTACATCTTCAGTCATTTTCATACATGCCCTCATCCGAAGGCCATATCTCCAATGTGGAAATGAATGGAAATTGCTTGTCGAGCATTCGAGCTAGGCACACGGTTACATTGTCTCTTTTGGCAGTGTAGATCAACTCATTATATTGGAGCAGGTTGGCCAAAGTGACTGCCACGGTTGCCCATTTGTTCCCATTGAACCCCAAGTCAAAAGTCAGTGATCTTGAGAGGTGGTCGTAGTTGCCATAGTAGAACCTGGCTCTTATGATTTACCTTGTCCACATTGGGGTTGGTAATGTGTAGCAGTTCTCGTTCTGTTGCATGAAGGCACGGAGATTGTTATACAGCTTTAGTATGATGAGGCTGTTGTTTGAGACCTGTTCATTAGTGCCAGTTTGGATGTAATTTTCATCCGCTTGCCAGTAGCTTCCGTCAGCATCATCTGTATAGCTTGAATTGGCTCTGCAATCGATTCTCAGGAGGTCTGGTTTACCTGATATAGTATAGAATAACCGGAAAAATGAATGAACCTACCAAATGACTAGCGAAAAACTAGATAGAAATTGTCTTAATTTGCAGACCAACAGATTACCGGAGAATTTGGTGAGCCATCAAACACATATTGAAGGACAGCAAAAAGTTGCAAAATGCACACTTTTTATCGCCCAGGAAAAGTTTTACTGGTGAATCGATGGATTATACCTTGAGAAAGTGCTTTTACAGCAAAGAGAAGCAGGAACAACAATGTACATGTATCCATTGACATCTTCCTTGTCTTCTTAATCAGCTGAAGTCCAAAGATTGAGGTGATATGCTTTTATAGAATATTAAGCATGTTGCTGTTCGGAAGTTGCTTTTGTGCATGGTTTCTTCCACAAATGGGTCTTACTTTCACATGCCTAGATGAGAACGACTATCGAACAAAGTCGTTTTGTAGTTTTATGTTTGTCTGTTTTGATGTTGCTCCATGATTTCACAGGAAACGAATGCATTTTAATGAATTGCTTCGCAATCAGTTGAACGTTAATGGAATTCACAAGTTGGAGATACAATGAGAAATTGTGGGAAAGCTTCCTCGCTAATTAAGTATTCTGGGGCTGTAGGGAAAGGACATTACACTAAAAGCCACCCGTTTGACTTCTTTTTTTATTTCGAGTAATGCTACATAAATACACAAAGTTTTCACAAAAAGATTGATAAATCAAATTCTGTGCGTGCAATAAACTAACTGTTGTGGTCATTAGTCACTAATCCGGCGACAACAAATGATGCCTGTGCTTACTGTTTTTCTCTTTACCAAACCATCAACTTGTTCTGTTAATATGTTTTATCTAATTCGAATGCATACCGTGGCTAATGCAAAATGAAGGTACTGTTAACTTTACACTGAATTTACTTGTGTGTTGCAGCAAGTAATCATAAGGATAATGATGCAAAAATGGAGGACTAAGATGCGGTGCACAGGTTTGGCCACACACTGACAGAAAAGGAAAGGGAAGTGGATTCAAACCAGGTCGATAATGCAGATTTTTCACATTTTGATAGGCCAATTGTTGACAGCTTTTTTGTAATCTTCCCTTTTGACCTCGTTACCTATCTAACAGGGATGGAAAGAGATGAACATGGATTTGTGTCGAGGACGATATCTAATTTCGTCCAATCATCATTAGACAGCTTACTTTCTTCGACTCACATAAGATACAATACAGATCATTTTCCACAAACTTAGAGCATTAGTTTCATGCTCTTGTTGCCCCTGATGTAGCTCAAGCAACTTATCCATCTTTTTATGTTTGGTCAGCGTTGCTGCTTGTACTTCCTATAGTCTGTGCCCCTGTATTTCCCTTGTTGACCATGAAACTTAAAGAATGATGCCTGGCTAGCTTTTTAGACTTGGAAAATGATTCATGAGCATCAATCGCTACATAGAACAATATTAGGACCTGTTTAAAGAAGTTGCATCGGAACTCTAAGGTCATAAAGTAAAGTGCATTCTTTTTTTCTCGCTTGCATAACATAAAAAGAGTACCAATCAAGATGTATAGAGGAGATATCGCTATCAATTCCTTATGACTTTGGACAAGCTCAAGCTCTTATCGAAGTGATATGAAGCTCAAGGAGCTCTTCGAGCTCACTCATGTCAACCCCACGGATCATCAACGTTTGATTACCATTACCGTTACTGCTTACTGGGAATTCTCCATTTTGCTGAGGATCTGCTTCTTGTCGTTGAGCAGCGGTCGGGGCCTGTCCTTGTGTGGGCCTGCCTAACAATGAGAGAAGGAGAATCAAGCCCAGTAGAGCCAGGCCCAACACCAGCCCAACAGGAAGCCCAATGAGCAACCCCAGATTCTTCTTCTCCTTCGTTGCGTGCCCCGACAAGACCGTGTAAATCTCGATGCCGCTGATGAATGGCGGCGATGTGGAATTACCATCCGGTCGCAACTGGACATTCAAGGTGCCATTCGAGTGTACACGCGCCTCTGCGAGCGTACCGAACTCGTACCATGTGGTAATGGTGGATACATAATCATCGTTAACGTAGAAGTCAAATGTCCTCGTCTCGGACTCGTTGATAGCGCTGGAGAAATAGGCCCTCAAGTAGTGTTGGAGATCGTGGCTCCCGTTGAACGTAAAGGACAAGTTGATCATGTCCACCGGATTTGGCGCTTCGACTGCTCGGTAAAAAACAGAGTCGGGCGGGCATATGTCGTAGTCGCAATGAATAAAGTCAGGAGGGATGCTCACCGCTTTCAGACCGGCCCGAGTATTCGGTTCCGTATTCTATCTTCCTCATCATCATGATAACTATTAGAACAGAAGAATACTCGTGAAAATGACTAAGAGTATGTAGCAATCACTTACGGATGCGTCGGATTCATGATGAAGATGATGAAGGCATCGCACCCAAGGATCCAATCATCTCCATCTGCACCATAATGGTACCGGTGACTTGTGAGCCATGTAGTGTTTTCCTCATCTACAAAATTGTACGGGCTGGGATACAACAGCGACCAAAATTCCAAGGCATTGATGAAGGGGAACTGCTTGTGCTTTGTCTGGACCAAGCAGTCGCTGATGTTATCCTTTTTGGAGTAGTATAGCAGTTCATGGAACTGCGGTTCGGTGTTGGAGGTCATGACGGTAGCCCATTTCATCCCCTCCAACTCCAAGTCAAAAGTAGGCGGATCTAAGCGGCCATCGTAATTTCCATAGTAAAAGGACGCTCTGATCAAATATGTAACTTCTTCAAAAGAAGTAGAAGAAGCCTGTGTAGAACGCAAATTTTGCGCAACCCCAAGATCTCCATAACCAAAACAAGAACATGCATAATTGAGAAAAATAGATTAACGCACCTGTTTTAAGATCCATCGAACATAAAGCAAAAGAAAAAAAAAGGATTACCCACATATCAGGCGGCCCCTCACGTTTAGGGTTAGGTAAACGCATACATGTGAGAATTAGGGTTAGAGAGAGACTTTGAAGACTATTTATAGCAGTTCATGGAACTGCGTAAAAGTATGTGTGCGGGCAGTGCGTAGCAGTTCCTCTTATGCTTTGTGAAGACTCGAAGCGTGTTGAGCTGGGTCGAATTAAGGGAGCTGTGAAGTTGGACGGTTTTGTTGTCACCTGTCTCGGTGTATCCATTATTCGGCATGCCAATGACGATACAAGTCATCATAGTTACTTTGTGATCCGCAATCTATGCTTACACCTACCGGTCACAAAATCAAAGACGAAAGGCAACGATTGAGAAGATGCTACAGAAGCCGAATGGGAAATGCGTTTCTCTTGCATCAGGTATCTATAAAATGCTCAAGGCATCTTTCACAGGTTATCAAATGACTCGGACAGAAAATCTAAGATCTCTCCTCATATTCATTCTCTGTTTCGAAGGGTCCATTTGGTGAGTAAGCTTTCGAAAAATCATAAAATCGCTCATGATCATTCTGAAAATGAAGCATATATAGTGATGCCACACAAGATAAGAACGATGATGGATCACAGGCTGTTACCGAACTGAGAAAGAGCTTTTCCGAGCATGATCAGAACAATCGTCCACAACAAGAACTGTGACCCCATGGATAAAGAAGTGTCTGTAAATCTGTATGGAATATCCTAACTTAAAACCAAAGGAAGCGACCTTCATATATAAATCGATAATAATTGTAACTGGTTCTTGCAATATTTGATAATAAAAAAAAAAAAAATTGGACCTTTTTTATGTTTATCTCTTCGCTTTACAACTCTCTTTCTGGTCCTCATTGTCTTCTTCTTTCCGGCCATTCAGTGAAGAGCAAGCCTTCGGCAATCTGGAAAAAAGGAATTTCCCGGGACTAAACAATGCATTTTAATGAATTGCTCTGCCATCAATTGGACATCAACGGAATGAGAAATTGTGGGAGAGCTTCCTTGCTAATTAAGTAGTCTGGAAGTGCAGAGAAAGGAAAGAGATGAACGTCGATTTGTGTCTAGGACGAGATCTGATTTCGTCCAATCATCAATCTCGGACGGTTTACTTTCTTTGACCCTCATAAGATACATTAGATACCCTTTTCTACAAACTTGGACGGTATTGGCTATTGGGTGATCAAAATGAGTGGGGGAGCTGATTTAAACAATCTGAATTGTCTGATATCATTTTGACTGACGTAACATCATTTTAAGAGGTTACATCAATATCTAAGTTGATACTTTCCTCTCACAATTTTGATAAATGCCTTAAATTGACCCATATTTGAACTATTGATATATTTGACTGAATGAAAAGAAAATTTGGTGCTTGACTATAAAACAGATAATATTTCAGCTATTGGAACTTTTTTTTTTTTTTTGGCAAAGTTGATCAGTTAGACCTTTAGCCAATGCGCCAAGGTTGGATGCATTCACATGGCGTAAGTCAAAGAATCATACGCCAAGCTATGCCAATGATGTTGATTCTCGGAAATCCACATCAGATTACATAACGATCTTTGCAAGGGAGCTGTTTCATTGCCATTGAGATTGCAAAAATGTACTGTTTTGTCTAGAACTGAAGTATATTGCTATTATTGAAGGAGGTGAATACCGCTTATGGATGCAAAAATTCTTATAAGAGTTAGGCTTGAAGGGATAGAAGTTTGTTTTATATTGCGATAGTATGAGTACTATCTATCTTAGTAGGAGTTCAGTGGTGCATTCAAGATCAAAGCATGTTGATGTTAGTAGAGTCCAGTGGTGCATTCAAGATCGAAGTATGTTGATGTGAAGTATCATTAGATTCGAAAGAAGTTAGAAAAGAAGATTTTCCTACTTGAAAAAATCCACACTAACAACAATAGATGTCGAACATTGCCCATGGTGAGGTTTGACGCTTGTAGAAGAAAAGCGGGCATAATAGATCTTTCCACATCAGATGGAGGTGGAGATTTGTTGGCTGGGTCCATCTTCATGTGGGGCCCAGCTAGCATTAAATAAAAGAAAAATAAAAGAAAAGAACAAAACAAATGGAAGTGGTGGTCGTGCAATGGTCTACGCCCAAAGTGAGGAGAGAGAAAGAAATAGTAACTACCAAAACAAGGGAGAAGAAAGGAAAAGAAAAGGGCTGCAATTTTGTGGTCCCAATTCGAAGTATGTTGTTCGTGAGACCAAGGGCTATAAGTTGATGGTTTTTGTTCATCGAGAATCGCCTCCAAAGTCTCTCATTATGGTTAGGGTTTTCTTGCTCCGAATTTGTTTATTCACCTATATGATAATGAAATGAGACTGTAATGTTAATGTTGAGCATCTGGTGTGTGACTAGAGAAGAGCATTTTGTGTATTTTTCTATTTTTGGTGATTAGTGGATGTTTTTGGGCAGTTTGTAGTTTTTCTCTCATTGAGTTTTCCACGTTAAATCTTTGGTATCCTAATTTGCTTTGTCTACTTATCATTTCTGCACTATATTTGTATATTGTGAGGCTATATATTGCTGATTGTTGTTAGGGGTAAAGAAAATTTCAGTTGATTTACTTTTAGGAGAGAAATTGATCTTGGATTGTGCTTGGTTCATGGTGAATTATTGTCCCCGGGTCTCGCCAACAACTCGTTCTATCTCGATATGGTAAACAGAGTCAATTATGGTAGTTCGGCAAATGTAGCAGGGTCCAATGTGGGTCTATTTGTTGTTAGGGTGAGTTTTAGGGAAAATGGAAAAAAAAAAAAAATCTCTTTCCTAAATGCATTCATTCAGCTACGAAGGTGAGATTAGCCCTCGACAAACACAGATATGTTGAAAGTCAACCATATGAATGAAAACAAAGTACCTTGAGACGGACTGAAGAAAAGCAGGAAGAACGGCACTCCAATCTCCATTTGAGCTCCTCTTGTTCTAGTCCATCAGGTTATTGTGGTTCGGGAGCAGGCTTTTATAGAGTAGTAGACAGCTAAAAGAAAAGAAAATTCGGTCCATCTGAAGTCACTCTGGCAGATGCTTTAGTTTAGTTGATTCCAAAGAAGATTTGAGGCTTCTCTTTTACCAGTATGGTCACCTGATACATTTCCTTCGAAAATTTTTCTGTTTCGTCACTCCCAACTCTCAAACAATGATCGGCTCCTTAGCCCTGTCATTGCTCCTATCAAATTGAAGGAATTCGGGCTTCCTTTGAGACCGTGTCTCATGCATAGCAAAGCAGGGAATAATTTGTTAACAAATTGAGACGACGAGATTGTTTGAGACTAGTGTACCAGATGACCGAAAAACACCCAATTATTCGGTTTCAAGCTTACGGATTTTTCAGTACGGTCAAGCTGTACAAGTCAAATCTTTTGAGATCAACTTCAAATGGACAAAGCCAAAATGCAACCTGTATGCAGGATTTGGGATGAATGCTCATTTTATAATGCAGGAAAACATAGTCCTCAGTTTACTTCTAACATTGGCCTCCTCGCCCAATTCTGTCTATTTTTTTCATTCACAATGCCATGCTTCTTTTTAAGAATATGCAAGAAGATGCAACTCTGCGTCAAAGGAAAAATTCATGGCTTCAGTTACATTGTCATGTCCATCGAGGGAACAAAAGAAAACATCTTCAATTGAATTTTTTCCAGGAAAAGGTTGTTCAGTGAAAGGGGTCCATTTCTATGGTCAACTGTGTGTATGATCAAATCATGCCAGTATCATTGGCACATTATGGGCATGAGTAATAGTAAATAAGCAGTAATTGCATAGAAAAAGTTCTTTTCTAAATGCAAGATCAATTTAAAGCCATTGATGCTGAATCCAGAGAGTCGTGCCACAGCAAGTATGTACACTGAAATAGACAACTTTACATCTCAAGAAAAGAGGATGCCTCCAGGATCCCATTAAGCTGAACACTTGCATTTAGTAAATTTTTATGTCGACAGCCAAAACTTTCTGGAGCGAATCGGAGCAAAAGCTCTCAGCCTCCAGCACATGTTCATTCGTGGTATTTCCAAAGGAAAGAGACATGCTATCTTCCCGAGCTGAGAAGATCTCAGGGCTTTTTTATCTGCCCGATCAATTTATTTATATCGCGTACATCTTCTTGTATTCGTTGGTGAGGATCTCCGAATCCGACATCGCTGAAACAGACCAAGACCTTGACCTACTTCCCAACGAGGACCTCCTTATGTTCCTCATGTTGGAGGCCTCGATACGATGCATAATGACCCAATAAATCATCGTGCCGAGAGTAGTGGCCATAATGGTTGTCCCTATGATGGTCACCCCTATTGCCAGCCACCTTTCTTTCTGACCAACCACGATAAATGAGAGTGCCAAATATGCAACCGAGACCAGCACGCAGGCCAGCCACATTAACTTGTTGATAATCGCCATCATCTGCTTCTTGGCCTTGCTCTCGATGACCACGACGGATGTTTGGACCACCACCACAGCCAGGGATATGAAGAGAGCAACCGAGTCAAAAATAAAGAAAATTACAAATGGAACTTGCGGAGCAATGTTCGCTTCCCCGAGAGATTGACCCGGGGGGATTTCAGTAGGCTCATCCACGTATTGACCTGGGACAGTGAAGATGGCTGCGAAAGCGACAGTGGCGATGAGGACAGCCACCACGGTGGTGGAGTTGATGGCATTGTTGAGGCCTTCAGAGTGCATTTTGTTGAGGCGCTTGGCAATGCCCTGGACACGTTTTCTTGTTTGACGGGTGTGCTCGAGCTGGTAGTGGACTTCGTGTTTTATGTCGCTCACGGTTTGTTTCAGCTCACGAGCAGCACTGGTTGCTTGTGGCTGGATGGCCTTGGCACTCTGCACGCCATTCTCCTGGAGGATGATCGCAACATTGCAGTGACCCATTTTTTCTGCTGTATCAAGGGCAGTCTCGCCAGACCGGTTAATGAGTTCAGTGTTAATTTCACTGCACCTGAGCAGCAACTGAACAATCTGCAGGTATGTAAGATTTAAGGTGTTAGGATGCTTGTCTTTCTATATGCTCAGACATGGAAAGGGTACCCATCTGGCAGTTAAAGATGGAGATGTGGAAGCGATAGTTTAAGGATCGAAAGATTTGTCAAAATGCTAGCCCAACAACTTAATTCCACAAGTAGGATGGTCATATATTCTAATTTTCTATCACCATGAAAGGCAGGCTTGGTTTTTCCTTCATCTGACAATATTGCAGATACTTGTCCAAAAGCAATGCAGCATGAAAAAATAAAACATCTACCGAATCAAGATAAAAAATGGGTTTGTTTCCATTATCTAGCTTTGATTTGCCACCGAGACAATCAACCTGTCTGCTTATTAGATGAGTTGGTAATTTAGAAGATTCAATCAAATGTTTTTGGCAGAAGTAATGAGCAGTTAAACCCTGAACCAACCCACATAAGTATCATCAATCAATGAAATTAAAGTGCTATTAGCAAACCATTGCAATTGGGGGGCTTTAGTCCCTATATTGGGGAACTAGTAACAAGTGTTTACAGCTAGCATTTCCATTGTCATTAACAGAGGGAGCGTCAAAGTTGGCTCTTTGGATCAATGAAAGGCTTTACAGTATAATCTCAAGTCAATCCTAATAATAGATGAACTGCCTTACGGTATAATCTCAAGTCAATCCTAATAATAGATGAACCGCCTAATCTAGTCTTGCCTAACATGTATATCTGAAACGACTGGATGACATCTTCCAAAATCCATGTATTTACTTGCAATTTGTAAGTTACATTCTTTTTCTGTATCAAGACTTCAAGAGCAAACTGGATCATAAATGCAGCAGCTCAAAAAATTTGAAATTGTGCTGTTAGAGCTTAGACAATTCATCCTGCTTTAGCTCACCATGCCTTCTTACTTTAAAGCAGAAACATACTTTGTCACGACCAGTTGTGATGTTTGGATCAGCAAAACATAGTAGAAGCAGTAAAATTTACCTGATCTCTGCCCTTCCTGCTTGCTATATGCAATGAGGTGTTGCCCTTAGTATCTACCATGTTGATTGAGGATGGATCTGCTCTTATCAACTCATCCACAACTACGACACTCTGACCCTTAACAGCCATGTGCAATGCCGTCTGCCCCTTTTTATCAACACGAGTCACAATACTAGGCTCTCTATCAAGAAGTGACTTTACCACCTCCAAATGCCCATTTCTTGCGGCTGAATGCAATGCTGTTTTCCCATTACTTTTCGCTATTGTTGCCAACCCACTTCCGGCCTCCAACAACACATTCACCACATCAATATGGCCTTGTGTTGCGGCCGTGTGAAGTGCCGTCGTATTTGACGTGTCCACCGTCATTGCCAATTCCGGATGCACCTCCAAGAGTACCTTTAGTATATCTGAGAGAGGGTAAAAATCAATCAATTCCAATATACCTTACAATGACAAACGAAATGCCCCAGATAGCTAAAAGATCATTACACAGCAGATACATACCCAAATCCCCTTGTTTGGCAGCAATGTGTAGCGCATCAAAACCGTTTCTTGCCTTGATTCCTGCATCGGCTAGATCATAGTGCTTGATCATTTCCCTCACAACATCAAGATAGCCATATTCGGCGGCAACATAAAGGGCAGTTTCGCCAGCTTGATTTTGCTTCTCCAGCAATTCCTTCAACTCTGCCTCTGCCTCACCGGCTTTAGAAATGATTTCCATTATCACAGCCAGATGACCTGCTCTCGCCGCAGAATGCAGGGCCGTATCATCCCGCTTCCCCGTTAACTGCTTGGTCATCTTCTTCCTTGGCTGGCTTGGCTGCCCAGCTGGTGACTCCATGCCTATTTAATTGCGCAAAAATCCCTGTCCTCAGTTGGTTCTGCTCAGCAATATGGATTTCCCTCTCCTTCCATCAAACACGACAACAATCGCGCTTTCAACCCGCAAAGCAGGGTAATCCGCATCCAGCAGTCCGAGCTCAGAATGGGTAATGAGAACTTCTAAGGAGCACCGTGACGACACAAGAAACCTTCCCTTTTTCTCTCACTTCTTGATCTCACAACATCTTGGTTCTGGCATATCTCGCATCCTCATCAACATCCTGTTCATCCAGAAACACCCCCAGATTAGATTGGCCCCCACAACATCATAACCAAAGCTCTCATTGATCCATTTTTCTACATCGAACACGACCAAACTCGCATGAAAAGAACCATTTACGCTCATCTTAATGCTCATTAAAAAGAAAAAAAAAGAAAAAAAGGGGAGAGACAAAGAAGAACCCAGAAACCGGAAGAGCTGAAAAAACCTGCAGTCCTCTTCATTCTTGATCAAGAACATGAATTCAGAAAAAAGAACCATGAAAAAGAAAAAAAAGGGTCTTCCTTGTTATACCTGGGTCAGACACAAGCGAGCTCCCGGCTTCTCGTTTCCCCTTGCAGCCGACGCCGAGAGAAACCCACACGGCTCAGGGGAGGATCATCAAAACACACCCCCCTGCGCAAAAGGGATTTCTCGGGAGAAGGAAGAACCACACCGCCAGAAAGAAAACCTTTTCGAGCGTCCTTTCCTACGGATTCAAAAGACGGAATAGAGAATAAACTACGTATGTGCAACACATGCTCCCAACGGCTTTTGTTGTGGATCGCTTGGGGTTTTATATGAATCGCACCTCCAGGAGCCAATGAAAAGAAGGCGAGGCCTCCGTTCAAATGTGCGAGTGATGATGACCACGATTGCTACAGAAAATAAATTCACGGGCCAAATGGGAAAAAAAAAAAAAGGAAAATCAGGAAATTAAAACGAGGGAAAAAAAAAAGAAAAAAAGAAGAAGATGATTTGCAGAGGAAACAGCAACAAGAAGAGAGGTAAAAAAAAAAAAGAAAAACCAGAGGTGGGTGTGAGGTTAAAGAAAAACCAACAGAAATAACAGAACCACGCGCCTTCTTAACTGGCGGGCGCGTGCGGGTCAACGGCTCTGGTTTAACCTTGGCTTGACGTGAGAGCAAGCATGCGGAAATTCAAGGCCTCAAATTCGTCCGCGGAAATACGGACCCCGTTCTCAACGTGTGTTGATGTAACATGACAGACGCGAAAATCCAAATACCCTTTTTCTCTTTCTTTGTCGATATGTTCATGCCCCGTTGAAAGTCGATCTTTCACATATTCATCGAATCTCCATACTTCATATGCGAGAGCCTAAGGTACTGTAGATATTTCTATAAGGATTAAGTTTAATACTTGCCGTGTTATTACGTGTGATGTAATCGTTATTCTTTGAATATGTATATACATAACTACCTTTACTTAGAACATTTTTATTAGATCCATGACATGACGTTGAAAATATAATATCCGGTCATGATTCTTAGCGATTGAATAGTATTTACCAAAATTATATGGTTCCAAAAAGGAGCACTGCTCTCTCCCACCTCCGTTGCCGTGGATCAGCATGTACAAGTTTTTCAAGTCTCGAGTGGTGTCACGACAGACCCTCCCCACTTTACAAAAACGTTGAAATATGGTCACTCCTAGGATGGTGACGATAACTATTTAGGGTTAGCTTTCGCCCTGTCTTTATCCAAGGCGCCATTTTACCTTTTCAATCAACTAGACGAAGAATTCTGGATGCATCTAGATGGTGTGAACGCTCGAATCAGCCGAGTTGAAAAATTGAAGAATTCATGGTACGTCCCACCATCGAAGAGCCAATCGGGAGTGATCGCGAGAGGGGAGGGCACCAAAAGGTTTCATAATCGCAAATTATTGCCTGCTTTTCAACTCTCCCACCTTAAAGCGAAAAAGCTAGGGGAAGAGAAAAGCCAAAAGAGAATGATGGAGAGTTATAAATAGTGGACGGAGATGAAATTGAGGACGGCCAGAAAGCACCACGTCGATATTTTTAGTGGGTCACAGCTATGACACCATGTATGCACAAAGCCAAAGGAAAAAAAAAAAAAAACCCTAAGTTCAACTACCCATAATTCACCTACGCAAAAGCAAGGCCCGTCCCACCGATTCGTCCGCTTTGATGGATAATTGAGAAGCGATTTTCATTCTTACATGCTTTATATATGTATATGTATGTACGCAAGGCTTACAAAGAGATTGGTCTCGGAGTCGAATAAAGATAGAAGAAAAAAGGGTATTGATTAGGATCTTTATTAGTGCGCCATTTTTGTGACAAAAAGAGGTTTGGTCGTGGTGGGTGCAATGATGGGATCGGTGGAACTTAACAGATTTTACTCTTCAACCCTAACGAAGCATTTTATCGACCAGCAAAATTACTTTGGTAATTTTAAAGTCAAGTATATTGAGTTTCGTTTTTCGAATCCTTTGTTTTAGGGTTAATATTATGAAAAAACTCCAAACTGGTACGCTTGTAATAAATTCACTCCAAAATAATTTCTTGATCACGAAAAATCCCAAATTGGTACACTCATGATAAATTTATCTTAAATAATCAGAAAAAACCCTAAACTGGTACATATGTGATAAATTTATCCTAAACTAATTTGTTTGATTGCCACAAACCACAAAAATATAACATTTGTTTAATTAGATTAATAACACAAAAAATCATAAAATGAATACGACTATGACAAGCAAATAGTAAAATCCCAAACTAGTATATTAGTTTACTATCACGTGTTGTTCAACTTAGTAAAATTAAATATATCAGGTAAATTTATCAAAAGTATTTCAGTTTGAAGTTTTTGGTGGTCGAAAAATTAGTTTAGAATAAATTTATTACAAGTGTATTCTAGGTTTAAGATATTTCAGAATATTAATTCTATAAATTATATTAGAAGAAGGAGAGGAGGAAAAGTACTAAAAATATAGAAAAATAATAAAATATAAACAGAAATGAAATGTGTTTGCAAGCTTCTAAGGGCCCCGCGTCCACGCAAGTGGACCGCGAGTGGCTTTTGGACGGACACGGCGACGCCCCCACGTTGATCTCCACGTCCGGACAAAAGCCGGGACGGTCCGGGCCGGGCCCCACGCGAGTCCTTCCCACTCGCCGGTAATCGACCGGCTCCTGACCCGGAGAGTGCGCTCCACGCGCTCGCGGCTGGGTCCCCGTCCAGGTGATGTGATGATGACTCGGGCGGGACGAGCTGGCCGACAAGACAAGCGCCGATCCCGCGCGCGTGGATGAATCCCGTTTTTATCCGGCAGCTGATGACGAGGACTCCGCAGAGATCCAACAAAATAAACGACCCGAAAAACTAACGGGATTGCCTGAATCCCCGGGCCTCGGAAACCCTTTTTTCTTTAATCGGAAATACCGTCGTCGGCGATGATCGTGGCCTCTCGAAAGAACCGATAACTGCAGCTTTAGTACAATTGCTAGCATTAGTAACTCTTGCTACGTTTAATGACCACAGTATCACCAAAAAAAAGAAAAAAAAGAAGGGTATTCCCTTGTAGATTTTGAGTGTAAATGTAAAATTGTAAGATTTTAGAAAGGAGCCAAATGTGATTAGTGAACGCGTCATTACATCTTCAAAATAAATCAAACGGGATTTGACAAGTGCTATGATGCATCGAACTGACAAAACCCACTTCGAATTTTAAGCAAATTAGGTTTATTTACTAATCGGGATTCCCTAAAATATATTTGTCCTTGGAATCAATAGGAGAGACCAAAGCTAGAGGACCTGCCTGGTATGATTGGGGTCTTGTGATGCATCATGCTGATGGAGGATTCTGAATAAGATATGGAGAGCTAGCCGACGGAGACCATTGACTTATGTAGATAATTTGGATGAGAGATTTTTTTTTTTTTAATTTATGTGCCAATTTCCCATGGTGCCTGCACACCATACTTATATGTCTTTATCCGGAATTATTCACAATCCTCAGACACAACCGCACGCATCGTCTAAACAGTGCTTGATTGACAACTTCTTGTATTCTTAGAATTATGTTTGCCAATCCGTCAGACTAAATTGATTGTGGTTTAAGAATTGGATTAACTTATAGGACCTCGACAAGTCATTCTTAGTGTGCTTGATGCAAAGTCTGGCCATGCTTCATCTACAGATTGGCCATTATACAACTTTCGTTGGGGGGGCGCGGAATAATTATGTCTAAAGTCAATTTGTTTTGCGAAAAATAAATTATTTAGAAAATATTTTTCTTAAAATCGATCACTTACGTCGCTTATAAAAAACTTAATGTACAAAGAATACTTTGTTGCCCATGGAGTTGTTTAGACATAAATTTTTGTCGATGTTGTCTACACCCATAATTGATCTGGTTGATATGTGTTTGGAACAAGGGTAAGAAATATACAACATTTGGGTAGAAATAAGTTGCAATCACATGCATAACATATGGATGCCATCTTATATATATTGGACCATCAAAGCAAATGCACGGTGATTGACAATAAATTAAAGAAATGCCATATGTCTAGTTTTTGAAATACGATGACAAACAATTGGTAGCCACTTGTATGAACACTAATGGGAATTTCTTATTAGAGGCGCTTTAGATATTACTCCAAGTGCCAAGAGAGTTGGCATCAAGGAAGCATGTCGTAGAAAGAACAACTGCTATTCGAAGACCTAGCTATGAAATGGTCATCAATAATTGCACAATTCTCAAAACACGATGAGGACAAATATGCAAAGCATGAGCGAAATGGGTTTACAAGAATAAAGGAATATGGGCAAAGCCAATAGTGGATACTGACCATCGGCCGTGGTGGCTCCGCCGGATAAGAACTCCGTTGATCCTTCCCCAAAAGTGAGGGGTTCGAAACCCAGTGGAGGAATTTGGTGTCTTAAGTATGGCGCCGGGGTGGTGGGTCCTCTGCTAGCATCATTCCAGGATTTACCTGCCAGCTACCAGCTGTACGGGATTCCTTGGGTATAAAAAAAAAAATAATAATAATAATAATGGATACTGGAGAAGATGCAACTGCTGAGTGATTATCACATCTTCACAATCACCTGACAAGCTTGACAAATCACTCAAATATTATTTTTTATCTTTACTTTTCCCATACTACACTTTAATTTAGTTATAGCTTTCAGATTCTCGTCTTCAATTAGATTCCGACATGTTTCTTCATCCTAATACCTCGTCGTTGATTAAATTCCGACATTGTATCTTACTATCTTCAACTTGTGTTGTTGATTAAATTCCAACATAGTTGAAGACTGATATTGTAATTTTTGGGTCTTGTCGTTGATTAAATTCCAACTTGGTCTAAGATTGTATAGTGTTGTTTGGATTAAATAAGTTTGATTCCTTATTGCATGAGATATCCTCTGTCTGAAATTGGCGCAAAACCCTTGTCTACTTTGATAAAACCGAAGAACGACTTTCAGTGAAAAATATTTCATGATGAGAGCAATTCCGGCGAAATAGATGCGAAAACATTTTTTATTGGCTAGTTATGTCGAGCAACACGAGAGATTATTTTCTAGAAAATATTTTTCAAATCATTCATTGTCCACTAAATAAATGGAACGGTAATCTCTCATGGCATGTAGTTAACCAAATGAAATTAGTCCTTTCGTGGTCTGCTTTTAACTATAATATGCGTGTTGGTGCAGTTTAATATAGCTAGGAACATGCAGACGCACTGGGTTTGTCCCCCTTGATTTAAGCAAACTCCCGTTTGTGATTGGAGATCAATGATACCCCTCGAGAGCAGATATTATTGGGAGAAGATCAAGAGGGCTAAGGCAGACAGGCAGGCAGGGATTAGATAGCCCTCGATTTAACCGAATGATGATGATGCCATGAAGAAAGTTTGGATTCTACTTTACAAGAAAAAGGAGGTACTTAGCGTTGAAGGAAGCTTATTTATATGAGGAAAACTAAAGCTGGGGGTCTAAAGAAGCCGTAGATCCAACTTTCACATATTCACTTTCTCCTGCAAAGTTGCGGTCGCAGTCTTCGGGATTCTCATTGCCTCTTCAAATCTCCTTTTACAAAGTCCAATTGAAGATGCCAGCACTGGCCATAAAGGTCACATGCAGACAATTTAACTCGACAAAAACATCCCGTGGTAAGTAAGACGAAGACACTAACCTAAGTAGATAAAAAGTCCCGAGCTCTTAAAATGCTGCACTAAAACATGGGTTAAGTAAGGAGAATGCTAAAACTCGAATGGGTTAACTCAACGTGAGATTTTTCTTTTTTGAAAATTTATATAGACATGCTCGTTTTTTTTTTGTACCAAATCAGTTTTTACATGATTTTAAAAGGGCAAAGAAAGGAATTTATGGTGTTTTATAGAGGTGGGAATCTCCATCGCACATGCTGCTCCGCATATTGTAAGGCCTCTAATGTCCCTCTCACAATTACTTCCTCAAGTGTGATGTAATTTATATGGTTTCAATGAGGAGTAGACAATGTAACAAAGACTAGTGTCAATTTACTTCTTGAGTATGGAGTCAAAATTGACCCGTCGTTCAAGCGAATTATATGCAGCTTTTGCTGACCGAAGGATTAAAAAAAAAAAAAAAAAAAAAGGACCAAGTGTCCATATGACGATCTACAGAATCGAGGAAAGAGAAGCCCCCAATAGTATAAAGGTTTCGGTCACGATCATTAACCGGAAATTTTGGTTGACATAACTTTAATACAGCTTTTTCTCACTGACATATTATCCACCGAGGACAACGCTACTATTCCATTTTAATATTTTCTTTTTCAATGCAGGTAAATATTTTTAAGAATTGGTAAATTTCTAAAAGAATTGGTAAATATAAAAGAAAGAACCATTGGTAAAACTTATAGACCACTAGATTTCCCTGTAACTTTATTAGTAACCACCGTCAGTCTTTTAGAATTACAAATTTTCTTAATAGTAAAAAATTATCATCTTGTCTTCTCTTTTATTAATTTTTATTTGCCTTTCTTACTAATTTTTTTATACTTGACAATGTTTCTTGAAATTCACTAGAGTAGACAAGCTCGGTATTTTCGACACAAATCAATAGAATTCATCAACCATAGCACACGCATTTTAGAGGACATAAAAAAATTACTTAATTCGAAGTCTTAGTTAATGGGGGCACAAGAATTCAAGCTACAATCAACAATCTCCAAGAAGAGACATACAACTTTAAAGGTTGTGTTTGTTTCATAAAAAATGAATAATTTGAAAAATATTTCTCTAAAAATGATCACTTGTAACACTTATAAAAATGAATGACGAAATTTGTTTTAATTGTCCATGAAAATGTTTAGACATACACTATTATCTATAATAAAAATATATTTCATTAATTATTTTAAGTGATGTGAGTAATTATTTTTAGGAAAAATTGTTCTCCATAACATTCATTTTCCTTGATATAAATGGAGCCTAAAAGTAATGTATACCCTAGTTTAGCCATACCTGGCTAAAACCAAGATTAATGAGAATATCAATATAAGTAAGCACAGATTTACCACAAGAAAAATACTAAGAAAGTCTTAAATATTTTATACTTACACCAATTCAGTCTTTAATTTTTTTTAATTTAGCTAATTTAATCTTAATCCTTTTGACCAATTAGCAATATAGTCAATCTGACTAATTTTAGCCAAAAATCACTAACATTGACATAAGGCATCTTATGTGACATGATCGGTGTGGACTTTGACAATTTTTGAATTTTTTGAATTTTATTTTTCTTTCTTTTCATTGTTTTGCCTCTCTCTCTCTCTCTCCTCTTTTTTCCACTGGTTGATCGTGGGCGCCGATCATAGGCAATGGCCAACAAAGCCTCGTTTAGGTTCTCAAGGGTTAGCCTAGCAAAATTTGGAGAGGTGGGCCCTTGCTGGTGCTTGCTCTCACCCTAGTGAGGCTAGCCATTAATTGTGGCCGACAATGGGTGATCTACCTTGGAGAAAAGAAAAGGAAAAAAGAAGATAAAAAGAAGAAAATTTTTAAAAATTATAAAAAATATAAGAAAATTATCCACATTAACATCGATTGTGTCCCGTAAGATAGCTAACATTTACGTTAGCAATTTTCAGCCAAAATTGGCCGAATGAACTACATTGGCAAACTGTAAAAAATTTATGACTAAATTGACAAAATTAAAAGATTGAAAACTAAATTAGCACAATAGGTATAGGACTTTCTTGGTAATTTCCTCGATTTATCCTAACATTTTAGTGGAAGAATGGTTAAGAATGACTACTTGGTCTATTTTTGTCGCCTAAGCATAATCAAGAATCTAAGAAGGATTAAGCTTAGGTTATTCTTTAAAACAAATCTCCCCACGTGGTGCACATGAAAGGGTCCAAACCTACCCCGACATGGACAAAGCTGCTAAACAGTTCCTTGTCTTCACAAGGAGACAATCGTTAGCCTTAATTCTTAGTTTAAAAATATTCTCCAACGCTTATCTAGATATTAATTAGATAATGACCGTAATGGTTGTCAATAGTCAAGGCTACAAAATTTTGACGAAAAAATGCGAAATGCTTCCTAATCCTGCAACCCAAGTCAGCGCATATCTCTCCGTAGGAACTCAACCCCAGCTCTCGAAAGTAGCTGACTAATCTTGCGTCTTAATTTTTGATTAACTAATCACTATATTTAAGATGCATTGTTCGCTGCATTTAGCGAAAAATGTAGGGTAAACTTCTAGTGTCCATTGATGATTATTGAGAAAATTACCAAAAAAATCTTAAATATATTGCAATTATGTCAATTCAATCATAAACTTATTTTTTTAACCATTAGAGTCCTAAATATTTTGTAATTGTACCAATTTAGTCCATTCGGCCAAATTTGGTTAGTCTACTGACATGGATGCCGGCCAATGCAAATGGACAAATTTTTAATTAATTTTTTTTCTTTTCTTCTTTTCTTTTCCTCTCTCTCCTCCTTCCTTCCCCCTCCTCCCTTCTTCTTCCGGAAATTGGCCAAAGGGGAGGGTTGGTCGTCGGATTTAAGTAGCCAACCAATGGCAAGCTCGGCTCATCGTCACTAGGCAAGGGTGAGCTCGATCTCGCCAGTGGTTGGGCAAGAGATCTAAGTGAGAGTGAGCTTGCCATTGGCAAGGCTCATCCTTGTCGAATTTGGCGGGGGCTTGCCTTGCCGGTGGTTGGGTGAGCTTGCCCTTGGCTAAATCCAATGAGGGTGAGTCTTGCTATCGCTGAGTGGGACACGAAGAAGAAGACAAAGAAGGAGTGAGTACCCATTGATGGATCTGTGGATAACATTGCCGAACATGGATAGCCTTGAGCTCATGACAATGAAGAAGCCCTTGTTCTGACTCTTCTTCAGACTCCCCATCTCTCTCTCTCTCTCTCTCTCTCTCTCTCTCTCTCTCTCTCTCTCTCTCTCTCTCTCTCTCTCTCTCTGCGATGGAGAGGCTCGCCCTTATTGGATCCAAGCAAGGGTGGTTGGGTGAGCCCTCGCTAGATTCGGTGAGGGCGAGCTCGCCCTCGCCAACTACAATGAGGCGAGCTCACCATTGGCCAGCCACCGAAGTCTAGCGACCAACCCCCCAGGTTAGTCGTCAGAAGAAGGAGGAAAGAGGGGGCAGGAGAGAGAGAGAGGATAAGATAAAAAAAAAAAATTAATTCAAAAAAAAAAGATTAAAAATTGTCCACCGGTGTCCACGTCAGCGCCGGTCGGTCAAATTTAACTGGATGGACTAAATTGAAACCATTGGTAAAAGTTTAGGACTGAAATGACAAAAAAATAAGTTTATGACTAAATCGGCATAATTACAATAGGTTTATGGCTTTTTTGGATAATTTTCCCAATGATTATACAAGCTATCAAAATATGTTATTGTAATCAATTTGTATCTTTGTGTACTCATTAAATGCAATTATTGATTAAATGCAGTCAAAAATTAACAACTCTCTTTGATTGAATTGTGACATTCGGACTTTCGCTCGACAAAATAGCGAGCCCTGGATATTTGACGATCCACGCTATGTTAGCGAGCTCACTGTCGGTCTATGCAGTTTGCGTCCTCGCGGCATCGTCCCTGAGGGACACCATTTCCACTTCATCCGAGGACGTGTCTACATCACCAAGCTACCGC
The DNA here is from genome assembly GCA_014182715.1 of Eucalyptus cloeziana. Lineage (NCBI taxonomy): Eukaryota > Viridiplantae > Streptophyta > Magnoliopsida > Myrtales > Myrtaceae > Eucalyptus > Eucalyptus cloeziana. The sequence continues at coordinate 33,555,789 of CM024635.1, read as the reverse complement.
ATCCTTTACATCAACATAGGAGTCTTGAATTTTTCCCCATTATTGCTCATAAAGACTTTTAGATTATCCTCCATCATTTTAGGATTTTTGAACCATTCCCTCACCACCACATTTGCTACAAAGGGATAAGAATCCAGCTGACATGAATTGAGGCAGCTTAGTCAACAAATTGCTGCACAAGATAGAGACTATGGCGATGGAAGGGGCAGCATCGATGGAAGAAAAAAAAGAAGAAGAAAAAGGGGGGGATGCAAGGAGAGATAAAGAGGGAACCATTAGTCCCCTATCCGCATGCCCTCTTCAGCTCCTCCAGCTTCTTTTCCCCATTTCTATTGCAACTGTGAATCAGAGAACCCAGCAAGCAAAAGCAGCAAAGATCGTCTCTCTCTCTATTGTAGCTACTTGTGTCATCGCCATTGACCTCATCTTTGTTCCGCCAAGCTACCACCACAATTCACGAGGACCCGAGACAAGTGGATATCCTCCGTTCTATCATATATTGATCATTTGCCATGCGACAAGAATAGGTTCATAGAAATCCAAGAATGTAGTTGAGATTTTCGTTTAATCAAAGTTTCGACTACGTTACTCGTTTAATTGGAAGTTTCGACTACGTTACTCGTTTAATCGGAAGTTTCGACTACGTTACTTAGCTACATTGTCGAGTTCGAAATAGTCGAGCTCATGGTTGGGTCGTAGAGGCATGGATAGTTGATATTTGGCACATGTGAAGGCTGGAACGGCAAAAACTTTGAAGGAAATTCATGATTGAGCTGAGGGCAGGTTCGACTCTAGCCTAACCCAAAAGTTTGCTAATTTTGTACCAACTCATGCGGTGCAAATCTCATGGGGCATTCTTCACAGAGTTGTCTCTTATTGACTGTTCTACGACATACTTTAATTTCAGAATTTTTGGATTTCATATGACAACAATATATTTGAAAAACTTCAGGATTCAAAATCTATTTTTGGGTTCGCTGGACCGACCTCTTTCTGCTTTTCATTTTCTAAAGATTTATCAGTCCAGAATTCTAAAATATGTTCTTTACAAAAGTTGTAAAGCACATCCAAACTACCACATACTAAATTTTCATAATTTTTCGATATCATTTGGTTAGTGAAATATTTATTTTTCTACTCAATTTCGTTCTAGAGATTTTGACTGTTTTGAGCCCAGCTTGCAAAAAATTATTTAGAACTGTATGAACTAAATTGGATTTCAAGTTCTTCACAAAAGATGTTCCTTTGGTCTTATCCACCTCATACTAAAGTTTCATACTTTTTGAAGACTGATTGCCTAAACAATAACCATCGACTCTAAAGGCATGCGGGACGCCTTATGAGGCTAGTTTAGGCCTAGAATGTGGGACTTTCACCCACAGTTCACTTAATATCTATATGGATGAGTTTGTATTAGTCTAAGGAACGAAAACAACTGATCATTCATTAGATGCTAAATCCCTAAATGGTAGTGGTGTTAACATACTTTTAATTGAATAATGGAATTGTTGCATCATGGTGTGAATGTGTGACTGAGAATGCCGTCAGTCTTGAGACGATGATGCCCCGGGTTGTAGTAGGGATGCTTGGAGGGATAATTGGGTTCCTCCAAATGCCTGGGGGGTGTAACGCGGTTCCCCCAGATGCCTCGCGATGCTGGATGGGTGCAAGATGCCCGAGGGGTAATAGGTTTCCTCGGAAGATGATGGGAGTATGAAATTATATTGATTATGACTTTGGTATTCCTAAATCGAACCATTGGTCATTTGCTGGGAAAAATTATTACTTATATTGATCAATCGTGTATTTTGAAAAGGTTCTTGGGTAAGCTGTTGTGTATGTGATTAATGAGACTTTCTTTGTCATACGGTGATTGATTTGTATGGTTTAGACCGGTGGACCTTCTACTTGCTTGATTGTGACTCACCGGTTGTTAACTTCATCTTTTCAGATCATTGGAATGTCCATTCCACCTGCCTCCTCGATGATTCGTTACGAGGTGCCGGTGGACTTCACTTGGGAGGAGGATAGGTTCACGAACCCCGATTTTCCGAATATTGTCTTCATTCGAATCAAGTCGAATATGGTTGTTGACGTAAAGCCCTCGACAGGGCAGGATATCCTTGAGTTCGTCGGGATGTATGTTCATGTCAATGGACGTACGGTGGGTCCACTCCCATTGTCCTCTAAAGGGTCAGGAGGCAGAGACAACCCTGCTACATAGGAAGGAGGTAGGAGGGAAACAAGATTTTTGGAGTTGGGAAGATTTTGATGACATCATGAGTCACACTGTTAGGCGACACTTGTACAGTTAGGTAGGGAGGGGTGACCAACCTAGAGTCCAGTATAATCAATTTAGTATTAACCTTTTGTATTTCCTCATAGCACCCCACCTGTCGTCTGATGTATATGTATAAATAAATAAGAAATGAAGTTGCCATGTTTATAGAAAATCGCATGTACCCCATAATTTTCTTAGTCCCTTACGCTTCCATATTTTTAAGAAAATTAAAACGAAGAAGATATTGGCAATAGTAGTTCTACAGTAACCGTGACGTGCTAGGGTTGTCACATGAATTCACCAGCCATGTAAACTTTTAATGACCTTAGCTAGATCACCAAGATTGAAATGTGGTTCTTCGCGGGAATAATGTTGTTTTATATTCCCAAGTAAGATAACTCCACTGATGTCCTCGTGATGGTCAATGGAAATCAGCTGGAATGAAAGCGAGGGAACGTTTGTTCTCTTTCTTAGAAACAAGTTAATTCTAACACGTTAATCAATATCCGAACGATATTTTGCTCTTCATCATTGGGTTTTAGAGCGTGATTTCCTAAAACTGATTTGCTATGCGATCCCGAGAGTTTTTTCTTTCGCGCTTTGATCTATTTTCATGCTGAGAATTCACTCTCCACGGCAGCACACTAAGTGACTAGGGAACCTAAAACTAGTAGAGATCATCACGAGGCCATGGTCAACCATAAACAACAACGCTAATTCAGTTCCCTCCACGGACTTGCGATGGGTCACGATCATGGACTAAACAAACCTTATTCTATTCAACAGGAGTAGCAGCATTGCGTACATAATCTTCATTATTGTCAGGGATCGTTAGGATGTAGTTTTCGAGACGAAAACGATTACCGAAAGGTGATGATCATATCTGGTTGTAGCTCATGCGTTTCTTCGTCGCAATTTACACCAATTATATTTATTGCCGAGACAATGACCTGTAAAGATATATCTCACGCTTTGGACACGATAATAGAGAACCAACTGAAAATCATGTTGGTCGGACTGTGGTCATACGTTTCTTCCACGCAATTTACATTAACTTTATTTATTTCTGAGTTAATGATTAAGTGTCCATCCACTCGAGACGACATCGTTTTAACCACAACTTACCAAGTCGCTAACTTGTAGCTTAGAACAAACTGAACATGCACGTTTGTTGTACTTCAATTATTAGAGTTTTCGACTATTGTGTGGCAAGTCCATGTAAGTTTGTTTGCACCAAAAAAGTGGCCGGGTTGTCGACACTTAAATAAAGCAGCAAGTGTTGTTAGACACATGACCAATTGATATCGATGCTAGTGCATATAAATAATTGTCACAAATCTGTTGTCAATAAAGAATGACGAACGGATAAGGATAATCGATAAAAATACCGATTGACAAAGATCAATGAGCTATCAAAATATTGGAAAGAATGCATTGAGAGATGGTTGTAAGTTTGAAACCATCGGAGAATGGAGCAACTATGATCATGGATCAAATAGCATGTGTTTTTATAGGAACAACCGCTTGAAAACAAGATGGTGACATCATAGGAATATGGGCATGAGATTTTTGAGATAGAAGAACACGGGCATAACCACTGAATAATAGCCTAAGAGCAGTTAGGGCAGCACCACTATAAATACCGGCCTATCTACTAAAACCCTCTACATAAATCAAACAAATTTATTATCTTTCAGCTATTTTTACGTTCTTGCACTATACTTTTATTTTCCATACGCATTTCCTCAATTAATTTTGGACGTGTACTTTATCCCGAGTGTTGCGTCGTTATAGAGTTTGTATTTTCCAAGTCTTGTCATTTGTACAATCCCATTCGAATTCAAGTCGGTATCCTTCTTTACTTGGATTTTTTTTTTCCGGAGTTGCCATAGAACCCGTTCCCCTCAATTAAAAGATCGAAGAACGACTTTTGAGGAAGGAAATCTTGTCGTACGAGAAATTTCAGGAAAACAAAGTTAATTAGTTCGGTTACCGTAGTGTCTAAAACATGTCACATTACCATGATATCACAGACCGGTTTGAGTATCCTCACGTAGTCATGTCCGATTACGCCCACGCCCATGAGTCTCCATCGCAATAAAAGAAGGCAAGCCGACTTGTCTTCGTTTCTCTTCATTTCACCGGGTTCGGAACCTTCCGCCAATTAAATTCCGGTCCCCGTCTCTGACACGGTACATTTGTCCCTCCCTACACATTAAAAGATTCGAGTAGTTGAACGATAATAAGAGGCAATACTATGGATCAACGCAAGAGACGCAAATTAAGGAGCGAGTGCTCCGTCCAGCCAGCCAGCCAAATGCTCGTTCGTCCCAGTCGTTTTCCTTTGATGGCGACCGAACGGCGACCGGACAGAGTCGGCCCATCAACTCATGTACGGGCTCGTGGTGGGCCCCATTTTCGTGATAGAGAAAGGCTTCAATCGCCCCCAGGAAGCCCATTTCTCTTATTGGGCCCCATCCATTAATCATCCTATCCATGTTTTACTTCTACTATCTTATTTCCTTTTTATTTTAAAAAAATTATTTTCCTGTCCTACTTTTTTTTTTTTTTTTTTTTGTGTCCCTTTCGTCGGTAGATCCGAGACGCCGCTTCTAAAACTGAACCTCAACCAACGGGCCCAAGTGCCTATTGGTGACACAAATTGTACGAGTCTATGCAAATAATTTCTTTCTTTAAGCACCGGAAAGTCTGCTTGCTCGGGCCGCCTCGAGCCCGATAATTTCGTGAATGATTAAAGTGTTGTTGTAAAATTGGGCGAGACTGGATGGGACTTGATCAGGGACTTTGAGGCCCAATAGGCAGTACGCAGTCCGGCTCGCTCAAGCCCGCCTGCTCATGCAGAATTCACATGGAGGGACTTCTTTTTCTTGAAACGCAAAAAGAACCTGTATTATGCAAACACGAGCAAAGAAAAAGAAAACACTTGTACCTGTTTTCTAGTATCGGCCACTCGACACAACATATTCCGATCTGACATGTACGGTAACTTATCGATACAACATGTCCCGATCTGGCGTGTATGGTAACTTATTTATTGAATGAACATTACGTTTATTTTTTCTCTAAAATTCTCTTTCATAGTTTTGGTATTACAAACAACTCTTTCAAATTTGATTGTCCATATGGAAAAATAAAAAACGTCCAAGAAGAATGGAACGTTATACCAGGAATAGAATTAGAGCAAAGCGACATTGAAGAAAGAACATATGGAAAGTTTTAGGACGACCATAGGACTTCGACATCACCAAGGCATCTTGAAGGTGCTTGGGTCTTCGTCCCTGATCCAGCCGAACTTCTCCAGGAAAGGATTGACAATGGACTCCGGTGGGTAACTATCGATGCAATCACTCCACGCGTTACCATCTCCTAAATCTCTCACCACTTCCCATAGGCAACTGTTGCATTTAAATCCAGCACCAAAGCTTATCATGAACACCTTATCACCCTTTTTCAGCCTCTTCTTTGCTTCCATGTATCCAAGGACATACCACAAGCTACTCGCCGATGTGTTCCCAAACCTGTGGAGCGTCATCCTGGCCGGCTCAAGATCGTACTCGCTCAGATTGAGGTTTACCCCGATGCCGTCGATCACGGCCTTCCCACCTGTGTGTATGCAAAAGTGGTCCACCCCCGTCTTGAAGTTCAACACTGGCCTTGGCCCTGAGCCTTTGGTCGGGTTCTGGTTCATCATTTTTCGGTACATAGAGACTGCCGCGAAGCGGACAAGCTCCCTGATCGGCAGTATCTTGGGGGAGATCGCCTTGAGATTGTCAATGAGTGCCCGGGTTGCCGCCTTCGGGAGGGTCTTCCCGAGGTGGAACCCTATGCGTCCTTGCGCGTCCTCCTGCTGGATGCAACACTCGTACGACTCGTCCCTCGCCCCGTGGTGGGTCCTCACCAAGCACTTGAGCTTGAACATGGCCTGATCTGCCAAGGCCCTATTATTCGATAACAGGATCGCGCACCCACCAGACCGGAACAAGCAATTGGCTAGGATCATTGACCGGTCGTTGCCCGAGTACCAGTTGGGGCTCAATGACTCCGATGCGACGACTAGAGCATACCTATTCTTTTGGGACTTAAAGACGTTCCTAACGATATCAACCGATATTAGGCTGGCGCTACACCCCATACCAGTGAGATTAAACACTTTAATGTCCTCCCTCATTTTGTAGTGATTCACAATCCTAGCAGATAAAGAAGGGACTGTAGAGAGCATGGACACATTGACCACAAGCACATCAATTTGGGCGGGAGATAGGCCTGACCTCTCCAAGAGCTTGCCGATGCTATCGTGGAAGAACTCTTCCATCTCGGAGATGCCGTCGTCCAGCGTTGGGTTGTCTTCGCGGCCCGAGAACATGATCCTCGGGGCATAGGTCTGTTCGCCAATGCCCGCGCTCACAATGGCTTTCAAGAGGAATTGGTACTCGAGGAGGCCAAGGTTCTTGGTCCTCTTGATAATCTCGCCACAGAACTCGGTGTCTAGCATCCGGTCGTTGGTTGGCTTGTAGCATTGGTAATCTAGTATGTAGCACTCTCTGTCCCTCCTCTCATCAATCTTTCTCCATAAGATGAGCAAGGAGAAGAAAATAGGGACAAGGTAAAGCATCAAGAGAAGCTCCATCTTCACTCACACAACCAGAGGGGAGAGAGAGAGAGAGAGAGATGCAGAAGGCCAAAGGAGAGAGAAGACGTACGAATTGTCAGGTGAGAATTTAAAGGAAGCACTTAATGAGGAAGATGAAAGTGGAAAAACATCGCGACTTTTGTCAGAATGGCGAGAAAGCGAAGTGCGTGTGAGAGCACAGTGGTCAACGAGCCAGTGCACTTCACATTAACCCCATCAAAGGTCACAAGCTTTCTCGAGCGCTTCAAGAGCAATCACGATGCGGACTAATTTTTGGGCAAGATGAGCAAGAAAGCTTGCCCATATATATAGAGCGCAAGCCTAAGACACCCTCTTCTCAACTTGAAGAACAGAACACTATTGTGCATAATTGGAGCCTTCACAAAAAGAACATAATCTGAATTCACTGATGACTTCCTTATGATACTAATTTTTCATTGGGGGGCCGGAAAACAGTGCGGGTCAGCTTTCCACACAATAGACAGTTCGAAGCCAATTATAACTTAAATAGCAAGTCATTATGGTTCACAGTTAGCGCCTTCTCCAGAAGTGGTATCCTCATTTATTGGAAGATGGAGGTAGGTGTTGCAATCGCAAAGTTAGCTCCCGTGTACTCATCATTTAGGAGGACATAAAGTTGGGCAAAAGCAGCTGCCGCTGCGATTTGCATGTTGCCCAGAGTACCTAAACGCTCTGGAAATTAGGTTCTGTATGTGGACATACGCCAACTTTTCTTCTGATCATAATGCTCACTAATTGTACCATATTGCAAAAGTTAATTACTGCAGATTTGTCATTGAGAATTTACGGTAAATATCTCTATTTGAGGTTATTAAAGTTTGCAGTTTATATCTAGGGGAAAGGCTAAATAGCAACGGTATCCTTAAGAAAAATACGCAACTTGGTCGGACTGCTGCAAATGCACAGTTGAATGTGGGTCTGGGTTTCACTTCGATTGAATTTAGTATTGAAGAGACCTGCGAATTCAACAAACTGAGTCTTCCCGCTACTTGCTTCATTAGGTCAATTCAAGTAGGAACTTAGTTTGATAATATCCACGATCAAATACTCATGTTAATGTACTGAAGTGATCGAGGAGCTGCAACGAGCACAAGAACTTTCTTGAATGATGCTAGCTGATGCCGAGGTTGGTTTTGCGAAACCTACTTACCTGCCAGAGCAAATATTATTATCGGATTTCTGAACATGCGACTCACTTTGTCTAAATAGCTTCTGACGTTGCTTTGTATTCTTAGCCGCTCAAGACCGGATTTATTCATGAAATTTGAGTTATCCCTAGCTTTCAAACGGAACTGATATTGATCTGATCACGTAAGTATGAGTCGCTTGAATCTGGATTGTGCGTTACTTGTTCTATTATCAGCTTCGGGTTTCAGTTCTTTCATTTGTCTTTTTCCTACGTGTTTTTTTTGGACAGAGTCTTTGTCCTGGCTCAGTGGGGTTTACGTTGAATTAAGCAGATTTCCGCAGGCAAAATGGATTGACGTAGACTCGCTATCAAATTGGAGAATCAGTCAGATTATGACAGAGTGCTGACTGGCCGAGTCCACGGCTTGGCTTGTCTTGTCGACGAATATAATATTTCAACACACTGAAATTGAATCATAGAAATTTCTCCTCTTTATAACCGACTTCTTTGGTCCAACCTATGAAACTCCAAACTCTGGATTCAATTCCAAGTCTTGAATTATTTTTTTATGTCACAAAAAATTCTTAACTTTCACTCTTATCTCAAATCTGTCTACACGTCCAAAAATTACCACTAATTTATTTAAAATTATTGACATGAAAACCAATTAGAAGTTGATCATCGGAACTCGCATTTATTGGTTAGTTTGGATTAAAAATGCCATCTCCTTCATGCCAATTCCATCGCCTAATAAAAAGTTCAACAGCCAAATTTATAAAAAGTTCTTTACAAAGCATGAATTAATCTCTTACATATACTTAACATGCACTATTATAAGGCGTGTGAAGAAACAATTTTAAATTGATCACAACACCACATGACATGAGTCAAGGATTAAATAACTCCGACTCAAATTATTTCAGTTTACGTTATAGATCATGTTTGTGTCACAAATGTGTCAACCAACTCAACACTATCGTTTGTTAAAAAAAAAAAAAAAAAAAAAAAAACTCAACACTATTGAAAACTAACTGGCTCAACACTATCAAAAACTAATCATGCTTATGTTACTAAGCCGGATTTAAATTAATATAATAATAAACTATATATGACAATCATTTATTAGACGTTGGATATGATTTACTTATTTAAGTATTAAAGTATCAGTTATGACATCACTTAATATGTAAATAGAGGAAATCAAACATAGTATTCCTATCTTTGCTCATCAAGTAAAGAAGTCATCTCAATTCAACTAACTAGGAGTAATTGGTTCTAAGGTGGATAGTTCCCACTTTAGAATTGGGAACGCCCACTGGTGATTCAATTCCCAGATGAGTCCATGAAACCAATCGAAATGTCCCCACTTCGAAAGAAGCATGAGATTTGAGAGCAAGCAATGAGATTGGAGGCCGAAGACAACTGAGAGCAAGGGTGATTGAGGGATCGACCAGGCCAAAAGTGATCTAGAGCAAGGGTGAGGAAGGGATCGATGAGGCCGAAGGCCACTAAGAGCAAGAGTGTCAAAGGGTGGTGAGGGCACGAGATGAGTGAAGCAAGAGGCGGAGAGAGATGAAGAGGAAAACTAGAATTTTGTTATGAAAAATTAAAACTTTAAAATGAGAAAAATATTTATATACCGGTTCAGTTCGGGTGGATGGATGGTTCCACACCTAAAATAGGAAATTGGACCAATCCTTATGGGAACCATCATTTTTGGGTAGGGTTCGGTTCGGTTCCTAGCGATCTGGGCGATTCCTGACTCTTTTGCACATCCCTACAATCAATGAAACATGCTATATCCTCTGGCAAAATAAAAAGTGAAAAATAATGTGACAAACTATGAACTAAGACTAAAGAAGAAGCTGCACTATTTAATGTTGTCATGTACAGATGACCAGCGGGTGATTTCACCCCCGCCGCAGGTCCCCCGTGGTTTGGGTGGTTGTTGCACGCACAAATTACTGAAGCTCTTCCCTCCACAGGAAATGGTAGGCTGCTGCTGGCCATAGAATGATAAGCGGGACCTCAATCAATGTTGGAAGTATGGTTGACTCCATTGAATTATTCTAGATGGAACCGAACAAGCCGAGCCAATCACATGATACCATTAATGCTATAAATAAACTCATGGAAGCATAATCAACCCCACTGCTTTGCTATCTCCTCGTTAACGAAACGTGGTTGGTCTACACATATGTAGGATGGAATAATTCCATGCACGAGCATAATCAGCTAGTGAAGTTATGCTAGATAAAATTTCCGAATGGCACTGGTTAACAAATTAGACGCTGAACAAGTGTCTTCTCTCACTCTAAAACACCTTCACTATATCAACTGGGCATTCAACTAGATATATTTTATGAAAAGAAGGCGTGCCAAGATATATAATCTATATAATAAGTAAAGTCTCAGGTGACTTCGTGTTCAGATGCTTCTCAACAATTGTGTGCATTTTGCCTATCCCGGTTCTCTCGTGCTTAATTACTGTTCATGCACGCATGGAATATGCAGCTATTTCTCCATCCTATATTTTTTGGAAAAAGATTGTGATCGGAACAAGGCACTTGATAACTCTTGGGGAATTGATCCACTTGGCCAAACCCTACGTAGAAGAACATGTCTCCGTCTTCGACGCGATTCATGCATGTTCTTCGACTCTATCTACACAGAATTATGTCTCTAATGACATCCCATCAAATCATAAGCTGTTCTTGATGAGAGTCACGAAATCTGAGCTTCTTCTGCAAGTGGATTCTACGCTTCTCGAGTCCAGTTGTTTCTCCATTAAACGTGTTAATGCATTGAATGAGGGAGGATCGCCAGCAGAAACGTTGAGTTGGGTGGGTGGGCATGATCAAGATGGATCTTGGTGGATATAGCGTGAAAATCTCCTGTCAAATCGTCAACTAACTTGAAGGTTCACGAGCGTGGAGTCAAAGTTGCCGGGCTTTATATATCATTATGTCTCTTCCGCTGGCCGGCAAAACAAAAGAACCTTTATTTCATCCCTTATTGGTAGACGTATCATCGTCTCTGCATCAGGAAAAAGAATGCGTGAGGCTATTGATGATGCGCGAAAGAGGTTGTGTCAACTAACACTAATAAAGGTGCATGCCAATGCCAATCACAAAACCCGAACGATGGCCAAGCAAAGTCAAGAGATCGCCTTTGATCAGAGAACGCTTTGCCAAGATATGAGCGGAGGTATTATGTTGTTTAGAATAAGGCTTCTAACCAGATTATTCATGTGATAAAAGATAGTGAGACTCTAGATGTACCGGAAAGATTAAAGTTCTTTACTGTGCGATTGGCTCTATTCACCGTATCATCCAAATAACAAGTCCATGTAATAATTTTCTATGGACATCAATTTTCTTAGCCTCCTGCTCCTTTAGTGTAGTTTGAGCCTCTTTTCTCCTCGTCAAGCAACAATCGAGCTACAGCTTTAAATCTACCCGTTTGGCTTCCAAAGAAGACAATAATCAATGAGCTGGCCAGCTTTCAAAGCATAACAAGAGCTGCAAAACTTATAGGGAGCAATTAGCTGGAAAAGTTGCTCGATGAAGAGATCAAGGCCGCCCTTGCCAGATCTGGCAAGGGGCCTTGTCCAAGCGAGACCGGTGAGGGTGTTCCCATGCTCGCCAACCCTCGCCGAGTCTGGCAAGAGGCGGCCTTGCCCAGCCCTCGCCAACTATCCTAGAGGTTGGCAAAGGACAATAAGGAAGAAAGAAAATAAATGAAATGAAAGAAAATAAGGAAAATAGGAAAAAAAATTAATTGAAAACTTTAAAAAAAAAGTTAAATATTAAATAAAAATGTCTACATCGTGCCGGTCATGCCATGTAAAATGATTAGCATCCATATCAGAAATTTTTAGCATAAATTGGCCAGATGGACTTAATAGGTGCCAATATAACAAAAATTTAAGACTAAATTAGTTTAATTGAAATGTTTAGGACTAAATTGGTACTAATGTAATAGGTTTATGACTTTTCTGAAATTATAGACGGATGAAATGATTTTGAAGTTACATAACAAACTTAACTTCAAGGAAGGAAATATTCTTGCACATTTAGGACGCGAATGATAACCATTCTATTTTTTATTCTTGAAAATATGTTTGGAACATAAATCCGTTTGGTAATGCACACAATTTCATTTTTCTATTTTTGAGACAAATTTTTAGCTTAGAAATAGGTTTGGAATATAATAGAGAAGTAGAAATTTTCTACTATTCTATTTATGAATTAGAAATAAAAAATAAAAATTATTCTCATTGTTCGCTCTCATTACTACTAGTCAGCCGCCCGCCCATTGCCCGCCGTCCACCACCCACCCAAGAAGGAGATATTAAGAAAGTCTATCAAATGAATTTCTATTCAAAAATAGAAATTTAATGTCGTTATCAAATGTATATTTTTGCTCAAAACCATCCATTGAATAAAAATAGAAAAATCTATTTTTGGCCATAAATAGAACTCGGAAATAAAATGGTTATAATTCGCACCCATATTTTCTGCACCAATTTTTGAATGAATTGGGTACTCCGTTCATGGGAGGGAAAATTATTTGACACGTTGTGTTATATCAACTAGGGTTTGTGTACTTAAGCTTAAATTCCAACTTAATTTTCGTACAATTCCGGTTGGTTCATCAGACTAAGTTTAGAGGAGATGAATTCCCTATAATACCTATACAGACCCAATAACATTCAAAACGAAACTGATCATTGACTGGTAAGAGCAACTTCAACGCATTGGATTATGAACACCGACTATTCGAGCAGGACGGATTCATCTGCACAATTATAGTTGAGTTGATTAAGGGATGGCAACCATCGCTTGGGACATATGCACGCTAGGGCACGAGCTACTTGCTGAAGCTTTGTCCATTGAATCATCACGTAAATGGATGGAAATAAATGTGCACTCAAAAATAGTATTCAACCACCCAAACGGTTAATTAAAATGGATGGAATAACGTTGGTCACCTTAGTTTAATTTCCTTATGACATGGTTATTAAATGATGAATTAATATGAATTAATTTCCTTATTGTTTTTCTTTTCTTTGGTGAAGATTAATTTCCTTATTGTTCCGTGTCCAAAAAAGTACTTTTTTTTACGCTGTTAAATTTCAATCGATATTGATAGTATTAGATAACTATTAGTAAAAAAACAAAATGTTTGATGAGTTAGACATTTTCCTTGTAGTTTGCAAATTATCAACTTTTTTACTAACTTACCAGCTTTTATTTGCATGACTTACTACCACATCAATTTTATTATCTCTTATAAGAAATGATAGATTAACTTTGGTAAGCGATAAGAAAGCTGATAAACAAAAGTATCATATAAAAATTGAAGCAACTTACACAAAAGTTGATAACCGAAAAGTTGGATGGTAAGTTAATAGAAAACTTGTTGGTAAATCATTTAAATAAAGATCGGTAAATTCATATAATAGTTGCTAATTTTAAGCTGTAATGAGAAAAGTAAGACAAGTTGATACCCTACGAACTATAAAAAAGAGCTGGTAATTTGCTAAATGTGTCAGTGAGTTATCGAAAATTACTGGAAAAGTCAAATGGTTAATTTTTTTAATCGACAGTTTTTATACTTAATAACTCTTTCAGAATATACCAACACAGGAAGCAACCTTTCTTCTTTGGGAAATAGCACAATGGAATCATCTCATTTGAATATCTAGACTAGACATCATAAACTTGAATAACAAATTTCAGTCTTCTTAATAGAGAAATGATTGTACACTCAATCACAACTATAATAAGATAAAAGGAAAATGACTATGACATTGTTCAATTTTTGAAATGTCCTTCGCAAATATCAGAGATTCTTATATCAAAAGCATTTATTCTTTCACATCAAAGAGAGAGAGAGAGAGAGAGAGAGAGAGAGAGAGAGAGAGAGAGAGAGAGAGAGATGCAAGATAAATCATATGGCAGGTCAAATAACCAATGTTACTATCCCAACAAATGGGTCGATGCAAAAAACTTGACTGAACTAATGTAGAAATATAATGGAAGTGATCTAGCTGAGAATTTAGATATTATGGTGATAAAAATTGAGAATAGTTTTCAACGACAAGGAAGAATATGGGTAGGTGTTGAGATTAACAAATATTATCTGAGCATGTTGGGCCTGGTTTTCCTTGGGAGCCCATCCATCACTCAAAAATGCACAAGACCCACAAAAATGACGAAACCACGAGCTCCTTGGCCCAGATAAATGATAGATTCTCTTGTTTTCTTCAGCCTCATGATTCCGGAAACCTGAAGGGACTGCATGATGTGGCCTTACATACTCACCTGGATCATACTCTGCGCTAATCAACTCCACCGCCACTGCAAAGGATGACAGACTCTTTACGGACGTCAGGTAATCTAACACCGAGTTCGTGGAATTGATACAACTTTCGGTAGAATATTTACCTACTGATTGGAAAGAGATCTTCGAGTTCGGGACCTCTTAACGGATCCTTCCACAAATTTCCCACGTGAATTAGATTAGATGGGCGGGCTTTCTTCGAAGATTAGGCCTAATATCTAGAACAGTTTAACGAAAGTGGGAGAAAAAAAGATTGTCCAGCTTGCTGATCCTTTATGCCGGAAGGCTCATTTGACTCGGTACTATTCTACGGATGATTTGCTGATATTTCCTAATGGTGACAAGCAGTCGATGCTTCCTCTATGATTCGTATTTGACAAGTTCAGATCTCTTTCTGGTTTCAAATTCTGAATCCTGCCGTGACCGAGATCCATTTCTCTAGTGTTTTTGATGAGTTACCTTTGAAAATGTTTGGATGCTTCACGTTTTAAAGCTGGCCAACTCCCTCTGAGATACTTGGAAGTTCCTTTAGTGACTGAAAAATTGACTGAAAAGGAATGTAGGCCTATGATAGACAGACTAGTGACATGTTTAAAACCTGGATTACTAGGAAACTGTCTTTTGCTGCTAGACTTCCGTTACCCAAAGCATTGCGAATTTCTAGTGCAATGTCTTCAATTTGCCTGGAAAAATTCATCGAGATAATTGAGTAGAAAATACAAGCCTTTACAGGTGATAGTACATCTGCCGAAGGAGTTAAGGTGTGTCTTACCACTATCTATCTTCCTAAAGAAAGGAGGATTGGGTCTTCAAAGGATCATTTGGTGGAATGAAACTTGTTTTATATTGGCTAATTTTTGCTTGAGCTGGTGGGTCTATATTGGTTGCTTGGTTGGAAATTTACAGACAGCAGGGCAAAATCATTTTAGACTCTGCCAATTTCAGCTGACTCATCATCCTTCATTCGGAGGAAAATCTTGATGCTTAGAGATCCTTACGAAGCTTATAAAGCATGTAATCGGGGGTGCTAAATGGTCCTTTCTTTGGCATGATAATTGCATCCCTTAGGGCCTCTTCTCAATCACTGAGATGGCTAGCCTTTGTCATGTTCAGCAGCCTATTCCTCTGATCCTGATAAGAGTGCTCTTGATTTTGACACCCATTGGAGCGTTCTCTGGGGCAAGTGCTTGGGATGAGCTTAGAGACAAGGCTGTGAGAGCCCTTGTGTCCTTCGGCATTTTTCTTATCTTCCTCGGCACTGCATAACGGGTTTGCGACGAAAGTACAGAATGCTCAAGTGGAAAATCCAGGATTCCTCGACTGCTGTTTTGAAGCTTCATCAAATTGATCATACACTCAGAGATTAGAATGCTCAAGTTACATGGGTTATATGGGTCCGTTTGGGAAAGGAGTTCCCATCAAAGCTCCTTGGACCAAAATTTGAGTGTTTGGGAAGATTTTATTTTTAAAAATCATCTCGGACAAAAGTGAACTTTGGAAAAGCTGCAAATCCAAAACAAGTCGCAAGGTGCTTTGAAGTTTTATGCTTTCTTGGCACGCAACTTGACAAGTTAATGAAGTATTGCTAATTGTCTTTGTTGCCCTCAAAATTTTATTAAAAAATTCCAACTTAACCTTTTTTTTAGAATTAGAAACCTTAGACCTACCTCAAGCAGCAGCTCCCTATATATTCAAAGAAAGAACCAAACTGACCTCTCTCTTCAGTCTTCGCTCAGTAGTTGCTCACTCATTAGTTGTGATATCAACAAGGAAGCGTGCATTAATTGATATATAAACTTCATGTTGGAATTGGGAATTGAGTGGTTGGTATGTGATTCGTTGCGTATATAATATGGGTTGCTTTTTCTCTTTTGAGGTATTTTATTAATAAAACCGTATTGAAAAAAAAAAGGTTGGGAAAATAGGAAATTCGAGTGATTGATGAATCAAAGAATAACAATTTTTCCACTTCAGCAATTATTCCGTCTCTATACATCTCAAACTTTTGTGTACATGTCAGAACAATGGATCAATGACTCCGCCCTTTCTTCGACGAGCCCGTTGAGGACGAGGAGGAGTGCCCGGACGAAAAGCTCCCCGAGCCCTCGCCCCCGTGAAATAGGTCCGAGAGGTAATTCCCCAAATCGTCAGGGGCAAACCTGACAATCCCTTCCCTGAACGTTTCCCTCCTCAGCGGCGCCGCGTGCGTCTCGTAGAACTCGCGATATCTCGGCAGCAGCTTCTTCGCGAGCGACACCTTCATCTCGTCCCTCAGTTTCGGGTCGGCCACGACCCACCCGACATGCTTCTTGTACGCCTCCTCGAAGGCCGCGTTGAACCTGCGGAGCGTGTCCTTCGTGTGGTCCACCGGCATCTCCGCCGCCGCCGCCTCCGGCAGCGAGGCCAGCACCTTGCTCCACCCCATCTTCTCGTAGTTCGCAGCGTACTGCTTCACCTTCGCCTCTTGCTTCGCCACCCATTCCTCCCCGAGCAGGTACCGGAGACTCGACTGCCGGACCTTGACGACGACGTACTGGAGGTTGTTGGCCAAGAACAGGTACGACAGTGCCACGTCCTTGTACCGCTCGGCCTTCGCGTTGACCTTGCACAGCACCACGAGCACCAGCCACGCGAACCGCGCCGATATCGGCGACGTGTCGCTGCCGAGGTCGGGGACGGCCGCCTCGACTGGCCAGTCGGCGACTATGTCGCTGAGGATCTCGCTGTAGTCGGCCAGGAGGTTGAGGTAGTTCATGACGTAGCGCGTGAGCGGGTGGACCCCGCCGCCGGGGACGGCTGCCTTGGAGGCGTCCTTCTGGATGGCCACCTCGAAGTCGGCGAGCATCAGGCGCGCGGCGTCGCCTAGCGTCACGAGGGCGTTGACGGCATGGGATCGGATGGCGGAGGACGAGTCGTACGAGAAGATGGACTCGATCACGGGCCAGATGTTGGCGATGGCCTCGTACAAGTCGAGCGCGCGGAACATCTTCTCCGGGGATTTCTTGCACTTGCCCACGCTCTCCGCGAAACCAAACAGGGCGATCGCGTTCTCGCGCGTGATCTCGCCGAAGCAGGACTCTCGGATGGGGAGCGAGGAAGCGAACACGTGGTCGCACAGGATTCGCTCCCCGTAGAACACCGTGGTCACCGCGAATTTGACCGATCGCAGCCAGCACTTGATCTTCGTCTCCAGAGCCTCCCAGTCCATCTTCTGTATCTGCGAGTGAGTCAGCGTCCGGTCCAGCCCGAGGCGGTACAGAGCCTCGTCCACCACCGACTTCCGAACGATCTTGTACACCTTGACGCACTCTTTGCCGTAGCCCGAAGAGATCATGCAATCGGCGATGGCCCTCAAGTCCGCCATCACCGTCGCCGACGACGACGTCCTCTCCGGCGTCCCCGCCGACTCCGAGCCGTCGCCGGCGAAGTTCAGGTCGTCTTCCGAATCATCTTCGTAGCCCTCGGAGACACTCGAGGAGTGGGCCGAGACCGATTCGTGGTCCAGGTACTGGCGGTTGGTGGAGAGGATGAGGTAGAACTCCTTCTCGAGCCGCTTCATGGCGGTCTGCATGAGGGACTGGGGGCGGACGAGCTTGTCGGAGGCGGAGTCCTGCTTGACGAAGAAGTGCATGGCGGCCTGCAAGTCCCTGACGGACTTGAGGAACTGCTTGGCCTCTGGGCGGCAGTCGCGGTAGAGGGAGGAGGAGGAGGAGGGGGAGTGGCGGGAAAGGTCCCACTTGGCGATGAGGGCCTCGGCGCTGTCGATGTTCTCCTCGACGAGGGACTCGGACAAGGTGTGTCGCATGGGGGAGGAGGCTGGGGTGAATCTGAGAGGAGAGGGGGAAGGCGAAGGTGAGGAATTGAAGAAGGGACTCCTCATGGTTTCTGTCCTTGTCCTCCTCGCTGTCGTAAGGCGATTGCGTCGAGCTGAGCTTCCGATTTTCGTTTCTGAAGAAACGATGTTATTAGGGCAGGTCAGTGATCTCCAGCAAATCTGAATCTTCTCTCGCCGGAGAGAGAGAGAGAGAGAGAGAGAGAGAGAGAAAGAGAGGGGCTTGGGGGTGTCGAGTGTGGGGAAGAATGGTGATGAGATGGGGCGGGTTTTATAATGGGAGGAGGAGATGACGTAGTCACGTGAGCGCGTGAGAGAGTTATTGCAAGCCTTCTCTCCGAAGAGGTTGACTAAGTCCGTCTGAACGTGGGGGAGGGGGACTGCGGGAGTCGCACGACAACAAGGAACGCGTTGTTCAGCTTGTGGCTGGGCTGACGACACCCCCGGTTTGTGAAAATCAGGAAGTCAGAGCGAACAAAAGGTTTTTGCGGGCGGACAGTGAAATGAATTTTCTACGCATCTAGGAAGCACCTTAGGAAACTGCCCTTTTCTGGTCGAAGGTTTACTAGAATCGAACTGCTTTGGCCCGAAATGAAGATTTTTCCACGCAACATTGAAGAGCATGCCCGTCATAGTATTTGGCCCCGACCGTCTGGATAGAATTTGAGCATCCGACCAAATACATCACGGCCGATTCGATCCACCACATCATCGTCTGGAATTATTTTACTCCATTAGCATCATATATGAGATAGCTTGACCATCTCAACATCTGGTCTTCTAGATAATTAGAAAAGGAAAAGTTTTCGTCTGCTTCCATCTCAATCCCCGTCGCTTCTTAGCTAAAACCACCACAAGGGACGGCGACAAATTCCATATTCCATAAACAAATGTAGAACTTACTTTGTGAACAAGTAAAACAGATCATGGCGCGTTAGTTGTTGACCGCCCTGGGAATGTATTGAGATCTCTGCAATTTGATTATTTATCTCCAGGTCAAGACTACGGATTTGGCTAATATTGCGACTGAGCAAACGGTCGAGAGCAAGAACGATATAAAAAAAATTTATGTCCGGCTCTCGAATTACGTTAATGCACCAAGGACTCTCGCACCTTATAATAATTCAATATGGGATAGATTATGATTTCCATGCATGAGGACCGTTTCAGGAATCAATGTCAATGGAAGCATTCGTGA
Organism: Eucalyptus cloeziana; assembly: GCA_014182715.1. Lineage (NCBI taxonomy): Eukaryota > Viridiplantae > Streptophyta > Magnoliopsida > Myrtales > Myrtaceae > Eucalyptus > Eucalyptus cloeziana. Next base: position 33,536,329 of record CM024635.1, on the reverse strand, counting down.
CTTGTTTCGCCTAACTTACATGTCAAAAAGCCGGTCTAGGAATTTTTTATTGAGTTGATCAAGTCCATTGAATTATATTATATCATCGATGATATCAAGTCCCGTTACATAATATTATATCTTCAATGACATCTATGCCCCTATATTAGCTCTCTCTCTCTCTCTCTCTCGACGCATATGTGTCTTCTTTATCTGTTAGAGATTCTTGGATCGTGAAGATTAATTAGCTCTGGCCTAATAGTCAAAGGAGAGAACGTCATTTTCGAATGAAGTTTGAACTAGGAACGTGCACATATAAAACATGATCGTTTCGTGCTGGGCTACACTATCATGAACCGTTCGTGCACTATTGACAAAATCCCTCTTGCCGTGTGCCCTAATCCAACACTCGTGTGGACCTGCGGTTACCTCAAATGATGGAGTGAATCACCATAAAAAATGAGGAATGAAGAAGCATGCTTCTAAACCATATATACTGATTTTTTATTGGTATGGGGAATCGTATACCGGTGCTGATTGAAAATATTTATTCAGCAAAAGAAGGGAAAAAGGAAATGTCAACTTTAGAAGTTGGACAAGCGTCTTTGTCGAGTACACTTGTTCCGTATTCTTTTTGGTTGCTAAGGTATACTGCCGACTCATTCTTCAATATACGGTATGAACTTTGACCAAATATAGAGAAGATAAGTATGCAGAATTTTTTTAATATCCTCCATAATTATACATTTGATGTTTGTTTATTTCTTGATTTTTTTATAAGAAAAAACAGGTAGAACGACATATGGGTAAACTAGCATGGTTACTCTCTCTAGGCATCATCATGATATAACACTCGTTATGAAATATTTGACAAAGATTATAACTAGCCACCGCATTTATTACTCAAAGGTTTGAGACTAGGAGGTCGGTGTACTGCCACCGCCACAGCAAGGGTGTCGGTGGATCTGATTCAGTTTCTTTCCAAATGGACATGTTCTTGATTTAAAATTACGGGGCATTAATGAGCCACTACCTCCACAGAAAAGGGAGAAAAGTACCTTAAAAAAAAAGTTTAAGCTATTGTATTTGTGTTAGTTCAATCATAAATTTTTTAATTGGACCAATTTAATGTTAAATCTTTTACATTTGTGACAATTGAATTCATCACCCAATTTCAGCTAGAAATCGCTGACAAGAACATCAACCATCAAATGTGGCACAACCTATGTTGACATTAATATTTTTAATAATATTTTAATAATTTGTTTGTTCCTTTCTTTTCTTTCTTTTCTTTTTTCCTTGATTTTGGCCGGCAAGGGTCGTGGCCCTTGCCTAGGGCCTTCATGGCTCTCATAGTTGTAGGCAAGGTGGCCCTTGCCTAGATTCGATGAGGGCCTAACCCTCCCAACAGCTGGCTAGGGCTTACTGACCCTCTCGACTAAAATGAAAGGAAAAAAAAAAAAAAAACAAATAAATTTCAATTTTTAAAAAATTATTCTCATCAATGCCGACCTTGCCACATAAAATAGTTATAATCCACGTTGGTGATTTCCGGCCAAAATTAGTCGAATGAAGTAAATTGGCACTAATACTAAAGGTTGATGATTAAATTGGTTAAATTGAAATGTTTAAAATTGAACTGACACTACTAAGATAGATTTGGGACTTTTTTTATACTTATTTCAGAAAAAAAAAAAAAAAAAAAAAGATAACAAATTCTAAAGATATAGTTAAGCCCTTAGTTTACTCATGGCATAGCTTGAATTTGCCACTCCGTGGAACCCAAGCAACCTCTTTATCCCGAGCTACCATTGTTATGGTCTTTTTTTCTTAATTTATTCATGGAGACTATCTGCAAAAGAGGGGACGCACGAGTTCCAAGTTTTTAATTAGTGAAAAAGCCGTTTAACTTCCAACCTATCATCGCCGTCCAATTATGGCCCGAAAGATCACCTGAGATGTACGGCCTAAACTGGCCTCTTAATCATGAGCTAATGATAATGTTTAGCTTCCGGTGTGCAAGCCGGTGAAAAGTCAATTGTCTATAATGAGTTTCACGAATTTCATGCTTCACCACGTGAAATTTGTTTACGCAAAGGCTTCCGTGTCTCCAAATCACGGCGCCCGCCATTTGACATTGACGTAGAACAGAGGATGCTTCGACTTCGACAAGAGTTAATAGTGCGTGGACTCTTCTGGGTAAAAACCAGAGATCCGCATGCGGTTTTTTTTTCTTTCGATGTCAATCAATACAAAGTCAACGTATGATCCACTTTTCAAAACTGAACTCTTGAAAAGTAACACGGATTGAGGACCTTTTTTCCATGATTGCTTGCATTTGTACTAGTACTAATCAAAGGCTGGGATTTATGGTGGGGCAAGCAAGAATATTATTATTTGATAAAAAGAGAACTACTTGCATGCGACCCATGTTTTAATAATTACTTCTGACAAGTTCATCGCACATAAGATGTAACCATTGTATCTTACAAGACGCAAGTCCTAAAAGTTAAGTTGACATTTGTACACTTTTGAAACATCGTGCAATTGCATTTGCCTCTCATATTGGATGTATCTACAAGCAAATGGAAACATCATATGATGCTGACTAAACTACAAGGATAGTACGTAGTTTCCCAAGACATCCAAGGTTGGAATCGTTACAATGGTTTGTGATGGGCGATCATTACCTAGTTATGGTCTTGTTTATCTTGTGCAATGGAGCAGTCAATTCGATGGAGTTCCCATGGTATATTCCCCAGGGTTTTTGAAAAGTTCCTTGAGCACTGTTATAGGGAGTACCGTCCAACCTTGGAGAATGCAATAATTTATTTTTCTTCCTTTGCTAATAGAGGATGGAATGCTCTATTTTTTTATTTATTTAAAAGATACAATTTCAATGCCCTCAGTATAGAGACAAATAAATATTGTAATTTTTGTTGGTTCTGTTGGACATTTACGTTTTGATCCGCCGGCAACTGGAGGCAAATCCACCGGCCACCGTATTGTTGATAACCTTTCTCACGCTTACTTTGACTTTATCTATTTCGTGCTTTGCTTCTCCCCATTAGACCATTTCTTTTTTTTTTTTTTTGGTCGGTCCATTAGACCATTTCTCAAGTGCTTTTTTTGTTAGGATAAATTGTTCAAAACCCCTTGAACTTTGGCAACGTTGCATAATTTATTCCAAAATTTGAAAAGTTACAAATATGCGGTCTTGAACTTTGATTTTGCATTTGCTAGTTCTTTCGGTTTGCATAGTCATTAGGTGTTACCTGAAAATGATTCAACTCATATTTCTTGAGCCAAATAATCTCCACTAGGTTTCCAACCATTGCATCCTTTCTTTTTCTTTTTAATTTATGTGGCTTCATTAACCATGCAATAGAAATTATTCTGAAAAAAAGGTGAATCAGTCTATCTTTTGGGTAAGACTTGACGGTTATGCAGACAAAAAACTAGGGACTGCAACAAACATAAAAATTAAGAGGCAATTTGTAACTTTCAAAAGTTCGGGAGCTACTGTACACTGATGCTAATGTCGAGGGAGACAGTTTGTAACTTTTCAAAATTTGCAGGGCATTTGTGCTGCCAAGGTTCAGAAGGATTTTGAGCAATTATATTTATTTTGAAGCAAAAAGTTGCCGATGGCATTTTGAGGGGAAAATAAAAGAAAGAGACTCCTCTAAAAAGGGCGATCCATATCTCTTCCATAATATGATAGATTAATTCAATTTCAACATAATCTGATCCACTTTCATGGTGATGCTCCCAAAATATTATTGGAAAGGTGGGATACATTTCCTTTAAGCAATTACACAAAACTTAGTATTATGTGTTGAAAGCTTTCCAAATCCTCGATCTTTCAAGAAAGTTAGGACGCTTAAAGTTTAGTTCAAAGTCCACTTTACACGTAAGAGAATATTAGAATATTTAAGTTAGTGGTCCCACAAATATTCACATTATTTATAAATAAATAAAAAAAGTTTTAGTTTCTCTAATAATAATGGTTGTCCTAATAAAGTCCGATGGTCAATGGGATTAAGAAGTTCTTATTATCCCAAAGTCCCATCCCAACCTAACCTAGAATACAATCTACATAGGTCGAACCTAAGCGACCGCGGACTCTTGTGAGACTCTCTCTCTCTCTCTCTCTCTCTCTCTCTCTCTCTCTCTCTCAAAACAACTCGAAGCTTAGAGATCAACGTCACATAAAAGGCCAATAATCGATAAAAGGACACGCTGATCTGGACTGGGATTGCGCGGATCAATAAGCTCGGACCCCATCTGGATGCTCAGTTCTCCTCGAATCATCCCGCGTCGCTGCTTTTTGTGGAGGACATGCCATTTGGACTTCAGTTCAAAAGTCAGACCACGCATACTCACCGTGCAAATGCATGCTATCAACCCTATGAATCCGAGGTTCGATCCGATGCATGCAATTCAGTAGGTTGGCCTGAGGGATGAAAACTGAAAGCACGCTTCAACTCTTCAGTTTATTCGAATACACGAAAATTTTCCAAAAAAGTCTCAAACATTTCAAATTTATCAACTGAGTTCTAAACATTTTGATAATTTTTCAATTAAGTCTATCCGGTTAATTTTATCCGGAAATTACTAACGTGAACAGAGTGATCCTACATGTCATGGATAGAACTAACGTTGCTTTTTATTTTTTTTATTTTTCTTTTTTCTTTTCTTCCTTTTTTGACTTTCTAATATTTTTTTGGATTGAGGGTCAGCGAGGGCTTGACGGCCCTCCCCCGATGCCCTTGCCAACCACAGTGAGGGCGTCATGTAGCTGTTGAGGAAACGTGCATCTTGGTTTCATGTCACTTTCTTCTTCTTTTTTGGGTTGGTTGTTCCATGTCACTTTCACTCTGAAGAATTGTCTCCTTGACTTGGAAGCAGCCGCTTATGAATAATGGCCGCGTTTGGCACCGATGCTATCTAAAGATCTGGGACTTTCCTAATTTTCCCACATAGATTTATCACGGTCTAATGAAAAGAGAATTCACCAACTTATCAAAAAAGAAGAAATTTTCTCCATAGGCAAAAGAAAAACAAAGGTCTAAAATTCCACGGAAGCTAGGACAATGCTGTCCATATACAATAAGAACGTTTAAATGATTAATATGTCAAGCCACATGACAAGTTGCCAATGGACATTTAGCAAATGAGTAATATCGGTGTTTGTTTTAGCATTATATCTAAACTAAAAATTGTTCAGTTCTTTCATGAATTGATTAAAAGAACGATTGTAAAACATAAATCAGTAAAAGAAGCAAAATGAATGTTTCTCTCACTTTGTTTTTCATTTTTCTTTACCACTCTAGCCGGCAATGGTCCACCTAGCCGGCCAATAGGTGAGGGTGTCAAATCTAGGTGCGGAGCCCCTCACCGTGGCCAGCGAAAAGAAAAGAAAAGAATTAAAAAAATATAAAATAAAACAAATAAATAAATAAATCCATAAAATATTAAAATATCTTTTAAAAATCGCCTACATGTCGTCTTTGGTGTCACGTGGGACTACCGACATCTACATCAACAATTTTTAGCCAAAATTGACCAAAATGACTTAATTGACAAAACAATGACTTATGACTCAATTGACATAATTAAAATATTCAGGACTTAATTGGCAAAAATGTTTTAATAGGCTTAGGACGTTTTGAATAACCACTGATTAAAGGTTTATATTTACAATGGGGTTGAAATATGGAATTAGCAAGTTGATTGGATACAAAATGCGATTGTTGTATCTTGCAAGTTGCAAGCCCTAGGAGTTAGGGTTCTCGTTTGTACACTTTTAAACGTTGTGAAATTGCGTTTGCCACTCATAAATAATTTATATTCACCCAAATTTAAAATAAAATAAAATAAAAAGTGAACATGTGATGCTAAGTTCAGTACATGGATGTTTTTGTAGTTTTCCATAAAATACAGGGTTGGAATGTTACTATAGTTTGTACTTTGTGACGTGTGATCGTTACCTAGTAGGCTTGTTCTTCTTGTGCAATGAAGCAATTAATTCAATGGGTTCCACACGGGATGTTCTCGAGGTTTTCTCACTTTGTTTTTTTTTTTTTTTTTTTTTTTTTTTTTTACAACTCTAGCCAGTGATGGTCTGCCTCGCCGGCCAATAGGTGAGGGTGTCAGATCTAGGTGAGGAGGCACTCAACCGTGGCTAGCAAGGGTCGTGAAAAATTAAAGAGAAAAGAAAAGAACTAGAAATAATTAAATAAAACAAATAAATAAATCCAAAAATATTAAAATATTATTAAAAATCATCCACGTCAGCATCAGTCATACCGTGTGGGATTGCCGATATCTACGTTAGCGATTTTCAGCCAAAATTAACCAAATTGACTCAATTGACAAAATGTGAAAATATTTAGAACTTAATTAACATAACTTTAAAATTTATAACTGAATTGGCAAAAAATGTTGTAATAGGTTTAGGACATTTTGAACAACCATTGATTAAAGGCTGATATTTATGGTGGGGTTGAAATATGGAATTAGCAAGACTATTGTTGTTAGATGAAAAAAAAAAGATGCTCGTACGTAACTAGTATCTTAGTAGTTCTTAGCAAGTTGATTGGATACATAATGCGATTGTTGCATCTTGCAAGCTGCAAGCCCTAAGAGTTGGGGTTCTAATTTGTATACTTTTAAACATTGTGCAATTGCGTTTGCCACTCATATTTGATTTATATTCACACAAATTTAAAATAAAATAAGTAAAAAGTGAACATGTGATGCTAAGTTCAGTGCATGGATGTTTTGTAGTTTTCCATAAAAATACAGGGTTGGAATGTTACTATAGTTTGTACTTTGTGATGTGTGATCGTTACCTAATAGAGTCTCATTCTTCTTGAGCAATGAAGCAATTAATTCGTGGGTTCCATACGGGATGTTTTTTTTTTTTTTGGTCGGTCCTATCTATTCCTACTCTAACGCTCATCCTTAAACTTTAGTCATGCCTCATTGCAAAGCATGGGAGTCGAAACATACTCCTAAAATTAAATCGTCTCCACTCCAACCCCAACCCCCTAAGAAAATGGGGATTCAAATCCCCCACCTCTCCTTTCCATATTGAAAGGGTGGCCACTGGGGCAAACCCTAGTGATTACACGTGATGTTCTCTGGGGTTTTTTTGGTAAGTTCCGTGAGCACTAGGATGGGAGCACTGTCCACCTTCGAGAATGTAATTTTTTATTTTTTTTGGGGGCTAATAAAGGATGAAGTGGTCTCTTTTTTTAATCCAGAAGAGAGAACTCTAGTCTATGTTGGTTACGTTTTGATCCGCCAGAGACTAGGGGGCAAATCCACCGGCCACGGCATTGTTGTTGAATTATCTCACGTTTACATTGACTTATCTATTTCGTGATTTGCTCTTTTTCTCCCCATTAGATCATATCTCAAATGCTTTTTTTTTTTTTTTTTTTTTTTAAAGGATAGGTTGCTCGGAACCCCTTGAACTTTGCCAACATTGCACAATTGATCCCGAACTTTGTAAAGTCACAATTTATGCATTCGTGAACTTTGATTTTCGTAGGTGCTAGTTTTTTAACCTGTACAGGTGTTGCTTAACCTGTACAGGTGTTGCTTGAAAATGATCTAACTCATTTTTCTTAATGTAAATAATCTCAACTAGGTTTTCTTAGCTTCATCAACAATTCCATCCCCTCTCTCTCTCTCTCTCTCTCTCTCTCTCTCGCCCTCCCTCCCTCCCCTTTTTTCTTTTGTTGCTTCATCAACCAAGTAATAGAGATAATTTTGATAAAACAAATTAATAAGTCTAAGGGTCCGTTCGTTTCGCAGAAAATAAGCCATTTCCGGAAAATATTTTTCTAGAAGTTATTTTCCAGGAAAATGACAATATTTTCTGGTGTTCGGCTAAAACCTGAAAATGTTTCTAAAAATATTTTTCGGTGTTCGGTAAGGAAAATATTTTCCGCTCACCAGGATTGGCGGCGCGAGTGTCAAGCTCGAGGCTCGCCGGATCGGCAAGCGCGAGTTTGAGATCAACGAGCTTGAGGTTCACTTGGTCTAATGACTAGCCAAGAAAGAAGATGGGAAACAAAAAAAAAAAAAAAAAAGGAAATTAAAAATAATTCGAATTAAAAAAAAATTAAAAAATAATTCGAATGAAAAAAGAAAAGAAGAAAAATAAAGGGGAGGATGAAGTTAGAATTTGTAGAGGTGTGAAATAAAGAGATCAAGTGAGGAAAATGTTTTCCACTTTTCAAAAAGTGGAAAACATTTTCCCTTACTTTAGAAGACTTTTTTCCTTTGATGGAAAACATTTTCCTCAAGAAATTCATTTTCCATGAAACGAACGCCGGAAAATTCTGAAAACGTTTTCCCGAAAATTATTTTTCACGAAACGAACAAACCCTAATTGTCAGGTGAAACTTAATGGCTATATAAATAGAAAAACTAGCGACTACAACAAATATCAAAATTTAGGGGTAATTGTAATTTTTAAAAGTTCGGGAGCTACTATGTGATGATGCCAATGTAGAGGGGGATAATTTGTAATTTTTCAAAGTTAGAGGGTACTTGTGCTGCCAATGTCCTAAGTGGGTTTTGAGCAATTATTCGTTTGTCTTTGTCCATTTTGAGGGGGAAACAAAAGAAAGAGATTCCTTTCAAATAGGATTATCATAATCTCTTTCCAAATATGATAGGTTAATTTAGTTTAAATATGATTGGGAAAATGACACAAATAGCCCATGAACTTTGACCCATTGTACAATATATTCATTGAACTTTTAATATATTCAATGTGTTCTTTGAACTTTAATACAATGTGCAATGTGCAATGTGATATCTAAACTTTCAATTTGTTCAATGTAGTCCCTCATTTTTTGTTACATATCCAATCTAGTCCTTGAGTTGTATAAAATATTTATTGTTGTCCCTAAATTTGAACTTGTACCAAAAGTTTATGAATCATATTAAATAAATTAATAGTTCAGGGACCACATCACACATTGGGTCAACGTTTATAAATTATATTGAACAAATTAATAGTTTGAAGATCACATTATAAATTAAACAAAGTTCATGAATTATTTGTATTGTTATCCCAAAACGTAGTTTGATTCACTTTTGTGGTGACACTCTGAACATATTATCGGAAAGGCGGGATGCATTTCCTTAGGCAACTGCACGGAACTTAGTATCATGTATAGAGAAATGCTCTAATTTAGAATAATGATACCACTTATAAGTCCGGTGCTCAGTAGGTGGGAAGCCTCTGTAGGCCCAACTTGGGTTAAGGAGTACTGATTATCCCAATTCCCAACCCAACCTAACCTAAAATGGCAGATCGAATGCAGAATCTACATAGGTCGAACCTAAGCGACCGTGAACTCTCTCTTTCACACACAAAATCAACTCGAAGCACAAAGACCAAGAAAACATATAGGCCGACAATCGATGGGAGGACACACTGATCCGGACTACGATTACGCGGATCAATATGAACACGCTCTATCGCCCCATCTGGAAAATCTAACGCATGGGATCACACTGCGTCATTGGTGCTACTTTTGGTGTGACCGCATGCAATTTAAACTTCACTTGAAAAAGACCACACATGCTCACCGTGCAGATGCATGCATTCAAGTCAACCATAAGACCCCCGAGGTTCCTCCCGATGCATGCAAATTCAGTGGGTTGACTTGAGGCATGAAAACTTAGAAGACGATCCGATTCTTCCGTTTGCTCGCATGTTGGACCGTTCAACGCTAGAGGAGATGTTAGAATGACAATTCGGACAAGCAAAGCAAAGCAAAAGTGCGTCTTCGTTCCACGTCACTTTCACTCGGATTGATTTTCGTGTGGCTCGGAAGCATCCGCTGGTAACTGAAAGTGATCGCCGCGTTTGGGACCGATACCGCCTGAAAGTCTTGACTTTCCTAATTTTCACACACAGATATAGCATGGCATAATTAGAAGACAATTCAACAACTCGTAAAAAAAAAAGCAAGAAGAAACTTCTCTCATAGGCGAAAAGAAAAAGAGGTCTACAATTCCACGCAAGATTATTCTGCGATTCTTCACACCGCGTAACTAGTCAACGAATGATGATCATAATACTAGAGCGATGCTAGCGCTATGTACATTAAGACCGGTTCACATAATTATTATGTTAAAGCGATGTGTCAAAGTAGCGAATGGCCATCTAACAAATGGAAAATATTGGGAACCTAATAGAAGTTTGCAGCACCATATGGTATTTCGATACTATAAATCAATCTTACTATTCATAACATCATAAGTTCATTTAAAGCAACCATGCAACATATCTATCACTTGCCTTAAGACACGAAAAAAAAACAGTTTCACCATATTCGCGACTTCTATATTATTATCCAACTCTTCTACACCACACGAATTGAGATTTATCTCAATTTAAAAGAATAATCAAATGGTTGAATTTGATTACTGCCCACTCACTTTTTTTATTCGATCCCAAGTTAATATCGATCTTTGGGCTAGTAGCATATAAAAGACAGCCCTTTGAATTAGAAGTAACATGATGGGCTCGAGATCATCCAACAAGATCACGAGTGCATAACATCTGGCCCCGAGTCAACAGTGGGCTCTCGGATCTTTCAAGTTGGAGAATAGCAAAGTCCAACCCAACACAAATAAATAAGGATTTTTCACACTGTCAATGCATTAAATAAAAATAAATTAAGGGGATTTTACTTGATGATTGCAGATATGTGAGCAAAGATGGACAACAGCCAACAGGTTTCGCGAGAAAGACTATATTCAACCGATGTTCTATTTTTGCATTCATCATTTCTGTATCATTGCTTCCAGAGAATGGAGATACAAGGTGCAAGACATTAGTAGACCATAAAGATAAAGTGGACAAAGTACAATTTAAAGTTCTATAAAGGATAAGCTTAGGAATGCCTTTTGTCTGAACAGCTTTATGAAAGGAAATGACTTGATCAAGATGGTGCAATGCATCCATATAGTACCGGTTTTCCATCTAAATTTTGAAGACTCTTGTCTTTAGTGACTCGCTTCTCTAGATGTTAAATTGCCAATTTAATAATGCCAAATTAAGATTAAGATAAAGAATGTCAGAGGGGAAGTTGACATATGTCGATGATCTGCTTTAAGGTTGCGTGAGAGAGAGAGAGAGAGAGAGAGAGAGAGAGAGAGAGAGAGAGAGAGAGCATTGTTTATGCGGAAAAACTTAAAGAGAATTAGTTCCACCTAATCAAAGAATTAATAACTTCAAAAAAAGGGATATAAACGCCTTTAGAAAAAAGGAGTAAGGTTGAGAATCCTTTGGCTAATGAAAGCCCCACATCTTTAAACGCGTGATCATAAAACAAATTATTGCAAACAGACCCACAACTTTCTTTAATGTATTTTAATTTAAAGACTGGATAAAAGTTGCTATAGAGTTGGTAGTTAGAGAAAGATAGATAAGAGGATTTAAGGAAGTTTTCCAAGGTGATTGATTATGTGAATTCATCAATAATTCAACCAAAGCTTTTAGGAAAAAAATAAAAATAAAAGGGCTAATGGCTATTTCTGCAGAATTTAATACTTTTTACTAAGGCTCCGTTTATCTCGCAAAAAATGAATATTTTTTCGAAAAATAATCTCTTCTATTGCTCACTAAAATGATGAATGAAAAATATTTTCATCTTCATGAAAATGTTTGTACATAAATTATTGTCAGTAATAAAAATATTTTCCATTAACTAATTATTCTAAGCACAAAGTCATTTTAATGAAAATATCTTTCAAATTATTTATTTCTCGTTAAGCAAACAAAGCCTAAATGTAAGGAAGGTAATCCATTTCGTGTCATTATGTTATTGCCGGAATAATTTAAATTTTATATGATATAAGGAAGAAAAAAAAAAGAGGATACTTTTTAAAGGGGCCATACATGTCCAATCGGTCATACTTGTATGCGCCTCATGCTGTATCCTTATTTAGGAAAAAATTATCTATTCAGTCCTAACATATGTCAATTCAATCCTAAATATTTTAATTTTATCGACTCAATTTTAAATCTCTCTAGAAATTCCAATGCAACTCTTTTGATCAATTTTCCATAGAAATCTCTAATGATGCGGTCCAGTCATCAGCAGCCCACTCTACATAGCACACCACCATGTTAGGGAATTCCAAACTGAATTGGAATCCGTATCATATTTGTCTTGCCTCAAATTTAGCATCCAATTCAAAAAGAAGAGATTATCCTTGTTTTAAAAATTGGCATTTGATGAGAAAAACAAACACGATTAATGGTGTTCAGGGTAATTTAGGCAAAGATACCTTGTTGATAGCAATGGAGTTATGTCGATTGCTGAGCAAGACAACAACTATGGTCAATGAGCGAGAGTGATCATTAAGAGGACATTTTCATGTCGAGTAAGCTAGTGAAAGGAGATTAATTACTAGTGACTGTTGAGGGCAGTTGAGATTAGTTGGCTTTTATCACGCTTTAATTACTGTCAAAAAGTCTGGCGCAATGAGTCACCAGTAATGAGTGAGCAATCGGATGAGTTGTGTCTTTGCTATCTCATGGACCTGGGAAAAAACAAACGAACGAATAGTTAACACACATTTAAATATAAAATGAGAAAATTGATTTTAACCCTTATAGATAAAAATTAGGGTGAGCATGGTTCTAGGGTAAAACTAAGAACCCGAGAACCATACATATGAGAACTAGACCGATTTCAAGTATTAGAATATGCAAGATAGATATCAAGTACCAAAAATTGAGGAACTTGAAAAAAGTTTTCGTGTTTTTTCTTGTTCTATGTGTTCGCATAATCTCACGGTATTTTATGGCATCCAATTATGAATGTGTACTCTTGAATCAATAGTCTAAGCCTCCATTTTCGACATATCCATGACTTAGACTTTTACTTTAATATTTCATATTCTCGGTGTGTCTAAATATAAATTGTGGTTAGTGAATTGTAGTAGCAAACAGTAATCATTAGAAATGATGATTTACTACAATCGTTCAATTAAAATACAGGTAGAACTTAGGTAGACTCTGGGATTTGTGATAGGATAGGTTTCAAATTCCAAACCATGTAAGGTGGGTTCTAAATTCCAAAAAATTAGGAACCAGTTCTAACAAATAAGTTCTAGGTGGAATCTAGATTGGCCCTAAAATCACTGGCCCCTAATGTAAATTGCATATACAATAATTTAGATCAACTTACATCTTGACCCCTATTCTAATTTTGTTTCTCAATAGCAAAGGCGTTATTAAGCGTTTTTCAATATATTTAAAGTTTAAGATGAATTACGAGGATCACATTCATATCACTTCTTCGAGTATTATAAGTATGACTCATCGTGAGTATATTGATGTCTAAATGTACAGAGTTGTGGAAGTTGCTTCCTTTTTTTAGAAATTTTTGAGCTCAATATCTAACCAGGTTTATTGATCAATCGGATTTTACCATAATATTAGTCTCATAACGGCCGGTGCAAAATCACTTGCCCATCTAATGGTAAGCAATAGGGGTGATTGGTTCCTAGTCTAGTCCAATGGAACCAATCACTTCTCTTTTTTTTTTTTCCTATTACTTGATGTTTCCTGTTATGAAGAACTTTCAGAAAAAAATCGTCACTTTTTATTTTTTTGAAGAAAATTTAAAATATACATATGTAATCAGTCCTACTCTCCCTTAAAACCAGGAACCGGATCATCCAAACATAATTTCCATCTTTTTTGGATCGACACTCTCAGGAATTGGACCAACCTGGCCAGTTCAGTCGGGTCTAGACGGTTTCCGGTTCTGGTGGTCCTTTTTGCACCCTAGTGAGCAAGAGTAAGCGCCATTTTTCAATCCATCCGCAGAATTTCAAGTTTGTTTTAATCTCTATGCAACTCCAAATTTATCAAATATATGGTGCTTGTATCTACAAATAACTAAATGATCAGTACGTAAAATATCATGGTGAAATTATACATCGTGTTCTCCATATCAGTGCATGGGAAACTTAATTGTAGGGAAGCACACGACATAATCATCAATTCGTGAATCCGAAATATCTCAAACTTTGACATGAAAATCTTGAAGATCTGCTAAAGTCAGCAGCTTGCTAATGACAGTAAACAGATCTAAAAATGGAGTCGTCAGCTGCAGGAGCACATGGCCTCGTTCCACCATCTTGGATCATTGCTCTTGCAGTTCTCGCCAGTTAAAACCGCCTGCATGTGCTCGCAATTAGCCCCCCACTCGGGTCATTCCTACACGGGTTTTTGTCCTGATTCAAGGTCCGATCAATTTAATTATTTCCGTAAATGTAATGAATGCGACCAAGTTCGTGAGTTGTGCCTCTGATCTTCTTGCCCGTTGCTTTGTCTCATCTCCAAATCGCATCGCGGCTTCCACCGCTCAGCCAACGTCGATCTCCTTCCAACGCATTTCTAGGGTTTCCATCCGCAGGACAGTCAAAACAAGAAACGTTTCGGTTCTCTGTACAGATTCACATGGGTCGTGCAATATTAATCTCATGCAGACTGTACGATAGAGTAGCTATTTACTGGGTGATCTGCTGAGAATTGGGAGCTAGGCCATGGGGTCACTGCGACCTATGAAATAATCGTCTCGGCGTTTGGTAAGACAATGATGCGCCAATAATAAGATAGGTACAGCGCTACAACGGGTCCTCCTTCCTTGACCTTGTGAAGTTTGAACTGCTTGTGCTCGATGCGGCTCTCGCTAGTGCCTGTAATCATTCCACACCCAAAAAGTCGATGGCCCAACCCGACTTGTCATATCCCTTTCGTTTAAAATAACAAAAGGGCACTTCTCTCCTTTTTTTCCCCGGGAAAAGTTCGTCACAACTTTGAAGGTCGAGATTGATCCTACGATCTTCCAAGGTGATCTTTTTTCCACACCCAGGTGGGTCTATTCTCTCTCCATCTCTTTCTTTCTTTTACTTTACCCTTTCTTTTAATTTTGTGACCTGAATTTTACAAGTTAGATTGATGGTGTAAAAAGTTTATCCACGAACTGGATTAAATATAACTATTGTAATCAGTTTGATTTAGTTAGATAGAAGTTTCTTCCATTTACCAGAAGAAAAAAAAAAAGCATTTTACATTGACAATCCTTTTAACGCAAATCATTATGTAATATCAGAATTTTTTATGAGATTTAACTTGCAAATGCACATAAATCTTTTGATTCACATATATTGTGTAAGATTTCGATCTTATAAAAATCAGTACGGCCTCATTTTACTCTTTTACTGTGAGGGAGAGGGACTACGATTTAAAAAAAAGAAAAAAAGAAGAAAAGAAAAAAAGAAAAGGTTGAAACTCTCTCTCTCTCTCTCTCTCTCTCTCTCTCTCTCTCTCACGCATCCACCAACTTTAAAAGCAAGAGTGGCTGCCCTCACCAAGAAGTTCTTTCTCTCATCCTAGTATCACTTATCTCACATGCTTATCTGAAGCCACATTTCATCATCTTCTTCTCCACCAAAAGCTCATATACACACCCAAGAGAGAAAAAAAATGAAGAAAATGGATCTCTTCTGTGCATCGCCAGCGTCCACTGCGATATGCACGAGCTTGGAACAACGTTCGATGGTCCGACACGGAACCACTAGGCCAATCGACCGCCACAGCCACCATCACCACCACCACCACCAGCTTCGAGATCGCCGGAAACACCACCTGATCACCGGACACGTCCCTTGTTCCTCCCACCAACTGCCCTTCACTCCCAGGCCTTACTCCGAAAAGCCTAGGAAGAGCACTTGCTCGTCGTCCACGAAGCTAATCACCAGCAGCGATCACCACGAGTACTTCCGCAGGAGAAGCTCAGCTGACGTTTATGACCTTGCGACTGGCACCCCTTATGGTTCGGCCAGGTATTTACTGAGCGACAAGCCCTTCGTCGACTGGGTTTCCGAGTCGGGTCGGGTCTCGTCCGCGTTGGTACCCGTTCCACAAGTCGATAACAAAACAAAGTGCCAGGTCGGGTCCAATAATTCTCCATCGCTCAAAGCCTCTTATTCGGCTCGCTCTTCCGACCAGGTTCGTATGCCATTTTGGTTCGTCTTATAGTCTCCCTTCTGTTCTTGCGTAATCTTGTTGTGGTGGAAGGACTTAATTCAAAATCTCCTGGTCCTGGACAATTGCTCATAGAAAGAACTACTCACTGAATTATGTAAAGTGTTGCTCATTTTGGAAGTATTCTCGGTTTGCAGGTTGTGGTTTTGAGAGTGTCACTGCACTGCAAAGGATGTGAGAGCAAAGTGAGGAGACACTTGTCAAAAATGGAAGGTGGGTTTTCCCAACGCATGTCGAACAGTGAACCCCGAGTATAAAAATGTAATCCATCTCATTTCATCAGTGAAGTCCACAAATTCTAATGGGTTCATGCGGTGGCGTTGGCCGGTTTCTGTGCAGGAGTGACGTCGTTCAGCATCGACATGGAGACGAAGAAAGTGACGGTGAAAGGAGACGTGACACCTTCAGGTGTTCTGACCAGCGTTTCTCGGGTGAAGAATGCTGAGCTTTGGCCATCTTCAACAGCCTCTTCTTCGCCTTCATGGTCTACCTGACTTAGTCTATCGACTGCTGTAGTCTATAATGATATTTCCCTTTCTGTCTGAATGGATTCCCAGGTTAGAGTTCCAAGAGCCCCGTGTGTGTATCTTTCATAATCGCAAACATGTATGGCTGTGCTCTGTAAATTATATTTGAAAGAAACGTTTTGCGTCCACATGAGCAGAATCTTGATCTATGTACATGTTTGAATTAAAGATAGTTAAAAAGACGGAGTGTTCTGTTGGGTATTGGCGTGATCCGATATCTTATTTTTCTCGAAACGAACAATGATGTCCTTTCCCTGCAGCATCTTATTTTTCATTTCCTTTTCCTTACTCGAATTTCAAAGTCCCTGCTCAGCTGGTGATTCCGAACATGTATTCTCGTGTTCAGTCTTGTCGATGGCTAAAGAATACTTGTCAGAGTTTTTTCAGGCACATAATTCCGATCCGTCGCTTTTTTGCAAGATGATCGCGTGATCAAAAACCCTCGGCACGGACCCAACGGAATTAGAAACTTGTGAACGCCACCTCCACCAGCAATTGTCTGCACACTTTGTCATTCTTAATCCGGTCTCGAATAAACCCACTGAGCTACAGTTAAGCGATTTAATGAAATAATTCCAACTAAATCATTAAAATTCCTGGCTTAATCAGTCGAATAGGATGGAAAAGATGGATTTAACTGGTTCTAAAATTTTGCCTAATGGCAAAGCCTGAGGCTCTCCATCATTTTGTTGATGAGCCAAGAGCCTGAAGTTCTCCATGCGGATCTGTAGAGCGTACATGAGCCATGTATGATCATGATGTGGACGATGGAGGTGGTCACTGATCATGACTGAGGCGGTCACATGTGTATCCGTAGACAAGAACACTTTTTCCTGTCTGCAAATCTGTTGGGCGTGCCCTTCAATGATATGAGTAGTTCCTACGTTTGGGAGAAAGAGATAAAAAATAAAAATAAAAAAAATCACCGACTTATATCATACGCCTAACATTGAGCGCAGCGTGGAGATTAATGAAGGAGTTTTCTCGTATTCACTCCAAGTCGTAATAGTTCTTGATTTCCACAAAGAACGTGCGTGTGGATATGGAATGTAAAGTATATATCCTTAAATTCCAATGCACGCGTGCATCAATACAATTTGAATTTACTAAGGACAGTCTACAAAATAAGACCCTAGATTAAGGAGCTTCTCCATCAAGCTTCTCCCATTGAAATAGTAATTAATTAGGAAAACCCAGGTTAATTTGTTTGAGTTTTTCCTTGAGTGACTATTATTGATGAAGAAGAGCGCGTGAAACAACATTTATCGAGGCCCTGACCACAACTTGATTGACCCAATCTTGTGGTAAGAGATTGCAAGTCCAACATAAGATTTATTATTTCCTTGAAGGATATATTGTGCGACCACAAAAGAATGTGCAAAGTCAATAGGAAATTAGTTTTTAGCTTGGGAATAATATCTTGAGTTGATTCACGCTTGCTTGACTCAATGTTAACAGGTAATCTTCTGGGACCATATGCTAATTTTTTCCACGAACATCAAATGCGTTTTGGGTGCGACTCAACTCTAAATAATGGAGGGGATGGTGGGGGCTACATGCATGTCCTTTCTTTTTCATCATCATCATCATCATCATCATCATCATCTTTCTTGCCATCTTTCTGTTTCTTCTTTTACTTCCTGCTTTTTGACACTTGGGTCACCAAATTCAGGATTCAAATGAGACACGAAACCCCTGAGTTGGTCGGTAAAGAACGAAAAGGCAGCAATTCAGGTATCTCTCTCTTTCTCTCTCAACTCATTGATGAGTTACGAGGGTTTTTTTTCAAGGTTTTTTTCTGCCTTCTTTGGTTTTGTTTTATTTCTCACTTGCCTACCCTTTATTTCTTTGACTATGACGTTGGCGGCTGGAAGAAAAGAGGGAAAGAACCAGGAAAGGGGGGAGAGATCCACCCCTCAATTGATCTTATTGATAATACTGGCCGGATCAGAAAATTAGGGTTTCTTTTGATTTCTTGTTTTTTTTGTTTTTTTGGTCGGCGCACTATGGATGGTGATTTGGATTGGAGCTGATGCTTTGTGGCCGAGTGACCCAATTTGGACATCTTCAATTTTTCTCTTTTTTTGCCCTATAGGTAGCTAATCTGTTTCTTCTTTTCAAAATTCGAGGGATATTTCCCTTGCTTGTGCTGAGTTACGATTTGGCATAATAAATATGTCGGTGCTATGATAAAAAAAAATTTGCTATGATTACACACATCGCACGAGTCAACCTAGTGATTTTCTTGCGTTTGATTGTGTTGGAAATGACATGGAAGAAAAAGTTAACCGGTGTTTGATAAAAAGAATGAAATTGATTAGAGAATCCATTACTCAATCGCCTTAAGAACAACAAACCGGCCATGTTGAGAACCAAATCACAAGCTTCAAAGCTCAAACGAAGCCTTCTGGATAGCGCTCCTCGTGCGGATCAATGAAATGAATCTGTGAAATTACATCTTAATTGAAGAACGGCCATTGTTGCACCCTGAAATTGCATCTATCCATTATTATTATTATTATTATTATTATTATTTGGTGGGGGTGTGTTTCAAAAAGAAACCACAGGTATGCGACGTCCAAACCAGCCAAATAAAGTAAAAATCAAAAGGGAAAGGCGAACGCGAGGGTCCAGGCAAAAACTTCTTCCCGAGGGTTTCAATTTCAAGATGAGACAACGAAATATGATTGAAAAAGCTTTTTGTCGGGTTCTTCCGCTTTTGTGGACAAATAAGGAACACGCCCATCCCATCATGCGCTTTACTAATTACCGTTGATGTTGAGGACGATGTGAATTAATCTCATTATGATTGGAAACCTTTTTGAAAAAAAAAAGGAACTCTACATAACAACCGGAGCCATGAAGATGAGCATAGTATTTGTGACGGCCCACCCACTATGGTCGCCCACCATGGATGGACCTTCTTGAACATATGCGACACTTCGAAGATTCGCATCCCTATGTTTCTGCTTATACTTATAAAATGTGGCTCAAAAAAAATATTGTAATAAGTGTTAATACAAGCCGATCATCTCGTCTTGGATAGTTCAACCTAAAACTTTAAGCTACTAAACTAGAAAAGAGAATACATAAGGAAACTTTATATTTAAGCGATGTAAGTAGGACTTTTCGTATGCTGATTGATATGTAAAGAGGGCTTAATTCAATCTCGACTTTCCATGACCATTCCCTATTATTGACACGACATTGTAAGTTGATTGAATAGATTCGCGGTGCTATTGAAACACAAACTTATCCCCTTCTCGACATTAATTATTACCGCTATTGCTCATCTATTTTCTCTTCTTTTTCATTTTTCCTTAGGGAAAGATTGTGATATATGTCAGGTCTAGGACTGGGGGATAAGTTAGGGGTCAATTGGCATATTGATCACGTGAATTGTCTTGTCTCGAGGTAACGACGGGAGAGAATCCTAAAAACTATGATTTGCATTATTTAATACTCCAATAATTACTCAATTATTGGTTTACCACCAGAGGGGGAAAAACACTTTTTACAAATTATTGTTATCTCTTTGCTTCTACGGAGAAGCAAACCAGTTTGTTCAATGCATTATTCGTCCATGCCACAAACAGAGCCAGATCGCTCGAAGCTTTCTCTAATTCATGGCGATTCTCAGTTTTATACACCACTAGTTGAGAGGAACGGGCTCTCTGTTGATCTATATCCTGTAAACATACTAAGGTCAAAATTAGCAAAGTTCGGACTGAATTCCAAACGAATAGCAGACAACTTGAAAATGTAAAAAGAAAATGTCATAAATGGTCCATAAACTTTCATTTAATGTTCAATTTCATCCATGAGCTTTCGATTTGCTCAATTTTGCCCATGAACTATTAACAAATATTCCATCTAGTCTTTCCGTTTGTTCAAACCGTTAAGTGATGATGTGGAGCATTAATTGATGACATGGAATTAAGTTGGATTACTAGAATTATGAGTCAATATATATATCTTAAAAAGGAAAACAAATTAGGGGTTAATTAGAGATAAGAGCACTAATCACAAAAGCAGAGAGAAAAAGTGATTATGTATCTCTTTTCTGGACGGTGGCCACAATTTGACTTATTTTAAAGGTAATTTTCATGTGGATATTTCACATGTCCTTTTTATTTTATATTTAAAAGACTAAAAACCATGTAAGCCAATTCCGTTAACTTTAACTAACGGAATGACGAAAATGGTCAATTTTCAAATAGTTAAGAATTAGATTGGACATTTATCAATAATTCAGGGACCAAATTGAACAAATTAAAAGTCTAGGGATGAGATTGTACATTAAGTGGAAGTATAGGGACTATTTGTGACATTTTCCCAAATGTAAACAAGTTAAAAGGAATTGGGCCTGCAATGAGACCCAATTACTAAACTTGAGCAGGGGCCCAGGAGCAGTCAATCCCACCCGTTCATCTGTGTCGAGCTTGACCACTCTGAGGTCCACTCCAGTCCATCTCGACTGTACACCTTCCGGTGGACGCATTTGACTGTAGCCACCGCCGCCGCCGCTGGCAACTCTAGCTTGGCCGGTAGCCCCCGCAACCAGACCAGAACGGCAACAACGGAAAGTGCTGTCCCATTCAAGGCTTGGTGGGCCGAAGAAATCTCCCTGGGCAAAACTCCAGGGGATTGTAACACACCTTGGGAATTGGGCCTGTTGCTATGGCCCATACGTTCACAAGCACAAAGCCTGTTTCAGGAGAACCAGTTGAAGGGAAACACCATATAGAATGATTTTCGGGTATAACGTAATTGACGAAATTAATTATCATGATTCAAAAGATTCACAACATATATTTTCTCAGGAGTCAGGTCAGTCGATGATATATATATTTTTAATAGGTCATTGGTTTCGTGTGGAGCGTGATTAGGCCATTATGTTCTTGTGCGGTATATAAGCCTTCATACATTACCAAACTTGCATATTTATCCTTTATAACCTGCACTGTTCCTTGTGGATATAGCGCAGATTGACCTGTTCACCTAGGACTACACATCACATTCCACCCACCTCAAATGGTTTAAGGAAAAAAAAAACAAACAAGCATTTTAGCATGGCTTTTAACTCTACAAGAGAAGAAAGATGGGATTAGATTTTATGCTAGATGCATAGATTCTCCTCTTACATAGTTTTGAGCATACAGGGAGCATAGCCAGTATGAGGGCGCTCCAAGATAATCCTAGGCGGACCACAGGTTTAAAATACGATCGAGAGAATTAAAGTTTCTCAAATTCTCTGATTTAATTTCCTTAAAATTTATCCTGTCTGTCTGTCTGTCTCTCTCTCTCTCTCTCTCTCTCTAATGGTCTTGCATTTCTTGTCCTTTCTATTTGGTGATTTGGACTCCAATTGGAAGGTCTGTTGAATCTCGAAGGACATTGCCATTCTATCTTCTACAATCTCAGAAAGGCTGGAAATGATTCATTCAACATGGTAACTGGGATTAATTTACAACACGAAAATCCAAGAAATTCTAGACAAGATGTGAAACTAAATCCGGTTTTTACTTCAAATCAAAAGAAAATGGACAACCTTATATTTATTTGATTCGAGTAAGCCCGATCATGGCATTTTGGGCCCAATTGCTGACCCTTTGGGTTACTGGCTGCCGCCCAAGTACTGTAGAGAGCCCAACCGCGACACGGGCACACAAAACAGTTCATTGGCCCTAGGACAGGTCAATCCGGGCCGTTCGTCCATGTCGACTGCTTTGACTTCCCCTCCTTCCTGATCGCACGGCTTCCAATCGAACCACTGGATCATCGCCGCCAGCACCGTCGGCAACTCCAGCATCGCGAGCGCAATCCCCGGACAGCCCCTCCGACCGGACCCGAAGGGCAACAACTCGAAATGCTGGCCCTTCACGTCGACGACCCCCGTCACGTTCCCGTTGGCGGGCTCGAGAAACCTCTCCGGGCTGAACTGCAGGGGATTGGCCCACACCTTTGGGTCTCTAGCTATGGCCCAAATGTTCACAAACAGCAAGGTGTCCTTGGGGATGGCGTACCCTCTGATGTGGCATTCTTGGACGGACTTCCGGGCGACCATCGGAATCGGAGGGTGGAGACGGAGCGCCTCCTTTACGATGGCTTGGATGTACGGCAGCGATTTCACGTCGGATTCATTTACTAACCTTTGATCGCCCACGACAGAACTTATTTCTTCCCTTGCTTTCTTGAGCACCATCGGATTGTTGATGAGCTCAGCCAGTGCCCATTCGACTGAGGTGGCCGATGTGTCCGTACCAGCGGTGAATATATCCTAGGATGAGAGCAAAATTCATGAAATAGTGTTTCCTAAAAAGGGGAAGAAAAGTGACTAGACTTTAATCAGTGACTAGATTTTAGACATCTTTTTTATTCTTTTACGGGTCGTACCAAGAAAATGACTTAGATTCTAGGCAACTCTATCTAATATGGTTCGGATGATAGTCTCAATTTATCGTCAAGTCAAGCATGAAACGAGGTTACTACATAATTTCCATCGATAATTCCCTTTATCAAATTGAGCGATATTAAATTGCCTCATAATTATATTTGTATCTTTGTGTGCTATTTCTATTTTTCCAAAATTTATGTTCATACAAATACAATTTTCTATCTATTGACTTAGCGCTACAAGGCCA
This sequence comes from Eucalyptus cloeziana, assembly GCA_014182715.1. Taxonomy (NCBI): domain Eukaryota; kingdom Viridiplantae; phylum Streptophyta; class Magnoliopsida; order Myrtales; family Myrtaceae; genus Eucalyptus; species Eucalyptus cloeziana. The sequence continues at coordinate 33,513,074 of CM024635.1, read as the reverse complement.
AATTGGCAGCTGGAATGATTCTTTGTCTCGATTAGACGTTTAGACACTATATAATGTGATTTTTCTTTAATGTCAAACATGTCAAAATTTTTCTAAAGCTGCAAAAATATTTCACTTTTTGTTAGTTCAAAATGATTTCTTCGTATAGATAAACTGTATGGTTCAAGCAAGTACATGATTTTTCTAATCAGTTTCGGTTTTCCTAGAACAGTCTGATGGCTTCCATCTGTTGCATTAAACTCAGCTACGCATGAAATCAAGATGGCCACCCGGTTCTGAATATGCTGCATGCATTCCGTGCTTCGCAAAATGCTGCCCGCAAAACATGCGAAGTTAGCTCAAAACGCAAAAGAAGCTTCGCTACTTATCGGCATATCTAAGGACGTCCTAGGGACTCAGCAAATGACGCATGCCGCCTGCTTTCTCACTAGAAAAAGTCATTTCCTGAAACTACTTTACATTCGCCATCCTAAGTTTAGATTTCTAGTAAAGCTTTCTCTTTGATGTTGTTGCTCATTTTATGACCAAAACCCTGAACCATCTTAGACCGAATCGTCTAGGACGCCTTCCTTCCATCTCAAAGCTCGAGAAATATGGGGAAAAGGACATCGATAATTCTATAAGTTTTATGTAAAGATAGTCTAAACATTTTTTCTCATGAAGCGGGCATGCTGACGTGATGTCACTTATCTAATCGAGCATTCTAAGAAAAATCCAAAAGATAATATAGTTGATAAATCAAAGAACATCGCCATAGTATGTCATGTAAAGACTTTGCGTTGACTATCTCACGAGTTCAACATCTGCAGTATCATATCCCCATGAAAACTGACTTGTAAAAAAAAATTATGAGCTCGTCAAATAATTGTGTTAGTAATTAAAAAAAAAGAAGAAGACGAGTTCAATTAACTCTTGGCTTTTCGAATCCAAGAGAGTTAATTACGAGCTAATTAAGGAATGAGTTTGCCCTTACCAAAACTAGTGCCTTGATGTGCTCTCTGGTCAACTTCATCTCCGAGTTCTCATCCTCGTAGATGTCAAGCATCATGTCCAGAAAATCCTTCACTTCATCTTTCCCTCCTCCTTCCTCCGCTCTTTGCATCCTCTTGTTCCTTCTCAGCTCCTCCCTATCTCTGATGATCTTCTCCAACAGCGCATCGTATCTGCTCATCGATCGCAAGATACGCATACAAAATTATACATGTGTAGGCATGTACGAGTATTTGTCGATATGATAAATTTAAGTCGAACAGCGCGTCATCGTACCTCCTGTGAATGTCCTCGAACCGCTTCTTATAGCCCTGGAAATCAACGTTCTTGCAAAACCAGATGAAGTCGGACACGTTAAATTCGCCGAAGATCTGAGTGACCTCCCTTATGAGGGTCCTCGCCTCGTCGGCCTGGCTGTCCACGCCCGAGCTCCGAATGCTCAGCATCATCTGAGAGATGATGTTGTTCGCATACTTCACCAGCTCTTGCATGATGTTGACGTTCTCGCGGCGTAGAGATTTATCGTGCAAGACTCTGATGAAGTGCTGGAGCTCGCTGGTGCGGATGGGGAGGAACTGGTTGAGGGTGCGAGCCCCAAGGAGCTCGGTCTGGCTCAGCTTCTTGATGAACTTCCAGTACGGCCCGTAGGGCGCGAACGCGAAAGCCGACTGGTAGGTCAGGTGGTCAATGGCCGCGTTGTGCTTGCGTGCCGAGAACGTCAGCTCGTGCGTCTTGAGGAGCTCCCGCGCGAGGTCGGGGGTTGAGGCCACGACACACAGCACTGACCCGAGGCGGAGGCTGAACAGCGGGCCGAGGCGGGCTGCGAAGTCACGGAAGGAGCGGTGGATGAGGGGGCTGAGGAGGTGGAGGTGGCCAAGGACCGGCAATGCCTTGGGGCTGGGAGGGAGATTGGGCCTCCGCTTGAGGGCGATCATGAAGAGGAGGGCGGTGGCGACGAAGACGGGGCCGATGAAATAGAACGGGGAAGTTGCCTCGAAGGATGTCGTCATGCCTTTCTAAAGCGAGATATTCGAAAGAAATATTAAGTTGAGAGAAGACTTCTACGGTGAGCTCCGACCCCGGAGTCCTTTTATAGTGCGCAAAGGTTCGGATTTTTTTTTTTTTTTTTGTCGGTCCTACTTTATTCCTATTCTAACGCGTTCACTCTCAGACTTTTGCAATGCTTCCTTGCAGTGTGTAGGAGTCGAAATCCACTCTGAAACTAAGTCATCCCCACCTCAACCTTCCCGAGAATGTGAGGATTCAAACCCCCACCTCTCCTTTCCATGTTGGAAGAATGGCCACTGGGGTAAACCCCAGTGGTTAAAAGCTCAGATTGAAGCGTGGTTTTTTTATGGAAATGTGAATGTTTCAGGTCGGGAGGTAATACACGGTGACTTATTCATTGATCAAGTAATGTGATGCGGGGAAGGGTTGAGAAGCGCTCGATAGTTTGAACGATTATAACTTGGGAAAATTGTCCAGCAAGTTCTAAATATATTGTACGACATTAAATTCAATCATAAACATTTTAGGGAAAATGTCACAAATGGTCCTTATACTTTTATTTAATATGCAATCTCACCCCTGAACTTTCGATTTGCTTAATTTGGTCTCTGAACTATTGATAAATGTCCGATCTAGTCACTGAACTTTCGATCTGCTCAATTTGGTCCCTAAACTATTGATAAATGTCTGATCTAATCCTTCGTTATTGTTTTTCCTTTCTTTTTTTTTTTTTTTTTGCTTCTTCTCTCTCCGGTGGAGGGAAGCGGCGTCCGGCGAGGATCGCCCTTGCTGGAGTCGGGAGAGGGCCGTCCTCGCTGGATGCAGGCGAGGGCGGCCCTCGCGGGCGTCGGGTGAGGGGCTCCCTTGTAGATCTGGCGGGGGAGCACCCCGGCGTCGGGTGAGGGCCGCCCCGCGATGTCGGGCAAGGGGCTCCCTGCAGATCTAGCAAGCAAGGGAGCCCCTTATTCGACGCCGGGGTGCTCCCTCGCTCAACGCCGGCAAGGGCGACCCTCGCTGGATGCTGGCTTCCCTCCGCCGGAGCCGGCAAAGGGAAGAGAGAAGAAGCCAAAAAAAAAAAAAGGAAAAACAATAATGAATGACTAGATCGGATATTTATCAATAATTCATGGACCAAATTGAGCAGATCGAAAGTTCAAGAACTAGATCGGACATTTATCAATAGTTCAGTGATCAAATTGAGCAAATCGAAAGTTTAAGAACAATATTGCACATTAAATAAAAGTATATGGACCATTTGTGATATTTTCCCAACATTTTAATCTAGTCATTTTAGTCCTCAACTTTTTTGATGACTCGGCAATATATTTCATTAGCCTTTTTGTTTAAAATTTACTAATGTAGACGCCGACTAACTTACATGACATGGCCGATGTTTAAATAGATGATATTTGCAAATTTTTTTTAAGTAATCTGATTTTTCTTCTTTTTATTCTTTTATATTTTATTTTATTTTTCAGAGGTCAGCCACAAGTGAAAAAAGGAAAATGAAAGGAAAAAAAGGAAACGAAAGAAAAGAAAAGAAAAATAAAATAAAAAAAAAAAAAAAAATTCAGAAAATTTACAAAGAAAATTGCAATCATTTTTTGCTAGTGTCTTGAGAATTTAATGTATTATTTAACTCCATTTATTTTATAGAAAATGAATGATTTAAAATTATTTTTCTTAGAAAACTGGCTACATGCTCAATCACTTTTCTACCCTCATATATTTTTCCAACCACCGATGATGTCATGGAGTATTGCTAGTTACCTCCCTCTTACTTCTAACGAACCCACACCATCGACATCGGAATGATCGCGTTTTCGGAGATAAACACAGTTTTATTTTTTTTTTGTCTATAAATCTATTGAAATCTTAATTAACTAAATGCGCCGGCATCAAGCTTAAAACGATTTTGTTTCATAGACTGGTTGTCCTGTTTAAATCTTAATATTGACTATATCAACTTGAATTGATCCTTTGAACTCATTTACAGCCCACTTGAACACGTTTAATGATGCGTTTTAATTTATTAGCCACATCAAGATGACATGTTTAGGTACATTACACATTTTCACAAACGTCTAAAATTACGTTTATACATAGAAGTTCGTACTCCAAACCCCCAGTGGTCAAGTTGGACATTTGGTAGTTGAGACTTTCGCACTGCGCTTCAATGGGTAAAGGGCAAAAACGCAATTGGGGGAGCTGTCAACTTACCCGTACCGGTCTTTCGGTTAAACTATGCATTGTCCTTCGGTTAGGCCGTAGGTAAAAGAAAGGCCTTGGAGTTTGATGGCTTCAGATCTGTGGAACAACGAATCATCCTATGCAACAACCCAGAGCATGTTCTCCTGAATATGCCTAACTCCGATTCTCTTTGGGCCCGTTGTCGTAGTCATCCTCCTAATCATCGATTTATGTTTTGACATTGTTAGGTTTAGCAAACTCTCTTGAATTCCCTCTTTCTGTATGGTTTTGTGGGGTCAGGTCATATTTTCTGAAACCATACATTTCATTGGAAGGCCGCGAGTTGATAACATCCTCCATATACAAACTCGACAAGTTTTCAAAGCGGTTGACATCGGCGTTTTCCTCCATCTCCGTGTGGGAGGACTCTTCTTCCAACCAATCTCCCGATTGCAATTTCTGATGACATCCGAGAATCGACACTATACCTTTCGATGATGGATCCAGTCTGTGAAGTTTAATTGATCGATCCTGAAGTACAAAGTACAACTAACAATTTAATGTGAAATACTGCCTGCCCCTATACTAATCGGCAGCCCTTCATCAACTGGGATAGGGCCGGACAAATGTAGATAGGAAGATATTTAGAAAGAATCTTGAAGTTACTGGTTGTTAGCATTAATGGACTTCGTCGTGATGGAGCGGCCATGTGAAACAAAGTTGACAATGTTGCATTATTATATCCGTTTAAATTTTGATTTGCTATCTTAAATTCGATCTTAATTATGTAAATTAAATAAGTGCAATGATGAAACTTCTTTTGGATGAAAGTTTTGAATAATATATCTAGCTAATAAGACATTGACACATCTAAAATTATTACCCCATATGGTCAATACATTCTCCTTTAAACTTCTCAAAAGTAAGGATTAGCGGTAGCTAGCAAGAAAGGGATTGTATATTCAAATCTTATACATGCACATAACAACAACTTAAGAGAATCTATTGAAAGGGTCTTTTCTCAGAGCTATCGGATGAATCCTCCGAAAGCTCCAATAAACAGAAACCCAACAGCTAAGATATATCATTTTCAAATCACACTCGTCTTAAGTTTGAAAATAAGAAAATAAGTAGGGATAAGTGCAATAGAAGTCCTAAAACTTGTCACGAAAATGCAATTGAGTCTTAAAATTTGTAAAAAGTGCAATCAAATCCTAAAACATGTCAAATTGTTTCAATCGAATCTTAAAATTAACACCGTCAACCTTTTTAACGGAAAATGCGACGTGGTGCGGACATGACATTTAAAATGAATTTTTATTTCCATGTGGCTTTTTTTTTTTTAAATTATTTTTTATTTAAATTAGATTTAAAAACTAGCAAAGAAAAGCTAAAATTTATTTAAAAAACAAAATAGTTAAAAAAAAAAAATGGCTGACACTTCCTTCGCTGCCGCCCATCGTCGGCCCCGGCGGGGGTGGCTAGCCCTTGCTTGGCCGGGCGAGGCCTCGCCGGCCCCGGGCGAGGGCCGGTGACCCTCGCCAAGCTCGGGCGAGGTCTCGCCGGCGGGGCGAGGGTTGGCAACCCTCGCCAAGCTCGAGCGAGGGTGTCCGATTTGGGCACGCCGACCCTCGCTTAAGGCCGGGAGGCCGTCGGCCCTCACTTAGGGCCGGGGAGGCTTGCCGGATCTAGGCGAGGCTAGGGCCGACGATGACTCTCCTAGGGCAAGCGACGATCGTCGACCCTCCATGAGGGCCAGTGGGCCCAGATCTAAGCACCCTCACCCGAGCTTAACGAGGTCGCCGGCCCTCACCTAGGGCGGCCACCCCGCCTAGGGCCAACGACCGTCGCCGACCCTTCCGGCGATGGGTGGCGGCGGGGGTGAGGAAGGAGCTTTCATTTTGTCTTTATTTATTTTTTTAACAATTTTTAAAAATAATTTTTAGCTTTTCTTTTTAGTTTTTAAATCTAATTTTTTTAAAAAATTGAATAAAAAATAATTAAAAAGCCATGTGGAAAATGAAAAATTATTTAAAATGCTACGTTCGTGCCATATCAGCATTTTCCGTTAAAAAAGTTGACGGTGTTAACTTTCGGACTTGATTGAAATAATTTGACAAGTTTTAGGATTTGATTGCACTTTTTGCAAGTTTTAAGACTCAATTGCATTTTCGTGATAAATTTTAGGACTTCTATTACACTTATCCCAAATAAGTAAATTGCCAAATGCACTGAAGACAATATCCAAAACCTTTTTGTTCCTCTCGACTGCAGTCCAAAATTTGGGCCAAAACATTTAAGAGTAAATGGCTAAAATTAGGTCATGATAATACACTTACCTAACCAATGGAATGTTTGACAGGCTTATCAATCTTGAAGGCCACGATAATACAGTATACCCTCGAGACTCGTCCATGGAATATTTGATAAACTCATAAATCATGAGTTTTTAGCATGCTGGAATAGCGCACAAGACAAGACAATCAAGGATTCTTGCGAAGATAAATATTGAAATGCATAATGAAATGGTTCATTTAAAGATTCTGAAAGAATCATGGAAGAACAATCATCAACAATTAAGATATCACAAAATCACAACAAGTCAGACATGACGATAAGAAGATCATTCATAACAAATCGGTTTAGATTATATTAGACTTTGCCTAAAGTTTGAATTTGAAATTCAATTCAGGTTAAGTTCCTAATTAAAAGTGATGAATATAAGTGGGCGAGACTATCTACAGAGCTAACTGAATTGTTATGACATGACAATACACTTACCTAACCAATGGAATGTTTGACAAGCTTATTAATCTTGAAGGCCATGATAATACGGTATTCCCTCGAGACTCGTCCATGGAATATTTGATGAACTCATCAATCATGAGTTTCAGCATGCGCATCCATGGAATATTTGATGAACTCATCAATGATTCAGCATACTAGAGTAGCGCGTAAGACAAGACAGTCAAGGATTCTTGCGAAGATAAATATTGAAATGCATAATGAAATGGTTCATTTAAAGATTCTGAAAGAATCATGGAAGAACAATCATCAACAATTAAGATATCACAAAATCACAACACGTCAGACATGATGATAAGAAGATCATTCATAACAAATCGGTTTAGATTATATTAGACTTTGCCTAAAGTTTGAATTTGAAATTCAATTCAAGTTAAGTTTCCTAACTAAAAGTGATGAATAGAAGTGGGTGAGACTATAGCAGGGCTCTCTTCTTTGATACTCCATTTATTTTGCGAAAAATAAATGGTTTGGTAAATATTTTCCTAAAAATAATTATTTGTATTGCCTAGAATAATGAATGAACAAATTTTTTTATCATCCGCATACGTGTTTAGGTAAGAGTTACTGTCGATACTAAAAATATTTTTAATGGACTAATTACTTAGAACGATTATTTTTAATTTAATATTTTTAAAATGATATTCTTTGCAAAGTAAGCAGACTGTTTAATCTCGTCAGCCTTTTTTTTTCCCTTCACGACATCGTCACAAAGGCCCGTCTCTACTGCCTGGCTCGTGCGGCTCATGAGTCGTGACCTTAACTTCAAAGTTCTTGTGTTAATTCTTTTCCATTAAATGCAACAAACACGGCAGAGCTCAGCTGCAGGAACTCCAACCCCAGACGTTCCACCACATTGCTGGCTACGACCACCGGGTCGCCTTATAGTTGATGCGTATTTGTTAGTTAAATTAACCTAATCCACCACCATCAAGGCTTTACCTCAATTGCCACATTTTGGTGTCGAATTGTTCCAATATGTGTTTCGTTGGGATCTTTTCTGCGATCAAATGTATTTCACCAAAAGTTGTTCTGATTTTTATTTTAAAAAAATTAAAGTTCTACACCAACTTCAGACAAGAAATAACACAAGCAGAAAGAATCAATGACTTGAATAAGAACAAGACTGTACAAACACAAACCGTATTGAAATTAATTAATGACAAGATCTGGAAGATATAAACTCGTTGAAGTAACTAGATGTAAATAAACTGAGCCGGAATTCAATTAACAACACGGCCAGAGAACACAAAGATGCTATACCTGAATTTAATCGACAACACAACACCTAAAATAAAAATGCACGTTGGAATTTAATTGACGATGCGAATCTGAAAATTACAACTAAGAAAATAAAATGTAATATAGGAAGATAAAAAGTACCAAAAAGATAGTAAATTTGTTTGATTTATGCAGGGAGGCTTCTAAGTAGTCAACTAGTGATATAAATAATGGTTGCGTGGTAATCTCTTTCTAGCAGTTGCATTTTCTTGAACGGTTTGCATTAATTGCCTCCCAAGTCATTCTGTTTTCACGAATTTCATGCCCATGTTCTTATAAGGGGATGCTTCCGTCTCTAAATGATTGCTCCTCCTAAACGGTGTGTTAACTACCTTGTAATCTTACTTTTGCACGACCGTTATCTGTCTCATGATCTGCTCATAAGTGGTAACTGTTCCCCTCCAAAAACGGATACCCACACCCCTAGAGTGCCAAAAGTTGGCACAAATGGACACTTAAGTGTTAAAAGTTACGAAAGTGACACTTAAGTAATAAAATCGGAGTAGAATATATCATTTAAGTGCCACCGGCGAGAAAATCCGATCAAATTGCATATGTGGCATTTTTCGGCGACATCTTTTACTGAGGTAGCAAACATTTAAAATAAAAAAAAGCACATGTGAACAACAAAAATGACGTCCATCCATGTTGGCTGAGTCGACCTAAACAATGTCGTTTTTCCTTGGGGCTAAACGACGTCATTTATGTTATTTTGGCTTAAGCATACCTGGCCGTCATCGTTCCTCTCCGTTCACTTGTGTTCACACTACATCTTAGGCCCTTCTCTCCATCGCAGTTTACGCCCAAAGGTGGTCATTGGTTGTCGTCGTCAGTCGCCATTGTTGGTCGTCGTCGTCGCCGCTCACCATCATCGCTCCTCCAGGTTCAGCCCCTTCTCCCTCTTCCCTGTGATGAAATTAGGGCTCAAATTCTTTTATTATGAATCCAATGGAAAATTTGGGACTCGGCGGGGAAATGTGGAAGTCAGCTCGGATGGTACTTTGATGTAGGGTTCGACGGGGGGAAAATTAGATCACAGAAGCAGTACTAGAAACCTAATGGGGGTTCGAATTGGCAATTTAGGGATTGACCTCGAAATGTAGGGTTTAACGAGGGGAAAATTAGGGCTCGATCTCGAAAATTTGGTGTTATTATGATATGTGATTTAGAATGGTGCTACTGTGATGTGTGTTTAGAGCTTGGATGTGGTATTGTGATGTGCGATGACGATTTTTAGGGGTTAGATGTGAAATGTGATGTGCGATAGTGATTTTGACTGCTCGGAGTGGTTGTTGTGGGGACGTTTGGTCACTTTTTTTAAATTGAAGTGTTGAAATAGGTGTCATGTGGACCTGTGCTTATCGTAGGGACCTCTGTTTTTTTTTGTTAATATTTTAAGGGAAGTGAAGGCAAATAATCAAAGTGGTGACCTCTTTTTTGGCTGTCATGTACGTGCATATTGTCAGTGTGAGGACCTCTTTTTGTCTTGGATAGTATTTTTCTAGTAAATGGCCTAACATGTGCATCTCTTCTCCCTTCCTTTTTTTTTTTTTAATAAAGTCCATGAGAGTGGGGAGACTTCCATATGTTATTGTCTATTGTTCTTTGTGGATGTGGTCCTAAAAACTAATTATTCTTTTTCTTGGTGCAGAAATAGCTTATGACAAGGATTATGTCGCTGTCATAGTTTGCTACGGTGGAGATTTTGTGATTAGGGAGGATGAGTGGGAGTATGATTGTGGAAATGAGGACATCATCTTTGTCGATATAAAGAATGGATCTTATATAGGATTTGTTAGGGATATACTGACATATTTGTCTTATAAAGTTAAGAAGTTGTTGTATTGTGTTCTTGGGAAAAGCTTAAGAGATAGTTTGAGAAGCTTAGAAGATGATAATGATATTAGGGATGTTCTATACCATTATCTTCATGGCGAAGAGGTAAAAATATACATTGAGTACGATAGTGAAAGTGAGGACAAAGATAATGATGGAGAGAGCGCCCGAGTAAGACAAGAAGGAGATGGTATTCAAGGTAATACTGAGATTAGGGATGAAGGAGGGCAGGATAGACATGATGGAGAGGAGAGGAGCGCAGATGCAGTTCACCAAAGTGATGATGACATAGGTGATGTCACAATCATTAAATTAGATTGGGAAGTAGTTGAATCAAGTGATGATGACGATGAAGGATTGCCTGCTGAAAATTTTATAAGTGATAACGACAATGGGGAGCTTGTACAGTCAAGAAAAAAGCAAAGAGATTTTTTCATAGATAAGTTTGCAGCTTTGCAGGTAGCTGATGAAGTTCCAAATAGGACTGAAGGTCGTGCAGATGCTAGTGCTATTGGTGAGGAGACTGATTATGAAGAAAGCGTCGAGAATGCTACTTCCCAAGATGAGCTTGAAGAAGGTCAATGAGCTGTGTATAGAAGGAAAAGTAAGTTTCCTTCTTATGATCCATCTGTTGCCTCTCCTACTTTGTTGGTAGATATGAAATTTCAAAATGCGAAACAATTTAAAAAAGCTATACTGAAGAACTCCATTGCTGCACAGAGGAATATTAACTTCATTAGAAACACTAAGACCTTTGTAAGAACTAGGTGTTCGCAGCAAAATTGTCTATGGAAGATCTATGGCGTATTTGTTAGGAGAAGTTGATCATTCTAGATTAGAGCCTACCAAGAAGAACATACTTGTTCCATTAATTTTGAAAATAAGATAGTAATAAGTACATAGTTGTCCAAGTACTTCTTTGATCTGATTAAGCTGATGCATCTAATGAATAGTATTAAGTTCAAGATGCTGGTGAAAGAGTGGGTATGCATCAATATATTTAGGAATTAATGCAAAAGATCGAAGCAAAAGGTGATGAAAATACTCATTGGTCAGTACAACAGCGAATATGGACAGTTGTGGGATTATGCTTGGGAGTGTAGGCTGCAAAATTCTTCAAGTAGAGTGTAAGTTCTATATTTGCTTCGATGCATGCAAAGGAGGATTTTTATTTGGTTGTAGATGGATTATAGGATTGAACGACTGTTTTTTGAAGAGCTTATGCAAGGGAGAATTGCTTGCTGTAATTGGAAGAAATGCAAATAACCAAATGTTTCCACTGGCTTGGGCTGTTGTGAGGGTAGAGAACAAGGATAATTGGTCATGGTTCCTAAAAAATTTGATGACTAATTTGGAGATAGCAAATGGGAAATGGTGAGTGTTCATGAGTGACCAACAAAAGGTAATGTTTGTTTTTTGAAAAATTTGGTCTATTATTTGCTTTTTTTTTTTTTATATCAACATGCCATTTGCTTACATTTCTTATTTTGAATTATTGCGGGGATTGGTTCGGCAATAGTTGAGTTGTTGCCTTATACATATATGCAAATTTGGCAAAGACCTATAAAGGAGACATCCTACAGTCGCAATTTTGGTAGCTAGTAAAGAGCACGAATATGGCTGACTTTAGGATTGTCAAAGAAGAACTGCTTCAATTGACAAAGGAAGGTTATGATGCACTATTCCAAACAGAACCAAAGTATTGGTGTAAGGCATTCTTCAACGAGGAATTCAAGTGCGATAACATTGATAACAACATCTGCGAAACATTCAATGGGAGGATAATAGATGCTAGATACAAACCAATCATCTCGATGCTTGAAAACATACGAGTTATGGTCATAACTTGGCAGCATAGACAAAGAGACGAGGTTGCAAAGTGGACTAGGCAATATGGTTCTTGGATTGCTAAGAAATTGGATGAGAACTTGGCCGCAAGTAGGTATTATCATCCAATTTGGAATTGGGATGAAGGATATGAGATAATAAAGGGTTCCGATAGGTATGTTGCCCATATAAGGAAGTGTTCATGTAGAGCATGGCAACTAAGTGGAATTCCTTGTGCACATGCCATATGTGCCATCCAATTGAAGGGCCATAATATAGAAGACTACATTGATTATTGGTACAAGAAACCGAAATATCTTGCTTCGTACCAATTCATGATGCAACCAATCAGAAGTAGCAAGTTCTGGGAGCTAACAGATCGCGAAACACTTCAACCTTTGCCATTAAAGAAGAAAATAGAAAAACCAAAGCGAAAACGAAGAATGATAGAGGGAGAGATCTCATGTCAGTGTAGGATAAGTAGGACAAATGTAAAGATGATGTGCTCTTTTTGCCACATAGCAGGGCACAATACTAAATGTTGTCAATTAAGGAAGCAACAGGAACAGTTGAGGCTAGCCGAAGGCCTAGTGAAGGGACAATTAAAGAAAGACAAACAGAAAGGCGAATTGAGTCGATTGTTCTTCAGTCAACGACAATAAACCTAGTAAGTCATGACATTTGTGTTTATGTTGTTTTATGGTTTATTACAAATATGTACATAGATACAATTGGCATATATGTAATATTTGTGTGTTTGTCAAGTCATGAGAATGACACGTGAAGGATTGGCCGAAGCCCTTGCTATACCTGAAACTGAAGGGTCTGTTCAAAGAAGGCAAGGTAGAAGACAGCCAGCTAAAAGATTGGCCGAAGCAACTAAAGGGCCAGTTAAGTCGCTTCAACAACAGCAGAGAAAAAAATACCTAGTAAGTTTAACAATTTGTGTTTAGTTTTCCTTTACGTTGTTATATGACCCGATGTTATATTTATGATATCATTTACCTCTTTCTCATATTCGAATAAGGCAAGTTAGAGCTCAGCTACCAATAGAGGGCCGAACTGAAGGGCCACCACAAGATCCATCACCAAGGTCACCACAAAGGCCACTAGAATGGTCATCATAAGGGCCACCACAAAAGCCAACAGAAGGTATCATTGAAACTGAAGGGGTAAATAGAAAAACAACCAAAAGAAAGCCAAACCAAGGGCCATCATTTAATTTAATTTAATTTATGGTGCAAACTTTTATTGATAATTGAGTTTTCTTTTTGAAGCTTGGAAGAAGTTCGGAGATTCTTATCTCTCAAGTCCCAACTCAAGAATCAACGGCGGCGCCAACAAGAAAGAAGAGTAAGAAGAATCTAGTTGCAGGTCCATATGAATCAGTTCAGTCTACGACAGTTGCAACTCCTTTTGAATCAGTTCAGCTTAAGACAATTGCAGCTCCATCAGAAATCAATTCATCCCGAGACAATTGAAGAAGAAGTCGCACGTCCAGTTAGAAAAAGTGCAAGGATTATGAATCAAGTGAAAGGTCCATCAAAAGGAGCACAAACATGAGGCATTGTGCATATTGATTGATGAAATGGAATGGGATATAGTTTGTGAGGCTGAGAAGTCAGTTATTTTACTATGGAGTTTTTTTTTTTTTTAATAGTTTGTCATTGAGTTTGTGAGGCTTAATTTCAATATCAATGAAACAATCTTGTTACTTGTCATTTTTGCCTTTTTCATTTTTTTGATTATGTTTTTACTTTTAGTTATTACTTCTGGTGGCAGCTGGGGTGCTCGTGTGGCTGGTGGTGGCAACTGGTGAAGCCTGGTGGTGGTGGGTCCATTGTGAGGGTTGGGTTGGGGGCTTTTACTGCAGCTAATACCGATGCAAGTGTGCAGTGTGCATAGCTTAGCTTGCACAAGCCCCTTTTGTAACAGACTCACCACCCACCACCAACAATGGCTACTAATGGTGGATCTATGATGGTGGCTACGTGCTGGTGTGGTAACTGAGATGCTGGTGTTACTAGTGGTGGTGGTTGCTGATGCCTAGTGATGATGGTCTATTATAAGGGTTGGGTTGGGTGCTTGTGCTGCATCTGGTGCAATATGTAAGTGTGCAATATGCACATCTTACAACAAGTAATGCTAGTGCAAGCTGGTGCAAGGCACCTTGCACTAGCAACTTCTACAACAGCATACCACCAGCATAGTGGTGGCTTAAGCAAGTGCCTGGTGTGGCTGGTGGTGATGGCTGGAGGCCAATGGTGGCCAGTGGTGGGCGGTGGTGGTAGCTAGTGGTAGCCTAAGAAGCACAGACACTCTCGGGAACCCTTTGTGTCGTGTCTGACACTCCGACACATGTGTTAACATGAGCTGTCAATTAGGGCCTCAATAGGAGAGTTTTTCTATTTAAGGTTTTTATATATACATATGTATCTTCTGATTTGTATGAGATCTCCTGATTTGTAGTGATTTATAGGAGATCTCCAGATTTGTAGGAGATTCTAGGATGGTTACGTCGGTGTATATATGCGTGGTTATATTCTTGTAAAAAGATTTGAACAAAAAAAAGAGAAATTTTGTTTTACTGTTCAACATGGTATCAGAGCAAATGATCTAGGGACTTTGTGTTCTAATCACGATCCGAATTCCTTGCTTTGGCATAGCTGCGTGGTGGTTTTGTGCGGATTGCTACACTGACTGCACCCTTTATCAAGATTCATGGCGGATGACAAGCCACCTATCGAGATAGTTCCTCCGGCTCCAGCGGAAGGCACCGTAGTCCCGCATCAGGCTCTGGGAGGTACTTCTACTACTGATACACTCCTTGAAACCTTGACGTCCAAATTGACACAAATCTTGACTCACCATCAAGCCTCACCTTCTCATGCTGAAAACTCCGCCCCACCAATCGCAGTCAAGTTGGATGGCCGTAATTATGGCCTTTGGTCCCAAGTTGTCGAGATGTATATCTCCGGGAAGGACAAATTGGGATATATCAATGGGGATTTTCCAACCCCACTTCCGATTGACCCTAATTTTCGGAAGTGGAAGACTGACGACAGTACAGTTAAAGGATGGCTCATCAATTCCATGGACCCGGCGTTGATTGGGAATTTTATCCGTTTCCCAACAACAAAGGCAATATGGGATTCGGTGGCTACTACGTTCTTTGATGGCACCGATGTCTCCCAAGTGTATGACCTAAAGCGACATTTGTCTCGACTGAAGCAGGCAGGTGGCCCGATTGAAAAGTATTATAATGATCTTCAGGGTTTATGGCGGGAGGTTGATTTTCGACGGCCTAATCCCATGACTTGTCCTCGTGATATCAAGCGCTACAACGCTCTTGTGCAAGAAGACCGTGTATATCTTTTCCTTGACGGGCTCGATGACCGCCTTGACAAAGTCAAGGCTGATGTTCAACAGATGCATCCCTTCCCGAAGGTGGAGCAAGCGTACGCCAGGGTGAGGCGAGAGGATGTACGCCAAGCTGTTATGTTATCTTCAATTGAACCATCTAGCACCGCGGCAGCCCTGGTGTCGCGTGGTGGAAATGTTATCTCACACTTTCTCGAGGCCAATAATGAGTCCAAAGCTCTCCAGATGATCCCTCCTAATACTGCGTCTAGTGGAGGGAGGACTAACAAAGGTTCAAAGGCTAAACCACAACATCTAGGAGGCTGTACTCATTGTGGTAATACTAAACATACAAAAGATACCTGTTTTAAATTGCACGGTTATCCGAATTGGTGGAAGGAGTTGCAGAACAAGAAAAAGACGGAAAATGCTATAGGACGGGGGCAGGCATCATTGGCTACCAGGACCACACCCCTTTCCTTGGTACCGCAGGTAGACGCTACCGATACTTCTGATGCGGCTCCTGAAGGTAACACTGGGTGTGCACTTATTAGTAATTCTCAATGTGGCGGGGAGGGGTGGATTGTTGATTCTGGGGCAACGAATCACATGACACCCAATCGTAACGATATTATATGCTATACCACTCCGAGGAGACAGAGTATCTATAATGCGAATGGCACTAGTTATCCTGTCACTGGGGTTGGCAATGTTGATCTTACACCTTCTTTATCATTGTCTCACACTTTATTAGTGCCCTCTCGTCTAACCGGTTACTCTCTCGTTGGCCAACTCACCGATGCTTTGAAGTGTTGTGTTCTTATGTATCCATCTTTTTGCTTTTTTCAGGATATCCTCATGAAGGAGATTATTGGTCATGGTACTAAATGGGGGGGGGGGGGATATGTACTATATTGATGACTTTCATATAGGTCGAGCACATCACACAAGTAGTGGGTCTACTAATAAAGAGAGAGCGATTTGGTTATGGCATCGTCGTTTAGGACACCCATCTTTTGGGTATTTAAAACATTTATTTCCAAACTTGTTTCATAATTTGTCAAATACTGAATTCCAATGTGAGACATGTATTTTGGCAAAAAGTCATCATGCCTCTTTTCCTTTGAGTTTTAATAAAAGCATCAGGCCGTTTTCTTTGATTCATTCGGACGTGTGGGGCGCTTCACCGCTTACTACTCTATCTGGGATTCGTTGGTTTGTAACATTTGTGGATGATTGTACCCGGATGTCTTGGGTTTATTTAATGAAGCATAAAGATGAAGTGGCAACAATATTCCGTATGTTTCATCGGATGATTGCAACACGTTTGGGACTCAAATTCAAGTCCTTCGTAGCGACAATGGTGGGGAATATATTAACCAGCATCTTTCGTTACTTTCGGGACCACGGGCTTATACATGAAACGTCTTGCACTAGGACACCCCAACAGAATGGTATCGCTGAAAGGAAGAACCGCCATATCCTCGAGACGGCACGAGCACTCCTCATAGGTGGTCAAGTTCCATCTCGTTTTTGGGATGCCGCCGTGGTTACAGCGGTACATTTGATGAATAGAATGCCCTCTCGTTTGTTGAACTTTCAGACCCCACTTCAAGCACTTGCATCCTATGTTCATCTTCCTTCCATCATGACACTACCTCCCAAAGTGTTTGGTGTGTGGCATACGTCCATCTCCACAAGAACCAACGGACAAAACTCGATCCATGTGCGGTGAAGTGTGTTTTCATTAGTTATGGCACTCATCATAAAGGATACCGCTGTTACAATCCAGCTACCAAGAAAACCCACATCACAATGGACGTCACCTTCGTCGAGTCCGAATTATTTTTTCCCACACCCAATTGTACCTTTCAGGGGGAGACTTCTAGTGAAAGGACAAATTGGTGGGAAGGTGGTGTGATGGCAGGGGTTGTGGCTGATTTTGCTTTAAAAAAAAATGACCCCGCAGTGCCAACACCTAGTGACACAAGGACTGGTAACACCCAAGCTAAGGTGCAAGTTGACAAGCGGGTTCACATGCTGTAGCAGGCAACATTGGCCAGCAATGGTGTGGTCACGGATCATGGTGGGACAACGGAAAATGAGCAAAAGTACACTAAGGAATCTGATCATCAGGTTGATTTGGTGCAAGAGACACATAAACAATCTCAAGAACAGCTCCCTCTACTTCAAAATACCCCCTCTTTAGTACCTGACAATTCTCCTGAGGATACTCCTGAGGTAAGTTCTCCTACCACACAGAATTTGTCTGTTGATACTAATGTAGCTGTTTGTTATAAATTGCCCGATAGATATAATCGTGGCAAGGCTCCTAATAGGTACTCACCAGATGTGGAAGAACGAAGGTCGAAGTATCCAATTACTAATTATGTTTCGACAAAGCAGTTGTCGGGACCTTTAAAGGCATTTGTCTCGAATGTCTCTGCAAGTAGAGTTCCTAGTGGAGTACGGGGAGGCATTGAGGGATCCCAAGTGGGTTCAAGCAATGCAAGAAGAGATGGAGGCTTTACAGAAAAATAAGACTTGGAGACTTGTCGAGTTACCGAAGGGAAAGAAGGCAGTAGGATGTAAATGGGTCTTCACCATCAAATATAAAGCATATGGTTTTGTTGAGAGGTATAAGGCACGTCTGGTAGCAAAGGGATATACCCAGACCTATGGCGTGGACTACCAGGAAACTTTTTCTCCACTTGCAAAACTGAACACTGTGCGGGTATAGTTATCACTTGCAGCAAATTTAGACTGGCCCTTACATCAATTTGATGTAAAAAAATGTGTTCTTACATGAAGATTTGGAAGAAGAGATCTACATGGAAATCCCACCAGGATATGCGTGTGCTGATAAATCGGAAGTGGTATGTAAACTCGAGCGGTCGTTGTACGGATTAAAGCAATCACCACGGGCTTGGTTTGGTCGCTTTAGCTCTGCAATGAAAAGGTATGGGTACACTCAAAGTAATTCAGACCATACGTTGTTCCTGAAACGGTAGCATGACAAAGTGACAGCATTGATTATATACGTAGATGACATGATCATCACAGGGGATGACCTTGAGGAGATCACAGAACTTCAAAGGAACCTAGCAAATGAGTTCGAGATGAAGAACTTGGGGGGCCTAAAATATTTTTTGGGTATTGAAGTGGCTAGATCAAAGGAGGGTATATTCTTGTCTCAACGAAAGTATGTGTTGGACTTGTTGGCTGAGGTGGGGATGTTGGATTGCAAACTTGCTGATACCCCTATAGTACAGAATCATAAACTTGGAGTTTTCCCTAATCAGGTATCGACCAATAAGGACCGATATCAAAGGTTGGTAGGGAGATTAATTTATCTATCGCACACTCGGCCTGACATTGCATATGCTGTAGGAGTTGTAAGTCAATTTATGCACGCTCCTAGTGAAGATCATATGAATGCTGTAGTTCGAATTTTACACTACTTGAAGTCAACACCAGGGAAATGACTTTTCTTTGCGAAGAATAATCACCATGAGGTGGAAGGATTTACGGATGCTGATTGGGCTGGCAATACCTCGGATAGGAGATCGACATCAGGTTACTTCACATTTGTGGGAGGGAACTTGGTTACATGGAGGAGCAAGAAACAAAAAGTAGTAGCTTTGTCAAGTGTTGAAGCTGAGTTTCGAGGGATGGCTAAAGGACTATCTGAGCTTTTGTGGCTAAAGAAGTTGTTGACAGAACTTGGTTTTCCACCTAAGTCAGGAATGCGATTGTTTTGTGATAATAAGGCCGCGATTCAGATTTCCCACAACCCAATTCAACATGACCGCACTAAACATGTTGAAGTTGATAGGCATTTTATCAAGCAAAATCTGGATGATAGGGTGGTGAGTTTTCAATTTATCAAACCTAAAGACCAGTTGGCAGACATACTTACAAAGGCTGTATCGAGTCGAGCTTTCCACAGCTCACTTGTCAAGCTAGGTATCAAAGATATTTTCTCACCAGCTTGAGGGGGAGTGTTAACATGAGCTATCAATTAGGGCCTCAATAAGAGAGTTTTTCTATTTAAGGTTTTTATATATACATATGTATCTTCTGATTTGTACGAAATCTCCTGATTTGTAGTGATTTATAGGAGATCTCCAGATTTGTAGGAGATTCTAGGATGGTTACGTCGGTGTATATATGCGTGGTTATATTCTTGTAAAAAGATTTGAACAAAAAAAAGAGAAATTTTGTTTTACTGTTCAACAACATGTTCGACATGCTCCAACACACGGTCAACTGCCTCCAACACGCTCCGACACGCACGGGGTTATTTTTACAAATTTCCAAAAGTTTTGGGATCTAAATATAAATATATGAAAAAAATAAAAATAAAAATAATGAAAGCTAAAACTTTTGGATTCTGGACTCTTCTCACTTCTCAGTCGCACACACTTGAGCACTCTAGTTCTCTTCTTTCGCCGTGAGTCTCGCTGGTGTTGCTTTGCCGGCCCCGCGGCCCACCCCACCAGTCGCCGACTTGCCGTAGCCCCCCGCACCTCAACCCCACCCGTTGCCACAGTCGCCTCTGACCCCACCTTCATCTCTTGCAAGCATCGAGCCGTCGCCCCGACTGAGTGACTAGTGCCTCTGCTCTCACAAGCATTGTGCTTCTCTTCATCTCAGGTTAGCAAGTTGTGTTACTCCGTTTTCGTTTTCGATTCAGCATCTTGGATTTCTTTATAATACGATTTGGGATTTTTTGGCAAATCCTAGAGTTAGTTCGAGGAAAGGGGGATTTGGGTCGTTTAATTGATGGATGATGATGAGGGAGGGTGAAATGATGTACATGAAGGCCAATTTCGAGAGGATTGTGGAGTCAATTGATGTTGCTCAGTGTCAATCTACTCAAGGTTTGAAGAGCAAGATGAATGCCATTGTCAATTGATGCTGCTCTCTCTGTCTCTCTGAGCTTAGTCCACGGAGAGACTTTTTTGTTTTGGGCCTTTTGGGTTCTGGTGCAATAAGGAGTAGGAAGAGATGGAGGATAACAAATTATAGGAGTTCTCTAGAAAAGAGACCTTGGTTTTTAGTAGAATTCAAGAAATGTAGTTAATTTTGCCATAAGTGTTCTTGTCTGGTTGGTTAATTAATAACGGATTATTCTATGGTTTTCTTGATTCCATAATATAAAGAACCAGCTGTGAATATGGCTTCAAATGTCAGGTTGGTTTGGCTGGACATGGCTTTTGTAGTTCGTTTCACTATGTAGAATCTCATATTGACTTAGACTTCTCCGAAGAGTAGCACTCTTTTGACTACTTCGTTAGCCAGGGGAATCCTTTGAAATGTTGCTATGGTATGTATTAAAATGGCCTAGTTTTGTATGTATATTGGTTTTACATCTTTGTCATTTTCTAGCAGCCATTCAGTTCTTTTGGTTAGTATTTTTCCTTGGAACTAGAGGTATTCTGTAAAAAACTTGTTTAAGCAGCACCTATACTTATTCACCTGAATTCATGTCGGCATATATGTTTTGGTACAAATGATTAATGTAGGAACTATTAATCTGCACACCAAATTGATAATAAAGTTATTGCACATTATATTCTCTGCTGAATTGTTTTTGGGAATATAACTTAAGAAAAATTAGTGTATTTCTGCAGACAAACTCCTGAATAATTAACATCACCTCCAGTATGTGGCATCGAAATTGAAAACTGGAAGGTCATATCGGTTTTGCTATGATTTCTCTCTATTTTTATTTCTTTTCCACTTTTGTATTGTGAATACTCATAATGGCTTTGGTCGTGTATGTGTGATGGTCGAGAATTGATGATGGAAATTTGGCTACTGTTGTTTGCTGTCGTATTTGCTGTTGTTTGCTGCTGTATTGCTGCTGTCTCTGCTGTTCACTACTGTATTACTGTCGTTCGCTGTTGTTCACAGCAGTGAGCTGCTGTCTATTGCTACTTGCTATCATTTATTGTTGTTAGTTGTTGTCCATCGCTATTTTGCTGCTGTTTACTACTGCTTACTGCTTCCCGCAACGTGCTTCTGATTAGTATCCAATCTTCCTTAGTTAACTTTAACTAAGAAACCTTATAACAATTGATAATAACATGTTTATTTTTATTTTTGCAGAATGTCTTCAAGTTCAAACATGGCTAGTAATAATTCAAATACACAAGTACCTACCTCTAGCAATGAAGTTGTAAAACAACCATTATTGAAGTATGTTACTAAGTTAATTAATCAAACCGATGCCCGGCGGGGGGGGGATTTATCTTGGAGATGTAACTTTTGTCAAAAAGATTTTAAGAGTTCATACACGAGAATGAGGGGCCATTTGATGATGATAAGTGGAAAAGGAATTGAAAAGTGCACAAAAGTAGAAAAAAAAAAAGATCTTTTAGAGATGGAAAGATTAGAGGAATAGGTCAATACTAAATTAATGAGTATTGCACCGAGAAATGTACCTTTACCTCTTTCTAATTTTTCACTTAATGGTGGTAGTGGTGACGGAATAGATTTATCATTTAACTCCAAAAAAAGAATAGGTGGAAGTGAGAATGGAAAATCACTTGAAAATGCATTTAATATGACTCAACGAGAACGTCTAGATTGTGAGATTGCTAGGATATTTTATTCGGCAGGCTTGCCGTTTAACCTAGCAAGGAATCCTTTTTTTTAATTCGCTTTCACTTATGCCGTTAATCATAATATTGCGAGTTATGTACCAACAAAATATAATTTGTTGAATACCACTTTATTACAAAAGAGAAGGCAAATATTGATAGGTTGTGTGCACCTATCAAAATCATGTGGAAGAAGAAGGGTGTCAGTATTGTAAGTGATGGATGTAGCAACTCACAAAAAAGACCGCTTATTAATTTCATGGCGATATCGGATGGAAGACCAATGTTTACAAAATTGGTTGATTGCTTGAGAGAAACAAAAGATATGAATTTCATTTTTAACTTGCTGAAATGAATTATCAATGAAATTAAACATGATAATGTAGTCCAAGTAATTACGGATAATACTTCAAATTGTAAAGGCGTGGGACAACTCATTGAGCAAGAATTTCCATCAATTATGTGGATGTTTTGTGTGGTGCACACCCTTAATCTAGCTTTGAAGAACATTTGTGCTGCAAAAAATATGTAGTCCAAGTAATTACGGATAATACTTCAAATTATAAAGGCGTGAGACAACTCATTGAGCAAGAATTTCCATCCATTATGTGGACGTTTTGTGTGGTGCACACCCTTAATCTAGCTTTGAAGAACATTTGTGCTGCAAAAAATATGGAGACCAATCAAATAGTTTATGAGGAATATAGTTGGATTTCAAATATTGTTAAGAAAGTTATGCAAATCAAATATTTCATCATAAACCATTCCATGAGATTAGCAATATACAATGAGTTTGCTAGCTTGAAGTTACTTTCTGTAGCGGATACACATTTTTGCTTCGATAATTGTGATGCTTAGGAGATTCAAGTTAATAAAAAGTGGTCTTCAAAACATGGTGATTTGTGACAAATGGAATATCTATCGAGATGATAATCAAGAGAAAACTAAGTTTGTCAAGGAGAAGATGTTGGATGATTTTTTGTAGGATTTGATTGATTATATACTTTCATTCATGGCTCCTATTTATGATATGCTTAGAATTTGTGACACCAATAAGCATTGTCTTCACTTAGTTTATGATATGTGGGGTTCGATAATCGAAAAGGTGAAGAAAGTTATATATACACATGAAGTGAAGAGGCTAGATGAGAAGTCCACATTTTATGAGGTGGTTCATATAATTCTTGTAGATCGTTGGACAAAGAACAATACTCCACTTCATTGCTTGGCACATGCCTTAAATCCCAAGTAAGTTCTAAAATTGTATGAGATTATTACTTTAGTAGTTATTCTTTCTTTAACATGATAATATAATACTCCTCTTATTTATTATTGTTTTCTAACTTTGTTTTATTTCATTAAATAGAGGTACTATAGTGATCAATGGCTTGATGAAGATCCTACTCGAATTTCTCCATACAAGAATAAGGAGATCAATAAAGAAATACTGAGATGTTTCAAAAAATACTTTCCTAACTTGGATGAGCGCAACAAGGTGAATTTGGAGTATGTAGATTTTGTGAGTAAGAATGGGGAATTTAGAGATTTTGATTCCATTCAAAATCGATATTCTATGGATCCTAAGGCTTTGTGGGTTAATCATAGTGCATGTGCATCGATACTTCAAAGTATAGCCTTAAATTTTTTTGCACAACCTTCTTTTTATCATGTGCTGAGAGAAATTAGAGTACTTACTCATTTGTGCACTCGGTAAGAAGAAATAAGATGACCCTAAAACGTGTAGAAGATTTGATCTTTATTCATAGCAATATTCGTCTTCTATCAAGAAAAAGTCAACAATACGCAGAAGGAGAAACTAAGATGTGGAATATTTGGAAGATGCATTTGACTCATTTGAAGATGTTGGGGTACTTGAAGTTGCAAATCCTTCACTTGATAAGCAGGAAATGATGTATATTTTTTTTTCCAGAAGAAATGGATAATGTGGATGAATGACTTTTTGTTATATTTGATGATATGTCGCGACATAAATTTTTTTGTGAATCACCTAAAACTAGGTTAATGGATTGCTAAGTCCGAAGACTTGGCACGGACCCTCCCAAGCCCTACCAATCGCGACTTGATATATATAAAAAAATTAACCCATTTAAACATGCAATTATATTCGAATCGGAGCCGCCACTAACCAAATAGGGTTGGTTAGAAACCCAAATAAAGTATGGGAGAATACTTTATTTTTGCGAACCAGAGATTCAATAAGTCCGGGGACATGGTTACGCTAGATTAGTCTAACGTCCTTTCGATACCTTTTATTTTAATTTCAAAAATTATTTTGCAGGCAGTGTTAATCAATTTTAACCTAAGATACTAACATGCAAATGGTGGTCATGCAGGTGCACAATCAATGAAATAACATTCAATAAATCAAAATGCTAAGAAATTATAAACTACAACTTTATTAAAGTCTATCTTCTAAAAAAACATTTACAAAAAATGCTAATAAAAATGCATGCCCTAAACATGATTTTCTAAATGACATGATATCTAATTAAATGCATGGTATCTAATTAGATGTAATCTTAATTTATTTTTTGATATGCATGACTTTTACTTTAATGATATGTGAGATGCAATTTATATGGAATAGCTTAAACTATCACTATATGTATGCAATCTAATTTATATAATCTTAAATGTGCATATACTACATGACATGGGATGCATGACATAACAATTCTATATGTATGTTCTTTTTGTGATTTCTTTTATGATTCTTTTTTAATGATGCAACCTACACTAAACAATGATGATAATTAATGGATTAATTATGAACTAACTTATTAATTAACCAAGTAAATGATTTTTGTGTTTTCTCTTCTTTTTTTCTTTTTAAATGACCGAATAATTTTTATTAAAAAAACATAATGATGCAATACTAACTTTTTTTATATATATTTTTTTTATTTTATAATTAAAAATATGACATGATTGGGGATACTAAAAAAACATTAAACTATGACCCACTAATTAAAATGCAACATGTAACGTGCACCTTATGAAATCTATATAATCTAAATAACATTTTTTATTCTTTTTTTTAGTTTATTAAAGGAAAATTAACCTAATCCTATATGAATCTAAATATGTTGCTCAAAATGTAAAATGCATATGGACCTAAATATCTAAGTTCTAATATATGACATATAATGCATGATATGTGATAAACAAATAACCATAATGCACCAAATAATGTATCATACTTAAAAAAAAAAATATCAATGTAACTCGATAACCTATGGGCATCAATAATGCAAAGCAATTCACGAATTTTGCCATAACAAAGTCACAATAATCAAAAATCTAACCCGACGTCTCGCGGGTCAATATTTTTAATTATTATGGCCTAATATGACAAATTTCCTAACTGGGTAATGATAATAAATCAAAACAAATCAAGTTAGAATAAAAATAAAGCTATTATTCTAAATACTTAAAATAAACTTAATCTAAAATAAACTTAATCTAAAAAAAAACCTACCTAGTTTACCTCACGGTTAACTCGAGGAATGGTGAAGAAATGGGGGTGGCTGGGCTGCGATGGAGGCGTGGCGTCAGTGACCGGCAGTGGGCTTCGGCTTCAAGCGGCACCGGGCTCGCGGTGCGGGTTTCCGTGGGTCGATCGGAGACGCGCCGAGAGGCCTCCGACGGCTAGGTCGAGGTGCGGGCGTGGGTGCTAGCACAGCGGCACGGCGGGAACGTCGGAGGCGGAGAACCGGCGGCTCGGGCGTCGCTCGGGAGGTGGAGCGGGGCTGGAGGCGCCGCGCGGTGAGGCGGCGGCTTCGTGGGTCGAGGCTACGGCGTCGCGGTGGTCTCGCGGACGAGCGGCTCGGGCTCCGTTGCTGCAGGCGAGGCGACGGTATGGATGGGTCGTCGGAGAAGGGCGGCGTCGGTCTGCTTCGTGCTGGGCGTCACGGGCGTTGAGCGGTGACGGAGCGGCTTGGGTGAGTGGTGCGATCGCTGGACACCGGGACGGCGGTGCTTGTGGAGATGCAGGAGCGACGGCGCGGCGACTCGGGGGCGAGGAACGCCGGAAGGAGGAACGATGGATTGCTGTGGGGGCTCCGCAGGCAAGACAGGGAACTCCGGCGCGGACGGGCGGAGGGAGTCCGCGAAGAAGACGAAGCCCCCCTCTCTGTTTTCTTCTTTTTTTCTTCTATTCTCTCTCCTCTCTGCAGCACCTGTCTCCCTCACGTTCTCTCTCTCTGCAGCACTTTTGTTTTGACTTTCTTCTTTTGCTGCAGTGTGCTTTCTTTCCTTCTGCGGTTGGTCAGAAGAAAGGAAAAGAAAAAGCACTGATTTTTGCTTTTTTTCTCCTTCAAAGCTTGTTACTCTTCCCTTCCTCACGTACCATCTCTCACTTCACTTTCTGACCTTCTTTTTTGAATGAATCGAAGGCCCTTTTTCATGTCTCGGACTCTCCATTTATAGAGCAAAAAGCAAATCAAGTTTGTTTTTTCAAGTGGAGATTTTCACTCAAACTCTTCAACAACAAATTGGCTCCAAAATCACACGTCCGTTTAATTTTTAAATTCAATTTTTTTAAAAAATTTCCCTCTAAACCAAGATTATCCTTTATTTCTAAAAACTAATTTTAAATTAGGTGTCAACAAGTGGAAAATAAAAAGAAAAATAAGAAATTAAAAAATTAAAAAAAAAACTGAATTTTTTTTTTTTGAATTTTGAAATGAAAATATATTTTCAACAACAAAGATTTTCAAAACCAAATTTATTATTTTCTAAACATATTAGGTGTCAACATGATAGAATGTTGATTTTTTTTTTTTTTTTGCTTATTGTTAAATTTTAAATTTAATAGTGGAATGTGGATTACTTGCTTTTTCTTTCAAGTTTTATGGATTATTACAATGAAATGTAGTTGAATTTGTCAAATTAAAAGAATAAATTATATTAACAAATGTAGAATTAATGTTTTTAGTATAGATTAATTCTAGGCTCTTTTTATTATTATTATTTAGTTATTTATGCATTTATATATAAAAATATTTATTTAATATATAACGTGTCGGAACGTATCAGAATTCTCTACTTTTTGAGAAATGGCGTGTCGGTATGTCGTGTCGTGTCGTGTTGTGTCGCGTGTCGAATGTCCATGTTGGTATTACATAGGTGGTAGCTGATGGCTAGTACAATTTATAGAGGAAATGTACAAAAAAAATTGGCACTTACCTATCACATTCTAAAAAACTTAGCATTTAAGTATTCACTTTTAATTACAAGTGCCACTTAAGTGATCGCTTTTAATAATAACTTGACACTTGAATTATTCTTTTTTTTATCACAATCAGCACTTAAGTGATCATTAAATACAACTTATAGCACTCGAGTAATCACTCGTGTCTATCCTATGTATATGCTAGTTTGCAACAAACCAGAGAAGCTGCTAGTTTATATATACGGTTCAACTTATAGAAACTCCATTCAATTCAATGTTTGCTACTAGTTTACAATCAATTCAAATAAAGAAGTCACCAGAACACATTGACCTAATATACATTCCATCCTCATCGATTTATATTCAAGAATAAGCAAAAACATAATACAAACAGTATTTCATTCATTCATTCATTCATTCATTTCATTTCCTTGACCTCCCCACAAGTGTAAGAAGTAACACATAATACATATAACAACACAAAAAAAAAAAAAAAAAAAAAAAAAAATCACAACGATCTTGTAGACAACACAAAACTTCTTCTCATCTTCCAAAAAAATAAGTTACATTTCATTTAAAATAAATACATTTGTCCACTCATTTACAACTATGGTAGTCGGAGAAACTTCTTCTCATCTTCTAGTACTTTACATTTCATCATGAAGTAGGATAGACAAAAAAACAGCAACACATTTAATTTTCATCCTTAAAACTTCATTCTTCAAATGGTTAGCAGAAGATGCTTGAGCTTGCATTGAGTCAACATGTCTAAGTCGTCCAAAAGCGTAGATAGAGATTGATGACATCCATCAAGTAGGTCTAATATCACCTATGTGGCTAGATGAGAGAATTTTGCATCAACCCATTTGAAATATTTGCACTTCAACCTTTCTCTGTATCAAGCACTTTCATAGAATCTTATCCCGGGATTCATTCGAGTCCGTGATATTCTTCTTGGACTTAGTAACCCACAAAAACAAAAACGCTCGCCTTGTCCTTCGTTTCGGCTAGAGGAATTTGAGTCACTGCTGAAAGTCATGCTCTCCATTTCCAATATTCGACTGTAGAATTTGGGGCAAATCGAATTAAAGATTAGGATTAGGGCTCTTGCGCTTTAATGAGATTTTGCCCGATTTAGGGTTTTAGATTTAGGGCAATTGGGGAGACGACATCGTTTTGGCCGATTTAAGGGTTTTATTTTGGCCAACTATAGAAATGATGTCATTTTTGGTGAATCGAAGCTGAGTCAACTCTTCGGCGAGCCACGTAGGCAAGTAATATTAACATTTAATTACCACGTATGATTTCCAGTTGGTTTCGCCAAAGGTGGCACTCAGGTGTCCCATTTTTCAAAAAATGTGATACTTAAGTATTACTTTCGTAACTTTTGGCACTTAAGTGTTTATTTGTGCCAACTTTTGGCACTTAAAACGTTCTTTTGCCCTAAAAAGACGTTCTCATTTCTCATTGATTTCAAGAGCTTTGCAAATTTCGTAATCATGCTTCGTCTCTCTTTAATTAAACTCCTACCAGTTCATCCATTACCTCAATTGCTTTGTCTTGGATTAATAACCACATTCTTATGCTTTTCAAGTTTTCCAAAGAACTTCAATGGTATGCTGCTCTTCATCCATTGGTAGTTACGCCAATACTCACACTAATATTTAGTAATCATTCTTTGTCATATATCAACAATACCATTGATATATATCAATATTGTCAACCTTTATGATCGCTCACAAAATGTCACATGTATGGTAATGCTCACTTGTTATTCACATGACTATCCATGTTTCACGTGTCAAGCTCGTGCTTGTGACAACTCTATTATTTTTGGAGTAAATAATATGAAATCGCGATACGCTGGGCGTATCCACCAATTTAATTGTGCAAGCCTAAAATACAATGGAGGAAGGCCCAAATCTGAGCCTATCAAACGACCAAATCGTCACCAATACGCTCGGCAGAATTGTTCTGGCACACGTTTCCTATGTGGTCAGGCGTTCGAGGTTCATACGCAAAGGTAAAAAATTTATAGAAAATTATCCCTCCATTTACAAAGCAAGCCAACTGGCCTATAATTTTGAACTTTAATCGGAAGATCCTATGAAAGTCTATATCTGTGGATCACGATGAACTATAACCGAAAGTAATTGTACACTGGTTGTATTGTAGCCTAAAAGTGCAGTAATAAGTCTCAATATGATACTATCGCGAACGTATGTAGTCTCTTATTTCATAGTAATTTGAAATGATTTTCCCAAAACTGATCGAATATACAGTCATCTCTCTTTTTCTATACATGTAAAAATGCCAACTCCGGTTCTTCTCGGCCCAATCGTAATCAAGATAAGCTCTGAAGTGTCGTTGACTTGAAGTCAAAATTGATGCAATTAACTTAGTCGCACGGTCTGTATTGGATAAGGAACTCCATATCACTATTTTCACGGTACGGCGTCATCGTCATAGTCATCTCAATCATTTATCTATGCTTTGACTTTGGTGAGTTTACCAAATCCTTAAAATTTCTTTCCATATTTGTTCCTGAGGAAGGGCCAGATCCTCCAAAATCACAACTTTAGTTAGTGGATTACAAGTTATCAACACCATCCACATGCAAATTTAATTAGATTTAAAAAGGTGGCCAATATCCACGTTTTCCAAGAATTGACACTGCACCTTTCAATGATCGATCCAAGTTAAAAGCGTGAAATTAAATTAATTAATTTTAAGAAGTACGAAAACAAATGTTAACAAAATAATAGGAAATTCCGTGGATGATGTCTAGTCGGTTGCGTCGTTTTCAAATTTCCGTTTCAGTTGAATTTTTTTTTGCCAACATGAATTTTTCATATCGATTTTTATAGTGGAAATTGTGGCTCTTAGCATTATCCAAATTAGCTCTGGTGGAAGCCAGAGTTGACGATGTTGCGTTCCTGCACGACCGTTTACAGGTTGACGTTGGTAAGCATTACAATTATTTAGCAAGTGTCTGGCAAGTTTCATTAGAAAGAATCTACAAGTATAAGGTATTATGGCTACCAAAGTCGCAAGCACGTCAAGCGGGTCAAGTTGCTCGTGAAAAGAAAAAAAGGGGAAATGCTAAATAATTTTCAAGTTGCATTTTTCTCTTATGCGAGTATTAAATTTACCAATTGAAATTGTCAATTCAATGTATTGCGAAGCTGTTGCCCGTGAAAATCTATTGTTTTCTTGGGATCCATTCATTTAGTAAAAAATGAATGATTTCTATAATATTTTCCTAAAAATGATTATTTGTATGACTTAAAATGATTACTTAATAAAGAATATTTTTGTTACCAATAACAATTCGTATCTAAATATTTCCATGGACAATAAAAAATAATTTTCGTTCATTCACTTTTACAAATGATGTTAGCGATAATTTTAAGAAAAATATTTTCCGAATCCTTAATTTTATACGAAATAAATGGAGCCTTAAATTCAATTTCCATCATGTAAATTGAAGAACTGTAATAGGAAAGATATTTTCGGATAAAAATGTTCAATAATATATTTAGCTAATCAAAACACCTAAAAATTTTTTTTTTTTTTGTGATATGATATTAAAGCGGAACCCCCTCCAATAATTGTAATTAAGGATAGTTTGTAATTGTTCCCAATCCCTTAATTATTATTTCTGGATCGTGTATGCTCCTTAACTCAATCTTCAGTTTATGTGCATGCTTCCAGTCAATTAGTCCTCACCACTTGTCATGTGCTTCATCTAAACTCTACCATCGAGAACTCATCAATCGAGTATTCGTTCGATGGGCCTTGTGGGCCTTGGGGGTCAATTGCATCGTCGAGTCCATTTGACTTTTTTTTTATATGTTTCGGCCCAAATTTTGTACCCGAGTCAAGAGGTATAAAAAGGTTTTGGATATCGTCTTTAATACATTTGGCCATTTATTATTATTATTTTTCTTTTGAAACTTAAGATGAGTTTCATTTGTAAACGGAATAGCTTAGCTGGTGGGTCTCGGTTTATTGGAGCTGTTTCATTTGTCTTGCCAGGGGAACTAGTGGAAGATTTATCTATCCGACACTCTGAAAAAATAATTCTTTCAAAAGATTCTTTAAGTTGTTGTGATGTGTATCCATAAGACTTGAATATAGCAGTTTCTTTCTTGCAAGATACCATTAATGCTTACTTTTGCAACACTCAATCATCATCCCCCAGCATTTGTCCCAAATGAGATCTCGATGCAAATCGGCCCCCTCACCTCGCATCCAATGAAGGAAAAGGCCAAACCTACACGTTCTCTCCTAAGTAGCGTGGACACGCGACACAAATGTCATTTCTCAAAAATAGAAAATTCCGACACGTTGGGACACGTTATTATTAAATAAATATTTTTAGTTTTAATTAATTTGATTCAAATTCACAAATAAATAAATAAATAACAAGAACTTATAATGAATTTGCACTAATAATATTAATAGATATATTCATAGAAAATTTAAAAGATATATTCATAATTAATGCTTAACCATATTTGAGAACATATTTTTAACTTTAACAAAAATTATGGATAAAACTAATGACTAACAAAAAAATATAATCAACTTTATTTAAATAAATCTATGATCTTTTATAATCATTAAAATTTATCATTATTTAACATTCAATATTTTTATTTTTTGAAATCATTTTTTAACTCATTTATTTATTTTTATAACAAAAATAACTTTATCACTCAAAAGTTATTCCCTTCAAAAACCTCTCAAAATTATTTTCCTCTCTCTTTTTCCCTTTATACGCTCATCCCCAAAAATTATTTGCCCTCCCCCATTTCTCTCTCTCCAATCCCCACGCCACCCCCAAAATCGAGGCACCCAATCTTTTCTCCAATATTTTCTCCCCACTTTCGGTTTCTTCCCTACTCTCTCTCTCTCCCCTCCCCCACGACACCACCTGCTCCCCGCCCCGCCCCGCCCCATCAATCATCCCCAACCCATGCCACCACCTACTCCCCGCCCCACCCCATCAATCACCCACGCCACCACTTGCTCCCTGCCCCGCCCCCATCAATCATCCCCAACCCACGCCACCACCTACTCTCCCGCCCCCACCAATCAACCCCCCAAGCTATCTTCTTCTCCCTTCACACGCTCTCACATTGGGGGAGAAGGGGGTCGCAGAATCAAGGGCGACGATACCTCTGACCTGACTCCGTCTCCGGCGTGCAAGAGCCTGACCTCAATCAATCACGGATGAAGTGGACGAGGAGTACCAGAAGATATCCGAGCAGATCAATGAAACTCGAACATCTTTGAAACCTCGCCGTCAGCCCTCCATCACAGCGTCGCAATCGCGGCCTTGCCCTCTGGATCGCCTACTCTTCCTCTGGCCCTCCCTTGCCGTCGCGGCATTACCTCTACTCCTTGGTCTCGTCTCCACCCTCCGTCTTCTTCAACGATCCCTCTCCCTCGGACACGCTCCGACACACATGTCGAGAAAACTTGACCGTGTGTCGAAAAATCCAACACGCAGTCAACGCGTGTCCAAGTGTGTCGAGGTGTCCGACACGCTCCGACACGTGTCGAACACAACATGGAAGCTCCAGCGACATGTCCGGGCTTCATAGGTTCTCTCTCCCGTCACGTATCACATCGACCCACAAAAAGCAAAAAGCAATAAAAGGCTAAGTAGCACCGACATTGACACGTGACATACGACATGATACGGCACGATACACCGACACGTCGTTTCTTAAAAAATAGAGAATTTTGACACGTTAGGACACGTTGTATACTAAATATATATTTTTATATATACATAATAAATTATCATTTTTATGATTATTTCAATCAAATTAATTTTATTCAAATTCACAAATAAATAAATAATTAAAAAGCCTAGAATGAATTTACACTAAAAACATTTATCCACCATTTATTAATATTATTCATTGTTTCAATTCGACAAATTCAACTCTATTCCAATAATTCATTAAACTTGGAGAAAAAACAAGCCATCGACATTCTAGACTCGAATGTTAGATATGTCGGAAGAGGAAAAAGAAAACTTAAGGGGTAAATTATGTATCATGGAGAGTGGGAGTTAAAAGAGAAAAGAAGACTAGATTTTTCTTCTTTCTCAGTTTATTATTTTTATTATCATGTTTTATTTTTTCACATATATACATTTTTTTTTTTTGGTAAAGCACATATATACATTTTGACTTCTCATTTATTGAAAAATTTTAAAATTGACCTCAATATCGGAATCACGTGTCAGAAACTCGTATGTTAGAATTCCAACTCAAGTGTTGGAAAGTGTCGAAAAAGTTGACTAGGTGTTGGATTTTCCGACACGTGTTGATTGAGTGTCCGAGAGTGTCCGAGAGTGTCGAACACGTGTCAAAGTGTCCAACAAGACATAAAGACTCTTGGAAAGTATCGGTGCTTCTTAGATGGGAGGAGTACATCATCATATGCATCGTCCCTTTCCATCCCCCCAATTTTTACCCCGAAACCAATTTTTTATTCTACTACTCGACCCATCAGAAACAGGCCCGCTTACTATCCATTGAAATGACGCCTCATTACCAATTTCTCTAGCAAATTATTCTCTTTCTCCTTTCCACATGATTTCCACTAGCTTCCCATGACAAACCTATCGGAGAGGTCCCACTTTGAAATCATACTGCGGCATTCCTGAATTCACTGACTTGATATATTGTTCATGTTGGCCTGTCACATATAAAAAATCATCGTTTTATCCTTTTGGCATACAAACAAATATTTTCTTAAGAGGTTATCTATCTCGGTAATTCTCTAATTCGAGCACACTTAACTTTGGAGTTCCAAATCTAAGTATGTCGTTATATAAAAAGGCGCATTCGAAAGTTAATTCTAGTTTTCACACACAATCCAAGCACATTCTTTCCCCGTTCGGTGTAAAATTTGGTTTATTGTTGTCCCTTTTGCCATCCTAGACGCCTGTTAGGACTCGTTCCTTGTCCAAGCTCTCTCGTTCCAATAACCACTCCCTACGCTTATTGGACCGAGTCATTACATATTAGATTTTGCCTATAGTTTTAATTTGAATTTCAATTCAGGTTAAGTTTTTTAATTCCAATCTACATAGTTGTTTCAAATTATGAAAGCTACTTTTAAACAGAATGTAGAGATATAATCACATTTGTTTATGAAATCTCCACAATTATTATATTTAATTCTAGATCTGCCTTTATGATTGATTTTAGCAACTAAAAAAATTAATTATATGTACTTGAAAAATGTTAAAGAATGTCTTTAGGGCACTTGTTAAGCCTTGTTAATTGTGCTCTATAAGCATAATTAGGCAAAATAATTTTTTTTTAAACATAAGAATTTCCATTTGAAGTGGGTGATTTATTCGAAATGTGTTATATCTCTCAATTTCCAAAATGTGCTGATATGCTTTGTTGTATGACACTGGTTAACAAAATACTTAGGATGCATTTAGTAAGTATTCTATTCCTGGGAATAATTTCTGCTCAAAAATAGTTTTTATTATTTTATCTAAGTATTCGAACCCGTTTGGTAACAGCACCCAAATTCTATTTCTCAAATAGAAAAAGGAACATGAATGTGTTTGGTATAATTCTCAAATTTTTTTATGACGTATAATCTATTTTCTTTTTAATAATTTTTTAAGATTTTTGTTTTTCCTCTCTTCTTCTTTCTCCTCTCGCCATTCGCCGATCCTCAAGTTAGCCTCGCAAGCCCCTGGTGAGGCTTTGGCATGGTCATCGAACCTCGTCTCTGGCCAGTCATCAGCCATTGTCCGAGCCGGACAACCAACTAGAGAAGGAAGAGAAGAAAAGCACAAAAAGAGAGAGAGGGAGAATAACTTGGTTTCATAAATTATTCTCAAGAATAGAGAAATAATTTTTTTCTACTTCTTGTTATTTTTCTCAAATCTATTCTCGGGTCACTAATCTACTCTCGGGGATAGAAAAATTAGTTAACGTTACAGAACGGATTTCTTTTCTTTTCTTTTCTTTTTGGGAACAAGTGAACATAAATAATCAAGAATTGACACCACCCACTGCGGTGTCGCAGTTGGCTTGAGCTTTGTGCCTCCCACGAAAGGTGCCAAGTTCGAATCCCAGCGGCGTTACTTGGTGACTTAACCGCTAGAGTGAGTGTGGTGGCCGGCTTAAAATCCCCCAGGGTTCTTTCCGCCGGCTATCGACTTTCGGGGTTTCTGTGTTACCAAAAAAAAAAAATAATAATAATAATAATAAATAATAATCAAGAATTGACCTATTACCAAACAAAAATTTAGTATAATTTTACTGGAAGGGACGTTTCTATTGAAAATAGTATTAATCTATATCTCTATTGAGACAGTTTTTTTTAGGTCTATTTATTCAAACAATTTTTTGAGACAGTTTTTTTTAGGTCTATTTATTCAAACAATTTTTTTTTTTTTTTTTTGGCATTTAATTACTTCGTTACTAATCAAGAGGATCTTCTTTACTAAGAAAGATAGTGTGACCTTAGATTGTAGCTTCCAATCTGTTATTGAAACCGTTGGACAAATGGTCGCTTATTTTTTATATTTTGTGTTTGTTTTGACTTGTTTTCTAGGGAAAATCTCAAATAAGGACCCAAAGTGCCATCATTTTCTCAAAAGAGGACCTGAAGTGAAGTTTGTCTCAAAGAAAGACCCAAAGTGGTCGTTTAGTCTCAAAAAAGGACCTCACTCGCCGGCCGATGAATAAATGCATTTCCGATGTATATTCCGGTGACCTGATTATGGTATTTTTGTCCAATTTTTTTTTTTTTCCATTTTTGGTTGCCCTGTTCATCGTCTTCTTCGTCCCTTGTTCACTTCTTCTTGGCTTGATCAAGAACACCG
Source organism: Eucalyptus cloeziana (assembly GCA_014182715.1). Taxonomy (NCBI): domain Eukaryota; kingdom Viridiplantae; phylum Streptophyta; class Magnoliopsida; order Myrtales; family Myrtaceae; genus Eucalyptus; species Eucalyptus cloeziana. The sequence continues at coordinate 33,477,097 of CM024635.1, read as the reverse complement.
GACTTGGGGAAAGGCTGGCGAGCGCTAGCCGCTGGTAAGGGCCGGTGAGGGCTCGACACCCATCACCGGCAGCGAGCAAGGGCTCGACGCCCATCGCTAGCAGCAGGCGAGGGCCATCAAGCCCTCGCTGGCCATGGGGGAGGGGGGCCGTCCAAATCGAGGCCCTACAAGGAGGTTCTCGAGGGCAAAAGGTGTAGCTGGAAAGTCGTCGATCTGGGAGTTCAATTGTGTTCCAACTTTTCTACCTCAAGATCTTTAGAAAAGGTTTTATCTTGGATTCTGCAAACAACAGTTATGGCCCCTTTTCCATTACATGCTTGCCATGTGTCCAGACCATGGGGAGCGTTTTGACTGTTCATTTTGGCAAGCATATGTATCTGCAAACAAAATTTTTGCAGACAAGGTTATGGAAATCATAAGTCTTGACGATGACTATGTTTGGGTTCATGATTATCACCTTATGATCCTACCCACATTTCTAAGAAAGCGATTTCATCGAGTCAAACTCGGATTCTTCCTCCACAGTCCTTTTCCTTCATCAGAAATATACAGAACCTTGCTTGTCCGGGATGAGATTTTGAGGGGATTGCTGAACTGTGACCTTATAGATTTCCATACGTTTGATTACGCACGCCATTTCCTTTCATGCTGTGGTAGAATGCTGGGCCTGGATTATGAATCTAAGCAAGGGTATATTGGACTGGAGTATTTTGGTCGGATAGTGTATATCAAAATTTTGCCTGTAGGTGTTCACATGGGCCGGCTTGAATCTGTCCTTAATCTTCCTTCTACATCCACCAAAGTCAAGGAAATTCAAGAACAATTCAAGGGGATGAAAGTGATTCTTGGTGTTGATGACATGGATATCTTTAAAGGCATCAGTCTAAAACTACTAGCTTTGGAGCAACTCTTGCAGCAACATCTGCAATTACGTGGCAAAATAGTCCTGGTTCAAATTGTGAATCCAGCCAGAGGTTTAGGCAAAGATGTCGAAGAAGCAAAAAAGGAGACATATTTAACTGCCAAAAAGATTAATGAAGCTTATGGTGCTGCCGGTTATGAGCCTGTGGTTTTAGTTGACCGTCCCGTTCCACGTTACAAGAAGAGTGCCTATTATGCAGTAGCAGAATGCTGCATCGTGAATGCCGTGAGAGATGGGATGAATTTAGTTCCTTACAAGTATATTGTCTGCAGGCAGGGAACTCCAAGCATGGATGAAGCACTGGGCATAATGAAGGATGCTCCCCGCACAAGCATTCTTGTCGTTTTCGAGTTCATTGGTTGCTCGCCTCCTCTTAGTGGAGCAATTAGGGTCAACCCTTGGGATGTTGATGCTGCGGCTGATGCTTTAAGTTTAGCGATAAACATGAGTAGTTCTGAAAAGCAATTAAGACACGAGAAACATTACAAATATGTCAGTACTCATGATGTGGCATATTGGGCACGCAGCTTCACACACGATCTGGAGAGAGCATGCCGAGATCATTACAAGAAGCGGTGCTAGGCATTTGGTCTGGGATTGCGATTCAGAGTTCTCTCTCTTTCTCCCAGCTTTAGGAGGTTATCAATTGATCATGCAGTCTTTCTTATATGAAGACAAAGAGAAGAGCTATATTTCTGGATTATGATGGCACTGTTGTTCCTGAAACTTCTATCAGTAAAATGCTAGGGCCTGAAGTCCTTTCTGTTTTGAACACTCTCTGTAATGATCCAATGAACGTTGTATATATTATCAGTGGGAGGGGGAGAAAATCATTAAGTGAGTGGCTTTCTTCGTGCAAGATGCTTGGAATAGCCACTGAGCATGGGTATTTTATAAGGTATGCAGAAAACAGAATCTCATGTATTTCTTGTTATAAATATAGTTTCCCCATCATTAGGGTTTTGGCTCCTTTTCTCCTGCAGGTGGAACAGTGCAGCTGAGTGGGAAACCAGTTCATTGTCTACTGATCTTGATTGGAAGAATATCATGGAACCTACAATGAAATCATACACAGAGGCAACTGATGGCTCAAGCATAGAGTGCAAGGAGAGCGCTTTGGTGTGGCACCATCAGGATGTAGACCCTGATTTTGGATCATGCCAAGCCAAGGAATTGTTGGCTCATCTAGAGAGTGTGCTCGCAAATGAACCTGCAGTTGTTAAGAGGGGACAGCAAATTGTGGAGGTCAAACCTCAGGTAAATTTGATTTTCTCTCTCTCTCTCTCTCTCTCTCTCTCTCTCTCTCTCTCTCTCTCTCTAAATTGCTATATTTGTAGGGAGTAAGCAAAGGATTGGTTATGGAGAAGGTTTTGATGACAATGGTTAATGGCGGCGAGCCACCGGACTTTGTAATGTGCATTGGTGATGATAGATCTGATGAGGATATGTTTGAGAGCATATTGAGCTACGTCTCTAGACTTTCTTTTTCTATGACTCTAGAAATTTTCGCCTGCACAGTGGGGCAGAAGCCAAGCAAGGCAAAAAAAGAAAAAATAATAATAAAGAACAAGACAACGGAAAATTTTTAAAAAAAAAAAATTGGACAAAAATACCCTTGATCATGCCACCGGAATATGCATTGGTTCACTGGTCGGCGAGTGAGGTCTTTCTTTGAGACTAAATGACCACTTTCGGTCCTTATTTGAGACAGACTCAACTCTAGATCCTTTTTTGAGAAAATGAATGCACTTTGGGTCATAAATTGGGATTTTCCCGTTTTCTATGATAATTTCATTACAAAAAAGGATTTTGTGACTTTTATAAGATACTTAGTGGGCACCTTAGAATAGTAACACCTCCATATCTTTTAAGTGGTGCAGATTTAAATATTTATTACCAAACACATAATGCACAATAGAGCTTATGGCTGTACCGAATGGGTTATAGTCTTGTTTGCATATGTGTAATAAATCTGCTAATTAGATTCCCAAGAAGATTTGTGCTTTGAATTGGATGGCTTCATCCCAACCCCTTTCCTTTCTTAATTGTTTGAGACGGAGCATATCAAAGTCCAATTCTTCTTGGTTTATAAATTTTGAGCCCTTTCCATTCCCCCAATTTTCACCCTGAAATCAGTCTTTTCTTCCACCACTCGACCCATCAGAAACGGGCCCGCTTACTACCCACCGAAACGACGCCCTATTAGCAATTTTTTCTAGCAAATTAATCCCTCTCTCCTTTCCACATGATTTCCACTAGCTTCCCATGACACACCTATCGAAGAGGTCCCACTTTGATATCATATTGCGGCATTCCTAAATTAAGTCACTCGATATATTATTCATTTTATTCCGTCCTATATCAGATCTCACACATTTATCCTTTTGACATATAGACAAATACTTTTTTAAGAGGTTCTCTATTCGTAAGTTCATAAAATGTGCATTCGTAAGTTAATTCTAGTTTTTCCACACAGCCCAAGCACGCTATTTTCCCGTTTAGTGTGAAATTTGGTTCATCATTGTCCCTTTTGCCATCCTAGATTCCTGCTAGGACTCATTCCTTTGCAAGCTCTTTGGTTCCAATAAACCACTCCCTAGCCTCAATGGACCAAGTCATTACATATTATATTTTGCCTACAATTTGAATTCGAATTTCAATTCAAGTTAAGCTTCTAATTCCAATCCTCATATTTGTTTGTGGTTAGACTTTCATTATAAAAGCTACTTCTAAACAGAATGTAGAGATATAATCATATTTATTTATGAAATATTATTTCCACAATGATTATATTTAATTCTAGATCTGCCTTTATGACCGACTTTAGCAATAAAAAAATTAATTATTTGTATCAGAAAAATCTTAAAGAATGCCTTTAAGGGGCTTGTTAAGCCTCGTTAATTGTGCTTTATAAGCATAATTAGGCAAAAAAAATGTGCTTTATAAACATAAGAATTACCATTTGAAGTGGGTGATTTCTTCAAAATGTGTTATATCTCTCAATATCCAAAACACATTGATATGCTTTATTGTATTCTCAATGGCCTCTGTGACACTTGTTAACAAAATACTTAGAGTGCATGTGGTAAGCATTCTGTTTCCATAAACAATTTCTACTCAAAAGTAGTTTTTATTATTCTATCCGAGTATTTGAACACGTTTGATAATTGTATATAATTTCTATTTCCCAAATAGAAAAGAAATAGTAATGTGTTTGGTACGACTCTTAAATTTTTTTGTGACGTATAATTTCTTTTATTTTTTAATAATTTTCTAAGATTTTTCTTCTTCTTTTTTTCTCTTCTCCTTTTTCCTCTCTTCTTCTACCTCCTCTCGCCATTTGCCAAGCCTCAAGGTAGCCTCACAAGCCCTCAACAAGGCTTTGGTGAGGTCATGTCTCTAGCCGGTTGTCAGCCATTACCGAGGCCAACAACCGACTAGACAAGGAAGAGAAGAAAAGAAGAACAATGAGAGAGAGAGAGAGAACTTAGTAAGAATTGGCTAGTTACCCAACAAGACTTTAGTATAATTTTACCATAAGGGACTTCTCTATTGAAGATATAGATCAATTCTATATCTCTATTGAGACATTGTTTTAAGGTCTATTTATTCAAAGAAAGTTTTTTTTTTTTGGCATTTAATTACTCCGTTACTAGTCAAGAGGATCTTCTTTACTAAGAAAGATACCGTGACCTAAGATTGGAGCTTCCAATCTATTATTGAAACTGTTGGACAAATGGTTCCCTATTTTTGATTTTTTGTGTTTGTTTTGACATAATTTCTACGATATTTTCGTTACGAAAAAGGATGTTGTAACTTTTATAAGATACTTAGCGAGCATCTTAGAACCGTAACACCTCCATAACTTCTAAGTGGTGCAGATTTAAACATGTATTACCAAACATATAATGCATAATTGTTAAAATTATGTCTCGAGTTTAAATTCAATATGAGATTCGATGCACATGAGGAGCATTTGTTGATCAAAATTTGGCGCAAATTGACAATAAAGAAGCAAAGCATGAACGCCCTTTGCACATGTGTATATTTGTCAAAGATGTGCACACCTCCCAAGTCCATTATTTTCTACCTCTTTAATTGCATTGGATGTGCATGCATAGCGATAAATGGACGTTGAAGGCTAAGACAAAAGTAAAAGGTTGTAGGCTTGTTTTGTTTTCTTTCATTAACTCCTTGTTTCTTTCCTTCGCTATTTCATTCAGCTGCAGCCAACAAAAGGAAAGAAAGGGTAAAAATATTAATTGAAGGAGTTGAACGTCATGGACATGATCTTTGTAGACGGTGGCCATCCATTCTCGCCCTAGTGGCCACTCTTCCAACATGAAAGGGGGAGATGAGGGATTCAAATCCCCACCTTCTCAGGGGGGATGGGGTGGGGACACATAAGTTTCAAGAGTGGATTTCGACTCCCACGCCCTGCAAGAGGCAGGGCAAAAGTCTGAGAGTGAGTGTAGAATAGGAATAGAGTAGGATTGACAAAAAAAAAAAAAAAAAAAAAAAAAAGACGGTGGCCATCCTTTTTTAATGCTTATCTTCAAAGATTATGGGTGCATGTTTTCTGCCTCATTAAATGCAAAGTGTGCATGCGTGCCCATGAATTTTGGTGGGCGTCGGTGCTGATTGTGAGCGCCGAATGAGTCCACATTTATGTTTTGTTTCTCCTTTAAAAGGAGGATCGAAGAAGAGAAGCATGGTAGAGTTGGAGAGAGAAGTCGTGAGGCTTCCTGGAGAAAAGGCGAAGCTCTCGGCAGAGAGGAATTTTCTCGTTGTAATTATACCCGAATGTTTTAGCTAATTAAATTCTTGTAAGTAGAATTTGTTTAATTCTTTGAGTGAGGTTTCACTAGGAATTATGAGGGGCTAAACATTGTGTGAGTTATTTGGGTGTAATTTGGGGCTGAGAAACACTGAGAGTGTATTTGAGTGCTTGAGTGATTGTAATATCTGATATATCGCTTGTTTCTATAATGGAATTCCGTACTGCTCTCCCCGTGAACGTAGATTCCGATATTCAAATCGAATCACATAAATCAAGTGTTCGATTTCCTTTCCTTCATTCCGACTATTTTATCGCTGATCCATATTCCGCAACAATAGAGCTTATGGCTATATCGAACGGGCTATAGTCTTGTTCACGCATGCGTAATAAATCTGCCCATTAGATTCCCAGGAAGATTTGTGCTTTGAATTGGATGGCTTCATCCCAACCCCTTTCCTTTCTTAATTGTTTGAAATGGAGCATATCAAAGTCCAATCCTTAATATCGAGAAAACGAAAAGTCCTCTAAGAAATGCTGCTAGTTCTTAATAGCTAGCATGTCCTGGCCATTTAAGAGCAACATCACGAAGCATCTAAAATCACGAACAATCAACGACATGAAATGCTGTAGAAAAGTAATTCAAAAAATCTACTCCTCTTACCTTCTTTTTTTCACCCGGGTTAATTGAGAAGCTCTCTCTTGTTCATTTATTAATATGTTCAATTTACTAACTTGATAAGGAAAAAAAAAAAGAGTATTGAGTTCGCCCGGATGAAATTGCACCATACTAAGGGTAAAGTAGGATTTCGCCTGTTAGCGTGCGAAATCAGTCGAACTAGCTATTGTTATATTTGATCCGTCGACCGTTTTTCACATACATTCTCATAACCATTACTTAATATTTCCAGCTTTCTGTCAACCTATTTATCCTATAAATATCCTGTTCTTGCCCGAGCAATTATACCTTGTGTACTCCCTGAAGATCGAAAATTATTCATTTGGTGGAACTCAGAATGTTCAATTGACATCCAAAAAATGCAAGGATTACTCAAAATGCGAAACTTAATCTAATTGAACTTCAGATCCAAAGAAATTGGACAAGCCCAACATTCATTTGTGTCGAGAAAGCCCAACTATGTCATTTTGGACCCAACTGCTAAACTTATGGATTTTCTAGCTGGCAGCGGCTCAAGAAGTCTAGAGAACCCAAACGCGACGACACAGGCAAACGGAATAGCGCATTTAGCCCTGGGATCGGTCAACCTGGGCCCTCCCTCCGTCCTGACTGCACGGTGGCCAATCGAAGCATTGGATCATCGCCACCGGCGTCGTTGGCGACTCCTGCTTCGCGAACGAAATCCCTGGACACCCCCTCCGACAGGACCCCAATGACAACAGGTTCACGATATCGGCCCTTCATGCCGTGAGCCCCCGTTCGTGTGCTCGAGAAACCTCTCTGGGCTGAACTACAGGGTTGGCCCACACTTTTGGTTCTCTAGCTGCGGCCCAAATGTTCACAAACGGCAAGGTGTCTTTGGGGATCACGTACCCTCTGATGCGGCAATCCCGGACCAACTTTCGCGCGACCGGATCGACATCGTAGGGCGGAGACAGAGCGCCTCCTTTTGTGACGTTGGATTCATCCCACGTCCATGTTGTCACCGGCGACGGGACTTATCTCGTCCCTCGCCTTTTCAAGCATCCTCGGATTGTTGATTAGCTTGGCCAGGGACCATTGAATTACGGTGGCCAGTGAGTCGAACTGGCAGTGAATATATCCCAGGATCAGAGAAATTCAAGAAATGGTGTCTTCTAAATAATAGGAAGAGAAATACTGACTAGACTTTTTACACATTTTTATTTATTTATTTGTTTCACTAAGAAAATGTTTTAGGTTGTAGTCAGTTCTATTTAATATAGATCAGACAATGGTCTTGATTTATCAATGAGTCATGTTTAAGATAGGATTACTATTTTAATTGTGTTGATTGAATTCTAAACATTTTCATATTTTATCATTATAATCTTCCAGTCGATTTTTTTTTTTTTTTTTCTGGAAATAATTGACGTGGATATTGACTATTTTACATAGCACCGTCGATGATGACATAGATTAATTTTATTAATTTTTCATAATATTTTTTTATTTTTAATTAATTTTTGTATTTTCTTTTCTTTTCTTTTCTTTTCTTTATTTTTGTCTTCCCTTCTTTCTCTATTGGCCTTCGGGACTAGCTGATGGGTGGCGACTGGCCACAATGGACGAGCAATGAAAGCAACCTCCCTAGAGGCTAAGGGTCAATAAGTGGTGACCTTGTTGGACTTGTGTAAGGCTCATCCTTGGCATATCCAACAAGGTCGAGCCTCACTTAAAGTTAATGAGGGGCGACCTCAGCAGGTCTAGCGAGGTCACCCTTCTCTAGATCATGGCAAGGTCGCCCCTCACCAATCGTCACTTGTGACCAATCGCTGGCCATTGTCGAGACCTAGCAACTGACAGAGTTAAAAAAAAAAGAAAAGAAAAGAAAAGAAAAGAAAATACAAAAATTTGAAAAAAAAAAAACATTAAAAATTAATAAAAAGATCTATTCACATTAGCGCTAGTGATGCGATATAGGACGGTCAGCATCCATGTCAGGAATTCTTGGCAAAAATTGATCGGATAAACTCAATTAATAAAATGTGAAAAGATTTTGGACTCGATTAACAGAATTAAAGGGTTAGAACTAAATTGGCAAAAGTGTAATAAATTTATGACTTTTTGGATAATTTTCTCAATGTATTGTAAAATCCTTAATTTTCATATCCTAAGTGTATTGCTGAGCCGTCCTCCCTTCTCAACCTTTTTTTCTGGTGCATCCTCGATGCGACTATGGGGGCCAGCATGATAATTTGATTGATGAAGGGAAAAGAGAAAATCTGAAACACAAATTCTTCGCGGTTGTGTCAATTGCACAATGTACAGCGCACGAGTCCTTCCCCTACCGGCACAATGTCTCGCAATTAGGAAGTAAATTTTCTGCCTCAATCTCAAATGCCGTCCCGTCCTTCATCTCCCCGATCAAGTCCCGCCGTTCTCTGCTTCTACAGCTTGAAGGCGTGCCTCTCTGATCACATTCTACACATTTTCAGGAGTTGGGTTCCCTAGCGCGTCTCTCACCGTTGCCGAGTTCTCCGGGATCTGAGACCACAGGCTCTGGTAGTGGCTTTGGCTACTTGCCCTCTCATCGATGAAGTCTTCTCTATCGAGCGTCTCCATCAGACTCCGCACAGACACGACGCTCTCGCTCCAAATGGCACACGACATGAGCCCTGCACAGCGGACAATTAGAGTGGAGCCGAAACCAAGTGTAGATGCAAGCAACATGGAACTTGTGAGCGCAGTTCGGCAAATGCTTCAACCAGTCCCCTTCCTCGAACTCACCCAAGCAAACCGTGCACTCAGTGCCGGTGCTTGGCCTCGTCATCTCCACTTCCTTCTTGCAGGACCGAGCGGTCGGCAGGTTGTGCAAGGTGAAGGAGTCCAAGCCGTGGCTGTGGCACTGAAGGGATGGATCGTCCGGGTTGGCGTCATTCAGGAGCTGCCGCCTTGGGGCCCGGTTTCTTGAGAAGGTGGGGAGACGAAGCGTTGCAAGATCGGGGAGTAGCTGAAGAGGAGGAAGACGGTGCATAAGAACACAACCGGGAAGATCACCAGTGGATTCCTGTGAGGAGGGTAGCTGCCATCAAGTGCCGTGGGTGAGATTGAACCAGGACTTGAAGGCATCTGCTGCTGGTGAAGTTTGAATCAATTGTATCAATTGCTGCATTATCATGCTCAGATGGCTTACGGATGGTCATCTTCCTGGCTCGCCTTCATTGCATGGGAATTATTTGTCCCAAGTTCTGTATGCCGTGGAACATTCTCTGAAGCAATGAAGGTTTTCATTGTTGGCCAAGAGTGTACTCACGATGAGTTGATTGCACCGAGGTAACAACAGTGCAGTTCGAGTCATGATTATGAAAATCGGTGCATGCATTTGTTTGTCTTTGGTGTAGATGATATCAAGATACAATTTATAACAATCCAAAATAATGTAAATCATACCCTTTCATCAGTTCAGGTGAACATCAACAAACATCAGACATTTGTATTGGCCATATTGCCTGTCATCGTTTAGACATGAACGGTGCACACTCACCGCTTGACTTCTTATTTCTAGAAGCGAAGAGTGACCACGAGATCTTCGGAGAGTGACGAGTACTAAACAAACTCATGAGACAAGGAAGTTCTAGGAAGAAATGGCGAACTTTAACATCTAACCATCGTCATCTGTTCTATCTTGACAAGTACTCATTTAAGCAATGTCAAGTAAAAGACCAAGAAATCGGAGCAGCTTTCTGGTCTAAATTCAGAACTATGTCAGCCAGAATCAGATGCATGAGAGTTTGATATACTAAGGACACCTCCATATGCACAAACTAACTAGTAGGAAACTACATACCATTCACACCAGGACAAAAAAACAGCGCTATGCATTTACACCTTATACCAGGATTTGCCTAAACAAAAGAAAGAAAAGCCTCCTGTCATTGGAACCTCTGCCTCTTTCCTGCTGGAATCTGATTGCCGACACCACCAACTGAAGGCAATAGCCACCCATGACCCTGATACAAGCCAGCCCCGCCAGCAAAGTTCAGTACTGAGGCCGAGCACATATGTGATGACACACGAGAGACATCAGGATGTGGGGATTGGTTCATAGTTGTCAGCAGGTAGTTGCTAGCATTTGCTCCAGGTTTGAGACAAGCATTTGCCAGGTCACAACTTTTCACTGAAACAGGTGGGATTTTGAATTGTTGGAGAGGAGGAGGATTCCGCCACCGAGGGAGCGGCCCTGCCACAAGGAGGGTCTGGAGTAGAGGACCAGCCCCAATCACGGCCTGCAAGAGCCTGCCCTTCTGGGGCAGGGCTTTTCCCTTGACAAGGTCATCGATAATGACTGATGCTCGGTCGAATTTAGCATTCACAAAGGAGATCGAACCACTAGTCATAGCACCGCTATATTCCTGACCATAAGGCTGATTGATGAAGCCCATGTTACCGGAATCGACCACATTAATGTTCGGCAAGTCAGGTGAAGAAACTGCATCCAGGAACGAATTCACAGGGGATGAGCCATGCGAGCGGTGATTGTTATAGGTATCGGAGAGGCTGCTAGATTCAGTTAAGCCCGAGTTCGCTTTCACTGGCATGAGAAAGCCATCAGGGTGTTTTTGTTGAGAGAACAAGGATGATATGTCATTGATGCTTTGAGAGGTGAGCTTGTTGGTCAGCTTCTGAAGCTGATCTCTGGCTTCATCTCTTTCTTGGCAAGCAGTCTTCAGGAGGTTGAGCAGGTGCTTCACATCCTCCTTGTTCTTTTCCAGTTCTTCACTCGCTTCCATTTTTACTGCCTCAAGCTCCAGGCTAGTGCATAGGATCTTCTGCTTCAACTCCTCCATGCTCTGTCAATTCGAAATGAATTCTGTTAACATGAAACCGAAAGTACAGAAAAAAGAAACGGAAAAACCAGCTCTTCCAGAGAATAGAACGAAGAGAAGAAAGATGCATCTAGAGGACTTTGAATGAAAGACTACGAAGCTATACATCAATAATTGCGGTGAATCAAAACCTTTTAAACAAAGGTAGTTACACCGACCTCATGAAATTTTTTAGGATTTGCACCAGAAAAACTGTTCAAAAAGTCTTCGTTGGCACATACATTTAAAATCATGAAATGGGCCGGCCATAATATGTTTGGATTCTATCTATCGAGGCTTCATCCATTCGCAGGAAGTACAGAAAAGAGAAAAGCATTGATCTTTGAAGGGGAAAAAATGTGGGGTGGGCTCTAATAGGCTATAGCCTGAAAATATCTCTAGTATACATCAAAGCCGACATGGCTTTTATTAATAGCTATTAAACACTTGTTCAATTCGCAACCAAAAAGGGCCAACGGCAGATCTTCAGGCGAACGAATCACTTCCAATTCCAAGCTCACTCCACAGGGAAACATATGCCAGCGCAAGCATTTTGTGTTCATGAAAAACCCAAGAAGAAAGAACGCAAATCATCCCCACGAACCGTCTCAAAGTGACCTCGGAAGGCACTTGAAGATAAAATTAAATTGAAGGTCGAGAATTCAGATTATCCTAGTTTTAAATCAACGGCTTTCACTCATCTGGGGAACCAAAAGAAAGCAGTTTGACATGGCGATGGAGTGCACGCATGAATCAAAGACGAGTCTTTGAATGCCTGAAAGCAAGGACTGTGGAGGAAAAACAAACCTCTTGACAACTCCACAAGGAACCCAACTCATCCATGTCTTCCACTGCGACCTTTTCTCCTTTCTCCTTTCTCCTTTCTCCTATGTGACCCTTTTCCTTCTCCTATGCAGACAGAGACTCGCAGAGAAGTATGGAAGAAGGAAGGAAAGATGGAGGAAATTCGAGGAATTTGGGGAGTTAAAACAAAGGTGACCAGTGACTCATTTATAAGAAGATGAGGCACATAAGACAAGCGGCGGAGGTGGCTTTTCCATAAAGGTCCAGGGAACCAAGTCCACATCCAAGCATGAAATTAAATTAAATAAGGAATGCCCAAAACCTTCCCATTGAATAAGAGATGGGGAAAGAAAATTCCCAGATTCCATTTTCCACTCTCTATGAAACATGGAATTTCATTGGAAACCACCCCACTTATTAAGGAGTCTTGTCTCTTATTGCCATAAAAAAGACAAATCATGCCCATAAATGTAGTGCAATCGTGTATATGCAACTTGTGTATAATGGGTCAATGACCAAATCCTGTTAGATTTTCCTTGTGTATATTTTCTCTTCACTTCTTTTTTCTTTTTTTTTTTGGTGTTTTGTGTGGAAATGCCATTAGAAAACGTAACGGCCGGTTCGGTCAAAAGAGCCTCTCCTAAGAGAGCTTAGCTGTTCTCTCGCTATGCGGTTTTGTTACAGTAAGTTTCCACCAATAACCAATTTTTTTCAAATTTTATTTCCATTCGGCGACTTTGCAAGAACTTTCATGATCGGTCCTGTATGTGGATTGCTTTGAATTCCACGTCTATATATATAGTTGAATGTAGACTATCCAAATTTTGTTTCAATGGCTTGTGATGATTTGATAGGAAAATATATATGTTTAGGCAAAGCATTGAGTCAAAAGAAAGAGTAAAGCATTCATAAGTTCGATCCATCATTAGGGTTTGGTTTTGGACCAATTGAATTGAAGCATCGAGATTCTTTTTAAAGATGAAAAGTACTTAGAGATTGACAATTTTTAATTAGAAGTCTGGACCCATTTGTTTATACTTGTTAATTCATCTAGGGCGGGGCTAGATTGCCTGTGAACTGCCCAAGAAAACTGATCTCAACCGTATAAATGGTTGACTTATTAGACCTTATTACAGACCTTATTACATAATATATATTGCTATCCTACTCCATTCCATAACTCTTTCCCATGCGTCTTCCCTTTCTTTGTAGCCTTTTTTACCTCGAGAAATTTCCACTTGGAGTTGACCGCTGTAAAAAAGAAGTTGAAAATTCATTTTGTGAGTCAGAAATTTATGATGACTTGGAGGATACTTTAGTTTCTTGGCTACACCAAGTCATTATATCAATCTACCCATCTGTTCATTAAAAAAAAAAAAAAAGGAAACAAAGATACAGATGTATCTTGGCAGTGGCGAACGCTTTAGATTTTTTTTTCTTTTTTAATGAGCTTATGCCATCTTTTTGGCCATTTATAAGGTGGCTCCAATCCACATGTCGCGAGAGAAATTTTCTTCTGGCTCTCTTAGATCAGCGCTTTATCTTCATCCTTAATATAATTATTCTTTAACTATAAAATAAGAGCCCTGAACCTCGTCCCGAGACGGACAATGAACAGGAATCCTGACACGGACAATGAAAATGAATCAAGAATTCCATACACAAAGAAAAAAAGAAGTAAGAAAAAACAGAACATTTATTTATTTATTTAATCCACCACGAGCGGCTTCGGAACTTTGCATGCTAATCCTGTTATCTCAAGCACACAGTTTCTGTTTACACATGGTAGGCAAAGCGACAACTCGAGGTGTCGTTACAAGTACAGTGACAGCCTCAACCTCCGTCGTATTGATCTCCTAATAATGATGTTATATATGCATTAGAAAATTACGTAACTATTCCTTAATAGTAGTAGCATGCATCTACCCCTCAACCTTGCGTTTAAAGAATATATATATATATATATAGGCTCTTTAGCATTAGAATAGTTTCCCGACATATATAATTGCCGGTTCTCTTCTGAGTAGGAAGCGGACAAGGCCGCTAAATTTTTAAATGGTGGCCTCATAAACGACAAAAGCTGCTTATTGAGAATAAAATAAATCATTAATGCTCTCTAAGAGTTCAATGTATCTAACAGCTTATATAAGTTTGTACGAGCGCAATAATAATGGCATGTTCGACTTCTTTCTACATAATCTAATGATTTAGGCATTAATCAAGTTGGTGAGTGCATGTTCTCCTATCTTTTGCTTTATACCGTGGTCACATTGACAAAGCTACATGCTTTGTCTACGTTTCGTTTCTTTTCTTTTCTTTTTTCCAATTTCATGAGAATTTAATCGAATACTGTAATTTTAAATATGTGCCGGATACCTATGATCGTGATATATGCACCTCAGGTCCAAAACGTAGAGCCCGTGATTGGTTGTGTGGCTTGTAAATCTAAGTCGATCTTTTGGAAATGGCGCAATAAGCTTTTATAAAGTTGTGGGCCGACAGTTGAGGGACAGGTAATATCTATTCGAATTGACACAACACATGACTAAAGATAAACTCACACCTCACATTACTGGCATAATTTAAGTCTCTCTTGAAGCAGCTTTGATATTTTGTGCATGCATCCATTTTCAGTTTAGGTGGAGAAATTAGAAAACAAAATATGTGCAAGAGTGTGTTTATTTCAAGGAAAATACTTTTTCAAAAATCATTTTTTCAAGAAAATGTTTTCCTCTTTTCAGCTAAAGGATTTTTATTTTATTTTTTTTTCATATAAACATTTCATTCATTTTTATGGATATACAATAGAGAAACACAGTCCAACTGCAAACCAAGACAATTCACAGACAAATTCAAAACAAACAAGTTCTAGATAATAAGATAAATCATTATAATAAGGTTAGGGATTACACGCTCAAAAAGTAAATATGTGACTTGACTTTCTTAACTTTAAATATGCATATTTTTCATAACGTGAATGATTTTCCGTTAACTGATCATTTTCTTCAAATTAAACGCATGAAAATCTAAAATACTAATTTGCAAACAAGTCTTTTTCTCAAACAAACACTCCTTTGAAAAGATGTCCATGTAACACGAGCCTCGAGAAGCCACAATCTAAGAAGATTCAATCTGATGTGGCACACATCGGTCCTTTCTCGATTAACGAGTCGTGCTTCACAAAGTCCCAGCAGCATCCAGGATCAAGAGGTGCATGTGCGGTGTCCCCTCAATTCTTCCCGTGTCGTCCAATGCTCGCCTTGATCAAAGACTCGTTCATCACAACATTAGCAAGAAAACGGAGACATTCGTGTCTGTCTAATGCGCCCTAAAGACGCACATGCAGCCGGCCACACGATCCACACTTAATTCTCACCGTAGGACCATGTGCTGAGGCCTAGGCACGAATTCCAAAGGCGAAAGCGGAGATGAGGACGTGAACTGAAAAAAGCTCGCTCGTCGAATTCGTCCATTATTCCGAAACGTCGTTATGCTATGTTGGTAGGGGGAGATGGTGGCTAAAAAGGGGGCCACAAGGTAGGGGCATTGCGGTAAATACGAGGCCGACGGCCATTAAAGAACGGTCCATAAAAGTGGAGACCAGTTACCCCTATTACCTCCTGAGCTTCCTAACTTTGTAACGACTTTACCTGTCCGCCTAATCATGCGAGCTCGTGCAAAAGAAAAATGGGTGGGTGCCACGTGGCTCCTCACCAGCTCTTGCGTGGGGTTCTTCCGCAACTCCTGTTTTCTGTGTTTATCTCCTTGCTGTGCAGATTGGCGTAAGTTGCTGTTCTGGAATTGTTCGCATGCTAGAATATAGTAGGAGACACATGAATTTTCGATAGGCGATGAGATCAGTGAATTCATGGACGTTGCTAAAGAGAATCTACTCCACTTTCCTTATCTATTTTTCTGAAAAAGAATTTTCTTAAAATGGTCGACATGACAATTACATCGGCATTTTTCATTGGAGTACAGCTTGCACAACGGTTTATGCTCAAATCGTAACAATGAGCTTTTGACCACAATTCTTACATTATGTTATACGGGCAACGGGATTATATAGAAGGAAAGATGAGCCGGCTAAAGACCACATTAGATAAATAGGAAATCTGAAAGACCGAGGGATTATTTAAAGAAATAAATTTAAGTAAATAATATTCAAACAGTAAATAATATATAAAGGATTCTATCGCAACTTTTAAAAATAATAAAATATTGTTTGGCGGCCAAAATGTGAAAACCATTTCATTACCCTTTAACCAATATCAATTTTTCAAGTCAAAATGTTCTCTTTTTATATTTGGGGGTTCTTTATTGTATGCGAAGTTGTGTCTAAAGTCTCTTTCTTGCTCGCCCAATTTGTGTACTGCCCAGTTACGTACAAATTACAAAATTTAACTAATTCTTCAGGTCAAATATCTTTTTTGTGGTTTTTTTAACCATACGCTAAAATCATGCATAAAGTCTCATTTTTTGTTGGCCAAAAAATCATATTTGTGATTACCTGAATTTCAACCATTAATAGTTTTAGATTTTTTTTCCCTTTAAACTTACTTTTAGCAAAATTTCGTTATTTATTTGGGATTTTATTTCCCAAGGGAAACTGAACAAAAAGGTCATCCAGTTTCCTTAGCAAATTGTGGGATGCAGATCGCACCATTACTCTAGGCAATGAAATCTTCAGAACTCCAAAACTGACAAACGGAGCGGGCTACTTTTGAGAGACCTAGTGCCAACATAACTCATCGAGAAATATGAATGCTTTCCCCCTTTTCTCTTCTCTCGAGCTAGCGGCCACTAGCGTGCTTCAAGTTCCTTTGAAAAAAAAAACACATTATTCGCGAACAGAACTCGCTAACGAACGGTGTTGGTCGGACAGGACTTAGGCGGTGTAGGCTTTAGGCGATCCGTTTGAATAGTACAGCCAAAAACTCGTTGCAAAAACAAACACGAAACGGAAGACCGAAGCGGACGTTCCCAGAAGCAAACAACGCATCGTCAGCACGTCGATTCGTCGATGTTCAATGTCCGCCGGGGCCGAACGGGGTTTTGTCCCGTTGCGGGAGCCGCACATGGGGGGCGATTCGGTGCGAGTCACATGTGGGAGCGGTCGAGGTCGCGGGACACGTGGAGGAAATCTAGTGCCCCCGCCAACTCCCACACGTGTCGCGCGTCGCATCTCCCCACCCCCCCCCTCCCCTCCTCGCTGCGCGACACTTGTCCCGAGGGGAGCGAAGGGCGGTGCGGCGGGAGCACATGGGCGATGCGCTCGCGCGCGCATGTGCCGGGAGGTAGGCCGCACGTGCTCCGCGTCTCACGTCGTTCCCACGCCCGGCAGCGAAGAACGTTGACTCCTCCTCCTCCTCCTCCTCCTCCTGCTGCCGAGCCAAAAAAGAAAATCTATACACGGCCTCCTTGTCCCCCCGAGGATTATTTTCGCTTTACCTTATTGCGATGATGCGTATCAGATACGTGACCTCATGCTTCGCGCTTGCTGATTTCATCGATGAGATAAGACGCATGCGGTGGAATCTAAGTGAACGGATCGGAATATAAAGTCAAACCGAAGCTGGCGAATACGATACGAGCGCATGTCTTAAAGCGACCGTACTCCTAATCCACTTCCGAAAGACGCCTATTCGGATGGCGCCGCGCCGTTTAGCGTTTTACTCTTTGATGTGGTACACCGCTTTTCCTTGCACTAGCAATTCGCTTTCGATTTCGTAATTTAAGGCAGACGCTGCTCAAGGATTAAAGTTCTTTCGAACGATTAATTCAACCTAGCTCTCCTGGAGCTAAGAGGATTCATGTTGTCCACACTCTGGTGTACTTCAATTGAATCTGTCTCGTGATGCAGCAACTTTCATTTCGAACTAAAATGTGGACCCAGTATTCGCTCAACTAAACGAGAAGGATCCAAGTCCGGCTAATAAATTCGCGAAACCAAAAAAGATTCTGAAAGGTGCGGGGACCTGCACCACGATTTTCAGAGAGAAAAAGGCGACAAAATTGGCACAACAACATATTCTTCGGCAGTACCATTTGACTCTGAATGAAACAGAGGCCGCTTGATGGTTTGGCAACTTTAGGGTTTGAAAAGTTTGTCAACACCATGCATGCCACCACGGGCATCTACAAAATTCATTTTGGCAGTTGAGATGTTTGAATTGTACGTATGGGAGTTGATGTATGTCTTGAGCTATACGCCAGGCCAAACTCGTGATCCTCTAGAGGGATCCTGGGACCGTGTTTCTTCCGCTTTCCTCTTATTTCAGTTCGAGTCCTTCTTTACTTTGGGCTTACTCCAATGCTTCTCCAATCCCCTACTTCTCCCTTATTTTTCCGCTCCCTGTAGCGCTACCTATCCTTAAAAACAGGCCCTAGTAGTTAAGTCTTCTAACGTAGCCATAGCCAGTAGCATGTGCGATTATAATTGGTGTTTTGAGGGTTACTCAAATGACCGAATCATTCGAATAATGTACTGAATCTAGGATTTGGCAGTTCATTCACTCGGTCTTTGGCTATGTCTAGGTATTGATTAGGGTTATAGCATTTTTAAAACGATGATTTCATACTTCCATTTTGATTGACTTTATCCAAAAAAGAAAATAATGAATCACTTGAGATGTTCTGTTCATATAATTGATATGAAGAGTTGGATATATGCAAGTGCAATCTTAAAGCATTCATATACCCCACTCTCACAACTCAATTCACCGAGGAAGTCATGAAGTCTATTCTCTTAAACAATGACGAGTGATTTTAAACTCATATGTCTACTAAAATTTATCAAATTATATGATATTGCATATTCATCAATTTAGGTGAATCTCACATGAGACTCGCCATTTTAAAATCACGTGTTTATCATATTATGTCATGTTTAAGAAGGTCCTGGAGAGGAGTGTGGTCGTGTATAGCTAGTGTTGTAGTGGTAATAGACGGTTTCGGTTATTCAACACATTAGTCATGAAAAATGAAGTTCGACAAGACATACACCCCACTTTCAAACCCCAGTTAGGGTCAGATATGCAGGTGAAATACAGCCGAAAAATGTCGGCAAAGGTCAAGTCATGTCTCCTAGACACGCAGTAAAATCACTAATATAATAACTGGAATTAATCATAGGATCCCTCTCTTTGAAATTCAACCCTTCACCATAAACGAGACTCGAGTGAAGCTATCAATGATCGATGTATAATGTCGTGCTTGAAGCGACCTCCCTTTTCAAGATGAATTTGCTTTGACCGGTCATAAAAGGTCGTTGGAGTTCGCTGAGACCCCTTAATTATTAGCAGATCGAAAAGAAGCTCGGTCCAAAAGTTTGAACAGGAGTTCCTGTTGCCGCAGGCAAGAGCTCTTTCACAATAAAAGTCGTGGAGGGCGATTCAGTTTATTAGGGTTAGGTGTGTGGCGGCAATAAGAGAAAGAGAAATGAGGGATTGGTGGAGTTGTTGTCTCTTTCCTCGCAAAAGATAAAAGGTTTTTTCAAAAAAAAGCTAGACACGCTCGACAGTTTGTATGAAGTTATCACCTAACTTGGACATTATTTATTCAATGAGAACGAAAAAGGGGTCTTTCGAGAGGACCCTCGGAGGAACCTTTTTCTCTTCGGTCAGCAAAATTCAAGTCGTGTCTCTTTCAGCGTGATCATCATCGCCATAATGATACCGGCAGGTACTTAGTTGAACAGAGCGCTCACTCACAGTTTAAGATAGTACATGCAAGTGATTAAATCGAAGCTTCTCACTTTTTCCTATGTTTGTAAAATGTACCATTAGATTTAACGAAATCATGACTAACCCACTTTGGTTTCTATTGAGAGTAGGATTTCAGTGGCTATACCCATTATTGACTACTGGCATTCGCAAAAGGCAAAAAAGATAACGAAGCCTGTACATGCATGCGTGCAAGGAGGGAGAGAGAGCAAAAAGGACAATAGTCTTCTCATGCTCAATTCGATTGTTCTTTGTTTCACAGCCATGATCGATGCTAAGGTTATATTACTCTGCCATCGTATCAACTCGAAATAGGAAAGTTAATACTTCGAGCATATATAGATCATATGCGTTTTGGTATATCGATGGGCACTTAGTAACGTGCTCATTGGCCTCAAACCTATATTTGGAATGGACTGAAATTGGTTGTGGCTCAAATTAAGCATCCTACTTCGGCACTAGCCTATCTTTTTCCACTAACTTCACTGGGCCAGGATCGGAGAAGAAAAGACGTACGGGCTCTCATGCGTTCCTTTTTCAACCTAAAGAAATCATTTGTGAAGGCAGACCATAGACTTAATAGGCTCCGCCTTGTCTTGAGGTAGCAAAAGAAATAAACAAAAGCTGTCTGTCATGGAGAATGGATGGGCCTAGTTCAGCCTAAACCGGGCTTCATTACTTGGGCCGTTTCCGTATAGGATGGTTTGACCTTCATTTGGAGGGGGAGCTTAATCAGTCAAGCTGCTCAGGAGTCGCCTGAACTCATTCCATTACAGTGCTCGCACTCACCAATCGAGCTTACAAACTAATTTCTTTCGAGCCCAAGGAACATAAAAGCACAGAGATCCCGATTTTGCCCAAAAGTTTATCACTTTTTTTTTTCCGGAAAATCCCGACTTACTTGCTAAATGTTTAGAAAGAGAGAGAGAGCATATAACAAAAATAGATCAATCTATATGTAGGCTTTATTAGATAACTATCTTAAAATAATATCTCAATCAAGATATGCACAATGAAATAGAGATAAACATGCAATACATGTGCAATCTGGAAAGATGCAGATAATTAATAGAATTATCAAAATATCTCTAACATAGAAATTTATTTGTGAGAAATTCCTAATTATCTCTAACATCCCTCAAGTCAAATAGCATCCGGTAGTTGAGACATGGCGGATGAGGTGGCCTTCAACGGCTATTCTTAGTAGAACTTCCAAATATAGCTAGTTTGAGAGCGGCAAGTCTAATGGTGGTGTTGGCTTCTCGAAACAACATGTGAAAGGTCGAGAATAATAGGGCAAACAGCGAGAAGCTAGTGTGACTAGTTTGCATGGCTAGTTTGCAAGAAAGTGATCAAGCAATGCGGCCTATACAACCGACATCACAACATCAAGCAATCTACACGGCCGATTGAGCAATGTAGACTGTGCAGCTAGCATCAAAAGAAACAACATCCGTGAAATTTAAAAAAAAAAAAAAAAAAAAAAAACTCAACTAGGCGATGCGATTTGTGTGGAGACATGACCATCATGGAATAGACTCAATTAAGCCCATCCTCAAAGACTAGTGTGCACAGAGTAAAACTTGTGAGCAGCGGGGATGGAGTGGTTGGATGCACCAAGCACTTACCATTTCTTAAGAATAATGGCTTTAATACTATGTAAGATTTTGTGAGATCACAACTCTAAAAGCTTAAATTGATAGATGAAGACATGACATATTACCTAAATATTTTAACACTCCCCTTCTCGCGTAGGCTAGACTTTGGCCTTAGCCTAAAGCATGGAAATATGCATTAGGGAGGCAAACAAGGGTTCGAAAGGATTTAAACTTAGAACCCCTGCTCTATTAGGATTAGGAAAGTTCAGCCCAAAAACTTAAGCTATTAAATGAAAACATGGTTTATTATTTAAATATTCAAACGCTCTCCTTCATGCATATGCTGGACTTAAGCCTAAACCAAAAACATGGAAATATATAATTGGAAAGGTAAATAAAGGCACATTTACAAAAAGGAATAACATTGGCTCTTAAACTAATGAGATTTTATGAAACAACCACTAATTGGTCTAAATTTAAGCTATTAGATAAAGACACGATTTATTATTTGAATGTTCTAACATACAAAGTACACAAAAGTTCAAATGTAGTAGTTTAAACCAAGAGGTAAACCAAGATTTTCAAAGAGCAAACTCAAGACAATCCATTGTGGGTTTAAAGCACGAGAGAAGTATCTATTGATTCTAATTGATTGAGTGGACTTGTTGAATGTGCAATTCGTGCGGTCGCATTCTCCATTGCAGTCCGCCCAAGATAATACCTTGAAATAGGAAGAGAATAAGGTGTGCCTTCAATAAGAAATAATTGCCAGGGAGTGAGTTCAGCCGTCCAAAATTTAATATGAAAAGACAAGGACAAATTGCGTCATCGAGAGAGAGAGAGGGTGAGGGGGAAAGGAAAGAGAGAAAATTGATGTATCCGACTTTCATAATTTGATAAAGAAATGGTGCTTGATCAACTATTCTCAGACAAGGAGTAATACAAAATGCAATAAAACATTGACAAACGCCGGAAAGTCATGTTCTTAAATTGAATGAAAAGGGAGACAATGCTTTGGTTATATGGTCGGTCGTGAGAGTCCACGTAAGCTTATCTAATCCGATCTAAGAATACTAATTCCAGCTCTGCTTCCTCACCTAATACACTTTAAAGTTATGTCATCATCTCGACAATTTTTCACTTTCCCATGATTAAACTTGGTAAGAGCTTTGGCCCAAAATATTATTGTTCTAGATAATTTCGAATCACGAGAAGAGTACGTATGTTATCGCTTAGTTAGGTTCGTCATCACCGGCCCTTTCGTAAAATAAGTACGTAGAATAAGTATGTGCAAAATGAAATTTACTTTATTAGGTTGAGTTAAAGACATTCCTTTTAGAAGCTTAATGAAATTGATTGGCTGGTGTCATTCGGTTTTGACTTGCCATCACCATGATCATAATCAATAAAAGTCAGTCCATTAAATTGCTATTTTCGTCGTGAAGAATTTGCATCGCCTTTGTTGGAATGCCCCCCTCTCTCTTTCACCAATCATTGCACGAAAAAGATAGTAATTTCAGTAGCAATAAAAATCCTTCAAGGGCAATGCCTAGGCACAGGCAGTGACAAAAGATGCCAAAGAGCAAAAAGAAGGCAACTCCATATCACTTCATTCACTAATCGTGCACGGAAGGTTATTTCCATGAACACAAATAGCATACCGAGCATTCGACGCGGTAACATTGGATTGAATTGGGGGTGGGGATGGGAAGCGTGCTAGTCAAATCATATTTATTAAGTCATATGCTATAAATACATAGTTTATCTGATTTTTAGTAACTTAAGTTTTAAAGAAATGATTTGTCGAACGTAGTATCAAAGAACATGTTGAGAGTTTAGAATTCTAGCACTCCCTTTAAATTTTTTTGCCCCTTTTTTTATACTGCAGATTATTCTGTCAATGCGGTTCTATTCATGACTTGTCTTGCATGTATAGGGATTGCTATCATGAGCGAGGGAGAGTGTTAAGTCATATGTTATAAATATGTTATTGACCTGCTTCCTAAGAACTTAAAATTTTAGGAGAAACAATTTGTCTAATGATATTGCATGATAAATTGACAATATAAATAACTTATGGACTGAAATGATGCTTTATCTGATTAATCAAAGCTTTCTTATGCAATTTACAAAATTATATATTTGAATTGCAAGGAAGCAAAAGAATCGGAACATGTATGTCCTTGGGCACTTCATTTCATGTATCTTTTTATTTTATTTGTGTGTTACTCTGGCCTTGTAAGTATTAATGTGAGCTTTGTGTGTCGGATGCAACACATCACATGACCCTAATAAGTAGAGAAAAAAGCCTAATGCATGTCAAAGAGCCACTAGCTCGTCAAGGGTTCTCGTCTCATAGGAAATAGGAAATCTTCACGTCTAAATAGCAAGAACGAGAATCCCATTACGGTCGGTCCACCAGCCAATGTAAAATCACGGGGTTGTAAATTGAGACCCTCGCAACATCGCCCGTGCTGGATCTCGTCACCGTGCGTGATCTCCACTAAGCAAAATGCAAATTTTAATCACAATTTAATTGCATTTGGTCTGTGCAGGATGATGAGGCCAGCCCAGAAGCTAACTACCCTCCGTTCCCACATTTGTCATAAACAATTCCATGGTCGGTCAGGCGACGAAGCTTAGATTATCATTGGAGTTGGACCCACCTGCACACCCATCGGGTCGGTGATGAGGGGAATTCCTAGCCCTTGGATTGGCCCGTCGGAGCTGCATCCGCCGGCCTGGGGACGGCTGGGGGCCCACGAAAGAGCCCTTCGTCGACAGCGACAAGTGGATTGCCAAAGGGGATGTTGATGTTTCATGGATGCAAAAAAATTATGGGCTTCATGGGTTACCGGAGAGGAACTGGCTATTCTGGTCGCGTATTAACCTTATTTTGGTGTCCCTATATATAGTTCTCTAAACACCATGCAAATAGCAAGAAAACAGCGACATTTCTTCCAAGCTCCTGAGTTCAGAGCTCAGAAAGAAACAAAAAAGCCTCTCCCTCTCTCTCTCTCTCACACATACATTGCATAAACAATGCCGATTTCTAGGATCGCCATTGGATCTCCGGTCGAAGTCTGCCAAGTCGACGCTCTCAAGGCTGGTCTGGCTGAGTTCATTTCAATGCTCATCTTTGTTTTCGCTGGAGAAGGCTCTGGCATGGCATTCAGTAAGAAACTTGACTTTAGTTTAGTGTCGCAACTTCAGTTCGGAAATGTCATTTGTTTAGCATGTTCTACATTTTTCAAAAACAAAGTCCTGCGGGCTTCCCGAAACAGACTATCCTCACTAAGCTCTGTTAGTTTTTTAAATTTGACATTTCTTATGGTTCGAAAAGTCATGACAAGCTCGTTCGGGGTTCATATGTGATCTATAATGATATGGGAAGCATAGTACATACAACAAGGCGCAAGCTTGCCAAGTGAGATGTTTTTGGTGTCTTGACAGATAAGCTCACGGATGATGGCTCGACGACTCCGGCAGGCCTCGTGGCGGCGTCCTTGCTCATGCTTTTGCACTTTTTGTCGCTGTTTCAGTGGGTGCAAACATTTCCGGTGGACACGTCAACCCGGCGGTCACATTCGGAGCCTTTGTTGGCGGGCACATCACGCTCTCTCGGAGTGTCTTGTATTGGGTCGCTCAGCTGCTTGGTTCGGTAGTGGCCTGCTTGCTTCTTAAGTTCTCAACCGGGGGAATGGTAAGACATATAAGAGCATAGAAGCAAACATTTCGCAGGAACAGAGAAGCGACTTACTAAGAAGAAAGTATAACTTACGTGTCTCAATTATGATGCAGGAAACATCGGCATTTTCGCTTTCATCCGATGTCAGCGTGTGGAATGCACTGGTCTTTGAAATTGTGATGACATTCGGCCTCGTCTACACAGTCTATGCAACTGCCGTTGACCCGAAGAAGGGGAATATAGGGATCGTTGCGCCAATTGCGATTGGGTTCATCGTGGGTGCCAACATCTTAGCAGGTGGAGCCTTCGATGGAGCATCCATGAACCCGGCAGTCTCATTCGGGCCTGCTGTCGTGAGCTGGTCTTGGGACAGCCACTGGGTGTACTGGCTCGGCCCCTTCGTCGGCGCCGGTATTGCCGCAGTTGTCTATGACACCTTCTTCATCAACCAAAGCACACATGAGCAAATCCCAGCAGCAGATTTTTAAAGTATATCACTTTCCTTTTAAGCAGTGAAAAGTGGCCTGCAGGTCATTGGGTTCCGTTGGTGTTCTGGGTGTTATTTGTATCTTTCCATCGTCAATTGTATCTTTGTGCAGCTATTCCCCTTCCTGTTCAGTTGAGAAGTCACAGGATTGAACAAGCACTTATTTTCATGAATTTATGGACTCTTCAACAACTCCACCGATATTATAACAAAAATTGCAAGAAATTCAAGATAAAAGGGCCAAGCCGCTGCTCTTTTGTGACGCCATTCTTCAAACAAAAGAAAGGACAGATGAAAACAAGAATATCACAATATAAACATCAAATGGATGGGGTAAATTATATAAAATACCGACACGGATACGCCGACACGTCATTTCTTAAAAATAGAGAATTCCGACGCATTCCAACATTTTATATATTAAATATATATTCTTTGTAAGGTATATTAAATATATTTTTGTATATGAATAAATAAATAATAAAAAGAGCTTAGAATTAGTTTATAGTAAAAATATTAACTCAACATTTGTTAATATCATTCATTATTTTAATTTAACAAATTCAATTGCATTCCACTCCACTGATATATAAAACTTAGAGGGAAAAAACATTATTTAAAGGAAGATGCTGAAGTGGTATTTTTAAATTTATTTATTTATCCTATGTGGTATTTTTTAATTACTTTTTTCATAGTAAAAAAACTTTTAAAAAAGCTAAAATAATTC
Organism: Eucalyptus cloeziana; assembly: GCA_014182715.1. Lineage (NCBI taxonomy): Eukaryota > Viridiplantae > Streptophyta > Magnoliopsida > Myrtales > Myrtaceae > Eucalyptus > Eucalyptus cloeziana. The sequence continues at coordinate 33,450,865 of CM024635.1, read as the reverse complement.
TAAAAAAACAAAACTAAAAAAAAAAAAAAAAAAAAAGGAGAGAGGCACGGTCATGGCTGCCCTCGTCAGCGGCATGCCTAGCCACCGTTGGGGGTGGGGCGACCCTTGCCAACCAAGGCGAGGCCTAAGCGAGGGCACGGCGTTGCCCAGATCTAGGTGAGACTTGTTGGCCCTTGCCCAAGTCGATGAGGGCTACCCCCTTCATTGCTTGGGGCTAGCGAGGTTGTCGACCACCTCCGATAGTGGCAGTACCTCTTTTTTTTTTTTTTTTTTTCTTTTTGCATATTTACATTTTGACTCATCAAATATTGAAAATGTTAAAAATTGACCCTATGTTTGTCAGAATCACGAGTCGGAATTTTAGACTTGAGTATTAGAAAGAGTTAATCACGTGTCGGATTTTTTGACACTCGTTGACTACGTGTCGGAGTGTTAGACACAACATGAAAACTCCCAGAGAGTATCAATGCTACATAGTACATGGATTCCCTAGTGTTTTGCTTTGGCCTCAACTTTCAACCAAAAGTCAATGCTATATAATATATGCTCAAGCTGGAAAAGTTTCAGGCCCCAAAGGAGACATCACTCGAAAGACTACATCGTCAAAGGTTAGGTGTGCTGGCTTACAACAACCATTCTCCATCTACTGCAATTTTTCCATTCTAATACTCCATGTAAGAATTGAAATGGCAAGTTACAATCATATAAGTAAATTCATTCTTCAAGAAAGCAGGATATATATTAATTGCTACAACACAAACCTTCAGATAAATCATTTGTTAATAGTTATATCAGTGTGTCTGCTTCATACCTGATTCAGGAGAAATACAGGCATTGAGTTTCCCTAAAGAAGAAACTATACAAAATTGTGCACACATAATAATAAACCCCCACAGTTAGGAAGGATGATCAAATAGGCCACAGTGACAAATGGTAAGAGACGAATGGGATTCTTGAGGACAACAAATGGCTTAGCTAGCATAGCCAAAAGTAAGGATCTACAACTAACGGGTGTCGGAAGAAGGAATTAGCTTCAGTTCTTTTTCTTCTCATGACGCTTCCCCAGTTTTGACCGCCTTTGCTTAAACAAATGCAGATAAAGCTTGAACCATAGGAACGGGTAGAAAAGAAGAAGAACCTGACATGACATTCAGATGGAACGTTTCATAAGCTTCGTGAGAAAATAACCACATAACATTTGATTTATATATGCTTCCATTGTAATTTACTGTCACACAACGGAAGGTGCAAAAATAGACTATGCCAAAAAAAAATACTCCCAGAATGACTAAAGTAGCAAAATCAAGCAATGCCAACCAGGAAAAGGTTGATAGTGATTTACCTAAAGATGCTAGAGAATGTTCTTGTCCAGCAAAATTTCAAAGATATTTTAAATGATTCTTTAAGTGGACACACAAGGTAAAATAGAACGTTTCACAACACCCATATTAATTCTTTTTGGCCATCGACTCCCATATGAAGAGGACAGGTAATCTGGACAATGACAGGTTTAGCAAAGGCTCCAGTTGAACCATCAACTTTTGTCTCTTTCTCAGTGGAAAAACAAAAAAAAAACCTGGTTTAACTTGGGTTTAACATATCCCGGAGACATGATATCACATCAACAAACACATATGTCCCTCTATTTCTGCAAAGGATTGGAAGTAACTAGACACTTTTTGGTCAAAAAGCAACCAGACACTCACAAGGCAACATAATGCACCTCTTTGTCATTTATGTAGAGACTGAAAATTATATAAAATGGGAAGGTAGTCACAGACATGATTAAAATGTTCCAACCATACCCGGACGAAATCATAATAATTGAAGGGAATGCTGGAAAAGAAACCCGCATAGAGGCCAGTCTTCTTAATGAAAGGAAGTGCCTGGAACATGAGCCACACTGCATCATAACAGAAGAACAATGAAAATGCAATAGCATGAGCACATCTGACTTTTGCTTTTGTGGACAATGGAATCCAATATTACTCCAGAGGAGAATTAGAAGATCTTTATGCAGAAATTTACACTCACTTTCACCAGGAGCGATTCCTAATGGATAGAGCACAATAAATGTAGTGTACCTAGTGAAATGCACAAGCTGTTAGAATCACCAGCACGAGTGCCAAAGCAGTAGATATTTTTTGAATGCAGACAAAAAGATAACCTGAGATAGGTAATCCAAGGTGGACAACATTTCAAGCAATTCAAAGCATAATGGAGGTACCTGATCACCTGCATGCATAATTATGACTGCCAATTACCCTCCAAGGTCCGAACTATATAGGTGAAACTGTAAAAGTGCAAAATGGATCGTACATAGTAAAGTAATAAATTATAACTGACGAATAAATGTCAAATCCATTAGTATCTTGCAGTAGGCAAAATTAAAAGCATGTGATTCTGGAATATAATCACAGGGAATTGGACCAAAAAATGAAGTGGAAACAAACCTTATCCCCTGTCTGTAAGCCAAATAGAATGGATATGATAACGTTAATAACTGACACAGAGTTCAATTATGTCTAGATACATCTTTCCGTGTCTCTAAGAAAGGAAAGTACATGCTCGGATTCCAAGAAGATTTGCTATCATCATTATACATAAGCTTAATATTACTCTCAACCTTAGATCAACCCATTACATCATTCCATTCCATTAGTCAGTCAACATCTACAGAAATGGACAGTTTGCAAGAACTCATGGCAAATTGCAGATGTTCATTCTGGTGTACATAGTATGTAGAATGGGAAATGAGGGTTAAACGGAATAATATAGGTTTGGTTTGTATTCAATCCATTCAATCTCACCAATCTCATCCGAGTTCCACCTTTAAGCACATGGCATGAAGATCTAATACTTCTTCTTTAGTAACAGCATGGTAAAACCCAATTAAGTTTTCAAACTCCTGACAATCTAATAATATGAGATTAATACAATTGAAGTTCTCAATTTCCCATGTCAGGCAACTTATATAAGGAGTTTTATATGTAGCAAAACAAAGATGTCTGCGAGCTTACATCACTTAGACACCAGGCAACGAAGGTTATGAAAACCGATGGTGATTCTTGGATCTGCAGATGACAAGAAGAATAGAAAAGCAGGATTAGTTAAGGTACGCAGTTTTCCCATCAGCAACTAATTAGACGAAAAATCAGCAATGTTTCATTCATTGATCCAGGTTTGCCAGTCTTGGAAGATGTACTTGAGCAATAGAAGTATGCAGCTGACCTCACTGATTCGACGAACAATTGCCAGCAGAAAATGTGCTCTTCCACCCCATTGCATCAGAGGAAACAGCACCCCACTCGGAACAATTCCTTAAATTTTAGTTTTTTAACATGCACAGACCAATATGTATGAGCAACGACAAAAGGCAAAAAGGGTGACAACGCAAAATACAAATTTTACAAATGACCTACCTAGCTAAAGACCCATTTTCAGATTGCCTCTCGAACTTCTAATAACTCACAAACAACCCACATCAGCTTTGCTTCGATGTAAAATGTTTACATTTTCAGCGATTTTGGCCAGAGATATCAAGCGCTTTTCACATGGAATTTATCAATAGCCAAGAAAATGGTACGCATAAGACCCCCTCCCCTCCCAAAAAAAAAAAAAAAAAAAAAACAGAATAAAAAACACGGGAAAAATTTTGCGGAATTTCACGATTAAAAATTTCAAAACTTTCCATTTAAACATGAAGAGGTTCGCCGCCGGGAGGCAAAATGAAAAAGGAGGCCCCAACCAATTCGTGAATTTCATGAAAACAAATTACCTAATGCTCCGTGGACGACTTCAAGGAACGCAGCAGCCTGAAGCAGACCTAGAAGGAAGAAGCGCAAAACACTTCAAAACGTATCTCATTACCGAAATCTAAGAAAGAAAAACCAAGCTATTAATTAACAATTTCGCCACTCCCGCCCCTGCCCTTTGCTCATCCATAGCCCCGACCCATAATCACGAACAGAACAGCAAAGCCGAGAAAGAAAGGGAGGAACCGAAATCTCACAGATGAGCTCTCCAGCAGCGGCGTAAGCGCCGTCGACGGACTTGGTGATGACCACGCTTCTCAGAACCCGGAAAAGGAAACCGACCTGCATTTCGCATTGAACGAAGTGAATCGGAGCGACGGTTGCATCCACTGAGGCACGTAGAGATCGGCAGTAGGTATTACCATCCGAAGGCTTGAAGGGAGTTGTAAGCGAAGAGGTAGAGATTCGACAGCTGAGACGTTCGGGAACTGCGGCGCTCGCCCGCCATGCTCTTTCCTCCACTGTTCGGTATTTTCCCCTCCGCGCGCTATCCTCCATGTCCGTTCCTCGACCCTTCATTTTTTTTTTTTTTTTTTGCTTTAGGCGCTCCCTCTTTGCTACGGGCACGCCCTTCGTGATCCCGCGGGCCTGGGCTTTTGGCCCACGCAGGTTGGGCCTCGCCACTTAAGCGAGAGAGATTAATTTCGAAAGTGGTAATTGCCACCGCATAAATTCGCGTGTCCCACATAATCGAAGGAGCATTGTGGAGTTTGGAAAATGGCAAGCATGCCAGGTTCGAACGGAAAGTAGTCGCCCTATAATTTTAGGTATGTATACAATTATCTTTGAAAAATGGGGGAAAAAACCTTGCACTCATATGTTAAGTGGAAGTTGAATTTTTCGAAGATTCCAAAAAAATTTATCAAATTATATAACATTTCGAATTTGGGTCATCAGGCCTCATTTAGCCTTTGACAAAGGAAATATTTTTTTTGAACAGGTATTCAAAGTGATTCTTTCTCTATTAAATCAACGTACAAGGTGATCAATAGGATAGATAATCCATAACTTGATATTATATTAAAGTGAAAAGGGCCTAAACACATTTCCTTTGACTAGTCTTTCATAGGCGACTTTTGACTTATAATTCAAAGACATCTTGCAACTTGGGAGTATTGGTTGAAATGTGAGTTTTATGTGGAAACAATGCTATATGCTCTAAGAAATTTTTTATTCATAAGATATGGCTTCAGTTTGTCCCATGGCATTGTTTGAAAGAATTATTCTTAATGTCTTAACAATGAGTTTAAATCTTATCGATTAAGGGAGATCGAAATTTCATTATGACGAAGGATAACATTTGGAATGATTGCGTGGCATTTATGACAATAGGAAAACAAGTCACCTCTCCAGGACAATTTAATTATCCATATCCAATACGAGCAATTCGGTCACTCAAGTTAATAAAAAAAAAAAAGACTAAAATGGATCGGGTCAAGGTCCGGCTAAGTATTTCCCCATCAGGACTGGAGGACGCTCGCCCTTTCTGGCTTGTCGTTTAAATTCCCGCTGGGCTAGCGCGGGAAAGATTCTGAAAATGGAAATGCCGATCCCGCGATTGCTCCTCGTTGATCGAGCGCCCCGCTATCAGGTCAGAAGTCGCGGATTCCCTCGTTCGATGCCAGGCAGTTTCGCGCACGCGCACTAGCCAAACGTTCGCGCTTCTTATGCTCGTTCTATCCTGCAATGAATCGAAGGAGAGCCTACAGGATCGACGGAGGTTCACTATCTTCCCCCGATGGATCAGGCTGTCAGGGATCTGAGCGTACTTCGAGGGGGATTCTACGCAGGTAATGTGTTTCGGCCACGGATTCTAGCCGCTGTTTTAGGTGACTTCGACAGAACTTTGGCACGAAACTTTGGCACGATCGATCTGTTCGTCCGATTCGACACGTTTGACTATAGCGTGATTCCAGGATTTTTCATCTGGCTCTTATCTGGTACGAAACACACGAAGAGTTTCTAAACGAGGATTGTCCTGCTGATGGAGAGGCGGATGAAATTCATGGTCGTGATCGACGTGATCAATGATGCGCAATCTGGTTATTAAGGATGGGAAGGGTTTAGCCATGACGGTACCTCAGAAACTACTGTGTGAGGACTGAGTAGTCGGATAACACCTGTGCTGGTCAGTTGCATTGTCGGTGGCAACTGAAAATGAAATTCCGCTGAGGAGATGCGCCCATGAAAATACTCCAAAAATATGGAGTAGTATGCCGGCAATTCTTTAACCGGCAGATTAGCGAGGAGAAAAAGCGATGGTATGGAGGAGAGGAGACGTGCGAGGACTCCATGCGAGATCAAGGATGGATGCTTGGCTTGTGCTGTAAGTTTCAGAAAATTGAAAAGGATGGAGATATGTTACTTATAAATGGGTATGCTTACTGTGGATAAATTTGATATTGGCATCTTAGATATTCGGAATTTATTTCAGAAAATTCGATATATTACCGGCTTATGGAGACTCGTTTGCTGGTAGTCGAGGGATCCTCCGATAACCCGGTTTGATAAAGATAGAGAGACATCACCTCATAGATCATGCTTAAGTTGACCCCAGCATAGTGTGCGTTTTAGCAGCTAGTGCTTCCCCGTTCCAGTTATTGTATTACGGGAGTTTAGGACAACAATGCTCGACGAACTCTCCTTAAAGTAAACTTCTCGAGCTTCTCAAGTATGTGACTCTCCTGGATAACTCGTTCGCTAGGGTTAACTGTTCTTACATGTAAGGAAACTAAATTATTCAGTTGTAGATCATGTTTTATCGATGTTGAGTCATTAATTAACTGAGCCGAGATTAAAGACCCGGATGTTTGCACAATTGTGGAAGAGACAAATAAAAGTTTCGGATGAGAAAAACCTATAATCGGGCAGCTTCGTAGTTCCGGAACTCCCATTCTGTTCAGAACTTGCACAAGTCATAAGTTGGACTGAAACACCATCATGGATTGTCGAGCTAGGTCGATCTTCATCGATACAAGTTATTTGTATTTATGACTCAGTGTCATCAACGACTTCCTTCTCTGGAGCTGTTCGCTATGTCGAGGTTCATAATTGAGTCTTCAAATAACCGTCGTGGTGCATTTTTTATGGAGCTTTGCACCATCATCACTCCGGTTGCTAAGAACAAGCCGCCCAACTTCTGTCGGAATCTGAATTCAAGATTTTAATGTGTTTCTGCTGAGAAGTAACCGAGTTTCTTCTGAATGGTTGGAACTAAAATTTTATAAGCTTGGCCTGCATCGTAGGTTAGCAATGGCCATGTGCAGATTCGTGCCTCAAACTTCAATGTATTAAAAGTTTTTATGTGAGTTAAAAAGAAGTTCCTTCAATGGGATGCATCTGGTGGAATATTCGTGCAGTCCTTCTGAATCGAATGCGACATATTAATAAGAAATACATTTTGGGCGGCTATCCACTGGTTTATTTTACTTCCATGTCACTAAAGATTTTCTTCTAAAGCACGACACCTTTGAAAAGCAGAGGCCTTCCAACTTTAATAAGAGCGTGCCACTCGTTTGTTTTAGATAAACAACCATACGCCTTGTTGAAATGTTTTAACCTATACATGATCGATTTTTTTAACTTTTAGGTGACGTATGTCCCTTACTTTCCAGTACCCAACAACCATAGCTATATTCTCTCCTCCAGTGGCTTTTCCTTAGACTCTAATTTATGAATAAACTTGAAGATCTTACGAAATCATTTGAAAATAATGGCTGATCGATATAGTGAATAAGAATGGTGCGTGATTTTTTTTTTTCCCCAGTTTATCGCCTTGAGATGGTGTGGAGGATGCACCTTGATTGAAGAGTGTTTTTCATCTTAGCCGTGTAGTATCTATAGATTAAAATTTCAATTCAGAGTAACATGAGTTGATCGCTGGCTCATTCCCTATTGTGCAGACCGTTATACATGAGCTGCTAGAACATTAAGAAGAGCAGACTCCTGGGCTTTGCGTGAACTCTTTTGACCATTGAAGACTTAGTTTCTGAAGCCAAATTGGTGGCTAAAGCTTGGCCACTGAATATCTCTAGCTCAGGCGCAGCCTTTGTAACTTCCCTTTTGTCTTTATGTTTGCAGTACTTCGTCCTTCTATGATCTTTCCTTTCTTGTTTCCTCTGTGGTTGGGTTTTGGGGACACTTTTGTACACGTGGAATGATCATACAGAGAAACAAACTGCAAGACTGATATTCATAAACACGTTGTTTACACTGATTCCACACACAAACTAGTCTCGTTACTAGATACCTTGTCTTCTTTTCCTGTTTTGTTGAGAAGTAAAAGCACACGTTACAAGGGTCATGGAGTGGCTGCCGCCGCGGTTTCTGGGTCACTAAGTGCCCTAGAGTTATAAGAGAATTCCTGGATGTTACAGCCTCCTTGGAAATGCAGTACATATATGAACAAATGATAAAGAATAAATATTTGGTCAACCAGTTATGTAAGCTCCTCCATGCTCATAATCGGGAAAAACTGATTGCCGGGAAACATCTTGGATTCTTCTTCGTCAGTCAGCCACAGTGGATCTGAGCTGTATTCCATTGTCGACGAAGCCATGGGAGGACAAGAGAAATTGCAGCTTTCTTCACTGTAGCCATCATAAACAGGTAGTATTCCATAACCGTCTGCCAAAGCAATTTCTTTCCATATGTCATCGAATGAACAGGCACTCTCACTTTTCCCCTGTTCTTCAATATTCTTCTCAGTTGAAGTTAACATATCACCAGGACCTCCTGTATCGCAGAAGCTTTCTTTTCCAGTCTCTTGAGTTGTTAATGAATCCACTGTGGGGTTGTTCGATGAGGAAGAAGAGATATTCGAAGACGCTGATGATGAGGAAAGGGCATGTTTCCTTTCTTGAGCTTTTTTCCTCATATGAGTCCTCCAATAGTTCTTTATCTCATTGTCCGTTCGCCCTGGTAGCTTGCGAGCAATTCTCGACCATCTGCATGTAATAATTCCTTGTGAATAGGCCAATAAAAGCAGGTTATGTGGAAAGACTATTGGATAGCAAAATCACTTCTCTACTTGAATGTTAACAAAAGTTAACAAACCTATTTCCCCATTTGGAATGAAGTTCGAGCACCAGTTTCTCTTCTTGAGGTGTCATCTTCCCTCGTTTTAGGCCAGGATGCAGGTAGTTAACCCAGCGTAGTCTGCAGCTTTTTCCTGTTCTATTCAATCCTGGAATAAAGCTGGGCCGTTAGAAGTAGCTCCTTCCGGAAAACCCCCAGGCTTTAAAACGAACATACCTAGTATTTTCTCCCGCCACCTTCAAACCTGATACCTTTGCTATAAAATCCCATCGGCGATCTCCAAAAAGTCCAACAAAGCACACCAGCTGGAAATCTTCTTGTTCTGTCCATGGACCCTTTCGGACTTCTTGCACCATTTTCAATTCCTCTACAGCTCTTTGCTTTCTCCTGAAAGGGAAACTCAAGACCACCTACTTACTAGAACTTGAAGACCTATGTGTACTCTTGCAATTTATATATAAGCCAGTGCCTGTTGTTGAATGACCATTTGATAACTCCTTATCATTATGAAAAAAGTTGCTTTTCTTTACCACCATACAGATGGTGGACACATGCTCATCTCTTGATAGGCACCTTAGGCATATGACATCAGGCATTACGCTGAAATAGCCAAAATAAGGGATTTGATCTGTAGATGTAATTTTCAGCATGGTTCTCTTTACGATAGTGTTAATCACAAAGGTATAATCTAGAGAATATCACGAATAAAGTTGAGTGAACAGTTGTTCTTCATGTTTTCTGTTTCTAAAAATAAACAATCCTCAATTCACTACTTCTATTTGTTAGGATGATTGTTTGATCCTACATGAGATAGTTGTTGATATTTACTTTAAAGAGGAGGTTAACTAAATAGTGTTACTTCAAAGTTTAAAGTGCTACGGTGGATCCATTCACATAAAATACAGTGTCGATAGTAATGTATTATTTTGTCCATTATCTTGGCAAAAGAGTGCAATGATTGGCTTCAGGACACGACATAGGCCCATAACAAACTGGACCACAGCGAAGTTCAGAAATAGAAGTCACCTCTCACAAGATGTTCATCCCTTCCAATTGTGTGGAAAAATATACGGTTTGTCCCTGGCGTTCTTAAAGGCCGTTGTAGAAGGTAAGTGAAAGAAAAGGGAAAGATGAAACCAAAAAAAAAAATTGAAAACCAGGGATAGGGAGGGAACCTTTAGATTGTACGTAAAGTGACTTTTGACTCTATAAAAAATGAGAAGATGACGTAAGAATTTGTTCCACTAACTTTATGTTCAAGAGATTGCTAGACAAATTTCCTACATACACTGGCAGGTTAAGAGAGCTATTTCCTAATTTGAGTTGTCTCTGTGGATTTAAGTAAGTCATATAGGCCATTTCAAATCTATTTGATTTGACCATGTTCTCTGTTACAATTGCTATTAGCATAACAAGCCACTTCTCAGACTGAATAGGAAAGCTGTCGGCAGGGAACTGGTTTTTCTCCCTCACCTACTTGCTAAATTGGCCTTGAAAACATGTGAATTTCTCATCGGAGTATAAATGCTTGGGGATATACTCCATCCATGGAACAACTGCAAAATGGAGTTTTATTTGATCTAACTTCTTCTATCTGTTTTGGGATTGGGAGTATCTCGTCTGCATCAAAGGGCCATGCCTCCAAGAGAAAGGAAATAGCGGCTATAAGCTGGATCTACCCGACAATCTGCAACTCTGAAGGATGAGTAGATATTAATTCTCAGGATTCTTTTCTCTACTGTTCAAGCTGTTAAAGTTAAGACTTATAATCTTTCAAAAAATAATCTGTATCTCTTATCTTCCTACAAATGGTTTTGCAGGTTACCGTCTCTCCCTTGCAATGGTGAGAAAATGAGTTACAAATACATTGGGTGGCCAGATACCTCTCATGCTTGAGGCTGGAACGGTAACTGCGCTGTTTCCGTGTCATGCTATAAATTGACAGGATTGCAGAGCCACAAATCCATTGAGCTACTGCTACTTTCTATCTTCAGTGATGTGATTCCTCTATATGGCTAAAGCAGGACTTAGTTGCTGCAGCACTAGTGGTGCTTAGTTACTGTGCCACTAGGAATAGTATAATAACATATCTGCACAAAGTGAGATGTGATGTCATATGCTCCTATTAAAGCTAAGAGCAATTTAGTCGTGGCCTTGGTGTCAATGATATCCTGCGTGAATATGATCTATACCACAAGGAGCATTTTGTGTAGAAAATGAACGGCTCGGTGACTTTAGGATTCAAGAGCTCTTTATAGTGGAGGACACAGTCTAATCTGCAAGATTAGAGATAAAGAACACCACTATGACGTGGATGCCACTAATTTCTGGCCATCCACTCCACTCTCTCTCTCTAAATAAGTTATATAAGGTTATGCTACGTAATTGTATAATAAACAACCCAGTCAGGAAGGGCAAAAAGCTTTCTCACTGAAGATTATTAAATAGAGATTTAGTGGGGAGTCGGTCAGTACCCATCGTACAAAACATGAGGCGTCTCCATGAGTACCTGCATAAGCAATATGGTGTGGTGGTCGTCTTGCATGGATGTGATCCTAGGAGCTGTTTATCTGGTGGGTTGAGTCATTCTCAGTGGTAATATCTTTTTCCAGGGCAGATCAATTTGCCAAATGGTGGATTTGTGTCCTTTGCTTTTTCTCCTTCTAGATGGTGATCAACACGCTACGGACGCGGGCCTCAGACTCGTGCTCAAATTTGTTTTACAGACCCCGACTTTTCGTCCACTTGCGGTAGCCATGCGTCACTCGTTTGTCTTAATCTTTCGGCAGTAGAGTTGGACTAAATGGTTCTAGGTGCCATTATATTATATGATACGATAAGATTTTATGGTTTTTTTTTTTTAAAATATTAATTTACTGGTCACTTTATATCCCTATGACCTCAATGGGAGGACTGGAAGGACCGATTTTTGATGTTCCCTTTTCGGTGGTGGCAGTGGAGGTGCTCGCAACATTTATCCAATGGCATGGAGAGTATAGGCCCCATTTTCTGGTCTGCTCATGCATTGCTTTGATCGTGGCCCATCCGTTTCCCTTTACAAAGTAGGTCGTTCTTATTAAAAAAAGGAAGGGTAGGTCATAGGGTTCCAAAATGAGGAAGGAATCGGTCTTCTCCGGTACCATCGTGGCATGAACGTGCAAAGTCCTCCAATGCAATGGCTTTCGCTTTAGGACAAAGTAAGTTTATACCAGAAGCAGTACTGTAAAGCGCATAAATCCTCATTGCTTTTCCTACTTTATTGTCCGAGCAGCTACCGGAAGAGGAAGGAGATATGCAATCCATCTCGTGTTTTGGATTAGAGAAGCTCACCCATTCAGCTCATTATTTATACTAGCTTTGCAGCCTTGCCGTTGTTGGAATCCATGATCGTGGCTTGATCGTGGCTTGTTGCCAATTAATCAACCTTTGACCTGTGATTTTCAATATTTGGTTCTTTACTGCCGGGAACTGTCCGAAACAAAATGATAAAATCCAGTTTTATTAGATAATTGTTTGAACAAAAGCATTTCCGTTTGGAAAGTTTATGTCTCCGGAAATAGTTTCACCTCGGCAGTTTCTGTGATGGATCAGCTTCATAAATGAGTTCCTATGTTCATTCGGAATAATATGAGAACCGTTATAGTAATGAATTTATGAAGTGTGTCAGAATGTTTTTGGAAAAAAAGTACAAGAAAAGTCTTAAATCCAAAATTTTCAATTGTGCTAATTGAGTTCTAAATCTTGTGATAATTTGCCAATGTAATTTATTCGGTTAATTTTAATCAAAAATCAAACTTAGATATTGGTTATCCTACATGACACAATCAATATCCATGAGAATAATTTTTTCGATTTGTTAGAATCTTGTATTACATTTTTTGTTTTTCTTTTATGTTTCTTCTTTTCTATTCCTTTGTTAATTTCTCCAACTATGGGTTAGCGAGGCCCACTAGTTGATCCTCACCTGCAACAAGTAATTAGTAAGGTGTGAGTAGGAGCTTTCACCCTTCACGATCACAAGTGAGGTTTAGGCAAGGGTGTTCGCCCCATGCCTACCATGGGTAAGGGCCTTTGCACCCAAGTCCAAGGAGAGGGTTGTGATGCCCTCACCTAGTTTGGTCGAGGGCTGCCAGCCGCTTGCCCATGCCCATCAAGGGAGTTGCAACCCTTGCCTGGATCTGGGTGAGGGCCCAACACCCTTGCTAGATCTTGGCGAGGGCGCAGAGGCCTTTGCTGGCCAATAGGTGACGATGTTAGCCATTGCTTGGATCTAGGTGAGGATGTGGAGGCTCTCACCCACGACACCCTTGCTTAGAATAAGCAACCCTCGCCTATGGCTAGTGATAGTTGGGTGGCAACTTTGTGCAATTCAAAGTTGTAAAAATAAAAATAAGAAAGACTCATTAAATTTTATTATAAAAAAAAAAAAGTAAAATTTGTCCGCATTAGCTCTGGTTGAGTCACATGGCTAATGTCTATATCAACAATTTTCGACTAAAATTGGTTAGATAAACTGTTTGGTGGTTTTGGGCTTCTCTTACTCTAAAAACTAGCTAAAACAGTAGGACTTTCATTATACTTATAAACCAACCACTAGCCCCTTTCACAATCGCTATGAAAGAACCTCAATAATCTCTTCCTCACACATCGGGCCCTAAGTTGGAAGCGCAACAACCTATAATTCTCCTGTGTAACTGTTAGATCCAAACTTGTGGGCAAACCCAAGCTCTAATACTAGTATTGAGTGGTCTTGGGTTTTTCTCGCCTCAAAAACTACTTTAAAAGATGAGACTTTCATTCACACTTCAAATCGATCACTAACTTCTTTTACAATCGATGTAGGACAACCTCAATCTGAACTACATTAGCAAATCGTCAAAAAAATATAAAATTCAATTAGTACAATTAAAAAATTTAAGATTAAATCGATATAATCGCAATTGGCGAAAGTTTCTAGATGACTCAATATTCGGAGAATCTGATTTTATCTTAGTGAGGATCGTAATCATGAAAGCGGAGGACGGGTGTCCCGTGCGACATTCATGCCTGCGAAATCAGACATCTTTTATAGTCATGATAACCCTTTACTGTCGAGTAGTCAGTGCACTTCCATTCACTAATTCTCTTAAAGAGTACCCTTGAAATTGTTCTTTAGCGAAATGGCTCTCATCTTTTTATCTTTTTCCTTTCCCGTGACTGTTGAGAATAAAAGCTCGAATCGGCTTAAGCTAGATGGAGGAAGTCCTTCGTCCTTTCGTTGGCGTACTGCTCTCTAGATTCCCGTTCAAGCATTATCAGAAAATGCACTTTGCTGGCGTACTGCTCTCAAGATTCCCTTTCAAGCATTATCAGAAAATGCACTTCGGTGCGCGATAGTGGGACCTGATGGGCATTTCCTTGTCTGCCTCATTATCGTGATGATTGTCAATTTCTGCATTTGTAGATTCCTCGTGTAATCGGATGGTACTCTATGCTTGTCCTTTTACAAGAAAAAGAATCCCCCCTAAAGTTCAATTCAAAGTCGTGTTTCGTCACCCCAAAACAAGGAGACAATTCAAAGCCACAAAAAAAAAAAAAAACAAAAACATAAGAAACAAAGAGAATTTTGCTGCAAAAGCCGGCTAGCAAGAACTTGTGCTGGTTACGACCAAAAAAAAGAACTTGTGCTGGGTCTCTGTCTTAGCATAACTTTCTTTTTTTTTTTTTTTTTTTTTTTTTTTTTTGGTTGGTAGCATAACTTTCTTTTAGTAGTGAAAAAGCTTGTTCCTTTTCACGAGCACTACGTCGTAGCATAACTTCTTTTAGAGAGCAAACGGAAGAGAAGTTGAGACCTGAAATCGGAAAAGCAAAACTACCAGGAGAAAAAGGAGAAAATTCAAGGGGAAGTGCTAGGGCGCGGGACAAAAGTACTCCTTTCTACTTCTAGGATGCTCCCTGTTTCGAATCAGCAACCAAAAGGAAAAGCGGAAAAAGGAAAAAAAAAAGAAAAAAAAATAATGGGTTCGAAAGAGATACTAAGCTCGAAAACGACATGTCTTGAGCCGTGCGACCGGCCCATAATGAAAGCCCGGTTGATGCGGCGCTTCTGGATCGGCCCACTGCTGCTACGAGGAAGAGAAATAAGCCCCTCGCGTTTTTGGGCCGCGGTGGAAATGGAGCCCGAGTCCTATGGAGAGAGCAGGCTTCGAGAGGACATGACATCTTGACATTAGTTTTTACATTAGTCTTTAGATTAATTAGTTAAGCAAGGAAGAAGGGGGGGAGGGTCCCAGATGACCAAAGTCTATTGATGATCAAAGCTCATGTAAAAGCATCGCAGAAGTGGTTGGCAAAGGCAGTGCCCCCCACCACCAGGCACACGGCTCAATGGTACGGGAATTGGGAGATGGGGACGTTAGTATTATAAGTACAGAGTTCGACTCCCATGCTCTATCTATGACGAGACAAAATAAAAACCTGAGACTTTAATGAGAATTACGGTGCATTCGTTTTGTGGAAAATGAATGATTTGGAAAATAAAATAGAAATTTTTTTTTATCACCCACGAAAATAGTTAGGCATAGATTATAATCGATGCTAAAAATACTTTCCATTAATTAATTTTTCTAAACGAACGTGAGTAATCATTTTTAAATAAATATTTTCCAAATTATATATATTTTTTAAACGAACGCATAGGATTGGGAAAAAAAAAAAAAACCGGTGCCCCCAAGCATTTACTTCTCTTTGGACCGCGTTCTTCCTTTGGGGTCAAACTTAATGAAAGTTGGGGTTTCTCGAATCGAGGGGGCATTGTCCGTGCTCGCTGCGACAGCGACTCGAGCTTGCCCACCGGCCCAGGAAGTCCACTCCATGGAATTCAACTTACAAATAATAAACAAAACCCCCCATTTCACTAGATTTTTCCAAACTTCTCTGTGTCATTGCTAATTTCGCAAGAGGTTTTCCATCGTCTGGTCTTGCTATAGGACGAGGATTAGGTACTCCTGCTACTCTACTTGAATTGGTCATTCGATTCACTTAAAAAAATAAAAAAATTACGAATCGTTGAGTTGAAAACTTGCTGAACGAAATAGCCATTTTTATATTTTGTGACCTTCCCATAAGGGCTCGCGCGTCCACTGTAAATCAACTCTAAATGTCTTAACTTAATACAAAACATCGTTAGTTTTTGTTGAATCATTTAGGTTTTATTTGATTGCATAAATTTCTAACCGTGATAGGATTTTATATGATCAGATATAAAATTTATAGAATTTACTATGTCCAATACACTTTTTGATGATTCGCATTATTAAAACTGAATATTTTCACATTATATTGCGTTCATTGTTTGATATGGATAGCATATCAGTGCAAACAAACCTTAAAATTGCACAAACGAAGATAATAAGAGTTTCTCACGACACTCTTACTTATTTCATTTTTATTTGCTTATTTTCCCTCTTTTTTTTTATTTCTTTTTTTCTCTTTCCATCATTCTCTAATACAAACTTATTAAATATTAAACCAAAAATATGTCTAAATTATTGAAATGCATAAAATAAGCGATGAATATAAATACTAACTATATATATATATATATATATATATATTGATATATATATATATATATTGAATAAGTATTATGAGATAAAAAGAAATTCAAATATACAAATAAAAAAAGGAATAAATAAATAAGAAATTGATTTTTTTTTTTTGTTAATTTTAAGTTCAAATATTATTTTAATTTTATTCATTTAAGAAATTTGTTATTCTTAAAAAATAACTATTATATAATGAAAATTAGAAATTCTATTTACTTTTATACCACACCCGTTATGATATATTTTAATATGGATTATAGTCATCTTATATTCGACTTTATATCGTCTTAGGCAAGAACTAAATATTAGACATGATGAATATCTTCTCCTAAAATTTATCCTAATTACCAAACATGACCAATTGTTTTTAATCTCACACTATTCCGCAAAGGCCTATGATGTTCCATCGTAACTCAATATAAAACACCCTAAATATGATACCCTTATTCTTGATAACCTAGTGCGACCGAAAACAAAAAAATCGCGATACTCTAGGACACTTCACAAAGGCTCGTGAGATTTCGTCGTGATAGTCGGATTCATCTGATCCATCAGATCAAGCAGTGACCATACAGCATTGAGATTCGTCACGGTCCGGCGTTTACTCCACATGGACCCCGTGCGCGGCGAAGGAATTCAGGGGGACGTGCTCGCGAGCGCGGCACGCCACGTGCTCGTCCACCTTCCCCATTCCAGATCGCGCGTTCATACAGACACCATGTGAAATGTGAACACGGGAGGGAAATGGCGGGCGATTCTCTCTCTCCGCGGACCGGATCGCCGATATTTTGGACTACCGACTCCTCCGAAAGAATCAAGACACGGGGGGACTTTGTCAGATTTCGGTCTCGGGATGCAGAAAGAAAAACGAAGGCCCATGTCGCTCGATGGGCCTGCCTCTCTTTGCTGTTGCCGCTTTTGGACCCCCTGGCGACCTTTCAACTCTCTTTCGTGCCGCCCTTCTCGCTTTTACCCTTTATCACGTTTCTCGCTCACGCCACAAGGCTGTGGAGCCACTTTTCTGCCGCTTTGCCACATGGGAATGGAACCGTGCAGATCTCCCCAAGCAAAAGATTTCGTCCCGTACCCTCTCCCCTGATCGTTCAGGCACACCCTGATTGGACGACGACGTATAATCTCCCTGCACCTGCGCTGGGGGCAACTCTCTCCCTCTCTCTCTCCCTTGTCCTAGCTTTGTCCGAGCTGTCACGGGTCAGTCTCGAGACGGAAAAGGAAGAATGGGATACCTGAGTGATGGCGGGGAAGGGGACGGGAAGTGATGTGGTCAACGATGTTTTGTTTTTTTATATGCAGGCTTTCCACATTGACCCTAGGGGTCCACCCCCCCCTTTTTTTTTATTTTTTTTCCCCCCTCGGTTCGAAATCTCTCCTTTTTAGTTTAAAAAGTCGAAGCTGCAGAAAAAGGGAGATTTCGAGCCGTGAGAGGGAGAGAGAGAAAGGACGCAATCATCGCAAATTTAGGGGGCCAGAGGTTAGGTGTTGAGTGCTTGACGTGTTTAGACAAACCGCGGTCAACTCTTTCTCGATAGCGTTTGAATTTAGGGGGAAAGATGTCACGGCCAGCTTAGCTGCTAAGCCCCACATGGTATGGAAGCGACGATATTCTTCCCTTTCAAATAGGTATTGATCTTCATGAAAAAAAAAATGGGAGCATTTTGAATTAAGACGCGATTCCTACTACGGTCCATTCCACCTGCGTGCGCAACAGTTTTGAATGTTGGGACTTTGAGAATCTTCTCTTGGTTTGAACTTCTTCTAGATCTCCCCGAACCATAAGTGAAGAGTCAAAACTAAGACCCGGTCTAATTGGGGCATCTCCCTTTACCGTGAAACTCCAGTGACGGTCGATGACTTTTATTTCGTGCGAATTGAATCGCTGTTTCCAATGCTCTTCTCTGTCCCTAACCTTGAAAGTAGACGTGTCTAGTGGTGAAACTTTCATGAATTCTTAAGTCAATGCACAATTCGAAAAAAAAAAATGCAGTTACTAAAAATCATTGAAAGCATTTGTCAGAAAGTATCGACATATTGAATAATTAAGTTTGAAAACATCATCCATTTTAATGTGGCTACTTTTTGAATAATGTATGTAATATGATATTTTAAAAATTAAAATGCTTTACCTTGCGAAATATTTTCACAAAAGTGTCCCGAATATTTTGCTCGCAAGAGCCTAAAAATTAAAAAGATGAAGCGAGTGTATACAAACTAGGTTTAGGATCTTAGGACAGAGAGAGTGCTGAAAACCAAAATAACCATTCTTTTGTTCGGTAGCTGTTGTCTGCCGCATCCTCATTTTGAATTCCCCTGGTTCTCCCCCTTCCTCTCCTTCCTCGTTCACATCTCTCTCTCTCTCTTCTCTTTCTCTCTGAATCTGACTATAAAAACAAAGCCCTTTCTGCCCCTCTTTTCCCGTCCTTCCTCTTCACTGTTCTCCCTGGGTGGGTACATGACTTTTTCTCTGCATTTTTCTGGCTCACCTTCTTGTAACAGAGCGTAGAATTTACACTACCCACATAGGGTCCTCGGGTCTCAAGTCTCGACTCCTCTTATAGCGACCTTACTCTGCGCTTTCTGTTCCTTCTTTCCTCAACATGCAGAGAAAAGCAATGGCCGTCACTTCCAGGGCAACGAGAACGACGGGGACGACACCGCCGTCAGAGCTTCAGATCCCCAAGAGATGGAAGGACAGAGAGACCAGCCCGGAGAGAACCAAGGTCTGGGCCGAACCCTCCAAGCCCTGCAAGGGCAGCGCCGAGAGAAGAGTCCCCGTCGTGTACTACCTCTCCAGGAACGGCCAGCTCGAGCAACCCCACTTCATGGAAGTTCCTCTCTCTTCCCCTGAAGGACTCTTTCTCTCTGGTAATTTAGCTGGTTTCTTTCTTGTCTCCTTTCGCTTGTCCTTTAGTCATCGCTTTGATTGCGGATGTTATTGGAAGAGAAACGAGAATTCGAAAGCATCTGGGTGAGTCTGAGGCTCTGAGCAGCGGCGGCAGCTTTTGGCTCTTACAGTTTGTTTGTCTACATTCACTTGGCAATTGCAAATGTTTCGACCCCTGTTTGAACTTTCGACATTCGCGAGGGAAACACACAAAACATAGGCGCTTACCCAGTTTCTATTTTCTGTGGAAGTTTTACATCGGCGATACACGCGCTTCTTTAACTGAAATTTTCTCTTCGGTTTGTTCATCTGGAGCTATTTTCTCGGTAATCGAGCGGGATTTTCCCTCCGGTTTAGTTCAGTTCAGAAACGTGCATTGATAAGGATACGCTCACGATGTCTGTTTCTCTGTTTCGTTTCTCAGATGTGATTAACCGCTTGAACCTCCTCCGTGGCAAAGGCATGGCCGCCATGTATTCCTGGTCTTCCAAACGGTGAGTTTTCTCGAGAAAATATGCAGTACAACATCGACTGATCTTCTTCGCAAGTCCTGTTTCATCGATCCTAGCGGCCTCGTTACAACTTGAAATTCCCTGAAATGCAATTTGCAGGAGCTACAAGAACGGTTTCGTGTGGCACGATCTGGCTGAGAACGATTTCATCTATCCATCGCACGGCAACGAGTACGTGCTCAAGGGATCGGAGCTCCTCGAATCGCCTTCTCCGTCGTCGTCTTCTTCGACCGCGAGGCCTCTCGAGTCGGTGTCGTTCCGCTCCCCGAAGCCGATCAACACGCCGAAATCGAGCGACGAGTCGGACTTCCCGGTCGTCGCTCGTCGGAGGAACCAGTCGTGGAGCTCGATCGACCTCCACGAGTACAAGGTCTACAAGGCCGACTCCAACAGCGAGTCAACGCCGAAAGCGGCGGCGGATGCGTCGACTCAGACGGACGACAAGAGGAGGCGGAGGCGACACGTCAAGGAGAGGGAGAGCGAGATTCGTGAGCTCCACGGAGATGGAGCCGACGAGGCGGGTCACAGTCAGAGTCAAAATCCAGGTCAAAATCAGACGACGGAGCTGAGCAGGGACGAGATCTCACCGCCACCGTCGGATTCGAGCCCCGAGACGCTGGAGACCCTGATGAAGGCCGATGGACGGCTGATATTAGGCTCGGGCGGAGGCAAAGAGGACGGACCGGATCGGGCGGCGGGGAACCTCCCAAGTGGCAAGATCAAGGCGTCGTCGGTGCTGATGCAGCTGATATCGTGCGGCTCCCTCTCGTTCAAGGACTGCGGAGCGACGTACATAAAAGATCAAGGGCTGTCGCTGATCGGGCACTACAAGACGAGATTGCCCCGCGGAGGAGCAGCCGATAACGGCCGCAAGCAGGCGGCGGGGGCCTCGGCGAGAATCCCGGACTTGGCGGGGGTAAGATTGGAAGATAAGGAGTACTTCAGCGGCAGCGTGATCGAGACCAAGACGAAAGAGGAGGCGGTCGGTCCGGCATTGAAGAGATCGTCTTCTTACAATGCCGATCGGTGAGGAGCCGAGGAGCTCTCGTGTTCATATTTACTGTTCTTTTTCTTCTTTCTTCTTCCTTTATCTTTCCGAGCAAAACTCGATTAGAATTACAGCTTAAAGCATTTTGGTCAGGGCCCTCTTCGTCCTTTGTCTTCTGTATGTAGCTTCAGTTGTTTTTGTTAGTGTAATCTTAGGGTCGGTGTAACTCTTCGGAACTCTATGAGTAACGCACGTTTACAGTGCTACAATGTGTCGTTTTCGGCTCATTTACATAGTCGTTTTCTATTGCAAGAAATACTAACTTATGTGTATATTTACATGATGATAGATAGCAATTACTAATGGCATATGAAGAGGAGGATCTGCGCAGGCCTCCGATCAAGAATCTGGAGAATGGTTTTATTATTGCGGGAGCATGTTGTCTGAAGTTTTGGCTTTTATTGTTTAAGTCAAGCATTAGGACGAGAACTGTAGGAATTATCCAAGGCTACACTGTGCAGTCACGACGCCTTGCTCCTGCTTCGCCCTCGGTTGTCGAGCAAGTGTAGTTCCTTTTAGCATCAAATGAGCTATGAAGCGAGAGACCCTTTTGTCCGCTGCTTTGGACTCTAATCGTTTCGATGCCGGGTTCGTACTAAGGGTCTCACATCGTGCCAGCTATTGGCTTTACTGCGTTGCCAAATCTTGGACCGAGGATGTACTGTGCCTGGTTGCGTTGGTGCGGTCACATTACCTTTTCGACTTGTCTTTTATACGATTAACAGGCCAATAAATGATGGCCGTCATGATGCCATCCCTCTTTAATGACGCAGATCTAATGTTCCTCATTTGCTGCTCCCCGGAGGAATCTGAAAGTTGATATTTTCTTTTAACTTGATAAGAAAAGTGCTAGGTTATATTAACATACCGCACTGGATTTTATGTCTTGAGTTGATATCTTTCTTCTTTAACTTCGTTGTCCACTCTCATTTCGGATATTCTCATGTATTTTGAACATACACACACTTTAAGACTTCCGATCGATAGGGGATCTTGCAAATGCAAATGACTGAAACAGGGTTAAATGAAAGTGGAGGCGAAATGCATGGCGAGGCTTACAAACCATTGAGAAAGAGCTGGATTGCTCTGTCTAGATTTCCTCTCGGCCACAAACAAGTGCGAAACCAGTAAAATGTGATAATTGTCGCTATATGTCATCGGTGTGCGTAAGTCTGCACCTCATCACAAGATATGTCTGTATAATTAAATAGTTGCCTAAACTGAAACTGGACAGTGGACACAGGTAAAGAGATCAAGGACACTTGTGAAGGATGCACTGACATTTTTTGGCATAAAATCCATATTAAAGTAGAAGGAAAAACGGAGAGAAGGGAATGTAACCCTAGAAACCAAGGCGAAATATAAGGGTTGACCAAGGCTGGGCGTTGCGCATTGCAATTTGCAAGGCACGGCGAGCACAGGAGGCTCGTGTACAGAGGAGCAAAAGTTGGTGACGGTGCTAAGGACTCTGATAAAGAAAAGGCTCTCTCTCTCTCTATATATATATATCTGTCTGTCTATTGCTTGTCCGTTTTCAACTTGTAACTTTTGGTCATCGCTAACCTTTGCTCTCTTGGTACCTTAATTTTTGGCGTTTAGTCTCGTTTCGTTAGCTTTTCTCTAAGCAAATGCCATCAAAGCTTTGATGATAGGATTGATGATTTGACTTTGCAACGTGGGTGCGTCTAGGGTTTATCACCCCACTCTTGACTTTTAATGGGCTTTGAGCACTCACGTGCGAGGTTAAAGAAAGCCAAGAATGGAGAGAATGCTGTGCTAATTTCCATGTATAGCGCCTGAAAATCGAGGAAGAGAGCTCGGAGAAGGAGAAGGTTCACCGTCCCGAGAGAACAGAGTTTCCATGGCAAATTTTGAGTATCAAGATATCATGTGTCTCTTCAAGAAACATTATCTCGCACTCATCTCGCCCGGAGTCAAGTTTTATGAGGATCGAGGAATGGCCGGGACCGTGATAATCCTCTGAGCAGTGGTACCATTGTTGAAAAGACCTATTGATACAGAGAGTGCACTCTTATCAATGCATAATAATTCTTTTAAGCGGTAAAATTATAGGGGACCACCGTTATAATGAAGATGTGCGTTTAAATATTCTGACGATTTCCTTATACTTAACCTGGATTTTGACCTATGAAAACATGTAATAGAAGAAGTAAATAAGGGTATGGAAATATTTGAACTTATGAAATTTTACTATATAATACCATGTTGAGATTTGTGACACAATTTTCATGTAGAATTATGTAATTAAAGAGACAAACAGAGACCTACAAATATTTGAACTAGGAACCTTGGCTCTATTGCCATGTGAGAGTGTGATTTTCTTGAATTATTTATCATACAATATAAATATTTATACAAGGTATTGCTTGATAAAAAGGGAAAAAGAAAGAACTAATCAAATATCTTTGACTAATTATAAGAGATTTACAAAATGTTATTCTAACTAAGAATCAAAAAGTAAATCCTAACAAACGACAAGAAAGACACCAAC
Source organism: Eucalyptus cloeziana (assembly GCA_014182715.1). Lineage (NCBI taxonomy): Eukaryota > Viridiplantae > Streptophyta > Magnoliopsida > Myrtales > Myrtaceae > Eucalyptus > Eucalyptus cloeziana. The sequence continues at coordinate 33,427,453 of CM024635.1, read as the reverse complement.
TATTAAAAAAAAAAAAAAACAAAGTGAATCTTCACCATGTATAAATTTTTGTATTGTACAATGAGCAATACAAGCAAATCATGATTTCTCGCATAGTATAAAGCATGAGATCTTGGCTTCACCTCACTTAACTACCTTTTTATGATTTTGATTGGGTGAGTTATCCAATCACTGGCGATCAATTACTTGTCACTCTGCTGAAGCTAAATATTGCACTATGGCAATATGGCAATTGAGCACTTTACTTGCACCCCTTGGGATATTGCACAACAAAGCAATGGCTTATTATTGGGACAATCGAGTTGCCTTACACACTTCACAAACGAACAAAACGCATCAAAATTGATTGTCGCTATTGTGGAAAACATGTGCAATCCATTGTCATTAGAATCGGGTACATATCTATTTGACTTCAATCGATAGACCTTCTTACCAAGGCGTTTGGTCGAGGTCGGTTTACATTTTTGGCTACACGAGTTGGGCTTTCATGACCTCCATGTGTCAACTTGAGGGAGAGTATTAGGGAAGATTTAATGAAGATTTACTTTGTGTGTGTGTGTTTTTTTTTTAATATTTGGAGTATCTTTTATCATTAGTTAAGATTTGTTTTTTATTTGTTAATTAAATAATGTTCGGTATATCTCTTATAATTAGCCAAATATTTGCTAGATTCTTCCTTTCCCTTTTCTGTTAAGCAGTACCTTATACAAATTTTTTTATTGAACAATGAGCTATACAAGCAATTACATTGTCATATGGTATTATAGCATGATGTCCCAAATTCAAATATTTTCAGACTCCTATTTGCTTTCTTAGTTATATATTTCCACGCTTTGAGCTTAGATCAAAATCTAGCCTACACATGAGGTAGAATGCTACATATATGATAATTGATATGTAACATTTTGCTCCATCTGAATTTTGCGGACATATGTTGACTTCCTTAAAATTCAAACATTTGATAATTTGACACGCATATATACATACATGTGACGTTTATACATTAACTTTTAGGAAGCACCTTTTCAAAATATTTATAAATGTATGTAATAATATAGTTTTTGCCATAAAAGGGAAAAAGTACCTTTTGCTTTTGTCTGATAATAAACAAATGGGGCTAATATTCTAGCTATTTGAGATGACACCAGCAAAAATTAATGCTTGCGACTTTCTTGCTGAAACAAATTTTCTTTTTTCTTTTTTAAATTTATTGAAGAAATCCATTATGACTTTACTGTTTTTTTGGTCGAAAAATCCATGTGACTTTAGATGTTAGGTGACAGGATTTTCTATTTGGTAGGTCATGACAAGGTGATCATATCTATTTTAAGTGCTATAGCGGGTAGGGTAAAATTGGGGACCCGGCCCAGGTCCACCACCGAATAAATTCGTTTCGTCAATTGTCACAAGTTGGTGCACTACGGCCCAACCTACGTGCTTTGCACGTTTGACGACGGGCCCTCCCATAGGGTGCTTGTCACGTAAAATCTTTCCATTCCAATTCAACCCCATCAGCAGGCCTACGTACACACACACACACACAAACACACGCACATGATCATTGTTCATATATCTAAGGATTTTTATTTTTTAACATTCATTTTACAGTAATTTATGTATCGGTTCAACATGACGTTTTGAATTACTTGATTTCAATCGCTCCTCCGTTGCCTCGGGAGGACCCCTTAATTCTTAAAAAAGTGAAGAATCTCAAAAATAAGATGTAAATGAATCGATTGCATAGATTATGATAGCCGACGCAGTTTTCAATGCTTGAAAAGTTAATTAGACAAGTATTACGTTTGATCGATAGCACTTGTATTGCTGCAATAATATCATTTCTTAATTACGTTTCTTTGTTTGGAGGAACCTGCAAAAGTGCGTCTCTCATACCTCCTTTTGTTTTGTTCATATTTAGAAATTCGTGGGGGCACATAAACGGAGAGCTTTGTTGATAAATTTGAAGAATATACAATGATATTCTGCATACAAGTTATTTCGGAGAAATTGCCCGAGAAATTGCCCTCAACAATCGATATGTAATTCTGGCTCTATAATTTATTTATTTGATCTATTAGAATGAGCCTAGCCAATAACCTTTTCGCTTTCGAAATTAGTTCAATCGCCAGATCTTTATTATCAATTAATCCGATTGAAAACATGTGATAGCTTGAAATTTTACCTTGGATTAAGATTTTCAGGGAGCCTAAGATTAGGAGTGGAACAACGCGTAATCGTTCACTATCATACTTTCTTCCCGTTGTTTTGACCCGTCAAGTCTCTCTCCCTCTCCCTCTCCCTTGATTTGGTTCCACGAAGGTAAAGCTGTACCGGCCTCCGACCATCTTCACGTGTATCTTGCACAAACGTTTTGAGCTTCAGAAACCTCGTCGTCCTCCTACTCTTTATTAGGCTTCTCTTTCTGCGAAACTGCTGGGAGTTGTCGCTCCTTTTCTGGTCTGAAGCTACATAAGAAAAGTTAGGATAACTTTTCTGATTGGTCCAAGCTCAGACCTTGTCCAGGACTCCGACAGTTCGGATGCGAAAGTGCAGAGCGCGCGTCATGACTAAAATATACAAACCGCGTGTTATGTTTATCCTGAACGTGGAAGCGTCTGCCACTCGGAGGTTGACTTGCTCCAGATAATTAAGTCTGTCCGATGAGATAGACTCGGGCATTCGGCATAACGGGAAGAATGTAAAAGCACGACCGTGGTAGGAAGCTGCCGTCCGTTGCGGGTGAAGGGTAAACACGCGAGAGACTTGCGTTCGGGTCTAAGCAAAAGCAATTTTCTTGGTTTGAACACCAGGGGGCCAAGTGAACGAAAAGTAACACCGTAGAAAACACGGGTGCGAGTCTCGGTGAAAGGTGACGTTCTTGGGATCGCGACGGTGGACGTAACATGGGATTAGTCTCGTGTCTTAAGCGACCCAATGTGTTTTGAGTGATTCTACAGCGGTCCCGTTTCAGTGGATCGGGCGCGCTGCCAAAAGAGCGGCAAATGCTCTTGCCAAAGGGGCACTCCGGATGGCTCTTTCTACACTTGTATTTTTTCGTCCCCACCTTTCGTTGCTGATGTAATTCTCATGTTTACAACGGGCCGGCTTAAGACTAGTTGGACTCAAAGGTTGGGCCTAATATGTTGTCCAAGTTTGCATGCGACAAAAAATTTATTTAAGGATTGGACCGCCAGACTCATGATCAGGTCTACTTGCGAAGTATTCTATAGACGATGTCGAATTTAAGTTTGGCAATATAGAAGATAGATTCTGGATCATGTACGCTGTTGCAGGTTAGTTGCATGATCTTGACCAGGTTTATTTAATTACATTTGCCCACGCATACATTTGAATCATTATTGGATGTTTAATAATTGGTTGAGCTAACCAAGAGGAGGAAGAATGATGTTTTCCTTCTGAAATGTTACAAGTAGACAACCATGTTACGTTGAGGATAACAAAGCCGAAGCGAATGAAACGCCATGGGCCGGAAGAGAGAGATGCATTAAATTTCAGAGAGCAAAAAGCTCACGTTTCGTTTTGGACTTTTCTGCGAAATCTAGAAACTCGTAGTCGTCGTTTTGGTCGAGATGATAGACGATAATTCATCATTTCACGTGCAGAAGGACACCAAAGAGCGAGATCCATGTGAACGGGCAGTATGCTCTTTACACGAGGAAGGCCAAATGAGTATAGCTCAAGCCGCTTTAAGAGAGAGAGAGAGTTCCCTTTCCTCTTAAGTCGGGACTCAATATAAGAAAAAAGGAACATCATAGGTGCGCGTCCCACGCTTGCGACCAGAAGTTACGAAACAAAAATCGACTTGCGATGGTTCCATGTATGGCATAAAGTGAGTGTGGCAGCAGGAAAACCAAAAGCCCTCAGGCGGTTTGGCAATTGGGAAGAAGTTTCCCTCCCCAACCCCAGACGACCAGACAACGAGAGGAAGTTATATCCGCGTTACTCAAGAAGAAGAGGAACACGAGTGGAGGAAGCACCCCAAACATTCCTCGGTTTAGTTTCCTGAGCTCAGTCGCTCGTGGAAAGTGTCGGGTAAGTGAGAAGCAAAAGTATATTATACGGCGATGACCCGGACATTCACCTTTTTCTAATTTATACATTATTTATTAATATTCTTGCATTTCAAAATTGAAATTTGTTAGGGTGATCATCACGTCAGCGAAGTAGGGAAATTCAATTGGTCAAATCATATCACTGTTACACTATATTTTTTGTAAAGTAAAAAGTTGTCTCCAAAATAATTAGTCAAGTAATTAAGTGCTTACTTTATTTTTTATCACGATTATCTTGGTTTGGATGCGGTGGATTTCTAATTCAATTTTCAGCTTGCATATTGAGAATAATTCAGAAGGTCACGCCTAAGCCCGTGCCCCGGGCCTAGTTGATATTTTTTGTATGGTTCCTGAAATGTGGTTGCTGAAATAATTAGAAATGTCAATTAGTTTAGCATCACCTTAGATAATGCAACGCTATCATTTCCCTAGTCACAATCTAGTCTAATAAGCTAAATCTCGTTTGCAATAGTATTTTTTTTTTCTATGTATGGTGCAAGTGCTATTGCATTTACTCGTTCGTGTAAGACGCTCCGCTAGTTTTATGGTCCTATTACCATACTTGGGTGGGCTCAATAAGTTATAACCATAGGACTTGAGAACCAAGAGTTAGAGGTCCTCTACATGACACGAGAAATGCAAATTGAGAACTTCTTCTAGATGCAAGAACGAGGTGGAATTCCATGTACAAGATGTTGAAGGAACTGTGCGATGAGATAGGTGTGCCAACACAGCGAAAGTCTAAACTGTGATTTACCGTTTCAATAATCTCGATCATATTAGTAAATAAGAAGAGTGCTTTCTTCTTCGATGAAGTGAAATTGGCCTTCCTCAATTTATAATTTTATGTCCAAAAGAGGGCCCCAACCAACTATGTGGGGCCCAACACATGAGCTCGATGGACAGCTAGTCTTAGTCATACCTACTGCATCACGTAAATAATTTACTTGATATGTGTGGTGGTAATCTTGAATCTTTTTTACTCTAAAAATTAGCTCAAGAGGTAAAATTTTTTCTCGTACCTATAAACCGATCATCAATTTATTTCAAAATCGATATAGGACAATCTTGACAAATTTACCATAGATCTATAGAGATTAATCGGAGTCAAAGGATCTCGGATACGTGGGGAACAGGAAGCAGGTGAGCCGTACATTCAATTTTCCAGCAATTGACCATTGAGATTTGAAGTGCGTCCATTTAAAAAAGTGCAGTCACGTCATAGCTTACGCTCCACCGTGTCTTCTACTGAGAATTCGCTTTCGCTAGGCCGCTGTCGCTAAACGTTGGGAATCTTTTGATTTGTCAATCGTTCCCATAGCGGCGCATCGGCCACGTTCTTCCATAACGCGTGACCGCAGCTTCCTCGGGCCCGCCTTTTGGTATTTTACCATTACTTGATAAGCTTTTTGGACCGAGTAGGGAACGCGAGCCTGTTCTTAGAAGCTTAGATATTCCCGTGTTCTTAGGTTCTGGCCTCGGATCCCATCATCAAATTCAGTCCTGACGAGCCCTCCTCCGACTTTCTCCACATCCTTCGACAGCTCAAGTTTTCAAAACACTTAATGATGACCTCACCAAATTTTACTTGACATTAGAGTATGAAATCCTGATTTCAAATCTTGCCAGGCTTCTTATTCGTCTCATCTATTAAATGTTTTTATGATTAGTCTTACATCGAAGTTTTGATCTACCGTGTAAGAAGGGGAATTACAATATTTGGATGTTAAATCATATATTTATCTAATAGTTAAAGTATTTAAAATCGGTTGAAAATGCCTCCACCACTCAATACGCAAGTCCGGTCCTATCCTTCCCAATTTGTTGCGATGTCCATTGATTTGATTTATTAGAATAGTGAAACCTTTATCATTCATTAATCTTATGCAAAACATGTGACATCTTGAGATAAACCTTGTATTAAGGTTTTTGCGGTGGAGTCTATCCTCCCCACCTGAAGGGCCCCCTAATTCTTACTTGTAATTTTTTTTTCTGCACCCAGAAAGAAATACTCCAGATGTTTTACATCCTAGAATAGTTTTAGGATAGTAGCCGCTTGTGCCGGTGAAGGTGGAGGAGTGGGTGAAACATGCACTCCAAGGTCGACTTATACTTTGTACAATGTCTCTCAACCGATTTGTCGGTCTTGTACCCCTGGTTTTGAGCTTTCTTCCCGTTGTTTTGAGCCTTCAAAACCTGTTTCTTTTAATTTGTATACGTAGGCTGCCGGTTGGTCATCCAAGTCTTTACATTTGCCAATAAAGGTTCCACGAAAGTAAAGATGCTGTACCAGCCTACGGACATTTTCACGAGTATCTAACACCAAACATTGAGCTTCAGAAGCCTCGTTATCCTAATCCTTTAGGCTTCACTTTCTGCGAAACTGCCACGAGTTATTGCCCTTTCCTAAAGCTACATAAGAAAAGTCAGGCTCAACGTTTCGACTGGTCCAAGTATAGATCCCGAAGAAAACATGTTCTTTTCCATCTAGAACTTGCCGAACACAGTTTGGATGCAAACTGCGGACCGCGCATTATTTCCAAAGCAAGTCTATTACTTAATAGAGAACGTTTTCCCCCAACGCAGTGGGTCCGACAATAATTAAAATGCGTGAACCATGTATTATGTGGAAAATGCATGTTGACATATCTGGCACTCGTAAGATTTGTTCCATAAGATCTTGGACATGGGCATTCAGCAACGCAAGAAGAATGTGAAAGCACGCCGGGCATAATTATCAAAAAGATCTAATCTATTGCACGGATGACAATTTGGTCTTAGTCTTTTCAATTTGGCCAAATTAATTATAAATCTCTTTGACGATTTGCGAAAGTAGTTATTTTGATTAATTTTAGTTGGATATCATTGACATGGAAAGAAATAAAAGAAATAAAAGAAAAAATTCATAAAATTTAAAAACAAATTGCAAAAATCGTCTATGTCAATGACTACTGGCCAAAATTGGCCAAAGATTTCACTGGTAAATTATTAAAAGGTTTAAGATTAAATTTGCCAAATCGAAAAGTTTAGATTTGAATTGACATTCGTACAATATATTCAAGATATTTTTTGGTAATTTTTCCAACACAACGTATGAATCAAAATTTCATGCTTGGATGTTGTTGAAATCGAAATTGGAATGTGTGAAGTTACACTTTCGTTGATGAGGCTTAACTTCTCTCTAACCCCCATACGTCCGAGTCAGAAATTACGTGCTTGGATGTTTTTGGAATCAGAATAAGTTATTAAAGCTTTATTTGTCAGTTGAATTAACCTAGAGGAAGGAACATAGCTTCTCCTCCTGAAATGTCTGACGTAGAATGACCATGTCACGTCCAGGATAATAAGGCTAAGGTGGATAAAACACGCATGGCCACAGAGAGAGAGAGAGAGAGACGCGTTATGTTTCAGAGAGCGAAAAGAACCTCACATTTCATTTGCACTTTCTCCGAAAGGTAAAAGCAGTAAAAGTCGTTCCCGTTGAAAAACACACAGCAGCAGTTTCATCATTTTGCGTTCAAAAGAACACCAAGAAATGGGATCCATATGAAAAAGGCCATATGCTTTTTGAACGAGGAAGGCCAAATCATAGCCGAAGAAAAGACTAGTCCAAGTCGCTGTCACAGAGAGAGATGGAGAGAGTTGAAGGGTCGGTGTTAGGCGGCGCTCGCAGCATGTGCACACGAAGGTCGATCGACCCTTCTTCTTGAAGCTACGCGCATAAGAACAGTCTCCTGCCAAGAAAACACAAGAGAGTTTCCTTCGCTCTTAAGTAGGGACTCGATAATGACGAAAGCATTATAGGTGGCCGTCTACCAGAAACATTCAGACGCACCAAAACGCAAGGTGGCATCCAAAGCATCGCATGTGGGGGGATCTCATCTGATTCGAGTTGTAAAACACAAGCAGATTAAGCAATCGCGTGCACGAACCTTCCGTCTCATTATTCTGTCTTTCCGCTCCTCCGAAAGTGACCGGGAACGCATTCGCCACTAGTCGCGACCTGATTCTGTTCGTGGGACCCAAATCGATGCCTTGGATAACACCAACTTCCGAGTGATCGAATAGTCGTCCGATATTCGTTTCGACGAGGTATAAAGTGACAGTGGCAGTGGGAAACCAGAATCTCATCAGGCGGTTTGGCAGTTGGGGAGAAGCTTCGCTCCCCGGCTCCATCCGACCAGACAGTGAGGAGAAGTTATATCCGCGTTTCGAACAACGAGACTTAAGGAGGAAAGGAACACGAGTGAGGAAGCCCCACAAACGTTCATCGGTTAAGTTTCTTGAGCTCGGTTCGCCGCTTGTGGAAAATGTTGGGTGAGTAAAAAGAAACAAAAGTATTTCGCACGGCCATGACCCGAATTTTCGCACTTCTTGAATTTCAAACTGCAAAAGGGCAATCATCACTGGAGCGAATTGGGGAAGTTTGATTGGTTGAATTAGACCACATCAATGACATTTGACACCCGTGATATCATTATTGGCTAGATTTTTTTTTTTTTTTTTTAAATTCCGAAAGTTTTGGTCAAGTGATTAAGTGCTTCATTATTTTCCTTTTATCATGCTTATGATTAGTTTAAAGGCCGTAGATCTTTAATTCAAATTCCAGCTCACCCGTTGAGAATTATTTAGAAGGTCGCATCTAGGCCTAGCATCACGCTAAGCACAACCTAGTTAATAGTCCCATATGGTTACTGAAGTGCGGCCGCCGAAATAACGAGAAATGTCAATGAATTTGGTAACTCTGAAAAAATCATTAGCGTCCCCTGGTATGAATCTGATCTAACGACAAAATCCCGTTTGCAATAGGATTCTCTTTCCGTGTATGGTGCGTGGGCTATCGCATTAACTTGTGTGTGTAAAACGCTCGCCACCAGTTTTATCACTCCCGCTGCCTCTCGTATCTGACCTAATCCGCGGGCAATTTCCGTACATCTATGGAGATTAATCTGGCTTAAATGATTTTCGATACGTGTGAATCAGGGAGCAGGTGAGCCGTACTTTCAATTTTTCTAGGAATCGACCGCTAATTTCAAGTTTGTCCATACAATGAGCGCGGGCGACGTCGCAACTTACGCTCCACGTTTCCCCGATCGGATCGGTTTGCCCCGCTGCTGCTGTCATGTTTACGTCTCTGGTGACTCGTTCCCCTCGCGAAGCGTCGTGATTTGTTGTTGATCGATTCGTGGTGACGCAATCATAGCGCGTGCGTGACTCCTTCCCAGTACCCACCCCTCGTGTCGAATGGTCCGCCCCCTACCTTTTTCTTTTTTTGATTTTAGCTCTTACTTTTTACGAGCTTTTTGGAACGAGTAAAAGATGAACGCCGGCCATTACGAGTTTGGTGTTACCGTGTTCTTAGGTCTCGGCTTCGGATGCCATCATCATCATCAATTCGGGCGAACCCTCCTTCCACTTTCTCTACGGTCTTCCGAAATGTATCGGATGGTTTCGTCCCATTGCAGTGGTTGACAGACGGTTGACCTAATTTCATATTTGATAGTATATTCCACTGAAATTGATTCGAGTCACATTGAGAGAGTCGAGTGCGTTAGCATATCCGAATGCCAAATCACGCAATTCATTTTAATAACTTAAGATTTTCAGAATAGATGATAGATGTCCCATAAAATGTTACGTAGTGTTGAAATCGAAAGTTCCTATTTCGAAATTTAAATATTCTCAAACTCTTTGTTTGTCTCACTTATAATATATTTTTATGGTTAGTTTTAGATCAAAATCCAATCGATAGTGAAGAGGAGTATTAAAATACTTGAATATCACATCACTAAATTGTCTTCCGAACAGTTGGAATCGCTCACACAAATTCTACGGAATAAAAAGAGTTAAAATATCCGGATACTCTTGAACACACGCCTGGACAACTCCAATGGTGCAAGGGAAATGCTTCTAGAAAAGTCAAAGAAACTACGGCATCGCTCCCTTGTGAGTTGTGACGACTTCCCAGTTTCACAAGCGGTGACGCGCTATCCTCGCTCACCCATTGGCGGCCCACATTGCCATATTTGCCCTTCACATTCACGCAAAAGCCACCACACCACAATGATCCCCCCGCTACTTGCTCCCCAAGGAACTCCAAGGGCCCTTTCGCCACTTGGCGTGAGCGTACGGGTCATCGCTCGCCCCTTGCTTCTCGTCCTCTATATATAAGGGTCGCACTCCAACCCCCGCTGTCAGACTTGTCATCCCGACTCAGCAAGCAAAAGAGGAAACCAGAAAAAAGCAGACACCTCGGTTTCACATTCTCTACTACAGAATTCCAGAGATGGTGAAGAGAGACAGAGAGGACACGGAGGTCGAAGCCCTGGCCCTGGCCAACTGCTTGATGCTCCTCTCCCGAGTCGGCGGGAGCACCGACTCGTCGTCATGGCCGAACCGCATATCCCGGCCTACGGAGCGGATGTTCGCGTGCAAGACGTGCAACCGCGAGTTCTCATCCTTCCAGGCGCTCGGAGGGCACAGAGCCAGCCACAAGAAGCCGAGGCTGTCTGGCGACCTCTTCCACCTAGGCCGCGCCGCGGATTCCTCACCGGCCAAGCCGAAGACGCACGAGTGCTCGATATGTGGCCTCGAGTTCCCGCTCGGCCAAGCCCTTGGCGGTCACATGAGGAGGCACAGGGCCGCCATGGCGGAGATGCCGGTGTTAAAGAAATCAAACAGTAAGAGAGTCATGTGTTTGGATTTGAACTCGTCACCGACGGAGGACGACTTGACCTTGCGTTTAGGAAAGGCCGCGCCACCTTTGGTGCTAGATCTCGTTTTGTAGGCCTTAGAGAACGTAGATTGTGTACAAAGCAGTTTTTAGTGGATGCCGGATTCCTTTTTTTTTTTTTTTTTTTTTTTTTTTTGGGTATTCATCGATTGATATTTTGAACCTGAGTCGCTGTATTTTGCATGGACATTTTTTTGTTTCGTGAACACATATTATGTCTGAACGAGATGAGTGAGAGGATGATTACGTTCTGCAGTTTTCGTGGTGCCAGCGAGCATATATGCGGCTATAGTTTTCTTTGCTGGGCTCTTTGTTTTATCCGAAGATGATTCACATCTGGGGTGTGCTCGATGTAATGACAGCGGCAATTCGGAACTGAACGTTAGCGATGCGACTGCGTACGATCGCTTCTTTAGAGTCCCGTCGCAACGAATATTTGGAACGGAGGCAGGTTGTTTTCTGTTCACATGGATATACTGCATAAGGAATTGTACAATAGCACCGATGATAAAAGTGTAATCAAAAGCAAACCAAAAATACTTGACGCGGGATCGTTTTCAAGAAACGGACGAGTCTTGGAAGACGGGAGATCGTTGGTCCCATTTCCGTTTACCTTCTATTGAGCTGTTTGATCCGCGCCTCATGTGAAAGGGAAAAATTCTCGCCTCATTCTCAGTCTCAATAATCCTCTCGGTTGCTTCTGGCTAGCTCGCCTTGTCAGGCGCTGAAGCAGATGGCAACCCGTCGTCAATTTTCTCCGGCCACCCAGCAACTTGCCACCTACCTTTATCGTCTTTTATTGGGTCGTACTCCAATCAGTCTTCTTCATGTCTCCGTATTGGACTGGGTTCACTTTCATGCATAATCCATGTGGAGAAATAATGAGAGGCTTTATTTGGAGTAAATTAACGGGGCTTCTCTCAATTTTTATGTGATGGCTGCAAAAGAATGATTAGATTGATGTAGTAGCAAGAGAGAAAGAGGGTGTTGTCTGGTTTTCATTAAGCTGACGATTGGACGTCAGTTTGTGCTCCAACCATCAGGTTTTTCATGGGTTGAACCGACCTTGCGTTTTAATGAGATTTGTCATTGATCCCTTGCAAAGTTTGTGTGTATTGCTAATAATGGTGTTCTTGATGTTGTTGTTGCTATGTACCTTTACTATTTGCTAGAGAAAAACTTTGTTCACCCAATTTTATTGATAGTGAAGATTTTGGATGGAGTCCAATTTTGTGACCAGGGAGGTTTTTCGCATAAAATTACCTTCTGTTTGCATACTTGGTAATTGCTTTATCACATTGTTACCTATTAGATTTGCACAAAAGGAGATTGTTTTGTTTTGTTGCGCTAATATGATATTGTTAAGGTTGTTATTGTACTCATCACCCCCTTTGGCTGCATTCCTTCACTGGTGGTTCTTGGTTCGGGGAGGCTTTGAGTCAGCTACCATTGGCGTGATTTGAGGTCTATGACATGTAACTTGCTACAATTTGAGAGAGAGAGAGAGAGAGAGAGAGAGAGAGAGAGAGAGAGAGAGAGAGAGTGGCGTGATTTGAGGTCTATGACATCGTGATTTGAGGTCTATGACATGTAACTTGCTACAATTTGAGAGAGAGAGAGAGGTCAAAATGGGTCTTTGACCCATATTTGATCCATTTAAGTCATAAATGGGTTAAATATAGGCCATTTACATTTTGAAGTATGTTATATATGGGTCACTTACATTTTTAAAATACTAGTTAAATGATTCTTAAATGAGTTGAACTTAAAAATCCATTTCCACCCCAAATCTCACACTCTCTCTTTTCCCCTTTAACTTTATAATTTTTTTTTCATAAAAATCGAAATTAGAATTATTTTTATATTTCTTTTTTTTCTTTTCTTTTTTTTTTTTTTTTTTTCCTTTCTTCTTCCTCTTTACTTAGTCGGCGGCTAGTGCAGTGATAGCCGACGATCGAGCAGGCGAGGCTTGAGCTCGTTGACCCCGGGTGAGCTCAAGGTCATCGACGATTGGCAAGGCTCGAGCCTCATCCATTTGGTGAGACTTGGGGCTCGGGCTGATCACCGTTGGCGGAGGAACAAGGGGGAGAAAAAGGAAGGAGAAGAAAGAAAAGAGAAAAGAAGAAAAAGAAAAGAAAAATAAAGAAAAGAAATAATAATAAAAAAATTCAAAATTTTAAAAATAATTACAAATTCTATTTTTTAAAAATATTTTTGGTAGATATATATCCATATACATACAGGAGAAGTATTTTTAGAGAAAGCTCGATGTTGTCCACATCAAAATTCAATCAATATTGAAGTAGAAATTCTAAACATTACAATATAATTTTTAATTTGATAAATCACAACTAAGAAGTTACGCATTCTTGCATCCAAGAAGACTTGTTACAGAAAAATATTATTTTTCATGTCGATCATTAACTAATCAAACTTTTTCTTATCAAGAATTTTTCGAAAGTATTTTTAATTTAAGGTTTTTCACATTTTTTTAAATTTTATTTACTAATTTTTATTTTTTAATTTACATTTTTAATTTGATGTGAAGTTTTTATTCAAGTAGCGTGAAGAGCTTAAAGTAGATTAAATAGGTGCAGTGGGTTTTTCTTGATGGAGTCAAATATTATCGCGTCTTGATAATATGGGTCAGGTTGAGTATGGTCATCAAATTTACACTATATGAAAATAGGTTAAAATAGGTTTAATAGGTCAATATGGATCGGATCATTTTTGACTTGACCCAAACCGGACCCAACCCACCAATTTGACGACCCTAGTTGTCGTTACCATTGGCAAGGGCTTGTCCTCAAGACTTTGTCAATTGTGGTGGCTGTGAAACAGACATATTAGAGAGAGAAAGTTGCCGTTGGTAAGAAATATATTTAGGTTGGTAGTAATTTCATAAACTTGGAGTCATGTAGAACTGTGACACGAATTCAACTCTATGCAAAATGGTAGATGGGAATCAGGCCTTCAATTCCTTAAAATCGGCATAAAAAGTTCGCTTTGTCAAAAACACTAGTGTTTCCTTTCCTTTAAAGTAGGGACTCAATAAAAGACTTGAAAACATTATAGGTGACGGTGACAATACATTGCACAAGTTCGATCAGAACCTACAAAAGCAAAACAAGAAAGCGACTTACAATGTATTAAAGGTCAATGCACAGATTTGAGGGATCCTATCTGATTGAGTTGTAACACACAAGTATGCGCGTGCACGAAGTTTCCCTCCATTTTTCTTGTTTTCCGCTCCTCTAGAAGTGGCTGGGAATGCATAGCCACGACCCATGAGCTCATCAATAGTTTAGGTAGACTTTAATCCATGTGATGTGATCTAACATTCATACAATACCGTTTCTGACAAGGTATAGAGTGAGACTGGCAGTGGGAAACCAAATGCTCGAAGGCGGTTTGGCAGTTGCGAAGAAGTTTCGCTCCCCAACTCCATATGACCGGACCACACGAGGAACTTATATCCGCGTTTCGGAAACAAGACTAAAGAAGAAAAGGAACACAGGTGAGGAAGCAGCGCAAGATTCCTCATCTAAGTTTCGTAAAGCTCAGTTGCTTTTGGAAAATGTTGAGTACGTAAAAGAAACAAACTATTTTATAGGCGATGACCCAGATATTGCCATTTCTCGAATTTCAAATTTCAAACAAAAAGGGTGATCATCTCATTTCGGCGAAGCGGGGGAATATAATGGGTGTAGCACACACGATATTGTTGTCATACAATAGGAAGGCGGGAAAATTGTCCAAAAAAGGCTAAATCTTTTTATATTTAGCCAATTGAGTTCATCTAGTCAATTTTGGTTGGAATTCGTTGAAGTGGATGCCGGCCACCCAACATAGCATGATCTGTTTTGATATTGACAAATTTTGATGATATTTTATTTTTATTATTTCTTCTTTATTTTTCCCTTTCTTCTTTCTTTTATTGATGGGCAACCACCAGCCATGGCAAGGTGGGTTGGCCTTGATCGCCATAGGTGAGGCCTGATTGGGCGAGCCCTCACCCAAGCCAAGGCAACCTTGCTAGGTGTCGCCTTTGCCCAGGCAACGCTCAGAGAAAATGCCCTAGCGTAGGCGATAGTCAACCTTGCTAGATCTATTGAGGGGAGCCCTTGCCAAGGCTCTCCTTCGCCCAAGCGAGACTTGGCAAGGGTCGGTTGTGCCGAGGCTAGCCCTTGCCCAAGCCAGGGTGGCCTTGCTTGGCGTTGCCTTTGATCGACTAGGCCACCTTGGCCTAAACAAGGGCCATCCTCGCTAGATTTAGCCTAACGAGGCCTGACCTTGCTGGGTCTTGCTTGGGTGAGGGCAAGCCTTGTTGAGCCATGTGTTGCCTATTGCTAGTGGCTGGCGATGGGCAAAAGTCAGGAGAAAGAACAAAAAGAAAGAAAAAAATTCAGAAAAAGATAAAATTTTTCAAAAAATTAAAATATTATTAGAAATTGTCCATGTACTATATGGTAATGTTGGCTTTCACATAAGCGATTTTCGATTAAAATTGGACAGATGGACTTAATTGATAAAAAGTGAAAATATTTATGATTAAATTGGTAAAATTGAAATGTTTATGACTAAATTGTTAAAAGTACAATAAGTTTAAAACTTTTTGAACAAATTTCTCTTAGGAAGGCATGTTAAGAAATTCCCTTTAGGTGCAAGAATGAAGTCGAATTCCACGAACAAGAGGTGGAAGAAGGCATGTAGTGAGAAATACAGGAGGGTTGCTAAAATGTCAAGAGACTTCTTGTAGATTTTCAGTAATGCAACGCATGCTTTATCGTTTTAAATGCAAACGTATTTTCTTATATATCTTAGATATTATTATATTTCCATTTCTTGTGATCTTTATGGAGTATTGCAATTTACAAATTAAACTCTTCTTAATTTTTTTTTTCTAAGTTTCACATTAAAGAAGGGTCGAGCCAACCATGCTAGGCCCGACACGGGTGGCTAGTCCTAGTCGCGCATGTCGCCTTTTGTCAAAAACCCGTCAATACGCAATTATGTACATCCGTAGAGATTAATCCGATTCAAAATGTTCTCAGATACGTGTGAATGAGGACGCCGGTGAGGTTCTTAATTTTTTTCTAAGTTTCACATTAAAGAAGGGTTGAGCCAACCATGTTAGGCCCGACACGGGTGGCTAGTCCTAGTTGTGCATGTCGCCTTTTGTCAAAAACCCGTCGGTACGCAATTATGTATGTCCGTGGAGATTAGTCCGATTCAAAATGTTCTCGGATACGTGTGAATGAGGACGCCGGTGAGGGGAACGCCGTGCATTCAATGTTTTCTAGAGGAAACGGACCATTTGATTGCAAGTTTGTCGATTCAACAAGTGTCATGCGGGCAAATAAAAAGAAAAAAGCAAGTGTCATGCGGGTGACGTCACAACTCACGCTCCACCGTTTCCTCTATGGCATCGCTTTCGCCCCGCTCCCCTCGCTTTCCTTTCCGAGCTTTTCGGAAGTTTGACATTAGCCGCGTCCTTTGGCCTTGGCCTCGGTTGCCATTATCGTCGATTCGGGTGAACCCTCCTCGTACTTTCTTCGCATCCTTCCAAATGTATCAATTAGTTCATCCCATTGCAATGGTCGACAAATCGTTGGCCCAATTTTATATATTTCGCCAGAATCAATCGGCAAGTAACATTGAGAAAGTAGAATAAGTCGGTCTATTTGAATACTAAATCACTTTTTTAATTTAAATGTTTAAAACAGTCGACAATAATCCTTATGTGGAATTGAAAATGAAGGTTCCGATTTCAAAATTCAAAATTTTCTAGATCCCTTTTTTGCGCCTCTCATGATATTTCCACGAGTATTTTAATGGAGTATTAAAATGCTTCAGAAAAAAATCAATTGGAATTGCTCTTACAAAATTCTACGGAATAAAAGGAGTTAAAATGTCCAGATATTGTTCAACACGCGCCTCGACAACTCCAACAGTGCAAGCGAAAGCTTCTGGAAAATTCGGAGCAACTACCAGTCTACCGCCACGCTCGGCTATGACGACTTCCCGCATTACACTTCACGCGGTCACGCTATCCTCGCTTCGCTTTGGTCGCCAGTTGTTGCCACGTTTGTCCTTCACATTAACGCGTCATCCCTACTTACTCACCAAGGAACATAGGGGCTTTTTCTTCACTTCACTTAGCGTGGGCGATGGGGCATACACGTCATCGCTCTCGTCCTATATAAGAGACTCGCACTCCGCCACACGCTCTCCATCCCAGACATCCCGACTCAGCAAAGCCAAAGAAAGAAACCAGAAACAGCAGACCAGACCAGACCAGACCATTCCATTTCGCATTCCCTACCACAGGCTTGCAGAGATGGTGAAGAGAGACAGAGAGGACGGGGAGGTCGAAGCCCTGGCCAGGGCCAATTGCTTGATGCTCCTCCCCCGAGTCGGCGAGAGCACCGACTCAGACCGCAAATCGCGGCCTGCAGAGCGGATGTTCGCTTGCAAGACGTGCAACCGCGAGTTCTCCTCGTTCCAGGCGCTCGGTGGGCATAGAACCAGCCACAAGAAGCAGAAGCTGATCCCCGGCGGCCTCCTCCACCTCGGCTGCACCGCGGATTCCCCGCCAGCCAAGCCGAAGACGCACGAGTGCTCGATATGCGGCCTCGATTTCCCGATGGGCCAAGCCCTTGGCGGTCACATGAGGAGGCACAGGGCCGCCATGGCGGAGAGCTTGGCGGCAGAGCCGGCGAAGCCTGTGCCGGTGTTGAAGAAATCGAGTAGCAAGAGAGTCATGTGCTTGGATTTGAACTCGTCGCTGATGGAGGACGATTTGACCTTGCGTTTAGGAAAGGCTGCGCCGCCTTTGGTGCTAGATCTCCTTCTGTAGGCCTAAGAGAACGTGGATTGTGTACAGAGCAGTTCTTAGTCGGTGCCTTACTGTTCTTCTTTTCTTTTGCTTTTTTGGATTCATTGATTGATATTTTGAATCAGACACTGCATTTTGCCAGCTAGTACACATGCGGCTATACTTTTCCTCGTTGGCCTCTTTGTTAGATCCGAACATGATCGACACCTGAATGTAATGACAAAGGCGATTTGGAACTGAACGTAAATGATGCGACCGCATACTAGTGCTCCTTCGAAGCCCTGTCGTGACGTATATGCGTAATGAATGCATGATTCTCTTCTATTCACATTCACGTACTGCGTAAGGAATTGTACATGGCAGTGGCACTGATGATAAAAGCGTAATCTAAAGCCAACCGTAAATACTTGATGGGAGATCGTTTTCGAGGAAACGGACAGGTCATGAAAGGCGTGCGCTCATGGGTCCCATTTCCTCTTACATTCTGTTGAGCTGTTAGGAACGCGCCCTGTGTCCATGGAAGGGCAAAATTTTAGCCTCCTCAGTCTCTATCATCCTCTCGGTTGCTTCTGGCTAGCTCGCTTCATCAGGCGCCGAAGCACGCGGCCACCGTGTTGTTGATTTTCTCCGGCCACCCGGCGTGTTGCCACCTACCTGCATCGTCTTTTCTTGTGTCTACGCTGGTCTATCTTCTTTATGTCTCCCTGTTGGGCTGAGTTCACTTTCATATGAAGGAAGCCCAAAGGCTTTGAGCCCAAATAATAATACATATTGAGAAATAATGGGAGGCTATATTGGACTAAAAAATAGGGTTTCTCTCTATTTTTATGTGGTAGCCAGAAAGGAATGATTGAAGTGAGGCAGTAGTGAGTGAGAGAGAGAGAGAGTAGAAAGTCTATAAATAAGGGTGTTGTCTAGTTTTCATCAAGCCGATGATCCGAGGTCAATTCGTGTTCCTTGCAGCGGGTTTTTCATGGGTTGAATCAAACCTTTGTTTTAGTGAGATTTATTCTTGATCTCTTGTGAAGTTTATGTGTATTGCCAAGAATCGTGTTCTTGAAGTTGTTATTGCTATGTACCTTTAGTATTAGCTAGAGAAGAACTTTGTTCACCTAATTTTGTTAATAGTGAAGATTTTGGATGGAGTCCGGTCTTGTGGTTTTGATTTCCTCGTGCTAAAGAGGTTTTCCATGTAAAATTACCTTCTATTTGCATGCTTGCTAATTGCTCTATTGCATTGTTTACTATTAAGTTTGCACAAGAGAAGTGATTATTTTATTTCGTTGTGTTAATTTAATATTGTCAGGATTGATATTGTTCTCCCAATAACCCCTTTGGCTGCATTCCTTCGTTGATGGGTCTCGGTTCAGGGAGGCTCCAGGGTCGGTTGCCATTGGCGTGATTCGAGGGATATGACATGTAATCTACTACAATTTGAGACAGAGTTGTCAGCGTTGGCAAGGGCTTACCCTCAAGTCCTTATCAATTGTGGTGGCTACGAAACACACATGATAGAGAGAGAAAGTTGCCGGTGGTACCGGAAGGGAAGATGTTTAGGTTGGTAGTAATTTCATAAGCATGAAGTCATGTAGAACTGTGACGCGAAATTCATCTCTATGCAAAAATGACAAATGGGGATCAGGCTTTCTCTTCCTTAAAATCAGTATAAAAAGTTTATTTATAAAATTTGTCGAATTCTTACCGAGCCACTTGCTTATGACCAATCTTCATATCGATTCCCAAATCATGTTATTTTGGGTAAATTGAGGATTTCACTCAAGACTAATTAGAAGCACTTATAATCCAACTATAACACAGTAGTACAAAGGGCCTATGTAGTAATAGCCCTATTCTAGGAAAAATGTCAAAAAATTTCTAAACATTTTTCATTTATGCTAATTTAGTCCTAAACCTTTCATTGGTGCCAAGTTAGTCCTAAATCTTTTCACTTGATGCCAATTTAGTCATAAACCATTTGACTTGATGCCAATTTAGTCTTTTCCGACTAATTTTAGTTGGATTTTGTTGACTAGGTGCTAGTCGATTAGCGCATGGCACGATCGGAACTTACGGGATAACTTTTAATAGTATTTTAATATTTTTTCAATTTTTTATTTTATTTTATTTTATCGACTAGCTGGAGGAAGGAGGAGGAGAAGGAACAAAAGAAAAAGGAAAATAAAAAGAAAAATAAAACAAAAATTCAAAAAATATTAAAATATTATTAAAAGTTGTCTACGTCAGTATTGCCATGTCATGTCTGCCGACTAGTGCTCATTCAATAAAATCATGTCAAAATTAGTTGGAATGATTGAATTGACACCAAATCAAAATGTTTAGGACTAAATTGATACTAATAAACTATTTAGAAACTATTTAGACTAAATTGGTAGGGATAAAAAGATTTATGACTAAATCGCCATAATTACAAAATGTTTAAGACATTTTTTACACTTTTCTCGTCCTATTCTTATCAGCTAAGAGCACAATTTTTAATTTCATCAGGTATATAATGGAGAAAAAACAACTTTACGAGGAGTTTCAATCCCCATCTTAGCAGGCCTATTCATATACTAATTGGCTTCTCTCTATATATGATCGGCTAATAATCCTCTAGCAGATTTAACACTCCTTACATTCATGCAAAGAAAGAGATTATAAGGAGGCTACAAAAGAAATGGACGATGAGGACATTGAAAAAAAGGGAGACAAGTGAGATTCGGCAAGAAGCTAAAGTTACTGAGGAGGAACTGGAACCAGAGGTACAACCGCCAGAAGAAGAGATGGCAGAAGATACAGAGATGATAGAAGCTGCAGAGGTAGCAGAACAAACGGTCAATCAATCCGAGGTTGACAGAATTATGAAGGAGATAGAGGAAGAAATGGGAAAAGAGAGAAGAAGATAAAAATAGAACTGATTAAGGTTCTTGATGGTGAGAAGAAAAAGAAGAAACAAAAGATGAGAACATGGCTCAGACTTAGGGGGAGTCAGGCATGCAAGAGTTAGAGCCAGTGCCCAACCCAGTTGTTGATGAGATTCAAATATCTGTAAACTGGTCAATTCGATGAGGGAAGTGCGTGCAAATCAGAAGGAGCTGAAGGGAGAAGTTCAAACCTTGAATGAAGGCATGATCAACTTGCAAGATTTGAAATATGGAATGGCCACCTTGCCAGACTTGAAGAATGGATCGGCCACCTTGCAGACTTGAAGGATGGATTGGCCACTCTACAAGGAGTCGGAAATTATTTGATGACGATTGAACAGAAGCTCCACGCTCTGAAGTGCTATGATCCCATCATAGCCAACTTGGACCATTCTTTACAAAGAAATCTTCCTCATTAAAATGATTTTAAAACATCCTTCCTAACAACACTCAAAATCAATAAATCTCATTTAAGGATGGACCGTGCCAAGTGCCAAGTGCCCTCCCACGTGATTGTATGACAATACTGGACCTGCAAATATGATGAGACCAACCTTTGGCTGGTGAGGTCATATTGACAATAGCCCATGGTCGTCCTTTGCAATTAGAGGGAATTGCTCCAAATCCCCATTTGAAAGCGATAATTCGGGAATCATCTATACCACACTGGGAAATGGCCGTGCCAACTAATGCATGAGTAAATCTTTCGGGCTTTGGACCAACTCGCTTAAGTATGGATGGCTCATACTAAGCTCAATCGCCCTAAATCTAAAGATGGGTAACGCAACAGGCCTCAAGTATGAGTAAGAGAGAGAGAAACAATAGCTACATGCACGTTTGGCATAAAATTCTGCAGTTCCATATGTGCAATATATTATCTCAAGATTACTCAACAAGGGCCAATGCAGAAAATCTATGTAAAACCCTTTTGCTAAGTAATCAATTGTTAGATCTAAAATCAAATCGGATCCATGCATGATTAATTTCTTTAAGCAGACGGTGAAGTATTACCAACCTTACCAGGCAAAAATATTTCCAAAAGGCACAATTGGCGTCGCCCGGGTTCGAACCGGAGACCTTCAGTGTGTTAGACTGACGTGATAACCAACTACACCACGACACCAGTCGATGATGCGTGCGACATTCGGTTATATATGCCTCGGGTCGCCTTATTAAATCATTTCCTCTTGTCGCTGGAAACCCTCTCTCCACCCCGAGATGACATGTCAAGCGCTCTCTGCATGTCTCTCGATAACTTCATCCAGAGCAACAAAAAGTCCGGATCCGGCAACACTAGAGGTCACGGCCGCGGTTCTGGACCATGCTGCCAACCGCACGAACCCTTACGCCGCCCCAAAGGTCAGCTCGCCGTTTCCGATCCGCTCCCACTGTTTCAAGACTCGCAATTTCTGTGTGACGAATCAGTCGTTGATTCGATCCTGTCAAAGCTTCGGTGCCGCGTTAAAATTTTTAAGGAGTATTTTGGTTGTTTTTCCCTGAAAAATTCTGGGTTTAAGCGCCGGAGACGATGTGGCTGGCACGATATGTTAAGATCACTACTCATAACTCGACTTGTTGCAATTTCTTCTTCTCATAACGGAACCCGAAGAGCTGATGCTAACCTTGAAATCAGAGTGACCAGATAACTGAAGAGCGATAGAGTTTTGATTTGAGTTACAAGATGATAAGTAATGAGTTTGTGGCCACCGTTCGTAGCTCTACTGAAGACGATTCGGGAAGAAACGAACTCCCTGTTCATAATATAGTAAATTGTGAATGTTGGACTTCGAAATATCATGAGGAAGAAGCTATAGGTAAGATGATGAGGAAAGCATCTTGTTCCAATACCTGCAATGCTAATGCGATATCTGCTTCACCAACTTTTCATGCTATTCTTCGTAGTTTATCTTCTCGAGATTGACCTACTTCGAGAGGGCCCAGCAATTTCAGTGGTGGCCATCAAGTGAGCATCTAATGTTTGAATTTGAAGACCAATCTCCAAGGTAAGGACAAAAGAAAGATCGCGCGTTCGGCGATGGTGTACTACCTGATCATTAAGGACTCTGCACATACTAGAACACTCTAGAAAT
This sequence comes from Eucalyptus cloeziana, assembly GCA_014182715.1. Lineage (NCBI taxonomy): Eukaryota > Viridiplantae > Streptophyta > Magnoliopsida > Myrtales > Myrtaceae > Eucalyptus > Eucalyptus cloeziana. The sequence continues at coordinate 33,404,795 of CM024635.1, read as the reverse complement.
CCAGCTGCAGGTATGTGCATTGAACTGCAGACATCCAGGTAACTTCTGTCTAACTGTATTTCTATACCAAGTTAGTTAGCAATAGCAACTGCAAAATACTTCTGCAGTCAGAAGTCGAAAATGAGACGCACCTCTCCGACAGTTGTATCCTTCTGCCGAGCACAGAATGTTTTTCACAGCAGAGCAAAGTATAATCTGCAGTCCGGTTGTTAAGAAAGTGACAAAAGTGTCAATAGTGTGGCCAGACAAGGAACAGTAAGGAAGAAATGAAAAGCCATGGATAAAAATGGCTAAAGCATTGAAAGCATCAAGAATGCCCGTGAGTGTCGATTTTTATACCTATATATTGAGCTGCTAGATATATGATGTAATTTGATGCTACTCGTTATTTACTTAAGCATACCTGTTGATGTTGTGGAAGAATCTGAATGGCGTCCACCATTGGTGATTTGAATGTTGTGTGGATAATGCAAGAAGCATGTGATTTAAATGTTCTGGATAATGTGAGAACCTAGAGTTTTAGAACTCAGAAATGGCTAAAGAGATGGTGGACAAAAATATTCTTCAGCAATTTTAGATAATATAGTATGACACAACAACAATTATATGAGATGAAACAATCTTATCTACACTTTTTGGGGCGAGGCTTATACATTTGAATCTTCTAAGTTAATTCAAGTGTCTTAATCTGCTGAAGAGATCTTGTAAGATACGTTATGTAGGCTTGGTTAATAGGTTGGAAAATGAAAGGACTTTTAGCTTGAAGATTTTTTATTGTAAGATTTGAAGCTAGTGATCATTTTGGCATCGTTACCAATGTTCTCCTTCAACAAGGATGGTCTTCTTGGGTGGATGCTCTATCGGCTAGGAGAGTCCAACACTTGCTTTTTGCAACGTGGGAGATCATTGCTTCTCTGTTAAGGATGATTTTTACAAACTTGGCCTTCAACCACACCTTTCATTCTTTTCCAATAAATGGGCCTTTGGCCGATCTTTTTTCGTGAATTTCTTTCCTCGACACATTTTTCCGATACACTCATGGACTAGTCAGACTTCGGCTTTTACGCTGCGATCAACTCTTGAACAATTCAGCATTTCTAGACTTTGAGGGTCTTCATATTTAGTCGACACTTCGGACCATGCTGTCTCAATGTGGTAACTTAACTACTCTTCCCCATTATAGACAATGATCACCAATTGGTTTTTAAAATGAATTTGCGGGCTCAATTGAGCTATGTAGTAGATAAAGTTGTATATGATAACGAAAGAAATGCTATTCATCATTTAAGGCAATTAAATTTTCATCTGTGCAATAAGGCATTCAAAGATTGATGCAAGTGAGGAAACACAAGTTTCATCCATTTTCCTCACTTCATAATGTCAACTTTAACTCAATTCTACCCTAATATGGGGGGTTCTTGACAGGGTTAAGTCAAAAGAAATTTTCAAATTATTTAGGCTCGAAGAGGTTAGACAATAGATTAACTAATACTGTTTACAATAGAGAAGTGAAGTGCCTCTCTCCCAAAAATATAGCATGGACTTTCCCAAACCCATACCGAATGCAATTTCAGCTTTTAATTTAATTAGTTTAACATGCTAATCAGTTTATTCAAGAGTTGACACTAATCAATTATTTGTGGATCGATTAGACATCTAAGTAAAATGTGAGAAAACATTTCATTTCTGCGAACCAAAGATTCATGGACACGAGGATTTGGTTATACTTGATTAATCCAACATCATTTTGGTACTTTTCCTCTCTGTCTCAAATATATTTTGCAAGCAATCTTGGCTAGTTTTAGTTCTAAGCCACTGACATACAGTGGGTGATCATATGTGAGTGCACAATAAATAATGTAACACTTTGTAAATCAAAGTAATAAATAAATACTAGAGATATGGCGAACATAAATACCTTTAGCAAGCAAAATCATAACCTTACCATGATTAATTTCCAAATATCTGCAAAGTGTTAATAAAAAAATGCATGCCTAACCTACACATAGTTGCTAAATAATCATGCAATTTTAATTAATTCTTTTTCAATTTTTCTTGTTTATGGAAACTAAACTATATGCAATGCATGAGATGCAATTTTAATCTAAGTTATGTTCATGTGACTAACTTAACAAGACGTGTGATATGCAGATTATCTAAATATTCTAATTCTAACGATAAGTAAAATTGTTGAAAATTATTCTAACATGACATGCACTTACTAAATGACATGAAAATACGATGATGTAGCATGAATGACATGGTATAGATGATGCGGCAAGTGATGGGATAACATTGATGATGTGATAATGACATGGAATAATGCTATAGCAATGACATGGCATGAGATGACACGGCAACAATGATGACGTAGCAAGTGACAACATGAAATTGAAGCAACTAATTTTTTAAGGCTTATTTTTGTTGTTGTGTGGCATTCTTTTAAAGTTAAAAATCTGAAAATACTTAAAATATATGATTCTGTACTTCAAATTAGGAAATAATATATATTAAATCTTATTTTAAATTAGGTAATTTTCTACATTTTTTCGTCAGTAATTTTCTAATCATCTACATGGTTCCTAGATCTGCAATTCTAAATATGAGCGCAGTCTATACTAATTAGCTCCATGGTTCCTAAATACGAGTGCATCTATCCAATTATGCAATGCAATTTTTTTTGTATTTTCAAGATAGAAAAATTTCTTAAATTAAAATATGCAATATAATAAGCCCATAAAAGCCATATATTCACCCTATCCATATTAGGAAACAAAGGCAATCATAATAATAAAAAATCCGATCTTATGTCTTACAACTCGACTTCTTAATTATTAAAATTTTCAATACAGGAATCTTTTCTACTAGGGCATGCCTAAAAATCTCAAGAATATCATGTTAGATTTCAATAATTCAAAATTAGGCAATTTGAAAATTCAACCAACCAAAAGAATTAGGAAATTATTTAGATCGGGGTAAAATCGATCATTTGAAAGCCATTTCTAGCAAATCATCTTACATGAACTTTTTTTTTATTAATTTCCCATCCAACCTAGATATTTTTAAATTTTTTAAAATTTTTTGAATATTTTTTTCTTTTCATATTTTATTTCAGCATTAGCGAGGGGAAAAAGGGAAAAAAAGGGAAAAAAAAAAAATAAAACATATTTGAAAAATTGTCAATGTCAGCGCCGGTGAAATCACATAGGACAACCGATGTCCATGTCTTATTCTTTGGCGATGCAAATTGCCGATATCATTAAAATGATCAATTTTTCAAATTTGTTGTACTCAAATGAGCAAAAAAAAAAAAAAAAAAAAAGTTATGACACGAGCAATGTGAAAAAATTATTGTATTTGTGCTATTCTTACCCCCATAATACAATATTAGCCTCAAGCAGAGGAAACAAGACAACAATACTTTCTTGCGAACATTCCCAAACATGCCCTCTTGCATGTGCATGCACAAATTCTGGTTTATTCAGGATATGCAAATACAACAAAACAACCAACAAATGCAGAGTTTTGTTGTTTAACGTAACGCGTATCATCATATAACTGCAGAAAATACAGCCATTCCTATAAAAAGTTAAAAGAGGCAATAAGCATGAATCTCCAATTGATTGGAAGAAATTAAAATATATATATATATCAACTAGAGATTTGATGCTTTTTCTAATAGAAAAGGACTCAAGTTCATGTGGAACAAAAATTTAAAAAGATATAAAAGTTAGAGAAAATCTCAAATAAAGACCTGAAATGGAGCCATTTTCTCAAAAGAATACCTAAAATGAACACTGTCTCAAATAAGGACCCGGAGTGGCTAACTTACTCTCAATTTAGGACCTGAACTTCTAATTTTATTCATAGCCTGGGGTATTTTTGTCCAAAAACATTATTGTTTATTTTTTGTCTCTCTCTTTCTTCTTTTTTCTTTCTTCATCTTTCTCACTCTCTACTTCACCTCCATTATCAGCCCCTCTATCGCTCTTTGTGTCATCTTGTTGTATGACCAAGATTGAGTTTTTTTTAACACGAGCCATTACAACGTAGTCTAACTCGTTGAAAAATTTAAATTTCACTCCTCAAAATGGTTTGTAGACAATTCCACAGATGAGCTTTCAAAAATAAGTTCTTTTTATTCCAACATTCATCGCGAATTCTGATCTCAAAGCCATAATATGAATCTGCTTTTGCTGAGACTCAACTTCTTGTTCAACTCCCAAGCTATGCAACTAATCCCTTTGGTGACGTATTTCTCTCACCTCGAGAGTGCATCAAACTCCACTTATTCCGGGCCTTCCGCTAACCCAGCAATTGCAATTTTTTGTGTTATTTTCGGTCCTACTTGCCAACAACAGAGTAGCAATATCCAAGCATCGCCAGATCGTCTAGTTTGACTAACTTATGCCTCTATTCAATTAACACTTAGTGATCAACAATTTCATGCCAATGAACAATTTTGTTGCAGCTAGCGACTATTTCAACCTCAGCAAGAGTTTGCCTCTCTTCGTAAATTCAATCTTTCAAAGATTCCCCTTCCCCTTTGCAATGCCAATGGCTCCTTTCAATAATTCCTAGTCTGGAGACACCCACTCACACTCTTGCCACTCTCATCGACACAGCTCTTCTCCTCAATTGATACCCCATTTTGAGATTGATCATTAGTCGTATCTGACATCATTAACTATAAAAATTGTTGTACTTTGTTGCCCCATTACTGCCATTGACAAGTCCTATTTGAGCTCTCGACCTCATTGATCGCTGCCCCTGATAGAAAATCCAACATCGTCGTCGTCAAATGGAGGTCAATTCGAGCTTTAGGCTGAGCACAAGCGAGCCGAGATTTGATGCGTCTTGAGGAACTGAGGATTTTAGCATCCGAAAAGGTGGCCAATAGCAAATAACTCCAATCCGACTTATTGTCACTAGGACCAACTACATGATGACATGAAGCTCACGAGGTTCTTTGGTAGGGGCCCCGGTTATGGCGTTGAAGAAGGAGGCAATGTAGAGCGAAGGAGGAAGTGTGAGGAAGATGAAGAAAGAAAAAAAATTAAAGAAAAAATGTTCTTTGACAAAAATACCCCAAGCTGTAAATAAGATTGAAAGTTTGGGTCATTCTTTGAGACAAAATGAGCCACTTTGGGTCTTTATTTGATACAGTGTCAACTTTGGGTCCTTTTTTGAGAAAATGAACCCACTTCAGGCCCTTATTTGAGATTTTCCTTAAAAGTTATTTGTCATAGGTAAAAATGAAAAAGAATAAATGGTATCTACACAATAGATGTTCAAGCCACATGACTAGAGATTTGATCAATTCTTTTTTATATTTTTTTTGTGCTCAAGGGGTAAAGACATCGATGTCATCTACTTATGCAAGATAAAGTGTTAGATTGTAAGGCCATGCATTCGTCAGCGATTAATGGGGTCCAAAAGAATTAGTCAAAATGCGAAAATCACCTTAGAATTATTTACTAATTTCAGAAAAGGGCAAAATCCACTCCTTGTTTCTCATTTCGAAACAAATTCTTAATTCTCAGACAATTTATCATTAGCGTTGACCATGTGATGGCAAGCGGTCATTAAGGAAGGGTCCACGTCAGCACGGGGAGAGCCCGAACAAAAACATGACCATTTGTCAGCCTCCCCAAATTCACAACGCGCGTGCCCCCACCTCTCGCCAAAGCCGCGTGTGGAGCTGGGGGCTTCGCCTTGTCAGAATAAGGGAAAATATCGATTTTTTCCAAAAATTATTTTCTCCTCTTGCTCTCCCAATTTTTTTTTTTTTTTTTTTTTTTTTTTTTTGCTTTTCCTCTCATTTTTCTTGCCGAAGAGTGGCGAAAAAGAAGAGGGAACCGCCGATTGTGCTCAAAAACTCCTCACCTGCTCGCGCTCCGCCAATCGCTCCATCTCGCTTTCCAGCGGTTTTCTCGTGCTTCGGCCACTTCCTCTAGCTTAGCCGCCGCCCCGCACCAATCTCCGTCGCTTCCCCCTCTGCTCAATGATCTCCCCTCCTTGCGTACCGTCTGGTGAGTGAACTGATCCCCTCAGCTCTACGTGAATCGCTTTCTTGACGTGCTCGATCTACCTATTTCCGTTTTCGCCCTTAGTTATCTCCGATAGATTGCACGCTTGGATAGTCTCATCTCAGCTCGCTCTCTCGCAATTTGGTTTGATGATTTTTCCAATCAATTCTGTGCCCTCCGCGGATGGTCAAGAGAACGAAATAAGAATGATGATTAGAGGGGAGGAATTAGAGATTCTCCAGATTTCCAGATTTTTGCGATTCGATGAGTTTCGTCATGTGTTGAGGTTGATTGAATCGTGGCTAGTTCATTGTTAATGATGTTACTAAATGTAGATATGACTCTGTGTTTCTTTTTCCAATTCCAATGTCAGACTATAATTAGCAAGCTGATGTGATGTTTGCGAAGGTTTTATATGCTTGTTGTATTCTATAAAGCTAGTTGGTATTATGTGATGTGATTTCCAGATTTTTGCTATTCGATGAGTTTCATTGTATGTGGAGGTTGATTGAATCGTAGCTGGTTCATTGTTAATGATATTCCTTAATGTAGATATGACTATGTGTTTCTTTTTCCTATTCCAATCTCAGACTATTATAAGCAAGTTGATATGATGTTCACGAAGGTTTTACGTGCTTATTGTATTCTATAAAGCTGGTTGGTTGAAAATCGATGCTCTAGTTATTTTTGGTTAAGACTAGGTGATTTTAAATTTTCCTTTCGAAGCATATAAGTCGTCATTCATGCAAATATGGTATTATGCCAATTGTTCTTGGAGATTTGGTGGCCATATCTTAGGTTCTCACAATGTGGGAGGGACATAATTTGTTTGTTAGACATACCCTGTTATTTTCATATCACTGCACATTGGTTGTGAAAGTGATGGCTCTTAAGGTTTTGGGCCTTTTCTTATTACACTTTTTCTTTTTCTTTTTTCTTGTTGAGTCCTTCAAGCTGCTTGTTTAATTATATCTGAGAAATCAGTTCTCCCGGGGTAAGTATACTATCAGTGCCAAAACTTGTGTATGTCGCTCACTTTGGTGCCAAAACATTATTTTGGATCACTTAATGCCAAATCGAAGGAAAAACAATCACTTTGGTGCTACCAGCGAGAGATTCCGGCCAAAATGATTACGTGGCTTTTATATTTAAAAGAAAAATCAACATGACCTTTAAACAACATCGTTTTCCGTTTTCATTAAGAAAATGACATCATTTTGCTGTCCTAAGTGGATGGCCTCACAAAAACAACGCCCAACTCATTTGGGGATTTTTTTTTTTTGGCAGATTGAAATTAGGGTTTTTTTGTCCGATCCTCACCCAACGCCAACCTAGCTCACTTGGCCACTGTCACTCAACTGCCGTTGCTTGGCCTCCGTTGTAGTTGCTCGACTAAGCGAGCGAGGAGAGGCTGAGGTTGTTGCTCGGGCAAGAAGTGACGAGAAGAATAGGAGATGAGGGCAAAGGAGGAGGAGAAAGGGGGTTGAAGGTGGAGAGAGCGAAGACAAGGAGGGTGCAAATGGAGATGGCGGATTGGACTCTACTCAGGGAGCGGTTGAAGTGGGTCTTTTTGAAGGGGGAAGGAGAAGGAGGAGGAGAGGAGGATGAGGATCAGAGCTTGGACTTGTCAACAATGTTGGATGAACTGGACGGAGTTATGCTAGTGCTGGTGCTGGTGTTGTTGCTGGCTGGTGCTGGTGCTATTCTTCGGGGAAGAAGACGACTAAAAGCCCATGCCATGCCTTCTCTTTTTCTCTCAATTTGGGGATTTAGGGTTTTAAATTGAGAGAAAGACACCAAACAACGTTGTTTTGTTGTTTAAATGTTAACTGTACTCTCAGGCAAGCCACATCAGCTTCCAAAATTAATAAAAAAAAAGTGACACATTTCTGGTCAATTAGATCGGCAGTGGCACCAAAATGATTATTTTTTAAACTTTTGACACTTAAGTGATCCAAAAAAAAAAAAAGTTTTGCACTAAAGTGAGCGCCTTACACAACTTTTGGTACTAATAGTGTATTTATCGCCAGTTCTCCCAGTGGGTTTGTAAATAGCAGTTAATTTGCGGGTCAGTGACAACATGATAAAAATATTTGTGACGTAGGTTGAGAAGCATGGTGGCAATTGGATTTGTTCCCTTTAACTAGGAAATATTTCTGCTTTTCAAAATTGTGACTTGATCACAACAACCATATTTGGTGTGTAGATCTATGTAAAAAAACCCTCTAAGAGCAAGTAATGGAGTGTAAGGTGGTCATGGTCCCTCCCATGGAGCTATGCAATCACCCGGGGTAGGCTCTCTCTTTCGTTTCATTTGTAAATGTTCCTTTATTAGGTAGAATTTATGTGATCAATTACTCTGTCGTCTCAATTTTGATCACTTGTATCTCTCCATTGTCAAGGAGGTCGAAGACGAAAGGAAGCACATGTAGCTCTTCATCATTGAGAAAGCCTAATCCCATAGCTTTTTCCATTTTCCTGTGAGTGCGTTGGATTGATTTTAATAGATCGATTTCTTTTTTAATTTTTGTGTGTGTTTTAAGTGGCCATTTGCCCTTAAATATAGGGAGAATTTTATGAAGTGTTTTATGGAGGAGTTCGAATCTACGGTGAGTTTCGGAACTCTAATTTTTCTTAGATCTCAATCATTGAATTAAATTGATTTGATCAAGTCTCAATTCTCAGTGACATGCAGCTCCAAAAAGCTATTGCAAAGGAGTGAGATTCCATGCTTGAAGAGGTAAGATACTGTTTGTAGCAGTTAATTTGTAGGTTAGTGACAACATGATAGAAATATTTGTGACGTAGGTTAAGAAGCGTGGTGGCAATTGGATTTGTTCCCTTTAGCTAGGAGATATTTGTGCTTTTCAAAATTGTGACTTGATCACTACAACAATATTTGGTGTGCAGATCTGTGCAAAAAGCCCTCCAAGAGCAACCAAAGGAGGGTAAGGTGGTCATGATCCCTCCCATGGAGCTATGCAATGACCCAGGGTAAGCTCTCTCTTTCGTTTCGTTTCATTTCATTTCATTTATAGATATTACTTTATTAGGTAGAATTTATGTTATCATTACTTTGTCATCTCAATTTCGATCGCTCGTATCTCTTTGTTGTTAAGGAGATCGAAGATGAAAGGAAACACATGCAGCTCTCTTTCATTTAGAAAGCCTAATCCCATAGCTTTTTCCATTTTCCTGTGAGTGCGCTGGATTGATTTTAATAGATCGGTTTCTTTTTTAATTTTTGTGTGCGTTTTAAGTGGCCATTTGTCCTAAAATATAGGGAGGATTTTAGGAAGTGTTTTATGGAGGAGTTCGAATCTACGGTGAGTTTCGGAACTCTAATTTTTCTTAGCTCTCAATCACTGAATTGAGTCGATCTGATCAAGCCTCAATTCTTAGTGACATGCAGCTCCAAAAAGCTGCTACAAAGGAGTGAGATTCAATGCTTAAAGAGATAAGATACTGCTTGTAGCAGCTAATTTGCAAGTCAGTGACAACATGATAGAAATATTTGTGATGTAAGTTGAGAAGCGTGGTGGCAATTGGATTTGTTCCTTTAATTAGGAGATATTTGTGCTTTTCAAAACTGTGACTTGATCACTACAATCATATTTGGTGTGGAGATCTGTGCAAAAAACCCTCCAAGAGAAAGCAATGGAGCGTAAGGTGGTCATGGTATCTCCTATGGAGCTATGCAATCACCCAGGGTAGGCTCTATCTTTCGTTTCGTTTTGTTTCATTTGTAGATATTGCTTTATCAGGTAGAATTTATGTGATCAATTACTCTATCATCTCAATTTCGATCGCTCATATCTCTTCGTTGTCAAGGAGATCGAAGACGAAAGGAAGCACATGCAGCTCTCCTTCATTGAGAAAGCCTAATCCCATAGCTTTTTCCCTTTTCCTGTGAGTGCGCTGGATTGATTTTAATAGATCGATTTCTTTTTTAATTTTTGTGTGTGTTTTAAGTGGCCATTTGTCCTTAATTATAGGGAGGATTTTTGGAAGCGTTTTATGGAGGAATTCGAATCTACAATGAGTTTCGGAATTCTAATTTTTCTTATCTCTCAATCACTGAATTGAGTCGATCTGATCAAGCCTCTATCACGCCTCGATCCTTGAGCACGCGCCTATCTCTTATTTGGTCGATATAATAGCGACGTCCCAGGATGCATCGCCGACCCATTCATTTTAATATGCGCATGCGGAAGCATATAAATCCCCATACAATAAAACAATGTGATAGAAAAGTATGATCAATTTTTCACAAAAGACCTTTTTATAAACACATAGGTTTATACACTAAAGCCAACAAAAAGGAATCGACTTTCATTAAAATAGAATTGTCCTATGACTAACTAGTCAGACAAAGATGTCGATTCTTCAGTCTTCACCTTCTAACTCCGGAGCTTCTGGTCCTTTACCAACACCACCTAAGAACCTGAAATGGTTATACAATAACCAGTGAGATAACATCTCAGCGAGTTCTAACCCCTGAAACCCGATTAGGAAACCATATGCCATAAGGGCTGCCTATGCATATCACGGGTCAGAGGACTTACTTTGACTTCAGATTCCACCTGCAATTCAATACAGTTCAATAGGCACCCAATCAATCATCGTAGATCGAAATATCGATCAATTAACCTAGTCGATTACATGTCAACACAACGTTTCCCTGCATTGGTGCATTCAATAATACCTATTCTCCGAGATGACCTATCAAGTCACCAAGCTAATACCATCCAATGTCAATCAGACCATTCCCCGGGTATTCTAGCCATTACTATCCATTCTCAAACTGATATATCTAATCACCGAGTCCATGTGCATTCTTCGAGTTGACATACCTAGTCATCGAGTTCATGTGCATTCTCCAAGGTGATATATCTAATCATCGAGCCCACGTGCATTCTCCAAGATGACGTACTTGGTCATTGAGCCCACGTGCATTCTCCAAGGTGATGTACCAACTCAACGAGTCAACAACTCATAACGTCTTTCTTCGAGATGACATACTTTGTCATCAAGCCAACGTAACATAGCGTTTTTCTCCAAGATGACACACTTAGTCATCGAGTTGACGTAATATACTATTCATTCTCCAAGATGATATATCTAGTCACTAAGCCCACGTGCATTCTCCGAGGTGACATATTGAGTCATCAAGCCAGTATAATGTAGTGCCTTTCTCCGAGATGACATCCTTAGTCATCGAGCCAGCGTGATATATTGCATAATCAATCTCTCATTTAATTACCAACATTATCCATTTTTGAAATAGAATACCCATCCACATAATTTCACTCAATTTGCACAATCAGGTACTCAATTAAATAAACAGAGATCACCACTGCGATCAGCACGAAATTCCGGTTGTCGACTATCCCAGCCTAATTTCCAATAAATAAATAAATAAATAAATAATTACAAAAATATTGAATAAATAGCAATAAATCCAATTTAGGCCCGTAATGCCTAATTGGATGTCAAAACGGACCTGGAAAATTTTTAAGACCCGTTTAATAAATAATAACATGAGTCTACTTGCTAATATCACTAACCATTTGTCTAACATGCATTGCTAAGACACTAATTTAATTACTCTATTCTAATATATTCATCTAATTGCACTTAATTAAATCTAATCAATTCATAAGCATCATTAGTCTACTAAGTAGGGATTAATGAGTAAAACTCACTTGTGCAAAGCGAAGACCAAAAAACCGCGACGGCGGTTGAACTTGGGCTCACGACGACACCAACGGGCTTGGACCAGGCCTAAACTTGGCCCAACAAATCTCAGCCCAAATTGAGATTTGTTGTTGAGTTGGGCTGGGCTTGCTTCGCGAGCTGATGGGCTGACTTTAAGTTGGCCGAAACTTGGGCCGAATTGCAAGCTTCAAATTGCTGGGCTGCTGAATTTTCATGGGCTAACCAAGAAAGCTTGAAGGAGCTGCTGGGCTTGATTGAAACTCACATGGGCTAAGTTGATCATAACCAACTATGGGCTGGAAATCACGTGGGCTGAAGCTTGGCTCAATGGAGATGGGCCCATGACGCTAGATTGAAGAAATCGAGCAATAGCTTCGGCGAGTGGAAATGCTTCGTGCGACTGGCGTTGCAGACGAGATGGATGAAGGTGGGTGGTGCTGGCAGCTGGCGTACGCTGGATATGCAAGGGTCAACAAAAATGGCCTTCTGCTGGGTTTTGACCGAAAGAAAACGTTGCCAAAATAAGAAGTGTTGGTGGAGTGAGTGGGCGCGGCAAGAAAAGGAAAATGAAAGGATGAAGCTGCAAAATTCAAGTGGGACAGCATGGTCTTCTATGGGGGCTTCACGGCGATGGGTTGACCGAGCAAATAAAGACACAAGCTGGAGGAAGTGGTTTCGGTGGTAGAGGGAATTCGGTGGAGTGGCAGCTGGCGTGAGGAGCTCGAATGAAGCAGCGATTGCTCGGTGGGAGGAAGACAACGGCAACATGAAATTGCAAGAGGATGACATGAAATAAAAGAAGAGCAGAGACGGATGATTGCTCAACCAAGATAGAGACCAACTTGGACGTCCGAGAAGAATAGAAGAAGATAAAACCAAAAGTCAACAAAACATATCTTAAATCAATTAAAGCTTGGTCCCAACTTTGGTCGTCAAGCTTATCCTATGGTGTCCCCCAAAAGCCCACAAGCATATCCTCTTGTCCCAATTATTTTCTTACAATAATTTCCCACAAATATTCCAATTTGATAGCAAATGTTGCACCACCCAAGCCTAGGTTTGAATTTCTTCAAAATGAGCTTCAATTTCAATACAAATTTCCCCAATTGATGTACAATTTTGCCAAAGAAAAATCCCACATCAATTCCACAAGTCCCCGTCACCAAATGACTTGGTAAGGAGGCCAAAAATCCCTTTAATTTGGCCAATCCTAATTTACATTTGTTTCCGAATCGTCCGAAGTGATTTTTCATAAAAATTCTGAACTCAATGGAATTTCTACGAAAGACAAGACGACGTCCTATAATGAATTGTGACAAGCTCGAATATCCAATTCCCACAACCGAATTCAATTTCGTGGTTAAAATCAACAGAACACGATTTTCGTCTGATCCAACCTACTAGATAACTTTTAGGGATTTTACCGTAATTATATCCTTAATGGCTTCACCTAATAAATTGGTTAACTCATGAGTGATCAGTTCAGATAAAAAGGACCATACGGGCGTCAACGAGATGCCAATTTCATATATTCGAGACGGGGTCGAAATTCAAGATATCACAACCTCAATTCTCAGTGACATGCAGCTCTAAAAAGCTGTTGCAAAGGAGTGGGATTGCATGCTTGAAGAGGTAAGATACTGTTTATAGTAGCTAATTTGCAAGTCAATGACAACATGATAGAAATATTTGTGACGTAGGTTGAGAAGCGTGGTGGCAATTGGATTTGTTCCCTTTAGCTAGGAGATATTTGTGCTTTTCAAAACTATGACTTAATCACAACAACCATATTTGGTGTGGAGATCTGTGCAAAAAACCCTCCAAGAGAAAGCAATGAAGCGTAAGGTGGTCATGGTCTCTCCCATGGAGCTACGCAATCACCCAGGGTAGGCTCTATCTTTCGTTTCATTTGTAGATGTTGCTTTATTAGGTAGAATTTATGTGATCAATTACTCTGTCATCTCAATTTCGATCGCTCGTATCTCTTCGTTGTCAAGGAGATCGAAGACGAAAGGAAGCACAAGTAGCTATCCTTCATTGAGAAAGCCTAATCTCATAACTTTTTCCCTTTTCCTGTGAGTGCGTTGGATTCATTTTAATAGATCAATTTCTTTTTTAATTTTTGTGTGTTTTAAGTGGCCATTTGTCCTTAAATATAGGGAGGATTTTAGGAAGCAATTTATGGAGGAGTTCGAATCTACGGTGAGTTTCGGAACTCTAATTTTTCTTAGCTTTCAATCACTGAATTGAGTCGATCTAATCAAGCCTCAATTCTTAGTGACATGCAGCTCCAAAAAGCTGCTGCAAAGAAGTGGGATTCCATGTTTGAAGAGGTAAGATACTGTTTGTAGCAACTAATTTGTAGGTCAGTGACAACATGATAGAAATATTTATGACGTAAGTTGAGAAGCATGGTGGCAATTGGATTTGTTCCCTTTAGCTAGGAGATATTTGTGCTTTTCAAAATTGTGACTTGATCACAACAACCAAATTTGATATGCAGATTTGTGCAAAAAAACATCCAAGAGCAAGTAATGGAGCGTAAGGTGGTCATGGTCCCTCCCATGGAGCTACGCAATCACCCAGGGTAGGCTCTCTTTTTCGTTTCGTTTGTAGATGTTGCTTTATTAGGTACAATTTATGTGATCAATTATTTTGTCGTCTCAATTCCGATCACTCATATCTCTTCGTTGTCAAGGAGATCGAAGACGAAAGGAAGCACAGGCAGCTATCCTTCATTGAGAAAGCCTAATCCCATAACTTTTTCCATTTTCTTATGAGTGCGCTGGATTAATTTTAATAGATCGATTTCTTTTTTAATTTTTGTGTGTTTTAAGTGGCCATTTGTCCTTAAATATAGGGAGGATTTTAGGAAACGTTTTATGGAGGAGTTCAAATCTACAGTGAGTTTTGGAACTCTAATTTTTCTTAGCTCTCAATCACTTAATTGAGTCGATCTGATCAAGCCTCAATTCTCAGTGGCATGTAGCTCCAAGAAGCTGTTGCAAAGGAGTGGGATTCCATGCTTGAAGAGGTAAGATGCTGTTTGTAGCAACTAATTTGCAGGTTAGTGACAACATGATAGAAATATTTGTGACGTAGGTTGAGAAGCGTGGTGGCAATTGGATTTGTTCCCTTTAGCTAGGAGATATTTATGCTTTTCAAAACTGTGACTTGATCACTACAACCATATTTGGTGTGCAGATCTGTGCAAAAAACCATCCAAGAGCAAGTAATGGAGCGTAAGGTGGTCATGGTCCCTCCCATGGAGCTGCGCAATCACCCAGGGTAGGCTCTCTCTTTCGTTTCACTTTTTTTCGTTTGTAGATGTTGCTTTATTAGGTAGAATTTATGTGATAAATTATTCTATCGTCTCAATTTCGATCGCTCGTATCTCTTCATTGTTGAGTAGATCGAAGACAAAAGGAAGCACAGGCAGCTATCCTTCATTGAGAAAGCCTAATCCCATAGTTTTTTCCATTTTCCTGTGAGTGCGCTGGATTGATTTTAATAGATCGATTTCTTTTTTAATTTTTGTGTGTGTTTTAAGTGGCCATTTGTCCTAAATTATAGGGAGGAATTTAGGAAGCGTTTTATGGAGGAGTTCGAATCTATGGTGAGTTTCGGAACTCTAATTTTTCTTAGTTCTCAATTACTAAATTGAGTCGATCTGATCAAGCCTCAATTCTCAGTGACATGTAGCTCCAAAAAGCTACTGCAAAAGAGTGGGATTCCATGCTTGAAGAGGTAAGATACTAATTGTAGCAGCTAATTTGCAGGTCAGTGACAACAGATAGAAATATTTGCGACGTAGGTTGGGAAGCGTCGTGGCAATTGGATTTGTTCCCTTTAGCTAGGAGATGTTTGTGCTTTTCAAAACTGTGACTTAATTACTACAATCATATTTGGTGTGTAGATCTGTGCAAAAAACCCTCCAAGAGCAAGCAATGGAGCGTAAGATGGTCATGGTCCCTCCCATGGAGCTACACAATCACCCCTCTTTCGTTTCGTTTGTAGATATTGCTTTATTAGGTAGAATTTATGTGATCAATTACTCTGTCATCTCAATTTCGATCGCTTGTATCTCTTCGTTGTCAAGGAGATCAAAGACGAAAGGAAGCATAGGCAACTCTCATTCATTGAGAAAGCCTAATCCAATAGCTTTTCCCTTTTCTTGTGAGTGCGCTAGATTGATTTTAATAGATCGATTTCTTTTTTAATTTTTGTGTGTGTTTTAAGTGGTCATTTGTCCTTAAATATAGGGAGGATTTTAGGAAGTGTTTTATGGAGGAGTTCGAATCTACGGTGAGTTTCGGAACTCTAATTTTTCTTAGCTCTCAATCACTGAATTGAGTCGATTTGATCAAGCCTCAATTTTCAGTGACATGCAACTCCAAAAAGCTGTTGCAAAGGAGTGGGATTCCATGCTTGAAGAGTTAAGATACTGTTTGTAGCAGCTAATTTGCAGGTCAGTGACAACATGATAGAAATATTTATGACATAGGTTGAGAAGCATGGTGGCAATTGGATTTGTTCCCTTTAGCTAGGAGATATTTTTGCTTTTCAAAACTGTGACTTGATCACTACAACCATATTTGGTGTGTAGATCTGTGCAAAAAACCCACCAAGAGCAAGCAATGGAGTGTAAGATGGTCATGGTCCCTCCCATGAAGCTACGCAATCATCCAGGGTAGGCTCTCTCTTTCATTTCGTTTGTAGATATTGCTTTATTAGGTAGAATTTATGTTATCAATTACTCTGTCGTCTCAATTTCGATCGCTCGTATCTCTTCGTTGATAAAGAGATCGAAGATGAAAGGAAATGCATGCAGCTCTCCTTCATTTAGAAAGCCTAATCCCATAGCTTTTTCCCTTTTTCCTATGAGTGCGTTGGATTGATTTTAATACATCGATTTCCTTTTAAATTTTTGTGTGTTTTAAGTGGCCATTTGTCCTTAATTATAGGGAGGATTTTAGGAAGCGTTTTGTGGAGTTCGAATCTACGGTGAGTTTCGAAACTCTAATTTTTCTTAGCTCTCAATCATTGAATTGAGTCGATCTGATCAGGACCTCAATTCTCAGTATCATGTAGCTTCAAAAAGCTGCTGCAAAGGAGTGGGATTCCATGCTTGAAGAGGTAAGATACTATTTTGTCAATGCAGCATTAGCTCGCAAAAGCTGTAAACCCAAGAAAAGAACCAATTCTATTGAATACAATCAATATTGATTCACCTTATTGTTTATGTAGGAGAAGATGACATATGAAAAGAAAGCGATGGAGACATTTGTAGCCACGGAGCAAGGTCTGGAGGTATATAACAAGCTGAGTGCTAACGAAGAAGCAGCAGCTGCTGCGGACTTAGAAGCAGCCAGATGATCCTGCTACAACAGCAGCAGCGAACTCAGAAGTAGTAAGAATTTTTCATAGATTTTTAGTGAGAATTTTTATCTAATGTCAAAGTACAAGGATTTGACCTGTGGATATATCAACATACAAGAGATTGATGATTGAACAAAGTATCGACTGGCATAGTTTGCCTTTTGCAAGCACCAATTTTCTCCATGCTTGATTGGAATTCTTCGCCACCAAGAGTCCCTTTATTGTATCATCAACTATCTTGTCATTGCTCACAAACATCGCTCTATAAGGAATTAGGATAGGTCTCTTGAACCTAGCTCCGTGCAGGCAGTCAAGCACTTTACTTGCCTGGGTTTGAGAGATTCATCTCCGGCTACGGCAACGGCAATGGCAAATGGTCGGAGGATCACAGGTTCAAGACTCATCATCAGATCAATCGTCGTCCATCTCATGGTCCTCCAGCTGCCATGAGCCGTCCTCCATCTGAACCATCCCTCTGTTCTTCATCACCCATTAGTTGTCCAGCACCAGATACTCATCCCTAAGGAACGAGTGGTGCTTGTTCACCAGTGCCACGTCCCTCTTCACTTCTAGCTTGAATCCTCCTTTCGTCCCTTGCGTCCCCGCCAACCAATGCAAATACGCCTCTACTGAATGCCAATTCTAAATGTTCCCAGTGTACTTCAGATACCTGGACAGTTGAGTGATGATAAGCAACTCTTGTCCGGCGTTGGAGTACCTTGTCATTAGGACCTTTGGGACGATGTTGGGCAAGTTGGCAGCAGGAGGCGCAGGCTTAAGATGGAGTTGGCAATATTGCAGAACTTGAGATTTCCTACGCGGGGGCTTGCATAGACAAAGGCAGTCATGGGGCAGGGTTGTTGTGATTGGATGCCGCACGACCTGCTGTAGCCGTTCCAGGCTATGTTGACAATGTTCAGCGATGCGAGCGCTGTTCTTTGGCTGTGGGCCGCAACACTTATACTGATTTCCTCGTCCTTGTATTGGTCAACTAGCCGCCACTCTCCCATCAGGTACTGGAATTTTGGATGAAGAAAACATCAGAAACACGCGACTGTGAGAGCAACGCCAAGAAACACAGTAGAGAAAACATGAGTTACATGAGGTATGATGATTTTGCACCGAATTCTCTCTTCAATGCTTTGACGAGGATGACATTTACTTGTTCCCTGGCATTAGTTTTATTGAACTCGCTGTTCTCGCTAAACGTTGCGATTCCATAGTGACAGCACCGTCCACGTTCTTTTGTATCGTGAGTAACTCCTTCCCGGTACCTTGTGCTCGTATGGACTGCCTTTTGGGGTTTTAGATGAACCCTCCGATTTTCTCCACGTCATTCCAAAATATATTGGTTAGTTCATCTCATTGCAACCGGTGATAAATATTGTTCTAGTTTTCACATGCCTTAATATATTTCGCCTGTTGAGCCAAAAAAAAAAAAAAGTATTTCACTTAAATTAATGGGTGATATAAGTAGAGGGTGTTAGCATATTTTAAATTTTAAAGTATGACTTCCCATTTATCATTTTAAATTTTTAGAACATATTGACACCCAAAATTACCCCCTGTATCATGTGCTGACCACGATAGAATAATAGGTGAAACGTTCCATTTTGGTTCATAAAGTTAAGAGCAAACAGCTTTCATGTAGACAACTTAAGCTGAGCCTCCTTCTAGAGTCGATGGCCAAGCAAATAATTGCCAAGTGTCAGGCTATGGGGATAGTGCACTCGATTTGAAGATTAAGTGAAATTATTTTTAGAACTCAAGCGAGAATGATTTCCCTGAGAAATGTGTATAAAAATAAAGAGCAGTTATTTACTTGATAAGGGTGCTAAGAGGGATTGGAAAATGTGGAGAATGTTAAGAGTGGCGCTTAAGGAAAAGAAATCGATTGATGATTACTAGCTAATCTTATAAATACCACAACTTGTTCAACTAAGAAATCCCCTCGATTAATACAACAACTATCTTTGCTTTATCTTTATTTTATTGCATTTTAACTGTAGTTTTCAAGATTCCCATCGTTGATTAAATTATGGCATGCATCTTTATCCAGTCCAACATCATTGATTGAATTCCGATGTTGCTCCACAATCTCAGCATAATTGATTAAATTATGATGTGTTTTCTATCCAGGAGTATTGCTATTGATTAGATTCCAGTTTTACGCCTAAAACAAGCTGTGTCATAAATTAAATTCCGGCATAGTTTGAGTTCGAAGCATAGACTATCCAATTGCTACGATATATTTGATAAATATCGCTACGATTTGGATGAAGTAGAGAAGTTGACTCTTCTCAAGAGTAGTGATGTAAAGCCTAACAATGCCTTGGCGGAGCTCAATCTGAGTGTATTTGAATGCAACAAATCCTTTGAGATGGTAGTAGGAGAGATAGTTGAGCTTAATGAAGAAGAATCTCGTGTCATGAAAACACTCCAAGAGGTCCACTAGAAAAGAGAGATGAAGCTCAGACAGCAAACAAAAATAGAGGCCAAATTGAATTCCCAAGTATCGATGCTCCAAGAGTTGAAGAAGAAAGAACATCTCTAGGTGATGGATTGAAAAGTATAGCATAGAATTCGCAAGAATGAGCATATTTTGTAGATGAGTAATCTTGAATCCTGAATATTCCGCCATCTGAATAATATAACATCTTTCTTGTACCCCAAGAAACAATACAATAAATAAAATGAGTTTTTTTTTTTTTTTTTTATCACCTCGCTTCTGATGAAATTCGCGTCATTTATGTCAAGTGGATTCCTATTTCCATGCACCCACATTCGCAGGACATCTGAAACGTGGCAAACAGTTATTGGACTAAACCTATATGTATCTGGCCTCTATACGTTGACGCTCACAACATTTTTATCCATCATGGTCAACTCTTGCTCTTCCGCAATTAGTGCCCAAGCCGCTCTTTGTATTCATCGCTTAAAGAGTCTTTAACCATATGAGGCTCAAGGGCGACTTTCCCTTTCGTTCATAATCACCTTGATACTCAACGTGTTATCTTGGTTCCACATTTCAAGTCGACGCCTCCACCATACACCTTTACCGAGCACTTCACTTGTCATTACAAAGAAATCCCCTTCGTTACATGATTTCTTCTTCATATAGATAGATATTGGATCTATGGAGCAATTACTTAGAAGTACATTTTGTGCATTCTTCCCATCAACCAATCACATATTTGTATGCATGCGTGGTCGTCACCCAACTCTCGCTTCTGCTCATACCTTTCCTTTGACAAACGTTTCTTTTAAGTGGTACAAGAGGTTGAAACGAGAAATGTTGGATGTATAGGAAAAAGCCAAAATTGGAGAAGCGATTTCCTTTAGTTGTATAGCGATCAATCCAGTCGAGTATGGGTTCATTGGGAGTTTTTGCTGCTTTTAGTCTCCATCGACCAATTGTTTCTTCTTGCCAACCGGTCCGGTAACGATTACTCTATTTGATATTTGGCCTTTGACTAGCATCTCTATAGTCAATGACTGTATACTTGTCCAGATTTTTATGGTACTACATTTACTAACCTGTCATTTGATGAATTTATGGACAAATTTGCCAAGTGAACTGGGCTTATTTCCTCTCAAGAGCATGTGGCATTCCTTCTATATTGGCTTTCCCATTATATCTTCTGTTTGCCCACTACTTCTGTGTCTTAGGATTTTGTTGACAATAGCATATGCCCTTTCTAACGGCATTGATCTGGGTCTTGGCCGTATGGCACTCAGTATACCATACAAAGGCCTCACCGATGCACAATCTTCCCTATTTAGTGCTCACCCTACACCATTTTTTGAATCTTTATGGATCGTGCATGGGTGGTTGCACACATACTTTTCTCCATTGTTCTCTGAGGACAAGACCCCTCCAACTCATTAGCATGAGGCGCATAGGATTCCAGCTGAGAATCAATTTGGGCTTAAGAAATTTTGTAGCACATTTCTACCAGCCCCTGAGGGATTCTCTATCTTTGAGTGTTTACTTAGCTACCTGCTTTCTTTGGAAAGCTTTACCTTTTACAGGTTTGGTATCGATTTCTTATATAGCCTTGACTCACTCCATCATGATATGTTAGCATTTTGAATGAGTGTTATTGTCTTTATTGACCTCATGCTGGACTTCCACTTAGAGGAGCAACGTACCTCAAGCTTTGAAGCATATAATCCCCACTCTTGCTCTCACCAATTTAGGTTAACACAAGGTATACCTATGCCAATAGTATATTCCACGAATTTTCCTCCCATCTTAGTTGAACAAAAGACTGCCGCCATATGTTATAATGAGATCACCCAACATATCTTAAAGAGGTTCAAATTCTTTAATTGTTTTAGGGTTCCTCATAATGCTGAAGCTTTTGATCAATGGTGGAAAGACTATAGGACTTTCATCTTTCCTTGTAACCCGGGCTTACTAATGTCAAGAATGATTCAATGTCCGATGGTAATGTTACATCCTTTTAGAAGGTTTCGGATAGCCAACCTGCACTATTTAGATATACCATCGACGTCGGTAGGGAATTCACCTTCACCCAGTGAACACTTTGACTACTCAATGGGTGAATTGCAATTTCCTTACAATACTCATTCTTCGGGTACACTATCTATCAACGGCGTTTATACTTTTGGGATGAGCAATCCCTAGCTGAGAAGACTCTCCCATCCATCGATGATAGCGACATCCAGAGCAAATAGGTCAGGCTATATAATTTGTTGCAAGAAGGGTAAGAGGCCATCTGCGAGACTCCCGAGATTGAGCATGAGATCAAATCTTTGCTTGCATATTTAACCAATTTGCCTTACCCCCTGCTGTGTCATGCATTGGAATTTGCCATTAATGAGTTTTTTACTTCCTTCGACTTTGCCCTGGAAGCTTACAAGACAAATGTGAAGTCCATCAAGGCCATCAAGGAGTGAGAGGAAGCATTATTCTTGAAGGAGAAGGAGCTGGTGCAGTCCTATAAGCTTCTTGAGATGTATCGTGATAACACTAGCATTTCATCATAAGTTCTGGTCAACTTATGCCAATTAATTTCGAAGCTCGAGGCTACATGTAAATCGATGACGCGGACCCTTTCTGATGACCGTGTCCAATAAGACAAGCTCTACAAAGCTAATTGCAACCAAGAATTAAAGCTCCATAACTTCACTTCGGGGCTTCGGCAGCACTTTATGTAACTTTGCAGGCTACACGTTATCCATTTTTATGTTTTCTTTTCCAATGAATAATCACTAATGTATATACCTCTGATGTATGGCTTTCCCTTTGATATGTTGCTTGATGATGTCATCTACTGTGCATCTAATCCATAGCCAATTAGCCATAATATCTTCATTTATGATCCTCCGCAAACAACTCTCACCGTATCTAAGGCATATCTCATGATGATTGGGAACTCAATCTCGGTGAATTGTACCGGCGCTCTGATTCACACTTTGTCTTTGTACTTTTCATCATAATAAAGATTTTAAGACACGTGTAAAACAGTAAATATATATTGCTATTGACTGGCAGCTTCTCATCATCATTTTGCTCCCATAATAACTCCACGCATTACTTGTGACGCTTCACTTTTCATTTGGCCGCGATCTCATACGTTTCCACCATCAACTTTCAACCTTTGAAGTTCCTTTTCTCCATTAATAAACCCTAGTAAGTGTTTGTGAAACGCTTCATCCGTTCAAAATTTGATCGCTGAGAGTGTTAACTAGAGCTGGTTGAAGACTTCCTAACTTCAACACCCATGGCAAACTCCTCTTCCTTTTCCTCTAGCACTGCGTCTTCCAGGGATGCTTGCTTGAACCTCTAGAGGAAGTTGATCGCAAAGCTTGCTCTGACCTTCACATTCTTGATTGACCACCTTACAAAACCTCGGGGAGGTCATCACGCTCGTCTATGATGGCGAGCCTACACACCTTCCTCCCACGCATTGCTTCAGGGAAGACTTCCACGAGTTCCGCCTTTTTTTCTACAAGGCGCTAGCTTGTTTATCAAGAATTGAAGTACCATCTCCTTTTCATAAGTTGGAAGAATAGCTTAAAAGAGGTGTCGACTGTAGTCGACACCTTCAAAAGAGTCGTAATGGGTGGTGCCAGGTCAAGGATGACATCCAAAAGATGATGGAGTGGATACTAGTTTATAGGGACAATGCAGCTAGTGAGTAGCAAGAATACAAGCATTGGGTCCTGACCACACTATGCCTCATGGGATACCCAGTTTGCTGACTATTCTTGAAGAGGATATCGTTATTTGCCAACAGATAATGATGAGCCTTGGAAAGAGGGTCCAGGCATACTAAGATGTCCTGTGGACTTGGATGAGATCAATGCTAGAACAGAATCAATTTTCGAGGGCAAACATCTCAACCATCACCAAGCCACCAAGGAGAATAGGGACATAAAAAGACTCCTGGCTGATTTTGTTTCAAAGTTCAGATGTCACTTAGGCTTAGATAGATAGACCTCCGTCTGTACTATTCTCTTGTAAATATGATGGAAAATGAATGGCATCTTCAACGGATCGATCTTGCATGGTGCAGATCGATCGTGGAAAATAATTTTAAAAAGCTACGTGGAAAATAAAAAATCATTTAAAATGCCACGTTAGCATTTTCTGTTAGATCTGACGGTGTTAACTTTAAGACTCAATTGAATTAATTTAACAAATTTTAGGACTTGATTACATTTTTACAAATTTCAATTACATTTTCGTAACAAATTTTAGGATTTTAATTGCATTTATCTCAAATAAAAAAGAGTTCAAATGTCCGGATATTCTTGTACACACGCCTTGACTGCGTGTACAACTCCAACAGTGCAGTCTGAAAGCTTCTAGAGAAGTCAAAGCGACTACCGCCTTGCCACCTGGGACGACTTCCCCAGTTTTCACACGCGTTCACACGGTATACTCGCTCTTCCTTTGGCGGCTCAAGTTGCCATGAAACTCGAGGGCCTTTTCGCCACTTCAGTTAGCGTAAGCGATTAGGTCATCGCCCGCCCCTCGCTTTTCGTCCTATATGTAAGACCCGCACTCCACCGGACACCGTCATACCAGTCGTCCCGACTCAGCAAGCAACAACAGACTTCCAGAGATGGTGAAGAGAGACAGAGAAGACACGGAGGTCGAAGCCCTGGCTGTGGCCAACAGCTTGATGCTCCTCTCCCGAGTCGGCCAGAGCACCGACTCGAACCACAAATCATGGCCTACAGAGCGGATCTTCGCGTGCAAGACGTGCAACCGCGAGTTCTCATCCTTCCAGGCGCTCGGAGGGCACAGAGCCAGCCACAAGAAGACGAAGCTGATCTCTGGCGACCTCTTACACCTCGGCCACACAGTGGATTCCTTGCTGGACAAGCCGAAGACGCACAAGTGCTTGATATGTGGCCTCGAGTTCCCGCTAGGCCAAGCCCTTGGCGGTCACATGAGGAGGCACAGGGCTGCCATACTGGAGAGCTTGAATGAGGGGGCCGCGGCTGCAAAGCCTGTGCCGGTGTTGAAGAAATCGAACAGCAAGATAGTCACGGGCTTGGATTTGAACTCGTCGCCGATGGAGGACGACTTGACCTTGCGTTTAGGAAAGGTTGCGCCGCCTTTGGCGCTAGATCTCGTTTTGTAGGGCTTAGAGAACGTAGAATGTGTACAGAGCAGTTTTCAGTCGGTGCCTGACCGTTCCTTTTTTTTTTTTCCTTCTTTTTTGTATTCATTGATTGATATTTTGAATCAGAGACTGGGTTTCGCATGGATATTCATTTGTTTCATGCACGCATATTGTATTCGAACGAGATGAGTGAGGGGATGATTCCGTTCTCCAGTTTTCGTGGCGCTGAGTCTTAGATGCCAGCGAGTACGTTTGCGGCTGCACTTTTTCTTGTTGGCCTCTTTGTTTGATCCGAAGATGATTAACATCTGAAGCGTGTGCTCTATGTAACAAATGTTTTAATAGTGTGGCCAACTAAGGAACTGTAATGAAGAAATGAAAAGCCATGGATATAAATGGCTAAAGCACTGAAAACATCAAAATACAAACACCTTTATATCGAGCTGCTAGATATACAATGTAATTTGATGCTACTCGTTATTTGCTTAACCATACTTTTTGATGTTGTGGAAGAATTTATATGATGTCCACCATGGGTGATCTGAATGTTCTAGACAATGCAAAAACCATTAAGTTCTAGAAGTTAGAGACGGCTAAAGAGGAGATGGACAAAAATATTCTTTAGCGATTTTAGATAATATAGCATTTCAACTTGGAAAAGCAAAAGATGATAAAATGACATAGCAACAATTATATGAGAACAAAAAAAAAATCTTATCCACACCTTTTTAGGTGAGGCTTTTAATATTTGAATCTCCAATGTTAGTTCAAGTGTCATAATCTGTTGAAGAGATTTTGTAAGGTATGCTTTGTAGGCTTAGTTAATGGGTTGAAAAATGAAATGACTCGTTAACTAAAAGATTTTTTCATTGTGGGGTTTGAAACTAGTAATCATTTTGACATCTTTACCAATCTTCTCCTTCACAAGGGATTGTCTTCTCGTGTAGATGCTAAAGGTGAGCGATTCTAGATTTTGTATAGGTTTCACTAGAATCTAAAACCTATCTATTAGAAGAAAGTTGCGCATTTTTTGAAACCTGAAATCTACCTTGTATACCTTGAAGCCTAGAACTTATCTTATCACAAATATCATAGGTTCTGGAGTTGATTTCAAGATATACCCAAGTTCCACCTATATCATTAATTTGAATGATTATACTGAATTATCACATTCTTTAATAACCATCATTTATTGTCATAATTCATTGATAAGAACTTAAATTTAGACACGCGAAGAATATGAAACATTAATAAAATAAAAGTATCAATCATAAGATTGAAGCTTAGACTAGTGGTTCCTGATTATATGTAAAATTATTGAAAATTATTCTGACATGACATGCATTTTAAATTAAATGACCCTAATCATGCAATCACTAAATGACATAGAAATTATGACATGAAAATATGATGACGTGGTAATGACATGAAATTGATGCAACAATGATGACTTGGCAATGACATGGCATGAGATGACATAGCAACAATGATGACCTACTTAGTGATAACATGAAATTGATGCAACTAGTTCTGTATGACATTTTTATGCTTTGTGGTTTTCTTTAGAGCTAAAATATGAAAATACTTAAAATATATGATTAGCTAACTCAAATTTATGAAATAATTTATATTAAATCCTATTCTATATTAGATAATTTTCTAATTTTTTTGGTCTGTAATTTTCTAATAAACTACATGGTTCCTAAATATGAGTGCAATCTATCCTATTATGCAATGCAATTTTTTGTATTTTCAAAGTAGAAAAAATTTCTTAAATAAACATATGCAATATAATATGCCCATATAAACCATATATTGACCCTATCCAAATTTGGAAACAAAGGCAATTGGAATAATAAAAAATCCAATCTTACATCTCGCAACTTGAAATTTTGATTATTAAGATTTTCAACACAAGAATTTTTCTAATTGGGCATGCCTAAAAATCTCAAGAATATCATGTTAGATTTCTTTTTTTCTTTTTTTGGTTGGTCGGTCCTTTTCTACTTCTATTTTAACCCTCATTCTCAGACTTTTTGCTTTGCCTCTTTGCAGGGCATGGGAGTCAAAACCCATACTTGAAATTAAATTCGTCCCCACCCCAACCTCCTGAAAATGTGAAGATTTGAACCCCCACCTCCTCATTTCATGTTGGAAGGATGGCCAATTAGGCAATTTGAAAATTCAATTAAGCAAAAGAATTAGGAAACTATTTATATCGGTGTGGACTCACCGGGGGTGCTCTTGAAGGACATGTTGGAGGCTCCCTCGATGGTGCTTCGTTTGTTGACTGGGAGACCGCCTGAAAACAACAAATTGCTCCTCCACTTGTTTTCTTTTCTCTTTTACCACTCTTCCACTTTCTCGTAAGACCCACCTCTTTGACCCTTGACTCCATTTGGATTCTGTGCTGCGTGTCCCTCCCTTTTTGGCTCTTCCCGTGGAGCTGAGAGAGAGAGAGGGACCAATCAGGTGTGTGAGCTTCAGTGTGGTGTGGTCAAGCTCGAGATGTCAGAATAGAGACGTCCCCAGAATCACGGGAAGTGATCAAGGCACGACAGTGTGGCGGCGTACGCGGTGGTTGGACGGGTGGGCATCATCTGAACTCGTCGGGATTAATAATGCTGTCGAGAATTGATGGGCATATATATTGGTCTCCGGGAAACCTGCAAAAACAAGTTCAGATGCAGTAGAGAGATAGATTGAGCACGGCAAGGATTCGTTGGACACGGCGCTGAAAGCAGCTGGAGGTTGTTTAGACGTGATCGAAAGCTGCTGGTGTTGTGGAATCGATGCGGGAGGATCATCAGGAAACCTGAAGGCTGCCTGGATGTCGCTAGAAGATGGCGGTTGGACTGAAGACTGGAGTTGCCAGAGTCACCTAAACCAGCAAGCAAAATTCGGCAAAGGCGCGGTGACTGGTGCAGGTCACGACGGCAGGACTGGTGTGGGCACCTATAGACGTTGAGGGACGCTTGAGGAACTGGACGAAAGCACCAGAAAGTCTGCAAAAACGCTGGGATTGCAGGAAACTCGCTGGGTCCACCTAGACGTATAACGCTATTGCATTAAAAGACATTCTCCACCAGGAGTGAGTGGTTATAAATTCCTTATAGGTTCCACCGAAAGCTGAAACTTATCTATTAGAACAAGTTTCTCATTTTTTTGAAACCTAAAATCTATCCACTTGAATAAGTTTCTCATTTTTTTGGAACCTAGAACTATTTTGTATATCCTGAAATCTGGAACCTACCTATCACAGCTTCTAAGATTTACTCAGGTTCCACCTATAATATTAATCAAACGACTATTGTGAATCGATTTTAATGATTATCACTTGTTACAATTCACTAATCATAACTTATATTTAGACATAAGAAAAATATGAAAAATTAATAAAGTAAAAGCCTCAGTCTTCAAATGGAACTTTATATTAGTGGTTCTAGATTATACACTCGTCATCAAATGCCAAAGAATACTGCAGGATTGTGCGAAGATATAGATCGAGTAAAATACAAAAACTTGTTTGAGATTCTATATCCTAGAAATTAGTATCTATCCCTTGAAACATGTTTCCCAATTTTTGAAATCCGGAACCTACCCTATATGTATTGGAACCTGAACTAGATAGGTCTCCATTGGTTCATCTTCAATTTCAGGTTCTATTTTGGAACTATGCTCACGCCCATTCTCCACTAGTTTTATTATCCTATTGCCACCATACGTGGGTGGTTCAATAAGTTGAATCCAGCATAAGTGGGAATTAAGAGTTAGAGGTCCTCTACATGACAAATGAAAAGCAAATTGAGGACTTCCTCTAGACGCAAGAACGAGGTGGAATTCCCCATACGAGATGTTGAAGAAGCCACGCAATGAGATGAGTGCGCCGACGCCGTACTCTACTATTCATGGTGGAAGCTGCTGGTCTCTTACCATTCACGCTACGAGATTGGAGATTTACTAAAGTGTTGGGGGACTTCTTGCGTGTTTTCAATAATGCAATTTATGCTTTGTGTTGAATGATCTCGGACACGTGTGAATTTGGAAGCAAGTGAGCCTTACATTCAATTTTTATAGCAACGGACTATTTAATCGCAAGTTTGTCTATTGAATAAGTGCGGTGACGTTATGACTTATCCTTCCCGTTCCCCGCTATTTCATCCATTCGCCTGGCTGCTGTCGTGTGATGTCTCTGATGACTCGCTCCCACCGCTAGACGCTGCGATTCCGTGGCGACAGTATTGTCCACGTTCTTTTGTAGCAGTGAGTCAACACCTTCCCAGTACCCCGCACTAGTATGGACCGCCTTTTGGGGTTTTTAGCCACTTCATTAGCTTTTTTATATCGCTGTGTTCTTAGGTTTTGGCCTCGGATGCCCATCATACTTTCTCCGCGTCCTTCCAAAATACATTGGTCAGCTCATCCCATTACAACGGGTGAGAAATATCGGCCTAGTTTCATGTGCCTTAATGTATTTCACTGGAATCAATGGGTGAGAAGTAGGGCGTGCTAGTACATTTAAATATTAAATTACGCTTTCATTAAGCCTGAGTTTTTAGAATAATTAATAGTAATCTCGTAAAATTTTACATGATTTTAAACTAGAAAGTCTTGGATTCAAAATTGTCCAAATCCCTTACTTCTCCCTCTTAATATATTTCCACGAGCAGATTTAAATCAATATCCAACCTATTTGCAGGAGTTAAATTTCCTCAAATATCAGAATAGAGGGTCTTCGGAGCCGTAGGAATTGCTCACACAAATTTCCATGGAATAAAAAAGAGTTCAAACGTCCGGATATTCTCGTGCACACGCTTTGACGGTGTGTACAACTCCGACAGTGCAGGCAACAAGCTTCCAGAAAAGTCAAAGCGAGTACCGCCTCGCTCACCTGTGACGACTTTTCCAGTTTTCACACGCGTTCACACGATGTCCTCGCTCTCCCTTTGGCGGCTCACGTTGCCGTGTTTGCCCTTCATATTCACGCATAGGCGCCACGATATCACCGTCCTGCCTACTTATTCCGCAAGAAACTCGAGGGCCTTTTTGTCAATCCAGTTAGCGTAAGCGAGTAGGTCATCATCGCTCGCCCCTCGCTTCTCGTCCTATGTATAAAACTCCCACTCCGCCGCACGCTGTCATACCATTCATCCCGACTCAGCAGCGAAAGAAGAAGAAAGAAGAAACCAGAAAAATCAGACACTTCCATTTCACATTCTCTGCTACAGAATTCCAGAGATGGTGAAGAGAGACAGAGAAGACACGGAGGTCGAAGCCCTGGCCGTGGCCAACAGCTTGATGCTCCTCTCCCGAGTCGGCCAGAGCACCGACTCAAACCGCCAATCGCGGCCTACAGAGCGGATGTTCGCGTGCAAGACGTGCAACCGCGAGTTCTCATCCTCCCAGGCGCTCGGAGGGCACAGAGCCAGCCACAAGAAGCCGAAGCTGATCTCTGGCGACCTCTTGCGCCTTGGCCACGAAGTGGATTCCTCGCAAGCCAAGCCGAAGACGCATGAGTGCTCGATATGCGGCCTCGATTTCCCGATCGGCCAAGCCCTAGGTGGTCACATGAGGAGGCACAGGGCCGCCATGCTGGAGAGCTTGGCGGCAGCAGCCGCAAAGCCTGTGCCGGTGTTGAAGAAATCGAACAGCAAGAGAGTCACGGGCTTGGATTTGAACTCGTCGCCGATGGAGGACGACTTGACCTTGTGTTTAGGAAAGGTTGCGCCGCCTTTGGTGCTAGATCTCGTTTTGTAGGGCTTAGAGAACGTAGATTGTGTACAGAGCAGTTTTTAGTCCGTGCCTGACCGTTCCTTCATTTTTCCTTCTTTTTTGTATTTATTGATTAATATTTTGAATCAGAGAATGTATTTCGCATGGATATTGATTTGTTTCATGAACGCAAATTGTATTTGAACGAGATGAGGGAGACGATGGTTACGTTCTGCAGTTCTCGTGGTGCTGAGGTCTAAGATGCCTGCGAGTACGATTGCGGCCGCACTTTTCGCTGGTCAACCTCTTTGTTTGTTCCGAAGATGATTAATATCTGAAGTGCGTGCTTTATGTAACAAATGTTTTCAATAGTGTGGCCAGCTAAGGAACAGTAAGGAAGAAATGAAAAGCCTAAGATATAAGAGCACATTTGGTAACGCTCCTCTTCCCGAAAATAATTTCTGATAAAAAATTATTCTTTTTTATTCTATTAGAACACTTTCTAAGCATTTTAAACTGTTTGGCAATTGTCCAAAATTTCAATTGTCGAAATAAATTGCGTTTGGCACCATCATCAAAATTTTTACTTCAAATAATTTTCTTTTCATTTTTAAATAATTTTATTAATTTTTTTTTCCCTTTATTTCTCTTCTTCTTCTTCTTCTTCTTCTTCTTCTTCTTCTTCTTCTTCTTCAAGGTTGCCGATCGACCTTGGGATGATTGGCGACCAGCCAAATTAGGGTCGGCAACCTCATTGGAGTGTCATCGGTCCTCGGTGAGGCCGTGCCTTGTCGACCAAGCCTCGCCCAACTACCGGTGTGGCTCGACCAAGCCATGGCTAGGCAAGTAGCCTCACCCAGATTTGGCGAGGTTGAGCCCGCTGGCCGTTGGGCGAGCTCGACCTCACCAAATCTGGGCGAGGCTCGAACTCGCCCAACCACGACTCCACCAAGCCTCACTAGTGGCCGGGGAGGCTTGGGTGAGGCCCACTGGCCACCGGCTAGGCTCGGCCTCGCCGGTGGCTAGGCAAGCTCGCCGGATCCGTTGCCGGCGACCGGCAGCGGCAGTGGAGGGCGACAGCAATTGTGACAATTGAAGAAGAAGAGAGAGGGAAGAAGAACAAGAAGAAAGAAGACAAAATAGAAAAAAATAGATTGGCTTAATTATGGAATTGTTTCAAGGAACAAAGAATCAACTTTTTTTTTATTTCTCGATTCTACTCCAAATCTATTCCCGAAAACAAAAAAATTACCAAATGAATTTCTATTCCAAATCTACTCCCGAGAACAAAAGAGTAAAAATTTTCATTATTTGGCAAGTTGCTAAACAGACCCTAAATGGCCGAAGCACTGAAAACATCAAAATCCAAAAACCTTTATGAAGCTGCTAGATATACGATGTAATTTGATGCTACTTGTTATTTGCTTGATTATACCTATTGATGTTACGGAAGAATTTGAATGGTGTCCACTATTGGGGATATGAATGCTCTAGATAATGCAAAAACCATTAAGTTTTGGAAGTTAGAAATAGCTATAGAGGAGATGGACAAAAATATTCATTAGCGATTTTAGATAATATAGTATTTCAACTTGCAAAAGTTAAAGATGATAAAATGACATAGCAACAATTATATGAGATAAAAATGAGAAAAGTACCAAAAAAGTCCTAAACCTATTGCATTGATATTAATTCAGTCGTAAACCTTTTAATTGAACTAATTTAGTCCTAAATCTTTCTACATTGTTACCAATTCAGTCTATCCAACCAACTTAGGCTAGAAATTGCTGATGTGGACGACGATTGTCTAACGTGGCACAATCGATATTGACATAGACAATTTTAATAATATTTTAACAATTTTTTGAATTTATTGAATTTTTAAATACTTTTTTGATTTTTTTTCCTTCTCCCTTTCTCTTCCTTTTCCTTTTCTTTTCGGTGGCGGTGTCAGCCATCAACTACATCCATGGCCGATGAGGGCTAGCCTTGTTAGGACTAGAATTAGCACCTAGAGGGGGGTGAATAGGTGATTAAAGCAATTTCAACAATTTAATCCGAATGAGAGATTAAAGAATTAAAACCAACAATCACAGCAGATGAAAGTAATAAAAGATAAAAGGATTAGGGATAGAGAATCAAGACTCAGATTTATAGTGATTCGGCTTAGACCAAGCCTACGTCCACTCTCCCGCACGGACAGCCCTTCGGCTGGATTTCAGTAAGAATAAAAAGAGTGATTACAGTCTCACGCTCTTGAGTCCACAGTGTAGAAGCTCTACTACACTTCCTCAAGGTCTC
Source organism: Eucalyptus cloeziana (assembly GCA_014182715.1). Taxonomy (NCBI): domain Eukaryota; kingdom Viridiplantae; phylum Streptophyta; class Magnoliopsida; order Myrtales; family Myrtaceae; genus Eucalyptus; species Eucalyptus cloeziana. The sequence continues at coordinate 33,372,052 of CM024635.1, read as the reverse complement.
ACCACAATATGATCTCTCTTTTGATTACATATAACGCTCGAAGAATAAGATCACAAAATAGAAAAGGAGATTCAGACTTTGGAATTCTTCTATCGGCACCCTTCAACAAGCTGGAGCATCTCTCTTATATACTTCTTCATGCCTTCATTACCGTTGGCACCTTCCAAAGAAGTTCTTCCAATCAACCCGTTGGACAGAATCAATTTAGAGAGATCTCGAGCTCTTTAAGGTAAGTGTTGATAGCCCATCAATCCTGCTCACCCATACAATCAGGATCTTGGTTTCCATAAGTAGATCCTTCCAAATATAAGTTGCGAAATCTTTAGAGAATCTATACATATTCAAATACAAAAATAAGATCTTCTAGTGTTGTATCCAGTAGAAAGATATTCTCTAGCCGTTAGAGTAAAAACCATATAAGATCAGAATAGAAGTTGGTCTGGAGACTGTCCATAAGGGTAGACTTTGAAACTTGAGTCTTGCTAGCTTCAGACTTTGTCAGTAGAGTCTGTAAATCTTCATACTTTGATCTTCAGACTTTAACAGTAGAGTCTATAAGTCTTCAGACTAGACTGAGGAAAATGTTTTGTCAACTTCAAAATACCTTAAGAGAATTTATCCAACAAGCCTCACTTGGGTGAGGTCTCATTTGTTGGCCACAGGCGAGGATTAGCCTTGTCGAGCCGAGGGTGAGTGCCCAAGCGAGCGATTGAGGGTGCGGCTATGGCTGTGACTGTGCCTGTTGTTGCTATTACCGAGGGTAATGAGGCAAATGAGGGGATGAGATATGAGGGAGAGGAGTGAGAGAGTGGTGATTGGGACTGTTTTTAGGATTCCGTGATGGATTTTGGGAAATTGACACCATTGAGGCCAATGGATCCATTGGGTTTGGAGATTGAGGCTTCAACGATGAGGTTGGGTCATTCACCATGGCTCAAGTGTGTCGGTGGTGACTCGCTATGGTTCGCTGACCCTCACCTAGGCCAGGGTGAGGCTCGTTAGGCTTCGCCCTTGTCGAGGCGAGGCCGAGCAAGGCCGACCCTTGCTCAAGTGAGGCGTGGCAAGGCCGCTAGCCACTCTAGCCTAAGTGAGAGTCAGCCTTGCTAGATCTGGTGAGGGGGTCTTGCGTGGCCATGTGGGCGTGCCTAAACAGCTAGCGCTCGCCCTCAGCCTGATGAGGCCGACCCTTGTTGGCCATGGTTGTGGCTGGCACTAGTCACAAGAAAAAGAAAAGCAAGAGAAGGGAAAGGAAAAAAAAAATGAAAAAAAAATCAATAAATTATTTTAAAAATTCAATAAATTCAAAAAAATTATTAAAAATAATATCATCAATGTTGGACTCGCCACGTCGGCCAGCCAAAGTCCACGTTAACAATTTTCAGCTTAAATTGGCAGGATGAACTGAATTAATATCAATGTGAAAAGGTTTAGGATTAAATTAGTCGAATTAAAAGGTTTATGACTAAATTTATACCAATCTTATCCGTTTATTTTTGGGTGAGGCTTTTAATATTTGAATCTCTTATGTTAATTCAAGTGTCACAATCTACCAAAAAGATTTTATAAGGTACATTTTGTAAGCTTAGTTAATGGGTTGAAAAACAAAAGGATCATTTGCTCAAAGATTTTTTCATTGTAGGGTTGGAAGATAGTAATCATTTTTGGCATCATTACCAATCTTCTCCTTCACCGGGGATTGTCTTCTCATGTAGATGCCAAGGTTGAGCAATTCTAGATTCTGCACAAATTCTATTTGAACTTGGAACTTACCCTTAGAACTTTGGAACTTGAAATCTATCTTGCATATCCTGTAACCTAAAACTTACCCTATCACAGGTTCCAGAATCGATTCCAAGATATACCCAAGTTCCACCTATATAATTAATTTGTGATTATACTAAATTATCATTTTTTTTTAATGACCACCACTTATTGTTATAATACACTGATCACAACTTATATTTATACACATGAAGAATATGAAACATTAACAAAATAAAAGTGTCATACATTTAGATTGAAGCTTAGACTAGTGGTTTTAAATTATACAATCATCATCGGACATTATGAAATACGATTGCATGAAGACATAGATTAAAAAAAAAAAAAAAAACACACACGCACAAAAGCTTATTCTAAGTTCTAAGTTTTAGGTTCCAAGTTCTACTTAGTTGGAACCCGGAACCTACCTACAAGGTTTAATTTTTGTAACTCATTACCTATCTTGCATACTTTGAAACTTGAAATTAGACAAATTCCCACTAATCCGGTTCTTCAATTCTAGATTCAATCCTAGAACCGTACCCCTAATAGATGCTCTATTGGCTATGAGAATCCAACACTTGCCTTTTGCAATTGGGGAGATCATTGCTTCTCCGTTGGGGAAGATTTTTACAGGCTTGGCCTTCGTCAACATCTTTCATTCTTTTTCAATAATTGGGCCTTTGTCCAATTTTTTTTCTGTGAATTTTTATTTTTATTTTTTCAATACATTTTTCAGTACACTCATGGACTAGTCAAACTTGGGCTTTATGGTGCCATAAGCTCTTGAAAGATTCAACGTTTCTAGACTCTCAAGGTCTTCATCTTCGGTCCATGCTGCCTCAATGCGGTGACTCAAGTACTCTGCCCCAATGTAGGGAAAGATAATCAATTGGGTTTAAAGATGAATTTGTGAGGTCAATTGAGCTATGTAATGGATAAAAGTGCATATGATAGCGAAAAAAATACTATTCACCATCATAAGGCAATTGAATTTTTGTCTGAGTTCATCTGCAATAAGGCATTTGAAGATTTTTGCAAGTGAGAAAAAGAAAGTTTTAGCCATTTTTCTCACCTCGTAACATCAACTTTAACTAAATTTTGCCCCAACATTGGGTGGTTCTTGATGGGGTTAAGTCAAAAGAAATTCTCCAAATTATTTAGGTTCAAAGGGTTAAAGAATGGATTAATTGCACTGTTTAAGATAGAGAAGTGAAATGCCTCTCTCCCAAAGACATAGCATGGACTCTTCCAAACCCATACCAAATATAACTTTTGGCTTTTGATTTAATTAGCTTAATATGTTAATCAGTTTATTCAAGAGTCACTACTAATCACTTATCGGTATCGCCACTAATCAACTTGGGAGAGCACTTTATTTATGTGATCCAAAGATTCATGGATATGAGGATTTTGTTATGCTAGATTAATCTTACGTCATTTCAATGTCTTTCCTCTTTATTTCAAAAATATTTTGTACGCACTGTTGGCTAGTTTGGGTTCTAAGCCACTAACATGCAATGGGTAATCATGTGGGTGCATAATTAACAAATCAAAGTAATAAATAAATACTAGATATATAACAAACACAAATACCTTAAGCAAGCAAAATCATAACATTGTGCAATTTTAATTAACTCTTTTTTTCGCTTTTTATTGTTTATGGAAACTAAACAATGCATGAGATGTAATTTTAATTGAAGTTATGGTCGTGTGACTAACTTGACATGACATGTGATATGCAATTTATATAAATGTTATAATTCTATCTATAAGTAACATTATTGAAAATTATTCTAACATGACATGCATTTTAAATTAAATGACCCTAATCATGCCATCACTAAATACCGTAGAAATTATGAGATGAAAATATGATGACGTGGCATAAAGGACATCACATGAGTGATGTGTGGCATGAGATGGATGATGTGGTAATGACACGAAATTTATGCAGCAATAATGACGTGGCAATAACATGGCATGAGATGACATAGCAACAATGATGACGTGGTAAGTGGTAATATGAAATTGATGCAACCATTTCTATATGACATTTTTATGCTTTGTGGTTTTCTTTAAAGCTAAAATATGAAAATACTTAAAATATGTGATTACCTAATTCAAATTTACAAAATAATTTATATTAAATCCTATTTTATATCAGATAACTTTATAATTTTTTTGGTCAGTAATTTTCTGATTAACTACATGGTTCCTAAATATGAGTGCATTCTATCCAATTATGCAATGCAATTTTTTTGTATTTCCAAAGTAGAAAAAATTTCTTAAATAAAAATATGCAATATAATATGGCCATATAAACCATATATTCACCCTATCCAAATTAGGAAACAAAGGCAATCGGAATAATTAAAATTCCAATCTTATGTCTTACAACTCCAAATTTTGATTATTAAGATTCTTTATACGGGAATTTTTTTAATTGGGGCATGCCTAAAAATCTCAAGAATTTCATGTTAGATTTCATCAATTCAAAATTAGGCAATTTGAATATTCAACTAAGCAAAAGAATTAGGAAACTATTTAGATCGGTGTGGACTCCCCGGGGGTGCTCTCGAAGGACACGTTGGAGGCTACCTCGGTGGTGCTTGGTTTGTTGACTGGAAGACTGCCTGAAAACAACAAATTGCTCCTCCACTTGTTTTCTTTTCTCTTTTATCACTCTTCCACTTTCTCGTAAGACCCACCTCTTTGACCCTTGACTCGATTTGGATTTTGTGCTGCGTGTTCCTCCCTTTTAGGCTCTTCCCCTGGTGATGAGAGTGAGAGAGGGACCAATCAGGTATGTAAGCTTCATTGTGGTGTGGTCAAGCTCGAGATGTCAGAATAGAGATGTCCCCAGAATCATGGGAAGTGATCAAGGCACGACGGTGTGGCAGCGTACGCGGTGGTTGGACGGGTGGGCATTGTCGGAATTAATAATGCCGTCGAGAATTGATGGGCGTATATATTGGTCTCTGTTTAACCTGCAAAAACAAGTGCAGATGCAGCAGAGAGATAGATTGAGCACGGCAAGGATTCGTTAGACGCGGCGCTGAAAGCAGCTGGCCGAACGTTCACCTGAAAGTTGTTTGGACGTGACCGAAAGCTGCTGGTGTTGTGGAATCGATGCAGGAGGATCATCAGGAAACCTGAAGACTGCCTGGACGTCTCTGGAAGACCAGCGGTTGGACTGAAGACTGGAGTTGCTGGAGTCGCCTAAACCAGCAAGGAAAACTCGGCAAAAGGCTCGGTGACTGGTGCTGGTCACGACGGCAGGACCGGTGTGGGCACCTATGGACGTTGAGAGACCCTTCGGGAACTGGACGAAAGCACCAGAAGGTCTGGAAAAACGTCGTGGTCGCAGGAAACTCGCTGGGTCCGCCAGTATAACTAACGCTTATAACACTATTGCATTAACTTGTGCATGTAAGACATTCTCCACTAGGGATGAATGGTTACAGGTTCTTTATATGTTTCACCGGAGCCTAAAACCTACCTATTAAAACAAGTTTCATATTTTTTGGAACGTAAAGCCTATCTATATGGACAAGTTTCTCATTTTGTTAGAACCTAGAACTACTTTGCATATCCTGAAATCTGAAACCTACCTTATCACAACTTCTAAGGTCTACTTGGATTCCACCTATATTATTAATTGAATAATTATTGTAAATCATTTTTAATGACTGCCACTTATTATTACAATCCATTGATCACAACTTATATTTAGACACACGAAAAATATGAAAAATTAACAAAGTAAAAGTCTCAATCTTAAAATTGAAGTTTATATTAGTGGTTCCATATTATATACTCATTATCGAATGCCAAGGAATACCGCAAGATCATGCAAAGATAGAAATCAAGAAAAATACAAAAAATTGTTCCAGGTTTTATATTCTAGAAATTGGTATCTATCTGTCGAAACAGATTCCCCAATTTTTGAAATATGGAACCTATCTTATATGCATTGAAACATGAATTGGATAGGTCTCCATTGATCCATCTACGATTTTATGTTTTACTCTAAAACCATGCTCACACATTTTCCACTAGTTTTATTATTCTATTGCCACCATACATGAGTGGGTTCAATACGATGAATCTAGCATAAGTGGGAATCAAGAGTTAGGGGTCCTCTACATGACACAAGGCAAATTGAGGACTTTCTCCATACGCAGGAACAAGGTGGAATTCCTTATGCAAGATGTTAAAGAAGCCATGCGATGAGATGAGTGTGCCGACGCTGCACTCAACCACTCATGGCGGAAGATGTTGGTCTCTTACCGTTCGCGTTACGAGATTGGAGATTTGCTAAAGTGTTGAGGGACTTCTTGCGTGTTTTCAATAATGTAATCCATGCTTTGCGTTGAATGATCTACGTGGGAATTTGGAAGCAAGTGAACCTTACATTCAATTTTTGAGGCAACGGACTATTCAATCGCAGATTTGTCCATTGAATAAGTGCCGTGACGTCACGACTTACGCTCCGCGTTCCCCTTTATTTCGTCGATTTTCCTGGCTGTTGTCGTGTGACGTCTCTGATGACTCGCTCCCACCGCTAAACGCTGCGATTCCATAGCGACAACATTGTCCATTTTCTTTCGTAGCGCGTGAGTCAACTCCTTCCCAGTACCCCAACACTAGTATGGACGACCTTTTGGGGTTTTTAGCTGCTTCAATAGCTTTCTTATATCACCGTGTTCTTAGGCCTTGGCCTCGGATGCCCATCATACTTTCTCCACGTCCTTCCTAAATATTGGCCTAGTTTCATGTTCCTTAATATATTTCACCGGAATCAATGGATGAGAAGTATAGTGCATTAATATATTTAAATATTAAATCACACTTTCATTTAATTACTTGGATTTTTAGAATAAGTAGTAGTGATCTCGCAAAAGTTAACGTGATTTTATAATACAAAGTCATGAATTCAAAATTATCCAGATCTCTCATTTCTCTCTCATAATATATTTCCACGAGTTGATTTAGATCAAAATCCAACCGGGAGTTAAATTTCCGCAAAATATTAGACTAGAAGGTTTTCGGAACGGTTGGAACTTGGAATTGCAGTCGCAAATTTCTATGGAATGAAAAAGAGTTCAAATGTCCGGATATTCCTGTACACGCGCCTTGACTGCGCGTACAACTCCGACTGTGCAGGCGATAAGCTTCTAGAAAAGTCAAAGCAAGTGCCGCCTCGCTCACTCGCTCGCGTGTGACGACTTCCCCAGTTTTCACACGCGTTCACACGATATCCTCGTCAGTCCAGTTAGCGTAAGCGATTAGGTCATCGCTCGCCCATCGCTTCTCGTCCTATATATAAGACTCGCACTCCACCGCTGGCTTTCATCCCGACTCAGCAAGCAAAAGAAGAAACCAGAAGAAATCAGGCACTTCAATTTCACATTCTCTACTACAGAATACCAGAGATGGTGAAGAGAGACAGAGAGGACATGGAGGTCGAAGCCCTGGCCGTGGCCAACAGCTTGATGCTCCTCTCCCGAGTCGGCCAGAGCACCGACTCAAACCGCCAATCGCGGCCTACAGAGCGGATGTTCGCTTGCAAGACGTGCAACCGCGAGTTCTCCTCCTTCCAGGCGCTCGGAGGGCACAGAGCCAGCCACAAGAAGCCGAAGCTGATCTCCGGCGACCTCTTGTGCCTCGGCCGCACGGCAGATTCCTCACCGGCCAAGCCGAAGACGCACGAGTGCTCAATATGCGGCCTCGATTTCCCGATTGGCCAAGCCCTTGGCGGTCACATGAGGAGGCACAGGGCCGCCATGCTGAAGAGCTTGGCGGCGGCGGCCGCAAAGCCTGTGCCGGTGTTGAAGAAATCGAACAGCAAGAGAGTCACGGGCTTGGATTTGAACTCGTTGCCGATGGAGGACGACTTAACCTTGCGTTTAGGAAAGGTTGCGCCGCCTTTAGTGCCAGATCTCGTTTTGTAGAGAACGTAGATTGTGTACAGAGCAGTTTTTTGTCGGTGCCTGACCGTTCCTTTTTTTCCTTCTTTTTTGTATTCATTGATTGATATTTTGAGTCAGAGACTGTGTTTCGCATGGATATTCATTTGTAATTTGATGCTACTCGTGCTTAACTGTACTTGTTGATATTGTGGAAGAGCCTGTCCACGACGGGTGATTTGCTTAACCATTAAGTTATAGAAGTTAGAAATGGCTAAAGAGGAGATAGACAAAAATATCCTTTAGCGATTTTAGATAATCTAGTATTTCAACTTGGAAAAATCAAAAGATGATAAAATGACACAGCAATAATGATATAAGATAAAAATAATTTTATCTATACTTTTTGGGTGAGGCTCTTAATATTTGAATCAACTATATTACTTCAAGTGTCATAATCCGCTAAGGAGATTTTGTAAGGTACGGTTAGCTCAAAGGTTTTTTCATTGTAGGGTCCATAGCTGGTAATCATTTTGGCATTGTTATCAATCTTCTCCTTCATTGGGGATTGTCTTCTCGTGTAGATGCCAAGGGTGATCGGTTTCAGGTTTCGTGCAAGTTTCGCTTGGAATCTAGAACCTATCCGTTAGAATAAGTTCCTCATCTTTTAGAACCTATAACCTACTCGCATACCCTAAAATCTAGAACATACTTTATCACAAGTTCCAAGATCTACTCAAATTCTACCTATATTAATAATTAAATAATTACAGTGAATTATCAACTTTTTAATGACTATCATTATTACTATAATCTATTAATCACAACTTATATTTGGACACGTGAAGAATATGAAATATTAACAAATAAAAGTCTCGGTCATAAAATTAAAGTATAGACTAGTAGTGATTCCAAATTATATACTCATCATCGGACGCCATGGAATAGGATCACGCGAAGACATAAATAAACACACACACACAAAACTTGTTCCAAGTTCTAAGTTTTAGGTTCTACCGACCTAGAACTTAGAACTTACCTGTCAAAACGGGTTTCCTAATTTTTGGAATCTGGAACCTACCTTGTGCACCTTGGAACCTAGATAGAACTTAGAACCTACCTGTCAAGACAAGTTTCCTAATTTTTGGAATCTGGAACCTACCTTGCATAACTTGGAATCCGGTACCGGACATATTCCCACTAATCTTCTTCAGTTTCAAGTTCTATCCTGAAATCATACTCAACCCCGATAGATGCTCTATTGGCTATGAGAATCCAACACTTGCTTTTTGCAATTGGGGAGATCACTACTTCTCCGATGGGGATGATTTTTACAAACTTGGCCTTTGAGCACATCCTTCATTCTTTTCCAAGCATTTTGCCGATCTTTTTTGTTTTTGAATTTCTTTTTTTGATTTTTTAACGCATTTTTTCAGTGTACTCAATGACTAGTCAAACTTAGACTTTTACGATGCCATAAGCTCTTGAACAATTCGACATTTCTAGACCCTCAGAGTCTTCATCTTTAGTCGACACTTTGGACCATGTTGTCTCAATGCGATAACTCTACTACTCTGCCTTAGTGTGGGGAATGATCACCAATTGGGTTTAAATATGAATTTGCAGGATCAATTGAGCTATGCAATGGATAAAAGTATATATGATAGTGAAAGAAATGTTCTTCTTCATCATAAGGCAATTAAATTTTCATTTGAGTTCATCTGCAATAAGGCATTTGAAGATTTATGCAAGTGAGAAAAAGAAAGTTTTATTTATTTTTCTCACCTTGTAATGTCAACTTTAACGAAATTCTACCTCAATGTGAGGTAGTTCTTGACAAGGTTAAGTCCAAAGAAACTCTCCAAATTATTTAGGCTCAAAAGGGTTAAACAATGGATTACTACACTATTTAAGATAGAGAAGTGAAATTAGGGTTGATCAATTCCCAGGCAGTTCGATTCCTACTTGAAACTGGGGACCGGACTTGTTCCCCATTTTCAAACTCGAGGATCAGACCGAAAGAAGTTGGAACCGAATGAAACTAGACCAATTGTTCAATTTGGTTCCCAAGCGGTCCAATGGAACCAATTGCATGTGTTTTAAACACATGTTCCCACGTGCAAAAAAATCTAACTCTACTTGTGTGAGCATCGATCACACTTCATATATTTCACGCTCAATCTTGGCTAAGAAGGCCGTTGACAACACATTTAAAGGTGTTGCCTGGCTTGGATTTTATAGACAATATCTCTTATACTCTCTAAGTGTTTGCTCGATGTGGAGCTCTTGAAGGCTTGAAGGGCCTTGTCTCTTGTAGGTGAGGGAGGGGGTGGGCGAGGGAGGGAGAGAAAGAGAGAGAGGGTGAAGAACAAGGGTGTGGCTCTTGAAGCCATAGTACCATATCAAGTGGAAAAAGAAACTAATAAGTAGGGTTCCTCTTCAAATAGTGAGGAACGAGGAAGGGTTTCGGTGGTCTCTTGGCCACATGTGAGATTGTGTCTCAAAAGTACCAAGGAAGGCCTTGAATTATAGCACTTTTCCATTTCATGAAGATTTTAGTTTAAATTAGATCTTTATATGAATTTAAGAAAAATTAAACATTTAAAAATTAATCATCGGTCCGGTTAGTCGGTTCTACTCTTGGAATCGAGAACCAAATAAAAAATCACCGGTGTCTCTAGGAACTAGACCCAACCACTCGATTTGGTTTGGTTCAGGTGGTTCCCGTTCGGGTTGTTCTTTTTGCTCGCCCTAACTGAAATGCCTCTCTCCTAAAGACATAGCATGAACTCTTCCAAACCCATACCAAATGCAACTTTCGACTTTTAATGCAATTAGCTTATCATGTTAATCAATTTATTCAAGAGTCACCACTAATTAGTTATCAGTATCAATGTGGGAGAGCACTTTACTTATGTGAACCAAAGATTCATGGATATAGGGATTTGGTTATGCTAGATTAATCAAATGTAATGTCGGTGTCTATCCTCTTTTAGTTCTAACCCACTAACATGCAATGGATAATCATGTGAGTGCGTAATCAATAATGTAACACTCAACAAATCAAAGTAATAAATGAATACTAGAGATATGGCCAACACAAATACCTCAAGCAAGCAAAATCATAACCTTACCATGATTAATTTTCAAATATTTGTAAATTTAGGTTGTCAACACTACCGCATTAACTTGTGTGTAAGCTAGTTATATTATTCTATTGCCACCACACATGGGCAAGTTCGATACGTTGAATCCACCATATTTGGGAATCGAGAGTTAGGGGTCCTCTACATGACACAAGAAAGGTAAATTGGGAACTTCCTCTAGATGCACGAACGAGGTGGAATTTCCCGTACAAGATGTTGAAGAAGCCATGCGATGAGATGAGTGTGCTGACGTCGTACTCTACTACTCATGGTGGAAAGTGCCAATCTCTTGCCGTTCACGCTACAAGATTGGATATCTGCTAAGGTTTTTAGGGACTCGTTGCGTGTTTTCGATAATGGAACCCATGCTTTGTGTTAAATGATCTCGGATACGTGTGAATTTGGAAGCAAGTGAGCCTTACATCCAATTTTTGTAGCTGTGGACCATTTAGTCTCCTAAATAAACGCGATGACGTCACGATTTACGCTCCCCAGTTTCCTCTATTTCATCGATTCGCCTGGTTGCTGTCGGGTGACGTTGACTCGCTCCCCTAGCTGAAGGTTGCGATTCCATGGCGACTGCACGGTCCACGCCTTTTGGGGTTTCTAGCTAGTTCATTAGTTTTTTTATATTTACCGTGTTATATAGGTCTTGGCCTCGGATGCCCATCATACTTTCTCCACGTCCTTCCAAAATACATTGTTCAGTTCATCCCATTGCAACGGTAGAGAATTATTGACCTAATTTCATGTTCCCAAATGTACATTGCGGAAATCAATAGATAAGAAGTAGAGTACGTTAGTATGTTTAATTATTAAATCACAACTTTCATTTGGATTAGAACAATCCATAGCATTCTCATAAAATTTTACATTATTTTATATAAAAATGTTTTGAATTCATAATTTTGCAAGTCCCTTTTTTTTATCTCTTATGCCTACGAGTTAAATTTCCTTCTGTGATATTGGACTAGAAGGTCTTCGGAACAGTCTGAATTCGTCTCACAAATTTCTACGGAATAAAAAAGAGTTCAATTGTCCGGATATTTTTGTACACACGCCTCGATGGCGTGTACAACTCCAACAGTGCAGGCGAAAAGCTTTTAGAAAAGTCAAAGCAAGTACCGCCTCGCTCACCTGTGACGACTTGCCCAGTTTTCAGTTTTCACACGCGTTCACACGGTATCCTCGCTTTCCCTTTGGCGGCTCACGCTGCCACGTTTGCCCTTCATCTTCGCGCAAAGCCGCCACGATATCACTGTCCTCCCTACTCATTCCCCAAGAAACTCGAGGGCCTTTTCGCCACTTCAGTTAGCGTAAGCGAGTAGGTCATCCCTCGCCCCTCGCTTCTCGTCCTATATATAGAAGACTCGCCCGCACTCCACCGCACACTGTCGTACCAGTCATCCCGACTCAGCAAGCAAAAGAAGAAACCAGAAAAATCAGACACTCCGATTTCACATTCTCTAATACAAACTTCCAGAGATGGTGAAGAGAGACAGAGAGGACGCGGGGGTCGAAGCCCTGGCCAGGGCCAATTGCTTGATGCTCCTCTCCCAAGCCGGCGAGAGCACCGACGCGTCGTCGCCGAATCACAAATCGCGGCCTACAGAGCGGATGTTCACGTGCAAGACGTGCAACCGCGAGTTCTCGTCCTCCCAGGCGCTCGGAGGGCACAGAGCCAGCCACAAGAAGCCAAAGCTTATCTCCGGCGACCTCTTACACCTCGGCCCCGCAGCGTATTCCTCGCCGGCCAAGCCGAAGAAGCACGAGTGCTCAATATGCGGCCTTGAGTTCCCGATTGGCCAAGCCCTTGGCGGTCACATGAGGAGGCACAAGGCCGCCATGCTGGAGAGCTTGGCAGCGGTGGTCACAAAGCCTGTGCCGGTGTTGAAGAAATCGAACAGCAAGAGAGTCATGGGCTTGGATTTGAACTCGCCGCCAATGGAGGACGACTTGACCTTGCGTTTAGGAAAGGTTGCGCAACCTTTGGTGCTAGATCTCGTTTTGTAGGGCTGAGAGAACGTAGATTGTGTACAGAGCAGTTTTTAGTCGGTGCCAGACCGTTTCTTTTTTTTCCTTCTTTTTTGTATTCGTTGATTGATATTTTGAATCAGAGACTGGGTTTCGCATGGATATTCATTTGTTTCATGCGCGCATATTCTATTTGAACGAGAGGAGTGAGGGGATGATGACGTTCTCCAGTTTTCGTGGTGCTGAGTCTTAGATGTCAGCGAGTCCGTTTGCGGCTGCACTTTTTCTTGTTGGCCTCTTTGTTTGATCCGAAGGTGATTAACATCTGAAGTGTGTGCTCTATGTAACAAATGTTTTGATAGTGTGGCCAGCTAAGGAACATTAAGGAAGAAATGAAAAGCCATGGATATAAAAGGCTAAAGCGATGAAAACATCAAAATACAGAAACTTTTATATCAAGCTGCTAGACATACGATGTGATTTGGTTCTTTGTTTAATTATACCAATTGATGTTGTGGAAGAATCTGAATGGTGTCCACCATTGGTGATCTGAATGTTCTGGATAATGCAAAAACCTTTAAGTTTTAGAAATTAGAAATGGCTATAGAGGAGATGAAAAAAAAATGCTTAGCGATTTTAGATTATATAGTATTTCAATTTGGAAAAGTCAAATATGATAAATGACATAGCAACAATTATATGAGATAAAAACAATCTTAACCGTACTTTTTGGGTCGGGCTTTTGATATTTGAATCTCTTATGTTAATTCAAGTGTCATAATCTGCCGAAGAGATTTTGTAAGGTACGTTTTGTAGGCTTAGTTAATTAGTTGAAAAAGAAAGGATTCATTAGCTCAAAGATTTTTTAATCATTTTGGCATCGTTACCAATCTTCTCCTTCGTTGGGGATTATCTTCTCATGTAGATGCCACAGGTGAGCGAGTTTAGGTTCTGTACAAGTTTCACTTAGAACCTGGAACCTATTCATTAGAACGAGTTCCTCATTTTTCGAAACTTGCAACCTACCTTGCATACCTTGAACCTAAAATCTACCCCATCACAAGTTCCAAGATCGATTCCAAGATTTACCCAGATTCCACATATATTATTAATCGAATGATTACAGTGAATTATCACTTTCTTTAATGACCATTGCTTATTTCTATAATCCACTGATCACAACTAATATTTTGACACGCGAAGAATATGAAACATTAACAAAATAAAAGTTTCAGTCAAAAAATTGAAGCTTAAACTAGTGGTTTCTAATTATACAATTATCATCAAACATCATGGAATAAGATCATGCGAAGACTTAGAAAAAAAACACACATGCACATACAAAAATTTGTTCCAAGTTTTAGGTTTTTGATTCCAAGTTCCACCTACCTAAAATTTGGAACTTACCAGTTGAAACAATTTTTTTTCATTTTTGGAACATGAAACCTACCTTATGTACTTTGGAACCCAAAACTAGACATATTCCAACTAGTCCAATTCTTTAGTTCCAAGTTCTACCCCGGAACCATACTCACCTCTAGTAGATGCTCTATCGGCTATGAGAATCCAACACTTGCTTTTTGCAACTGGGGAGATCATTACTTCCCCATTGGGGATGATTTTTACAAATTTGGCCTTCGCAACCACATCTATCATTCTTTTCCAATAATTGGGCCTTTGGCCGATCATTTCTTTTCGCGAATTTCTTTTTTGGATTTTTTTCAACACATTTTTTTAGTATACTCAATGACTAGTTAGACTCAGGCTTTTACGGTGTCGTAAGCTCTTGAACAATTCAACATTTCTAAACTCTTAGGATCTTCATCTTTAGTCAACCCTTCAGACCATGGTATCTCAATGCGGTAACTCAACCACTCTGCCCTAATGTGGGGAATGATCACCAATTGGGTTTAAAAATGAATTTGCGGGCTCAATTGAGCTATACAATGGATAAAAGTGTATATGATGACCAAAGAAATGCTCTTCATCATCATAAGGCAATTAAATTTTCATCAGAGTTTATTTGCAATAAGGCATTCAAAGATTTGTGCGAGTGAGACAAAGAAAGTTTAATCCATTTTTCTCACCTCGTAATGTCAACATTATCTAAATTCTACCCCAATGTGGGGTGGTTTTTGAGAGGGTTAAGTCAAAAGAAATTCTCCAAATTATTTAGGCTCAAAGGGGTTAAACAACAGATTAATTGCACTATTTAATTGTTTAAGATTGAGAAGTAAAATGTCTCTCTCCCAAAGACATAGCATGAACTCTTCCAAACCCATACTAAACACAACTTTCACTTTTAATTTAATTAGCTTAACATGTTAATCAGTTTATTCAAAAGTTGTCACTAGTAAATTATCAGTACTGTCATTAATCAGCGTGGGAGAGCACTTTACCTATGTGAGCCAAAGATTCATGGAAACGATGATTCGGCTATGCCAACATTAATTGAACATCATGTCGGTGCCTTTCCACTTTATTTCAAAAATATTTTGTAGGCAGCGTTGGCTAGTTTTCGTTTTAAGCCATTAACATGCAATGGGTAATCGTGCAAGTACGCAATTAATAATGTAACACTCGACAAATCAAAGTAATTAATAAAACTAGAGATATGGTGAACAGAAATATTTTCAAGCAAACAAAATCATAACCTTACCATGATTAATTTCTAAATAATTGTAAATTTAGGTGCCAATACTATTGCAATAATTTGTGCATGTAAGCTAGTTTTATTATTCTATTGCCACCATACGTGGGCAGTTTCGATACGTTGAATGCACCATATTTGGGAATCAAGAGTTAGGGATCCTCTATATGACACAAGGAAGGCAAATTGGGAACTTCCTCTAGATGCACAGACAAGGTGGAATTCCCTCTACAAGAATATTGAAGAAGTCATGTAATGAGAAGAGTGTGCTGACGCTTTACTCAACTACTCATAATGGAAAATATCAGTCTCTTACCGTTCACACAACAAAATCGGAGATTTGCTAAAAGTGTTTGCGGGACTTGTGTTAAGTGATCTCGGATACGCGTGAATTTAGCCTTGCATTCTATTTTTGTAGCAACGGACCATCCAATCGCCGGTTTGTCTATTGAATAAATGCGGTGACATCACGACTTACGCTCCCGTGTTCCCTCTATGTCATCGCTTCGCTTGGCTGCTGTCGGATGACGTCTCGGATGACTCACCCCCTCGCTAAACGTTGCGATTCCAGAGCGACAGCACCATCCACGCTTTCTTGGCGCGTGAGTTAATTCCTACATAGTACCCCGCACTCGTATGGATCGCCTTTTAAGGTTTTTAGCTACTTAATTAGCTTTTTGATATATACCGTCTTCTTTAGGTCTTGGCCTCAGATGCTCATCATACTTTCTCCACGTCCATCCAAAATACATTGATTAGTTCATCTCATCGCAATGGGATAGAAATATTGGCCTAATTTCATGTTCCTTAATCTATTTCGTGGGAATCAATGAGTGAGAAGTACAAAGCATTATTATGATTAAATATTAAGCACAACTTTCATTTAACAATTTGAGTTTTAGAATAATTAATAATGATCTCAAAAAATTTTACATGATTTTAGACTAGAAGGTCTTGAATTCATAATTTTCCAAATCCCATTTTTTATCTCTTATAATATATTTACATAAGTAGTTTTAGATCAAAATCCAGCAAATGCTGAGAGGAGGAAATAATTTCCTCCTGTAATATTAGACTAGAAGACCCTAGAAGGTCTTCGGAATAGTCTGATTTGCTGTCACAAAATTTTACGGAATGAAAAGGAGTTAAATTTCCCGATATTCTTGCACACGCGCCTTGATTGGTCGTACAACACCAACAGCGCGAGCTAAAAGGCTTCTAGAAAAGACAAAGAAACTTCAGCCTCGCTCACTCGTCACGACTTTCCCCAGTTTCACACGCGTTCACACGCTATCCTCGCTTTTCCTCGTTCGGCGGCTCACATTGCCATGTTTGCCCTTCATCTTCACGCAAAACCGCCACACTATCCCCATCCTTCCTACTTATTCCGCGAGAAACTCGAGGGCCTTTTCGTCACTTCAGCTAAGCGTAAGCGGATAGGTCATCACCCGCCCCTGGCCTCTCGTCCTATATATAAGACTCGCACTCCTCCACACCGTGTCAGACCATTCATCTCGACTCAGCAAGCGAAAGAAGAAACCAGAAAAATCATACACCCCGATTTCACATTCTCTACTACAGACTTCCAGAGATGGTGAAGAGAGACCGAGAGGACGTGGAGGTCGAAGCCCTGGCCAAGGCCAATTGCTTGATGCTCCTCTCCCGAGTTGGCGAGAGCACCGACTCGGCATCGTCGGACCGCAAATCGCGGCCTACAGAGCGAATGTTCGCGTGCAAGACTTGCAACCGCGAGTTCTCCTCGTTCCAGGCTCTCGGAGGTCACAAAGCCAGCCACAAGAAGCTGAAGCTGATCTCCGGCGATCTCTTCCACCTCGGCCACGCAGCAGATTCCTCGCCGGCCAAGCCGAAGACGCACGAGTGCTCGATATGCGGCCTCGATTTCCCGATGGGCCAAGCCCTCGGCGGTCACATGAGGAGGCACAGGGCAGCCATGCTGGAAAGCTTGGCGGCGGTGGCCGCAAAGCCTGTGCTAGTGTTGAAGAAATCAAACAGCAAGAGAGTCACGGGCTTGGATTTGAACTCGTTGCCGATGGAGGACGACTTGACCTTGCGTTTAGGAAAGGTTGCGCCGCCTTTGGTGCTAGATCTCGTTTTGTAGGCCTTAGAGAACGTAGACTGTGTACAGAGCAGTTTTTAGTCGGTGCCTGACCGTTTCTTTTTTTTCCTTCTTTTTTGTATTCATTGATTGATATTTTGAATCAGAGACTGGGTTTCGCATGGATATTAATTTGTTTCATGCGCGCATATTCTATTTGAACGAGAGGAGTGAGGGGTAGATTACGTTCTCCAGTTTTCGTGGTGTTGAGTCTTAGATGCTAGCGAGTCCGTTTGCGGCTGCACTTTTTCTTGTTGGCCTCTTTGTTTGATCCGAAGGTGATTAACATCTGAAGTGTGTGCTCTGTAACAAATGTTTTGATTGTGTGGCCAGCTAAGGAATATTAAGGAAGAAAGGGGATAAGTACATTATCAGTGTCAAAAGTTGTGTATGGCGCTTACTTTAGTGCCAAAAGTTTATTTTGAATCACTTAAGTGTCAACATAATCCCATACATGTGCATATTCTTCCTTATACTAACCCATCAATATTTTCATTACCTTCAACTTAGCTCTCTTGCATTGATTTCTCGACACATTAATCCATAATTGCGTTAAAACTAAGGACTCTTGATCTTGGGCATTGTTTTAATAGTATTGAAAAAAAATATTTTGATAACCACACACTTGTTATCATTTTATTATTAATTATAATTAGACAAATATGCTCCTCCTAGAATGACCTAATCTCGAATGACCCATTCATACTTAGCACGTCATAGAGTTTCCATTAACAATTGGGTTGTGAACACTTAGCTCTCACAAATTCTTTCGTATTTCTAATGAATTCAATGCTCCTCTGTTCAACAATGGAATTTTTTACTATAGCTTCCTTTAATTGTTTGGTATCGTCAAATTTCATGACCACAGACAAAATATGTTTATCAACAGTCAGATTATAGCAATGATACTTAATTTTTCTTCCACGAACAAGTTCTTCATCATCATTGCCAAGTTCATTCTCCGAACCAGCAATTTCATCGCCGTAAATTTCTTCATCTTCACTTCTATTATCTTCAATTGAAGCTCCATCCCTATTTACTGACTCGGGCCTCTTTTCTGAAGTTGCAAAAATTTTTCTGAGAAATTCCCTTTATTTTTCTCTTAACTGTGCGAGTTCATCATCATCTTTGTCACTTGGGAAACTTACTGAAACCAAATATAGAGCAACTTCTCATTCTAATCCAATGAAGTCTTCATCGTTCACATCTTCACCCAAGTTTTTAGATTATCTCCCTGTTTGTTCATCTATATCAATATGACTTATCTCCCTCTCATTTTGCCCTTCATCTAACCTAAACTCATCCCTGACCCAATTACTTGCTTAAGTAAGATCCCTCACTTATCCTCTTTCGGTGGTGGTCTGCTCATCCTTATCCTCATCCCCATCCTCACCATCCTCATCATCACTATAATACTCAACATATACCTTAGCTTCGTCACCATGAAAATAATGATAAATGATATCAGTAATACCATTTTCATTATTAAAATTCTCAAGCCATCCTTCAATTCCTTCCTAGGAACACGATAATGTAGTTTTTATGCTTTGTATCGTAAAAAATACACCAAATCCCTCACAAAATCAATACATGATGGCTTCCGAACATTGACATAGATAGTACATTCATTTCCACCAATATATTCTCAGTCATCGGCACCAACAACAAACTCTCCACCATAGTAAACAATTATGCCTACCTAATTCTCATCCATGCCGATGCTGCACCTAAGGAAAAAAAAATCATTAGTTTTTGGGATCACTTGACAAAATCAGCAACTTCACATGCAGGTCCTTGTCATTTTATCGAAAGAAGCAAATGCGACCAATTTATTCAATTCAACCCCTTTACAAAAACAAAGGAAGCCGAATTGAATAAACAAAGTGAGGTCCCCACCACCCATTTTTCAATTCAATCACATTCGATCCCCCACAGAAGCAGTCCAACTAATTAAACAAAGTAAGGTCCCACCACTGTGTCCTTCGAGTCGAGCCCCTATTTTCCCCTCCACGCCCTATTTTTCTATTCGGTCCCCACAAAAAAAAAAAAAAAAAAAAAAAAAGAACCACGAAATGCTAAATTTTTCTATTTGGTCCTCATAAAAGTGAGATCTCCACCACTTTCCCCCTGAGCCAAGCCCTCAATTTTCCCTCTGAGCCTTAACTTGGCTATCAGAACCCTAAATTTTTCATTAAATTGATCCACGTAGAGAACATGACAAACCTGAGTGAGCGAGAATTGGGGATACAGCCAACGAATGACCATGAACAACGGCGCAACTACGGTAGTGGCCAAGCGACGTTAGGTGAGCAATGGCAGGCGAGCGAACGATGGTGGGTGAGCGAGCTATGGCCGGCGTTGAGCGAGAATCATAGTTCGTATGATACAAATCCTATTTTACTCCCTCTTCAGTGATGCCATTTTGGTCATAGAGCAATGTGGCATCGTTTTGTAAGTGAGTCCACATGGAATGAGATAAAACGACGTCATTTCTTACGAAGAAAGGAAAACGGCGTCGTTTTATGCCATTCCACGTGGACAGTCTTCTTCAATTTTTGCCACGTCAATTTATATTATATATATATATATATATATATATATAATATATATATATATAATTATTTTGGCTAGAATCTCTCAACAATGGCACCAAAGTAATTGTTTTTTTCTCTAATTTGGCACTTAAGTAATCCGACATAAACTTTCAGCACCAAAGTGAGCGTCGTACACAACTTTTGATACTATAAAAGACTAAAGCATTGAAAACATCAAAATACAAAAACCTTTATATTGAGCTGCTAAACATATGATGTGATTTGACGCTATTCGTTCTTTTCTTAATTATACCAATTGATGTTGTGGAAGAGTCTGAATGACATCCACCATTGGTGATCTGAATGTTCTAGATAATGCAAAAACCATTAAGTTTTAGAAGTTAGAAATGGCTAAAGAGGAGATGGAAAAAAAAATATCCTTAAGTGATTTTAGATAATATAGTATTTTAACTTGGAAAAGTTAAAGAAGACAAAATGACATAGCAACAATTATATGAGATAAAAACAATTTTATCCATACTTTTTCCGGTGAGGCTTTTGATATTTGAATCTCCTATGTTAATTCAAGTGTTATAATCCGCTGAAAAGATTTTTTAAGGTACGTTTTGTAGGCTTAGGTAATGCCTAATGGATTGAAAAACGAAAGGACTTGTTAACTCAATGATTTTTTTCATTGTAGGGTTTGAAGCTAGTAATCATTTTGGCATCGTTACCAATCTTCTCCTTCATTGAGGATTATCTTCTCATGTAGATGCTAAGGATGAGCAGTTTCAAGTTTCATACAAATTTCACTTGGAACTTGAAACTTACTCATTAAAATAAGTTCCTCATTTTTTGGAACCTGAAACCTATCTTGCATACCTTGAAACCCAAAACCTACCTTATCATAGATTCCAAGGTCAGTCCCAAAATTTACCTAGATTCCATATATATATTATTAATTGAACGATTACAATAAATTATCACCTTCTTTAATGATTATTGCTTTTTGCTACAATTAACTGATCACAACTTATTTTTGAACACAAGAAGAAACATTAGCAAAATAAAAGTCTTGGTCATAAAATTGAAACTTTGACTAATGGTTTTATATTATACACTCATCATTAGTTGCCATTGAATAGGATCACGCAAAGACATAGAAAAAAAAAAAAAAACACAACACACACACACACACACACACACACACAAAACTTGTTCCAAGTTCTAAGTTTTAGGTTTCAGATTCCATCTACCTAAAATTTGGAACCTACTCGTCGAGACAGGTTTTTTAATTTTTTGAAACCTAGAACCTACTTTATATATTTTGAAACCTAAAACTGAACATATTCCAACTAGTTCGATTCCTCAGTTCTAGGTTCTATCCTAGAACCATGCTCACCCCTAGTAGATGCTCTATTGGCTATGAGAATCCAACACTTGCATTTTGCAGTTGGGCAGATCATTGCTTCTCCGTTGGGGATGATTTTTACAAACTTGGCCTTTGACCACATCTATCATTCTTTTCCAATAATTGGGCCTTTGGCCAATCATTTTTTTCTATGAACTTCTTTTTTCAACTTTTTCAACACATTTTTTCAACATACTCAATGACTAGTTAGACTCGGGCTTTCACGATGCCATAAGCTCTTGAACAATTCAATGTTTCTGAACTCTCATTATCTTCATCTTTGGTTGACCCTTCATAGCATGGTGTCTCAATGCAGTAACTCAACTACTCTGCCCTAATGTGGGGAATAATCACCAATTGGGTTTAAAAATGAATTTTCGGGCTCAATTGAGTTATGCAATGGATAAAAGTGTATATGATAGCGAAAGAAATGCTATTCATCATAATAAGAAAATTGAATTTTCGTCGGAGTTCATCTGCAATAAGGCATTTGAAGATTTATGCAAGTGAGAAAAAGAAAGTTTTATCCATTTTTCTCACCTAGTAAAGTTAACTTTAACTAAATTCTACCCCAACATGGGGTGGTTCTCAACAGAGTTAAGTCAAAAGAAATTCTCCAAATTATTTAGGTTCAAGGGGGTTAAACAATGGATTAATTGCATTGTTTAACTGTTTAAGATAAAGAAGTGAAATGCCTCTCTCCCACGACATAGCATGGTCTCTTGCAAAACCATACCAAACACAACTTTCATCTTTTAATTAAATTAGCTTAACATGTTAATCAATTTATTGAGAAGTCGCCACTAATCAGTTATTGGTACTGTCACTAATCAACATGGGAGAGCACTTTACCTATGTGAGCCAAAAATTCATGGATACGGGGATTTGGCTATGCCAAGATTAATCAAACATCATGTCAGTGTCTTTCCTTTTTATTTTGAAAATATTTTGTAGGCAGCGTTGGCCAGTTTTCGTTCTAAGCCATTAACATGCAATGAGTAATCGTGTGAGTACGCAATTAATAATGTAACACTCGACAAATCAAAGTAATAAATAAATACTAGAGATATGGCGAACACAAACACCTCAAGCAAGCAAAATCATAAACTTGCCATGATTAATTTCTAAATAATTGCAAATTTAGGTGCCAACACTACTGCAGTAATTTGTGCATATAAGCTAGTTTTATTATTCTATTGCCACCATAGGTGGCCAGGTTCAATATGTTGAATCCACCATATTTGGGGATCAAGAGTGAGGGATCCTCTACATGACACGAAAAAGGCAAATTGGGAATTCCTCTAGATGCACAGACAAGGTGGAATTCCCTGTACAAGATATTGAATAAGCCATGTAACGAGAAGAGTGTGCTACTCACTGTGGAAAGTGTCAGTCTCTTACCGTTCACACAACAAAATCGGAGATTTGCTAAAAGTGTTTGCGGGACTTGTGTTAAGTGATCTCGGATAGGTGTGAATTTAGCCTTGCATTCTATTTTTGTAGCAACGGACCATCCAATCGCTGGTTTGTCTATTGAATAAGTGCGGTGACATCACGACTTACGCTCCCGCGTTCCCTCTATGTCATCGCTTCGCTTGGCTGCTGTCGGATGACGTCTCGGATGACTCACCCCCTCGCCAAACGTTGCGATTCCAGAGCGACAGCACCATCCACGTTCTTTCTTGGCGCGTGAGTTAATTCCTTCCTAGTACCCCGCACTCATATGGACCGCCTTCTAAGGTTTTTAGCTACTTAATTAGCTTTTTGATATATACCGTCTTCTTTAGGTCTTGGCCTCATATGCCCATCATACTTTCTCCACGTCCTTCCAAAATACATTGATTAGTTCATCTCATCGCAATGGGATAGAAATTTGGCCTAGTTTCATGTTCCTTAATGTATTTCGTGGGAATCGAAATATTAAGCACAACTTTCATTTAACAATTTAAATTTTTAGAATAACTAATAATGATCTCACCAAATTTTACATGATTTTAAACTAAAAGGTCTTGAATTCATAATTTTCCAAGTCTCATTTTTTTATCTCTTATAATATATTTGCATAAGTAGTTTTAGATCAAAATCCAGCCAATGCTGAGAGGAGGAAATAATTTCCTCCTGTAATATTAGACTAGAAGACCCTAGAAGGTCTTCGGAATATTCTGATTTGCTGTCACAAAATTTTAGGGAACGAAAAAGAGTTAAATTTCCCGATATTCTTGCACACGCGCCTTGATTGGTCGTACAACACCAACAGCGCGAGCTAAAAAGCTTCTAGAAAAGACAAAGAAACTTCAGCCTCGCTCACTCGTCGCGACTTTCCTCAGTTTCACACGCGTTCACACGCCATCCTCGCTCTCCCTCGTTCGGCGGCTCACATTGCCATGTTTGCCCTTCATCTTCACGCAAAACCACCGCACCATCCCATCCTTCCTACTTATTCCGCGAGAAACTCGAGGGCCTTTTCGTCACTTCAGCTAAGCGTAAGCGGATAGGTCATCATCCGCCCCTCGCTTCTCGTCCTATATATAAACTCGCACTCCTCCACACACTGTCAGACCATTCATCTCGACTCAGCAAGCGAAAGAAGAAACCAGAAAAATCAGACACCCCGATTTCACATTCTCTACTACAGACTTCCAGAGATGGTGAAGAGAGACAGAGAGGACGTGGAGGTCGAAGCCCTGGCCAGGGCCAATTGCTTGATGCTCCTCTCCCGAGTTGGCGAGAGCACCGACTCGGCGTCGCCGGACCGCAAATCGCGGCCCTACAGAGCGAATGTTCGCGTGCAAGACTTGCAACCGCGAGTTCTCCTCGTTCCAGGCGCTCGGAGGGCACAAAGCCAGCCACAAGAAGCCGAAGCGGATCTCCGGCGATCTCTTCCACCTCGGCCAGGCAGCGGATTCCTCGCCGGCCAAGCCGAAGACGCACGAGTGCTCGATATGCGGCCTCGATTTCCCAATGGGCCAAGCCCTCGGCGGTCACATGAGGAGGCACAGGGCGGCCATGCTGGAAAGCTTGGCGGCAACGGCCGCAAAGCCTGTGCCAGTGTTGAAGAAATCAAACAGCAAGAGAGTCACGGGCTTGGATTTGAACTCGTTGCCGATGGAGGACGACTTGACCTTGCGTTTAGGAAAGGTTGCGCCGCCTTTGGTGCTAGATCTCGTTTTGTAGGCCTTAGAGAACGTAGATTGTGTACAGAGCAGTTTTCAGTCGGTGCCCAACTGTTCCTTTTTTTTTTTTTTTCCCTATTTTATATTCATTGATTGATATTTTGAATCAGAGACTGTATTTCGCAACGATATTCATTTGTTTCATGAACGCATATTGTATTTGATCGGAGATGAGGGGGTTCTGCAGTTTTAGCGGTCCTGAGTCTTAGAGGCCAGCGAGTACGTATGCGGCTGCACTTTTTCTTGTTGGCCTCTTCGTTTGAACCGAAGATGATTAACATCCAAAGTGCGTGCTCTGTGTAATGACAACGGCAAATTTGGAACTGAACGTAAGCGATACGACTGCGTACGAGGGCTTCGAAGGCAAGATTTTCTTCTATTTACGTTCATATACTGCAGAAGGAACTGAATATGGCACCGATGATAAAAGTGCAATAAAAAGCCAACCACAAAAACTTGATGGAAGATCTTTTTGGAGGAACGGACAAGTCATAAAAGTCGTGCGATCATTGGTCCATTTTCCGTTTTCCCTATATTGAGCTATTAGATACGCGCCTTACGTCCATGAAAGGAAAAAATTCTAGCCTCTTACTCAGTCTCTATCAACCATCATCCTCTCAGATTCTTGTGGCTAGCTAGCCTCGTCAGGCGCCGAACCACGCGGCACCCCTGTTGTTGATTTTCTCCGGCCACCCGGCTTGCTGCCACACACCTCCATCGTTTTCCCTTGTGTCGTACGCCAGTCTGTCTAGTTCATTTCCCCCTTTTGGCTGCATCCCTTCACCAATGGGTCTCGATTTGGGGAGGCTCCGATGTCGACTGCCGTCGACGTGATTCGATGTCTATGACGTGTAATGTGCTACAATTTGAGATGAGAGAGAGAGAGAGAGAGAGAGAGAGAGAGAGAGAGAGTTGTCGTCGGTGTTGGCAACGCCCCATCCTCAAGTCCTTGTCAATTGTGGCGACGGTGAAACACACATAATAGAAGGAGAAAGTTGCCGGTGATATAGAGAGGAAAATGTTTAGGTCGGTAGTAACTTCAGGAACATGGATTCACGCAGTACTATAACGCGAATTCAACTCTACGCAACATGGCAGATGGGAATCAAAGCCCTCTCTTCCTTAAAATCGGTATAAAATTTTATTTATAAAATTTGTCAAATTCTTACCAAGCCACTTATTTATGACCAATCTTCAAATCGCTTTACAAATCATCTTTTCGGGTAAATAGAGGATTTCATCCAGAGACTAATAAGAAGCCCAAATTCCAACTATAAGACGGTACTTCCAAGGGCTATGCAGTAGTAGCCCTATTCTTATAATCTAATGAAACCGTTTCATCATCATCGGGTATATGATCGAGAAAAACAACTTCGAGAGGTCGTTCAATCCCCGTCTTAGCCGGCTTATCCGCACTCCGATTGGCTTCACTGTAGATGTGATTGGCTCTATAATCTTCTAGTAGACTTTGCAACTCTTTGCATTCATGCAAAGTGAATTTTAGTTTCTGTTCAAGCTCTTTCTATCATGTGAGGCTTTCATTGAAACGGCAGCATCTAATTCCATTTCAAGGGCTATTGGTGTCGTTTTTTAGGGTAAAGGACACCAAAAATCCTTAGATCTCTCTCTCTCTCTCTCTCTCTCTCTCTCAATGTTGTCCTTCAATTTTTTTCCTTCTGTTCAACGCGATTCTAAAGATTTGACGCAATCTACGAACTTACTAAATTATCAATTTCATTCTATATTCTCCTTTATATTTTGGTCCTTTCTCTACAGCAACCTCCATATGAAAATGTTAAGAGTCATCAACTATCAGTCAAGATAAACCTCGATGACCCTTATGAATGATCATTAATTTTCTAAACAAACCCCTTGACGGTACTTACACACTATGAGTGTTGATGTGTTTATATAAGCTTGATCGTGGTGAATAATAAACATGTCGGGGGTGAGTTGACCCTTTTTACTTACAACCTGCCTACACTCGTTTAGTGGGAAATTTAAAATGTCTCTCGTTTTAACACGACATGTTTAGATATATAGAAATACTTGCAACATATAACCACAAGTAAGCATTATATGTATAAGGATTCATATCTTACATGTTTCATGTAGTGTAATCCATTTAATTAATGTGTTGTGTTTGGGTTTTAATATTGAGACATGATTAATAAAAATTCTGTGGTGGGATTAAATCTAAATTTGAAATAGTGCAATTGAGAGAAGAGAATAAAATACAATTCAGTGATTAAATCGACCGTATAAATTAAAAAAAAAAAAGGGGGATGAAATTGAACAAAAATAATAATAAGTGATAAACTAAACAATATATATATCCACGTCAACAAATTCTAGTAATGATTTCATCAATAACAAACACGTTAATCTAGCTTTTAAAAAGTTCGGGAATCACATTGAATAATAAAAAAAAAATCAATAATGATGGCAGATAATTAGCAAAAGTTGTATGAACTCCTGGTGTGTTGCGCTTTTATTTTAATAGTCATTGATTGTTATGTTTTGAAATCCGAAACGATATGATTGGGGTAGAATGAGAATGCATCAAGATGAGAGAAGATATTACCATTTCACATGATAATTTGGACAAACCTCGGTTGGTTACTTTAGTCTTTGTCCTAAAGATTGGGTAACTTTTCCTTTGCGAGAGAATCTGTCTATGATTTTCATGTGTGTTTATAATTTCCTTAGAGGCAAAATCCTCATGTGCACTTAGTGGAAAAGCACATGAAGTTAAAATACTTTCTCGAGCAATAGTGGAAATCGAGCTGTCCTTGATTTGTCTACAACTCTATCTTCCTTCGTGTTTAGCTGGAGCATCGGATGCCCACTTGCTCATGATCACGACATCACATTTTTCACCGTACAGACTCTATTATTTAATTCCGCATCAATGAACGTATCAAATCCTTATAAAAATTAACTTTCTTTTCCTGGGAGGTATACTCGTTCGGACAAGAATTCAATAGAAGAGTTAGGATTTAGCAGTATAATTGAAAATGGACGACAGAATATTCCGAATTTCGCACCAACATGAAACTGAAATCATCATTAGTAGGATTTAACAGTATAATGGCAGAATTCAGTTGACAGCCAAAAAAAAATACCTACTCAAGAAATCAACGAGTAACACTGTTACAGGCTTCATTGACGAGAATGAAATTTGATCAAGCTAAGATAAGCTTGTCGGTGATGGAGAGAGTTGACAGCACGGTATGAATCATCGACAAGAGCCTTTGAGATACTAAGTTGATCGCCAGATCATTAACACCAACCTATCCCAGACTTTGGGTTAAGCACTAAATCGGTGCCATCAATGAATAGAGTGAAGGTCTGCCAGGTTGTTGATTGAGAATAGAGATGGAAGATTGACATCGGTCAATAATAAGAACACGATTCTACGAGTAACCGTTTGTAAGAAACCATTGACTACGAGCGATACAAACCCATAATGTATTCATTGAAAAGGTTCGCTTAGTGAATCAACAAACACTCAATTTTGTATATTTTCCGCAATCCTTTATTTTCTAGTATCATTTACTTTGCTTTTAACATTTCGTTCTAGTATTAGGACTCACGTGATAACCATTTTATTTTTGACCAAACCTATTTTTTGTTTTCGGGAATAGGTTTGGAACAAAATCCATTTAGTAATGCAATTTTATTCTTCTATTTTTAGAACTAATTTTTAGTTTAGAAATAAATTTGAAATAAAAATAAAAAGTAAAAATGTCATACTTCTCCATTTTTGAAATAGAAATGAGAAATAAAACTCTTATCATTGCTCATCCTCATTACTAGTTGGCCACCCTACCCATTGTCGCCTGCCCACTCGCTGCCACTTGTCGGTTGCTATCCACCATCGCCCTTCGCCACTACCACCCAAAATGAGAAATTTTGTGTCGTTATCAAACGAATTTCTATTCTAAGAACAGAAAATTTGTGTTATTATCAAACACCTATTTTTGCTCAAAAACTCGTCTAGAGAATATAAATAGAAAAATGTATTCCCGAAATAAAAAAAGATATCTAGAATAGAATGGTTATCATTCGTGCCTTTTGTATGTTCAAATTCTTTTTCATTTACTATCCTATCCAAAATCAATAAAGGAGCCTTCTCAAACATTGTTAATTCGCTCAACCCGTCAATGTAATGACGATTCACGTTTTTTGTGAAACGGATCTAGTTAATGTCCATTACTTTTCTATTTAGTGAATTAAGTAGTCACTTCCTTACTAGATCAAGTAAATTTTTCACTCAATCGAATCTCCTAAGGCAATACTGATAGGGTTATCAAACAAACTAAAAAATTTAAGTGAAGAATTTTAATTTTCAACACTTACTGAAATTATCAACTATATTCTTATTTAAATTAATGAGCAAAGAGTTCTTCTCTAGATCAAAAGATAATTTCATTCCTCCGTCATAATCAACATGAAATGAACATAGACAACTTCCAAGTAGTGCAAATTCCAAAAGAGCTGCAAAACAAAACAAACCCTAGAAAACAAAATAGTCCAACCTAAAGCTACTAATGGACACACACCGAGATCTTTCCCTCTTTAAACTATGGCTTGTCGTGCGTGCCTAAGTTCGGTGTTCTAAACACCATCGCCATGTGGAGACAACAACATGTTGAACAACCACATATAGAAGAAGTCATAACCATGTCTTGGGCATCCTGTTGGTTGGATTGTTGATGAGTTTCTCACAACATTTTCAACCGCAAGCAGATTTATTCATCACGACAAGTAAAGAAAAACAATAACAACGAGCAAAAGAAGAAGCTAAATGAGGCGAAGATATTTTGGAAAACCCTTCTAACTTAAAATCCTTTATATTTTCTCAAAGGTTTTCCCCAAAAATCTAACTAAACGCACCAAAAGTCAAACGCAAGAGTGAATGGAAACTATTTTTGACTTTTTAAGTCTCATAAATATGCACGTGAAATGAAAATTCTTGAATATCATTGCTTTTTTTCCTTTTTTAAGGTTTCGGTCCTTGGGTAGAAAACGTAGAATCTGTGAGATGGATCATTGAGTAGAGATTGGTGCTGAAAGAAGACGTGTCCCTGCAATCATAATCGACTTCCGAACATTCTAATGCGTGCGATGTACAGTCTGCAAATCCTTTAGGCTTTGCTCAAGATCTTGATTAGTTTAGTCACAAAACATCAAGAGTTCAAAGTAGTTATAGCCTTACGCGCGACTTGTGAGGGATTCCGAAAGTGCATGTTCTGACAAGTTCTGACCCCTTAACTCCCAAAGTCTCGCTCACCGACAGCTGATGTTTCCAATAAAGTGGCAAAGATTAATCTTCGTTTGATGAAGAGAGGTCACAGATTGGTGCAAATACGTAATTACGTTTTATCCGTAAGCTTATATTAATTGGTGAAATGATATAATATAAGTATAAAATTCATATAAATCCATAGAAACAGAAAATGGGAAATTTTAACATTCCTTCTTAGATGCAAATCAAATTGAGAAACAGCGTGTAGAGTTGACGAACAATTAGTTCCACACGCGAAATAAAATATGGAGCGAAACCTTATCATGACAACATGCAAGAAATACCAAGTAAAATGCTTAAACCAGTGCATTGAGGAAGACAACAAAAGGATAAGACCTAAAAAAAACTCCATAGGGGCAGAATCGAAAGTTGCAAAATCGATGGCAACCACGTTTAGTTACCAAATAAAAAAATGAAAAGTACAGGCCAGAGAGAATGGATCGAGCAAAGATAATGCTCCGAGTATATGCTTGGAAGATACTCTCTCCATTATCGTCAAATCCCTCCTCCTTTCTTACTTTGGAAACTCCCGGTCTCTCTCTCTCTCTCTCTCTCTCTCTCTCTACTTTTTCGTGGCTTCAGTTTTGGTGATAGAAACTGCATCTGCAACTGCAATGGAGTCCTCTGGCACTCGGGCTGGCGATGAAGGAGGCAGTGATGATTGGATAGATCGTGGCCGTTGACCCTTTGTCGGGTTTTTATAGATTGGGCAACCGGGGACCCTTTGGCAGTGCGTATTGAGGAGCATGTAAGCTCAAGCATCATCATACGAGTATTGAACTTCAGGACTATTTATGTTTCATAGGACCACAGTTGTTTTTTTACAGTCTTTTGCCTATTCGTCTTGATTCCAGTCGTTTTCTTCTTTTTTTGGTGACGCTTCCGATTCTTCTGATCAGTACAAATATCCAGAGCCATCCATTGAGCATGTTTGCTCGGTCTCGATCACCGATTCAATGGCTGACTGGTTCACAGAGCAAACTTTAGATCTGATGTGATAATTTCGTTTCTATGAGATACATAGTTGTTCTTCGCAGCATCGACTTGTAGCCCGCAAGGGACTGTTCTTCAATTTTATGTGCTTCACATCAATTGCTCGTAAAATCCGAGTTCAGGGCACGAGCCATCAGGGGATCAGCTCGCTGCTCACAGATTGAGCATTCTCGTTTCGAAGCCAATCTCCTTCCTTGCAGCGCTCGGAATGGATGAATCTTATTAGAGGAGGAGCGTGCCCAGTGCCTCCCAAATGATCGTATGATAACCACTACACCTGCTCAAATGATGAGACAGGCCTTCGGCCCATGCTAGGCCGACGATCGGATCTAGTTTTTGAGGTCATATTGACAATAGCCCACGGTTGTCCTCTGCAATTAGAGAGGAATAGCTCCAAATCCTCAGCAGAAAACCATTGTTCGGGATTTCATCATTGCAAAAACATACCAAGAAAATAGCTATGCCAAATAATGTGTGTGTATATCTTTTAGGCTACAAGCCAAAGTGCACTGGCATGGATGGCTCGTAAGAAGCTCATTTGCTCTGAGTCTAAAGCTAAAGATGGGTCACGCAACAGGCCGCAAATAATGAGAGAGAGAGAGAGAGAGAGAGAGAGAGAGAGAGACGTTTGGGAAAACATTCTGCAGTTCCATATGTAAGGTGAAACTCCAAATTCATATTAAGCGTAAGAGACTATATCATCTCAAGATGACTCAATGAGGGCCTATGTAGAACAAATCACATTGAGGGCTGTAAGGATAAGTGTCGAGGCTTTGCCTTGATCATACAGAAAGGCTCTGGTGATTTTAGCTCAAGGAATTCTATATATCCTACAGAATATCAACAAGCGTTCTAATACAAAAGACTAAGATTGCTAACACAGTAATACCCAAAGCAACCCTCTGGCCCATTCCTTTCAGCTTTGGCGATTTAGGGACTATTTGTTTGTGTTACTGATCCGTGTTTATGAACACAATTTCTGTTTTTGTTCCGGAGAAAAAAAAAAAAAGAAATGCGTTTGTTTGCGTTTTTGTTAAATATATTTTTTTTATTCCCGAGAATAAATTTGGAACGGAAGAAAAAAAAAAACTTTGTTTTTGTCCCGGAACACTTCTAAAAACAATTTTTCTCTCTCTATTTTTTCCTTTTTTTCTTTATTTTCTTCTTCTTTTCTTAATCTTTTTCTTTGGCCGGTCGCGCCTTGGCCATGGCCAACGACCTCACCGGAGTGTCGCCGGCCCCCAACAAGGCCGAGCGTCACCGACCCCCTAAGCAAGGCCACCGGCGAGGCCGCCGGCCCTCATCGGCCGATCTCCGGCCTCGAGAAAAAGAAAAATAAAAAGGAAAAATAAAATTAAAATATTAAAATTAAAATAAACAAAAAAATCATACAAGTTTACCAAACGTGTTCATGTTCTTTTTCTATTCCAAGAACAAGTTTACTAAACGCGTTCTTCTATTAAAAATTATTTCCTTGAACAGAAATAGTTTTTTCTATTTATATTCTCCGGAACAATTTTTGAACAGAAACATTACCAAACGCACTCTTAGTCCGTGACCTTATTGTCTCTGCTACAGTAAGCAATTTCATATTCGTGAAGCCCGTAAGCAACTCTTTTGGCCTCGGTGATGAGGGCATCTGCTTCCCAAATAAAGTGATTTGCTCCTCGAAGTATCCTTTGTCAAGATTCAAGACTAAGCGTCTGACTCAACTGAAAGGCTTACTTCAGTTCGTGCGGCCAGAAACTTTAATGTTTCGACCATGGCGCAGCTAAACTTTGCGAAGCCATCCACTAATACTTAATTGCTGTTGTCGTGGATTTAATGTGCCCAATTCCGTGTGGATAACTGCTTTTTTTTTCCAAAGAGATCATAAATGGGTTGAGAAAAAATAAAGCCCAAAAAAACAGTCATGAACAGATCATTTTTTTTGTTAAAATAAATGGGTCAATTTAACGACCCATTATTTAACCCATTTTCCAAAGTTCACACCCACATCCATAGTTTAAATAACTTAATAGTTAAGACTCTCAACGCTGCTTCCGTCACTCTTCTTCGAGATGCAGATTGTGTCGAATTTATTGTCCTCCGAGTTCAGAAGCCGAGACCAGATCAGTTTGGCTGTTTCGATGCCTTCCTACTAGTGATTTAGGCTATGTATGATAACGTTTATATTTCTTAGAATTTTTGTTCTTTTGTTTTCAAAACAAAAAAAGAATGAAACCCGTTCAGTAATGCCATCTTGAGTTGTTTTTTTATTTAAGGAATAGAAAGTTAGCGAGAATAGTTTTGGAATAGAACGAGAAAAAAAAAAAATTGCTTCGTTCCCGAGAACAACTTCTAGAAATAAACTAATTTTTTTTTTTTTTTTATTCCTTTCTCTTGCCGTGGCCACCTCAAACCGCCGATCGCCGACCACCGTCGCCGCCGACCACCGCCGCCGGTCGACCCGCCGACCGCCGATCCATGAGCAAGAATAAAAAAGAATAAATACAAAAAGAATCATTGTATTATCAAACGTAA
Source organism: Eucalyptus cloeziana (assembly GCA_014182715.1). Lineage (NCBI taxonomy): Eukaryota > Viridiplantae > Streptophyta > Magnoliopsida > Myrtales > Myrtaceae > Eucalyptus > Eucalyptus cloeziana. Next base: position 33,338,548 of record CM024635.1, on the reverse strand, counting down.
TTCTATTCTTTTCTATTTCAAAAGTAAAAATTTTGTGTAGTTACCAAATAGGTTCTTTTATTTAGAAATTGTTCCCATAATAGAAATAGAAAAGAACTATTTCTGAAAAAAAAAAAAAAAAAAAAAAAAACTCTTCCCCAACTAAAAAAAGTGTTACCACGCGCACCCTTAATGGCATGATTGGTTGAATAGACTTCAGAATACTTTGTACTCAAATCAAATCCCAACCTTGAACTCTTATTTTGATCCCAAAAATTCCTCCCTAGGCATCGACCTTGCACGGATCACGAACACAAGGGGAGGGAGAGGATCATGCTAAGTGAAGAGCATGACTCGGGATCAACAATTGAGCTCGACCAAATTAGTGCAAAAGCACGACAAGGAGATCAAGGTTGAAGAAATGGAGGAAAAAAAGAAGGGCGAGAGGGTGATTGGAAGAAGCGGAGAAAAACAACGGAGCTCTAAGAAGTTATCAAGTGCAGCTTGCGAACAAGAGAGAGAGAGAGAGCGAGCTATGAATTCTTTTGGCGTTCAAAAGCGGATCGATCAATTTTGAAAGCAGTCAAAAGGGGATTTTCATTTTCTTTTAAATGAGTTTTTATTAGGAAATAATAAACTATTTCTTATGTCTTTCCTCAAATTCATTAGGGGATAATAATACAGTACTTGAGAGGTGTAGAATCGCCACGCGCTGAGGGTTGTTCGCTGGGCAATGTGAACGAGTGCACATTGAGGTTATCTTTTGACCTTTAGCTAATAATTGACTCTAAATTATCATGTCGATGGCTATAAATCATTAATCACCTGTTTGAATGGATGTGGGTGTGGGCTTTTGACCCTTTTTGACCCCCCTCCTTTTTTTTTTAATCCATTTTTAAAAAATGAGCTAGTTGTACGAAATTGGACTAATCAAATTTGAGTCACACAATGGATATGGAACCCATTTTGCCAGCCCTAAGTTTTTTATAAACATTTCAGTTTATGGTTTTTTATGTTCTTTATTTTATTTACTAATTTTTTTTTATTTTTTTATTTGATGTGAAATTTTTATTCAAATAACATACAAATGTGAAAAGCTTCAAGTGGGTTCAATAAGTAGGTATGAATTTTCCTATATCAGGTTAATTATTAGTTAAAACGGGTTAGTCAATATGGATTGGATCATTTATGATCAAACCCAATCCATTCATTTGATAGCCCTAGTCAACGCAAACGCAACTAATGACTCTAGTCGTCAATCCCTCCACAAATGAATAGACAATCTCTTATCAGGTCAAAAATAAATGGGATCTATGAACTAAATGATAAGTTCCTTAAGCAATAAGTAAGCATCTTATTTAGCAGAAGAATTTTTTAAGAAGAATTTAACAAGTGGGTCCCACAAAATCAAGGCAAGCAAATTTCCGTATTAAGATGCTAAAGCGAGCGAACAATGGTCGAGTTAATTTCTCGAAAAGCGAGAAAAAAAAAATACAACAAAGGGAAAAAGCGATGGAAGTGGCGTCGCCCGGGTTCGAACCGGAGACCTTCAGTGTGTTAGACTGACGTGATAACCAACTACACCACGACACCTCGGCGGCAAGAAATTGACACGTTATTTTACTAAAACCTTTTTTGTTGACTCCGGTCCTCCTATAAAATCGTCTCCCTCTCGTCGCTCGAAACCCTCCCTCCACCCCGAGTAAAAATCCGTCACTTCCTCCTCTCGCTCTCTCTCTCTCTCTCTCCTCCGTCGCTCCGCGAGCTCTCTCTCTCTGTCCGTCCCCTTAGGGTTTCGATCTCGATCCGAATCCGGGAATCATGTCCAGCGCCCTCGACATGTCTCTTGATGACATCATCAAGAACAACAAAAAGTCCGGATCCGGCGCCCCCAGAGGCGGGGGCGGAGGCGGCCGCGGCCGCGGCGGCGGTGCAGCCGCCTCCGGGCCCGGCCCCACCCGCCGCCCTCCGAACCGCGCCGCCGCCCGCGCGAACCCTTACGCCGCCCCGAAGGTCAGCTCACGGTTCCTCCCCCTCGGATCCGCTCTCCCCTACTGTTTTAGAACTCTGCGAAATTTCTGTGTTGCCGAGAATCTCGGTCGTCGATTCCGTTCCCGTCCCTGTCGAAGCCCCCGACTCGATGCCTCGTAACGATTCTGAAGGGCGTGTTTTGGTTGTTTTTGGGGGTTTAGGCGCCGGAGACGACGTGGCAGCACGACATGTTCACCGATCAGGGACTGGCGTTCCAGGGGCAAGCCGGCCGGGCCTCCGCCATAGAGACCGGGACGAAGCTGTATATATCTAACCTGGATTATGGCGTCTCGAACGAAGATATCAAGGTAACGGCTTTCAATTTCTGTTTTTTCCTGCTACTTGAAGCTGAAACCGTTTGTTGTCTCGTCGTTTATGGCCGTTTCTCTGTCGAGCTTGTCGCAAATCTGGGAGAATTATGACGCTTGCTAGTTGAAATTGTGTGGATCTACTGTCGCGGTCGCGTGTCAGAGTGTTTCGATGCTTTCGTGCTTGGGATTTGGTACGAGAGATATGTAGTTTATCATCTGGCCCTAGTTAAGTGAAGTATATTGCCTGTGCTTATTGATTAAACCAAGGTTAGCGTGCTTCATTGCTAAAGAAGTATGATTTAATCCATGTAGTTGATATGATGTGTCGGTCCATGTATGTAGTTCGTTCTCTCATGGAAATAATGTTCTTGTTGTGCCTTGCTGTTGTGTGATTATTGCATTCATTTCAGCTGGTCAGTTTAACCGGTGGTGTTTTACTGAGAGCCAGAGAAACTCAACCCAAATTAGCAATCTAATTCTTATTTTTCTTTCTTGCTCACGTGCTTTTCTCCTATGGAATTTTTTTAATAGTTTGAGGTGTAACTTGTCCGTGTATAGCTTCCAGTGCCTAGCAGTTACGAAATTTGCATTTTAGTCTGTGCGAGGCAATCTGTTTCTCTTCTCTGTCATGTTCTGTAAAATATTACATAACTTAGAGTGCAGTTAAGTCCATTTATGTGCTCTTTGGTGAGCAATTATGGGAATTTTGCGGTAAATGTTAATTATTTTCCTTTTGTGTTGGGATTTTCTCATGCAGGAACTATTCTCCGAGGTCGGTGACCTAAAACGTCATGCGGTACATTACGATAGGAGTGGAAGATCCAAGGTATTGTTGTCAAGCTATTGCCTGACTGTTGCTGTAATAAAAAAAAATATATATATATATATATATATATATATTTCTCCTGGTTTATCTAAGAAAGCCTTTTCTTCATTCAGGGAACGGCAGAAGTTGTTTTTTCACGCCGTACTGATGCCTTGGCAGCTGTTAAGAGATACAACAATGTTCAGCTTGATGGAAAGCCAATGAAAATAGAGATCGTGGGAACAAACATTGCGACTCCTGCTGCTACTCCTGTCATTTCAAATGGTTCTTTCGGAAACCTGAATGGATTTCCAAGAGGGTATGTTCTAAAAATTATGACTTGCCCTCTGAACAGATAATTTTTCTGTGGTGTCTAAACCAAGGGCGGGTACTTCATATCATCCTATGGAGCTTGCATGAGATTTAAAGAGATAGCAAAGTTTTCAAATATGCTCGTGTCCTTGAACTTAGATGTATTGTGTCTTTTGTGCCCATCAATAGGTTTCTTGGTTGTTTCTACCCTTGATATATTTTCCGTTGGATTTGTTTGTCTGTTGTTTTTCTTTTTTTTGATGAACGGCAAAATCGATTTAACTTTTGTTTGATTCATTTAAATGTTTCTTATATGAAAGTGAGGTTTGGTTACTTCAATAAGCTTGTGTATCCATCTATACTTTAAGAAGAGATTTCTTTTGGTCTCTGATTAAATTTTGGACAATGCTTTACCATCTTTCTTATCAATTCCAAGGCTGAAATTGTTAACATGTTGGTAGCAAGAGACTACTTGGTTACTTTTCTCTCTTGGGTCGGTGTGGGATGGTAGGAATTTGGCTTGCCTCTCTTGTAATGCATTGTACTTCTAATTTCAAGTCTTCTGATGTGTTTGTGTAAGCAATGCTTCTTTGTGATGGTGATTCAATTTCCTTGATAACATCACTTTTGCATGGATGATGGAAAGTTGTCGCAATCCCTCTGTGACATTACAGCATTCTGTTCGTGTTTGCAACCTTTGCATGTGTTAATGCTTATTGAACTTGCTTATGCCTATAAGTTGTAACAAGTCAGAATTTTGTCTAGTGTTGCTCGTCAATCATTTTGCTGATACAGTAGTCTTCATAATGTATGTAATCAGGGGACAAGCTAGGGGAGGTGCTATTGGACGACCACGCGGTGGTGCCAGTGGCAGTGGCCGTAGGCCTGCTGCAAGGGGTCGTGGACGGGGAAGAGGTCGCAGCGAGAAAGTATCAGCTGAAGATCTTGATGCCGATTTAGAGAAGTACCATTCAGAAGCGATGGAGACTTGAGTGCCATTCTACTTATCTGGTGTCTTTTATGTTCTCAGTGATATGTCTGTGATGATGCGACCACTTTGCCTATTAAGTGTGTCTAGAGGAGGATAAAGTGAATTCTTGAACCTTAGTTTATGGAGTTTGGGGTTTTATTCTGTGACTTGGAGACATAAGTTATGAGGGTTTATGGACAGCTTCAGTATGTACTCTGCAATTATTCCTTTCGGTTCCTTCAGCTTCTTTAGTGTGACCAATGCCGTTCTCCCTATGCAACATTCGTATGTCACTCTTGCCCAAGCATATGGAAAGGAGGTTGCTGTGAGATGCGGAGTTAGTAAACTTGCATGAAAATCAACTGCAGCGGCTGTTTTTCTTAGCTCTACTGCATCACATTAAGAGCTGGACATTAAAGGTAGGTTTCACTGTGACTTTGTTTTTTCCCTTGATTTTGGTGTCTAGAGTTTTAGGACTAGAAATGTTGTCCTGCTTATTTTCTTATATGCCTTTCTGGGAGAAATTTGTTGCGGCAATCTTTTCTGTATTAAGGATTGGGCTTGAGGATTTGGTTGACTGTTAGTTATACTGAATCTGTGGGTAGTACTTGTTTCAAGTTGGAATTGTCAATTATTAGTTGTCTTTATCGACTATAATCGATTAGCACCAGGCAGCTTAGTGATTTGAGGATACTGCTTTATATTGTAATTTTTTTGTTTTGTAGTTCATTGGAAGTTGATTGATGACTGATTTGAGGATCTTAAATGGTTTTAACTTGTTACTGTCAAAGTTATGTCATGGTTATCTGGCTTGCATTTCTCTCTGAGGATAGTGAGTTGTAGCTTACGGTAGCTTGCTCTCTTGTCTTCTTCCAAGTAATGCCAAATCTAATTGGTGAAATAGGGCGAGTTGGTTGTATTGTGTTGGCGTTTAAGGCATGGAGCTAAAAGGTTTTTCCTTCATGAGGCAGGAGATTGTTCATGTGTTCTCTCCATTGACTTGGTTGAATGGTCGCCTGTTAGTTCTCCAGTGCACAACCTTGTGGTTTACTGCATGAGTACTCGACAAACTTAAATTCCATATGATCCGAAATGAGCAGATAAGTTACTAACATGGCAGCATGGAAAGGTCCTGGCCATCTATAGCCTGAACTTTGACCAGGGGCCTTGGATTTTCTGGTGCGTGGATCGGTTCGTTTTCCAGTGTTGACCCATTGATCTTGAGGTACAAGGAATTTCCTGTGGTTCCAACAGACCTCGAGACTGGTTGACGCTGATGGTGTTTTGACATGTCATTCGGGAATATGCTGATATGTTTCTAGCACCTTTTCCTCATCCAACGGACCATGCTGCGAAGCTGGATGTTTCAAAGCTTCCATGTGAGTCTTCTTGCAGTTATCTTGATGACAGCTTGCCGTGGGAATAATGCCTAAGCAGGATCTACGTCCAACAAATTTTACACGCACATTGTTTTTTCCCTTGTCCTCTCATTTCTCCTATGTATGATGTAAATGTGCCTTCCCCCACCAACTTCTTCTCTCTCTCTCTCCCCCTTTTCAGTTGAGGTTTGATTAGTGTTGCTGTTTGGGTAGGAGGTGAAAAGAAGGGGAAAAAGAACGGACTCGATAGAACTCTCTGGGAATCTGCAGGGTTAGCTTTCGTTTAGAAGTGTCTACTGTTGATGTTGTGTTACTTATTGTCTTGTGCATCGCTTGGGCTTTGATCAAAAGGTGGCAGAGCTTGGGTGGCATAATATCAGAATGGTAATTGTGTAAGCTTATGATGCTGGCGAGCTGTGGTCTATGTAGCACGGACACTCTCTGGACGCCTTCGTGTCATGTCCGACACTCCGACTTGTGTCCGACACGTCTCGACACGCTCCGACACGCGGTCAACGAGTGTCGAAAAATCCAACACGTTGTCAACTCTCTTTGACACGCGAGTCCAAAATTTCGACACGAACGGGTCAATTTTAAAAAATTTCTAATACTTGTGGGTCAAAATATAAATATACACAAAAGAAGTAATAAAAATGCTCTACATATACACACATGGGGTCAATTTTTTTTTCAGTTTTTTTTTTTTTTTAGAATTGTTTTAGTTTTTTTAAAGTCTTTTACTATGAAAGAAGTAATAAAAAAATGCCATATATGATAAATAAATAAATTTAAAAATATCATTTCAGCATTTTTCTTTAAACAATGTTTTTTTCTTCTAAGTTTTATGTATTATTGTAACAAATTAAAAATAATAAATGATATTATTTAATATTTTTTGTGTAAATTAATTCTAGGTTATTTTTATTATTATTTATTTGTGTATTTATATATAAAAATATATTTAATATATAACGTGTCGGAACGTGTCGAAATTCTTTATTTTTAAAAAATAACGTATCGGCGTGTCGTGTCGCGTATCTGTGTTAGTCTTAGATAGGTTATGGCATGTATCGATCACGTGTTTGCCACATATGAAGGCATCGTGTGTCTCATAGTGGTACTTCCCATTGGGTAACTCTTTTCTTTGCGTGTCCAATTTATCCCCACGGATTTGTCAGCCCATTGTTACTTCAAACTAAAGTGTGTCCCCTCCCATACAATATTTTTTTTTGGATAAGATGTCTCTCCAATTAAATGAGTGAGAACAACGAAGAAAAAGTGAAAATGCCGAACGTTGACATAAGAAACGGGTGAGTACGTGGTATTTAAAGGCAACGTCGGAAGCACTAGCGTACGTCAGGAATGCTCCTGACTGACTGGATGTTCTGTTGACGTGGCTGCACACCGCAGTCCCGCAGGTCGCAGCTTTGAACTCTTTTTTGCTAATTTGCAGCGTTGTCACCGCTGCCTGTAGGAAGAATTGGTACAGCTGTTAGTTGCCCCATGTACATAACCGCCAGACCTCCCGCCGAATAACAGCATTTAAGCTCAGCATCCCGTCTACATGACTGGAGACGATAGATTTTGTGCGCTTCACAGTAGCAGATATTAGACACATGAAAATAACTATTGTAAATTGTCCCTTAAAGGAAATTTAACGATCATAACATCATAACTGCGGGAGGTATCACTGGAGGTTGTTCTAATGATCATCTCTTCCACTCGATAAAAAGTAAGGTGGGGAATTTGATTTCTCGCTTTCGAGGGATTGACATAGAAACACTTGAGCGATGGAATAGGGTTTTGTAACCTCTTATGATACGGCTACGCCACTTGACCATATTTAAAAGCGTTTTAGCATCTTTTACGTTAGACTCAATTGTGTTGATGCGTTAAAACTCAGAACGGTTAAGAAACATCAGGCTCAGATACCCTTGAGGTCCTAAGGCAGGTTCAAATGGCGCGCAACCCTCGACCCGCTGTCCTCATCTCTCAATTAGCCCGTAGTCCCTCTTTTGCTCCGGCTGGCTCGGGGCACAAACAGATGAACGGAACCTTTTTGGTGCATGACATGCTCTATATTCAAACGATTCTATCTCAGCATTTCTTCAAATTACAACCGAAAAGACAAGGGTAAAACGGAACTGATCCATCTACCAGTTGCAACACATTTTATGAAGCAAAAGCCACCAGGCCCTCTAGCCTTCGAGCATCACCAGGAAGAGCTCCTGTGTCCTTTGGCCTTCCACCTACGTCGGGCAGGAAGGGAGAGACATTCGAATGGAAGCACCATTTGTTAAAACAATACGTGCAGTCGACATGGCTTTTGGGGTGACCATGACTTCAGATTTGGGCGGTTACATGAACGGAGCAGAGCTTTGAATTTGACACTGATAATGGACACTCACAACTCATTCGGATGGAGAGGTTACAAATGGAAAAGGTCAGCAAATGCACAACACCATGATCTAGAGAAGATGATCCCTTCAACCTTTTCATATAAACCTAATGCACAACTTAAGCCATTTTTGGCCTCTTCATCCTTTCCCAGCTAGAATATACAAACCCCACGAGAGCATACAGAAGTCCCTTAATGCACGAGACTAGAAAGTGCCAACATGAAGAAGGCCAATACCATGGATATAGCAACCGGAAAAATAGACTTATGAGATGTCGAGGGTACCGGCCCACCTGTGAAACAATATAGTGGCAAATCTTAGAACACATCTATAATATAACTGAGAGAAAGAACCAGACGTTCTGTTCTCCGTGTGCACATGCATTTCTATATGCGATCTAATATATTGTCAATTTGTTAACCTAAACTCCACAAACTTCTTAAAAATGACGAAGCCTTCTGAAGATTGGTCGTGTACTGCAATCTTTTAAAGCACAGAGTGAGAGAGCAAATTTTGAGAACAAATCAATTGCTATTCTGGGTATTTGAAATTACCTAAAAGTGGATTCAGTTAAGACAAATATCAGCTGAAGTTTTCACTGTTTGCTTTTACGAGTCCCAGAGGAATCTAACTATATGAAAAGTACATGGTTTGGCGAAACTAGTACTGTGACATGGAGCTTTTAATTGGATAAACTAAAATGCTTACTGGAAAAAGCAGATCTAGCGCATCCCATGCGGCATGGCGAACAGCTCTTGTGGGATACATTGGACCTCCAGGAGAGGTGAAGCTATACAAACAAGCTTTTAACCTTGTAATAGTAGCCATTCGCAATTCCATGCCTGCATAAATTAAATTATACGACATCAGTATCCAACCAAAGATAACCAGTACACAGGTTTAGTAGTGATTACCTTGAAGATACTTGAGTTGCGATAGATAATGGATAAGCACAGGCTCCACCTTCAATTTCTGAAGCTGATCAAATTAAAAAAAGTTTTAATACTATGGAAAAGCATTAAAGGCAATACAGGCTTCAAAATTTCCCTCTTAGGTTACAATGCCAAGTTTTACCTGGTCTGCAAGTTCAATGACAAATACATCTGCCGGACCACCAACCAGGAAAGCATTTGGAAAAGCAGGGCAATGCTTCAAGAAGCTTTTGAGTTTATCAGCTGCATGGACAACATATGGAGAATAACTACACAAATGAACAGTATATAAGCTACTGAATCATAATTGCAAGAATCAGATTCACTAAAAAGCAAGCCTACCTGAGTTGTAGAAGAACATGAATCTTGAAAGTAACAGATACAGATCACGCTGGGCCTGAAATAACATGAAGAGGCTTCCGTATTAAAATCAAGCCTTAGTGGAATAAACGAAACCTATCATGAGGACACTACTTTAGTATCACTGTGAAGTATTGTCTAATAACATATGAAGTATTCGTGCAATGGTTCCTCACCTGCACAGCAATTCTATTTAGCCGTGTTGGCTCCAATACAACTTCTTCAAGTAGATACTGCACATCCAACCAACATGGATGACCATCAAATCATTGCCAATCTAAACACCAGCTTTAAACTGAACTTAAATGGATTATGCTGATTGAATGAGACAAATTACTGAGGGAATTGATTCTTACACAAAAGAGGGTCTGAAACCGCCTGGTATTTGTCTGGATATCAATCCTGTGGAGAGGCCAAATCCATCAGCAAGACAAAGCCTTGTTTTCTTAATCTAACTAGTAGGTATCCTACCACCCACAGCCAAACGTTTACAGATATTATCACTAGTGAAATTAAGAAAACTTCGACTTGCTATCGTGTCGTTGCAACGATCTTTCTCTCTCATGGGCACAGGTCTAATCTGAGCTTCAAAATCCAAATGTAAATCTCCCACTAGGCACTGATTCACAGATAAAATGGCAGATCTTGAAAGACAGACCATTACAAACATTGGAAGAAATCATCAAAAGGATGTAGAAATTCAAAGCTGAAAAAATAGTTTTAATGATTTTTTTTTTTTTGTTTTTGGCTAACCATGTAAAAACAAACAACTAAGGTTATAAACCACACAAACTAAAAACTTGCAAGAAATTCAAGAACAATTTTCACTTTGTTTTCTGTCATTCTGATTTGACAATTCATTCTATGATTACAACTACAGTGGCACCCTTCCTATGTAGAACAGCAAATCCAATAACCACTCAATACCAACTGGCAAGTAATTGCTATTTTTCATACCAGAAAACATTTGTAGCACCTTCAACAAGAGCTGATGAGTAACGCAGTAGCACCTCCGGATTCTCAACTTCAGCTTCAAAAAGCTTCATAAATGAAGGTAAATTACACTTCAAAAAGATATCCAACAAGATTAGGCATAAGATAATTCAAGACATGTCATAGAGTCGAGAACAGTTCTTAGAAAAGCTCATTGACGCTGCTTCAAGAACTAATTTAAAAACACATACAGAATGCGTTCCTATGAACTACTTAGCCTGGGTTATTCTCAAAATGGCATCCTCTTTAGCCTAGCTTTTATCAGGAACCGGAAAAGCATCTGAGCCTCTGAGTGAGTAGCGGAAAAGCTGAAAATAAATAACCATGACACTGTAAAAATTTAAAGGGTGGCATAGATTTCTTAAGATCCCCTTGTCAATGAGGAGAATTGATGTAAACGAATGCTGCCAAACACCACCTATTTTTCTTCAAGTCCCCTACCACCTCTAAGATGTACATCCCCTATTCCCATGCAATCTCATTATATTCAAGGTTTAACAATAAAAGAAAGGCTGACTAATGCCGCAAACCCATCGAAAAAGTTTTTGCCAGTAATAAAACACGCAAATATTAAACCATTTTTCCACTCAGCACAGTGTCAAAAAAGATATATAATAGCACAATAAAAGCAAGGCAGGAACTCAAAGCACGCCAGATGCTTCATCAAAACTCTCATCGGAGAGGAACTGGTTTGTGAGAAATATGCTTTGAAGGAAGCAAGACAGTATGATTACTTATGCATTGAAAACCAAGAGCAGGTACCAGTAGTAATATATAGGATTGATGAATTTAAGTTTCACCAAAGGGAAGATGAGTCAGAAAATACAAGCATCATTATTTCTTCAAATATTTAATCTATTCAACTTGCTGTCCTATCTGATCAAAAGCATTATGATTACAATGTCATAAGACTTCATGGAGATAGTAGAAGAGCAGAGGACAAGATCTTTTACCCATTTGTGGAACAAAAGGGAGAAAATATGAGATGCGAATGACTGACTCCAGAGTTGCACAATCAAATCAAGAATTGGTTTTCCACTCTCCGGCGAGCGAACGTAGTAATCGGCAAGGATGTCAAAGTAGCATAGTTGATCATAAATGCCATCATCAGCAGGCAATATCAAATCTTCTTCCCTGCTGAGAATTATATCTGTTTTCAATATCAATTAAGGAAAATGAGAAGCTAGGACATTTGTATGCCAGAAACAGGAATGTAAGATCTTGAGCTGCCAAAACACGTATTGATCCACTTTCACATAATGCTTAATTATGAGCAGGTAACCTATCAATGTTGGGTTACATGCATTGTGTGTTCTAAGTTCTAACAGACTGCTCCCAGAAACAAAGTCATGATAAATTCATGCCACATGAATTCATAATCACTGATTTTTCCGAGGCAAACTTGTCACTGGTCACACCGTATTTCTGACGATATCATCATTTATTGTGATCCTTAAACTGCCATATTAGGATTGTATTGTACTATGCATCCCCAAGATTGTCAAGTTAGGCATTAGCAAAATCTTCAGACAGGTTTTGGCAAATTAAACCAATGTAGAAGACACCATAACCTATAGTTATCACTGAATAGTGACGATGATAGTTATAGGTTCTAATTTTTGACCTTTGCTCTCTGATGTTTAAGTTGAACATAAAACTAGACTCAAATTCAGTGCAGCTCACCTTTTGCTCTATCGTCAACCTCCAATGCTATATCGGCAAACAGCTCTTGCAACAAGTTGCGCCTCTGTGACACGGAAGCTAGAGCCTGGAGAGGAATGTAAACGCATGAATCTCCAAGGCAAAAGCTCAAACACCGAAAACAACAATCTAAACCTGGAATAAGCAACTCAAAGCACAACATAGTACTTGCAGACTCCACAGTTAAACCACAGCTTAGATGTCAGATCAACCGATACATCGCCATATTAAGCAAGTTCTCAGACTACATCGTCATCGTGTAGCATTGGTGCTACCGAAAAGGAAAGCTAATCCAACGAACACAGAATCCAACTATCTAGGCGAATCTCAGATGCAGAATCCCGGCGCAAAATTAAATGATCGGACTACTTCGAAGAGGCCAAATCTAACGAAGAACGAACCCGCTGGAGCTTTTTCTCGATCTCTTGAGACAGGGCGCTGAGGTAAGCAGAGCTCCGAGGCGTCGAGGAAGCTTCCGGCATTTTCCCTCCGACGGCGACACCTCCAATTTCATAGCAATGGAGTCGCGACGCGACGCTAGGCTCCGAATCCGTGACCCTAGGCAAGCTCTCTACTTAAAGGAAGGAAGAAACCGAGCCCGAAGCAGCTCCAGTTCCTCGCCGTCCCTGCGACGGCGACGGCGAGGATTTTGGGGGATCACGGCGTGGCGTACCGACGATCTTCGGCTCCTGAGGGAGGCGACGCAAGCTCGCCGGAGCGATCGGACGGTGAGTAACGGAGGAGAGGTCGGAAACGGCGTGCGGGGGAAGGCAACGGGGGAGGAGGAGGGGACGGCCGCGGTCGTGGAGGGGCGGGGGAGAGAAATAAGAATTTGTGTCGATGGCGTGGAAGGGAGGTGTGGAACGCGTGTTGCTGACACTTTCCACGTGCTAATCGTTTCTGGATTGGATCGGATTGGATTGGAGACAAGGACGCCCGAATGATTTTGATTTGTTTAATCGCGTGATGTTTACGCATAATCAGCAACCCCGAAAATAAAAAGGTTAATAACCTCAAATACCCCAAATTGAACTCAAATTATTTTGTTAACCATCAAAAATCCCAAACTATACCACCCCAAACTGGTACACTTATAACAAAATGGCCTCTGTTAATTTTCGTTAAATTTTACTGTCAAATTATTAAGTTAAATAACACGTGACAGTTGATTGGTATATCAATTTGGAATTTTACGCTCCATTTGTCACAATTTACAATTTTTATGATTTTTTTGTGATATTAATCCAATTTAGCGGAGGGTATATTTATTACAAATTTATCAGTTTATGATTTTTTGCAATCGAATAAATTAGTTTGGAGTTGACCACCGGCTCAGGTGGCTCCGCTAGGTAAGCTCTATAACGTCCTCCTCAGGGGGGGGTCGGGAGTTCGAAGCCCCTACAACGCAAATTACAGGGAGGCTGGTGGATTATTAGGCGATTTAAGCATGGCGTCGGGGTGGTAGTTTCCCTGCTGGCGTCACCAGAGGGTTTACGGCGCACTGCGGTGCAAGCTGGTTCCTCCTATCACCAAAAATAAAAAAATTAATTAATTAATTTGGAGTAAATTTGTCATAAATGTACCAGTTTATGATTTTTTATAGTCAGTCGAGGTAAATTTGTCACAAATATATCAATTTGAAATTTTTCAGGATATTAACCCAAAATAAAATTACTTCATACCATGTTATAAAAATAAAAAACGTTTCCATATTATATGTGATCATTCGAATATTGGGTAGCACGTCTTCAATTGATTTTTATTTTTATTTTTTGGTCCTACAATCGTCATGTCACGCTTCATTTCAGATTGCCAAAACTAGTGAACAAGATGAGAAAGCCTCTCAGGTGTTATAGGAACTCATAAACTTCAGTGATGCCTCTCAATACAAGAGGACAAAAGGCGTCGAGCAAAACTCGAAATGCAATCGTCGTTATGCGAAAGCCTTCGACAATGTTTCAAGCGAAAATGCCCGTTCTTCTTCGCATATAGGAACTAACGCCAATGCTCTCTCTCTCTCTCTCTCTCTCTTCCTTCCTTCCTTGCACGCTCGCAGACATGCATACATGCCTCTCCCTCTTCACCGATGGTTCGAATACGATCTATAAGATTCGCCACATAATTTGTGCATTCGACTTTGCTACTCACAGAAGATGTGAACGTGCCGACACGACCAGATGCGTTGCAAAAGAATGCTGCTTACAGCAAAACCAATCTCCCTATGCTTTTACGCATCAAGAAAGAGTGATCAGCACTAGCCAGAAGCACACGGGCTCATCGATTTGCTGATGTATATGATATTTGCAGTGTCTAGCCGCCGCAGACTCCGATCATGCAAAGCAAGGGCGAATCCAACACACGCAGGCAGATGCAGAAAGAAATCACTTCATTGAGCAGATTGTCCACAACTTTCCGAGAAAATTAGCAAATAAAACAATGTGAATTCATCGTTGTAACCCAATGAAAGATCGAGAAACTTATATATCCTAAGACAATCAGTGCAACAAGCCCTGAAGAAACTGAAAGAGGAAAGACAAAGAAACTGCGATAAAGATGCAGCTTCTTTTCAGGCACGTGTGTACGTAGTTAGCACATGACAGTGGATACACTACTTTCTTTATTTCATATTGCATCTCTACCAGTCATCTGATTGCATGTAGAAAGAAGAGACTGCAGTCAATGCACTTTGAAGCAAAATGACTATAATCATTCACGTAGATCCGCTTTATCAAAGAACATGTAGTAAAACATCTGAAAAAAGCGGTATAAAAGAAGCTACCAGTCAAAAGAGCATCATCTATTTCCAGGCCAACCTGAAGTTAAGTTAGATAGGGTTAACCGGTCAGCTACAGCAGACCCAACTACAAATTGGTTTCTGTCCACCTTACCTGTTCTGAGGAATGCAATCAGGTTTAACCTGTTGCCGACACCTCTGCCTGTGATTTTTGCTTTTTTTTTTGTTTTTTCTCTATCCAGTTGGTTCCGGAAATTGCAATTTAGTTCGTGCACTTCATCGCTTTACTAGACAAGTACGCTATGGCTAGCCTCGGACACTATCCAATGACTAGACACCAGAAGCCAACAAAAAGGCAATCAAGCTACTTTATCATAAGTCAAGAAACTAGCCAACTTGCCCACTAGTGCCATCTTCTCTACAATGAAGTGATGCTTGGCATACGAGAATTGGCAGACACAGAAGGACAAAGCAATAATACAAGCCTGTGCCATAATGAAATGCACTGTATAAACAAGTTATACATACTATATGCTAGAAGGCAAATGGGGGTGACAGACCAAATGGAAAGACTGAGGGTGCAGATGCGGAGGCACAGAGGTCAATGATATAATCACCAGCCCATCAATGTTCTTCTAACTCTATCCACAATCTGATTTTTAGCCATTGCGTTTGTGAACTGGAATTCACCACTCGCTTCCAAGAGAAATTTGTATACTTCCCACTCTCGGTCTGATGCAAAATGCCTTCCAATTTCAGCCTGACAAAGCAAATTGTCAGCTCTACAATCTGAACAATCTAGAAAAGTGGTTTTACAATACGAGAACCAAAATAGGATGAATGTAAGCTGGTGATCACCCATAACAAGAACAAACCTTGTACTTAAATTGTCCAGATACACTTGCTTGTATTTATTCACCAGGTATTTGTATATTTTTCCTCCTTGATGAAGGATACTATTTGTCTTTTATCAGAGATAAACTTTATTTCATAAACAATTACAGAAGTACTCATATGCTTGTGAATTATTCAGATATTGCATTGCAGTCATGCTTACCGAGAAAATACAGATGCCCAACATTTTTAGTGCCAGGGTAACATCATAGAAAACTCGTGGTCTTCCTTTGCCAGATAACTCAACAGGATTAGCTACTAGTAACTCGGTGTCCGGCCCACGGCTGGAAATGATAACTCGTAGTGGATGGAGCATCTCCAATTTCAACCTAGAAATAAGTCCACTCTGCTTTTCAGGATCAACAATCTTTTTCCCACCCGTTTGCCGGATAAAAAGGTCTAAATCCCGATGCCCGTTGACATTTGGCGAGAATCGACCATAGGCTATCTATATCAGGGAAATAATTATTACAGCATTAAGCCATTACTAATAGAAAAGAGTTAACCAATGACATTTTACCATGGACTTAAAACAATTGACCAATGTAATTTATGAAGCTGCAACTTTCAGGCATCAGAGGCCTTAACACAGGGGTAATATGACATAAAAGAACAAACAGGCAATTGTGCATAGACATTCTGACCGAAACTTTATGCAACTTGACATCTTTAAGCACAAATGTTTCATGCACTTGATAAGGATTCTGGACAATCTATTGGCAG
Organism: Eucalyptus cloeziana; assembly: GCA_014182715.1. Lineage (NCBI taxonomy): Eukaryota > Viridiplantae > Streptophyta > Magnoliopsida > Myrtales > Myrtaceae > Eucalyptus > Eucalyptus cloeziana. The sequence goes on along the minus strand of CM024635.1, from coordinate 33,322,025 downwards.
AAACAAAGCACCGAAAGAATTACTGATCTAGATAGGCTCGCTTCTCTTGCTCCAAAGAAGTAGGAATAACATTTTGGATTTTGCCAAATGGTGTCTCTCATGTTATATGCAATCAATACATTGAAAATTGAAACATTTCCTCATTAAGTATATTTAACAGTGCTCCAGTCCATTCATTAACTAGGACTCTATAGACTTTAGCCCAGACATAACCAACTCAAATACTCAATGATGAAGTGTTTTTTCTTTCTCTCTTTTCTCCTTTCAGAAAGGATGAATGGATAAGCTAGGGGGATCATACATCTTCCTAGAATTGCTAGTATACAACCTAGGTAGGTTGACAAGCAGAAGTTCAGGCTGCATCACAAAAACGTGCCAGAAACAACATTAAGGGCAACAGCATAGACAAATTATCAAAAATGTACCTGAATACTGAAGTCTTTCAAGGTTCTCATAATGTCATACAGCAGTCCCTTGTGATCGACAGAGTGGATCTGGAGCAGTGTATGAGATGGGCTCAGAGAATTGTCTGCAGTGATAGTGGTCTTCTTCAATTTTGTCAAGTCTGGAGTAAGGGCTTGTGAACAAGTCTCATCCTTAAGTGGTTCACATCTGAAAAGTTCTTCAGCGACTGCAGGAGAGAGTGTTAAAATAGCCTGATGGCCCCCATACTCAGGGCCCGCCAACTGGAGTTCACAGCTGATACATGATTCACCTAAAACTGCATACAATTGTTCACATGTCTGATCTTGCCGTTTTTTTGTGTGTAGAAGGTCCCTGCAAAAAAAAAGAAAAAAAAGAACCTACTACAGTCAACTGATCTTGCCATTTGTTGTCATTGCTGGATAATCTTTTAATGTCCTCACAAAAACACTACAGAAAGTCATCGAAAGGGAGCACATATGGTTGCATTAAAAAAATTAAAAAGAAAGCCTCTGCAAGTAATGACCATCCTGTATTAACAAGCTGTATATCTAAATGCGTGGAAAATCTGCACAACTTACTACATTAAATACTCAAATATAATTTAGTCAGATATTCTTACATGTTATCAGTGATAAAGAAGAGGTCCAGGACTCTCTCATCTGGGGTTGTCATCACTTTCACCCTTTGAATTGTGAGTTCAAGCTCACAGAGAACTCGAGTAACATCTGAAACAAACTCAAATTCATTCGGATACAGTTTTAAAAGATAAATCAAACAGCAATCTTATATTACGAAGTATCTGAGATTACCATGTAACAAACCCTTGCGATCAAGAGAGAGAAACTTCAATAGATACACTGGAGATGACGTAGAATGTGCTGGCTGATGGTCGAGGTAAAATTGCACTGAGGATGACGGGCATGCAGACATAAGACGGTCCTTCAAATTCGACCATTTCACAATGAGTGTGCTGGTATGTGGAAGTACCCATAATACAATGTAGCACCAGATTCCATCAGTCGAAATATCTGCATGCAGAAATAGCTCTCCCACATCAGTAAATCCACTTGCTCACGAAAATAAAAGGTGCATCATATGCGATGGAAATAAAGCCCCATCACTCCACCACCAAATTGGCAAACCATAGAGGAGCCAAACAGCAGGATTCACCTCACTTTTCTATTGAGAAATCACAAGTTTGAAGCATTAAACACACCACTTCTGTTCTGACCAATAAAGGAAAAACACACTACTTTTATGACTCAATTTCTAACTGCCTCAAGCATCTGAGTTAAACCACCTTCTCACATCTTACTGCTACTAAGAATGACAGAACAAGGACAAAAATGCAAATCGCTAGCTACAAATTACCCAGATTCTGAGGAAACTCCTGCTAAACTTTTCTCTTAGCTAAATTGTAAAGACAACAGCAGACGCGAGCTGCAGCCACCTCGAAAGGATTAACAATGACAGCAAAAAGAATCTCAGCAGACGTAAAACCAACCAATTCAGTAAGCAATTCTCATGAATGAAGGTAAAAATAACCGCCAGGAGTGAAAAAAAATCATATATTGCGAGTTCGTACATACCTCCTTTGGTGATGCAAAGGCCGAAGTCGAGAATAGTCCTGCAGATATCGCATCCGAGGCCGGTCTTGTCGGGGCAATTCACAGTAATGACGTGGGGCTCTCCAGGCTTCTTCGGCTTCTGGATTAGCACGGCGTCGTGGCTCGGGACCCCCATCGCCGCGGACCGCCGATCGCCAGCCGGAATCTGCTCTCGCCGCCGAGCGGCGCTCGCATGAAGCTCGGAGTCTCCGGCGAGTGTTCCCGCGATGTAGCGCCGGGAGAGAAATCTCTGCGGCTTTCTACACAAATCGAGAGAGAGAGAGAGGCAGAGAAGACGGACAGGATAAAAAGAAGTCGTGGTCGGAGGGGCGACAGAACAAGGCGTTTGTTGGATCCGATGGTGGCGATGCCGGGGAAAGAGGGGGAGTGAGTATCGGGTGCATCCGAATCACGTGAGCCCGGTTTATGTACACCGCTAGATCATGTAGATCCCACCTGAGTCCTACTTCATCGGACGATAAGTTATGTTAGGTTCGTGTGTATCCGGGTGCAGCTAATGCCCGCCGGCGGGGGACTATCAGTAAAACCCCAGGTTGGGCGATCGGAGGGCGGAGATCTTTACACGTGGCGGCCGTGGGGCCGGCCTTCGAAAGCTTGTCTTTTTCTGGCAAGTACGTCGTTCGGTCGGGCTGCCGGCAAAAACATTTGCTTCTGCTACGTGCGCACGGTTCCTTTGCCACAGGATGAAGGATCTTCCAATTATATTCTCTTGGAGGTAGAGAAAAAAATGATAGAATTTTTATCGGCCTTGTTTTTCAGCACTGAAAATGCAAATCTCGCCGGGTTGGGCAGTCTCCCTCGCCCTGAAACACTCGATAATGGGTCGAAAATATCAGGTGCGTATTCTCAAGATCGCCCGCAAAGCAACCTTGCAAATGACAAAATTCGAATATAATTTGAGCAAAATCTCAAAACATGTTAGTTGAGCAGAAACCAAATTCGCATTATATTTTTCCCTTTTCCAGCTTCACAACGTGTGCCGAAAACGAATGGTGGTGGTGCTCTTGCACGGCCAAGTGGATGAATAAAGCACTCCGTACAGAACGAGAGAGAGAGAGAGAGAGAGAGAGAGAGAGAGAAACTGAACGCTGCTTCGCCCGGAAAAGACTGTAGTTTATCTGACCGTCTCGCCGATGCCGTGTTGGCACAGCTGAAGAGGTGGGTTCGGCCGTAACAAGACAATTAGGCCAAAGACGAGTACGGCCATGGAGCAGGACAGGAATCTAACATCAGCACCCGAAGCACAGGAGCAGCCCTTGGGCGAAGGCCGAAGGCTGTATCGAAATGTATTCTCAATCCAGACAAAGTACCGACGGGACACTTCGTAATCATGGCTGCCTGGGACAAAAGATCCTCTTCGCTTTTGATATTTATTTTCTTTGTATTGTTCCCACTAGAGCTGCGAGAATCCTGTCCGTCAAAAATGTTTGGAAGCTCCTTGTCTATTCATAATCATCAACGAAAAGAAATATCTGGAGCCCTTTAGCCAATAGCTAACAAAAGCTAATCAAACATCATCCCATTGCAGCCAATAGCTAACAAAAGCTAATCAAACATCATCTCATTGCAGCCGACAACTTCCGATCATTGTGTCAAATTATTTATTTCTTAAAGCACCTTACCAATAATTGCTTGATACAGGATCGTATGCTAAATGACTCACACATCCAACGAGAGTTAGTCAAAACATTTAAATGGTCGTAGATATTACAGTATTTAAGAGTATGTTTGATAACGATTTTGTTTTAACAAATTCCGATCGAAATAATTTTTTTTTATTTTGTTTTAAATTGATTCGAGTAAAAAGTTAACGTGTTTGATAACCGTACAAAATTTCGATTACGGAATAGAATTGCGTTTGCATCTTGTCTTCATTGATTCTGTTCCAAATCAATTTATTTTAATTTTTAAATAATTTTTATAAATTTTTCTTTTCTTTTTTTCCTTTTTTTTTTTTTTTCCTTTTTTTTTCTTTTTTCTCCTATATTCTTCTTCTTCTTCAAGTAGGTCGCCGGTTCGAACGAGGCCGCAACCTCACCGGAGCGTCGCCAGCCCTCGGTGAGGCCGGCGGGCCGAACGAGCCTCACCAAAGTGGCCAAGCGAGCCTCACCGATGGCCGGGCTTGCCTCCGACGAGCTCGCCAAACCTCGCCTTAGCTTGGCGAGCTCTCCGGATCGGTTGCCGGTGACCAACGACGGTGAATGGCGGCGGACGGTGGCGACCGCAGCGGCGGCGGCGACGGCGGCGGCGGGGTGGCGGCGGACGGCGGTGGGTGGCGGCGGGCGGCGGTCGCGGGATGGCGATTGATGAAGAAGAAGAAAAGAGAAAGAAAAATTCGATTCTCAATTTTGTTAAAGAACAAGAATCACATTTTTTTTTTTTATTCTCAATTCTTGTCCAAAATTGTTCCCAAGAACAAAAATTTTACCAAACAATTATGTTCCCAAACTGATTCTGAGAATAAAAAATCAAAATTATGCATTGTTCTAATGGTTACCAAACAGTGCCTAAACCTACCGGCACATATGAATGGGCGGGACCAATTCAACTACAGTTTTAGAGAGTGTTTGGTAATAATTCTATTCTCGGGAACAGATTCTGATTAGAAATGATTTTTTTTTATTTTGTTTCCGGGAAAAATTTCTAAACATTTAAAGTTGTTTGCAGAATCGTCCAAAATTTCTGATTTTGGAATAAAATTGTGTTTTGTCACGCCCCGATCCTCGGGCACACGCCCATCCCTCACCTTGGTCGATTAATAACGTGCGATATCCCATGACTATGTATCGCCAACCCTTTCCATTTATTATGCACATGCGGAAGCAGTTACAAATCCCCAGACAATAAAACAATGGGATAGAAAAGCATGCCATAATTTTCATATTGAAATGCACAACCACACTTTTATTAACAGCACAACTCATAGTATATTTACAATACTATTTACAGCATACTAATCTGACACCTATCTACACTAAGACAGGTTTCACAAAAGAGATGGGATCTCAATCCACATCCGGGTTGTACTCAAGATCCCTCTCTGGATCATCATCTTCTTCAAAAGTCTATCTCCTCCTCAGATCTCACAGCAATATTCTCCTTCTCAGGTTCCTCCTCTTCAGCTCTTACTCAGGGTCCTGAAATGTTGTCCCACAACCAGGATGAGACTACGTCTCAGCAAGTTCTAACCCCTAAGACTTGATTAGTAAGCCAATACATTATGAGCTGCCTAAACACGCACTGCTTAGAGGACTTACCTTGGCCTCAGATTCCACTTGCAAATTAGTATAATTCATAATAGGCACCCAACTACTCATAACAAATCAAATCAGTCGATTACATGTCACAGAGCACACGTGCATTCTCTAAGGCACTAGTTCACCAAAGTGATACATCAAATCACCGAGCCCACGTGTCTCTTCCAAGATGCCTCACTTAATTCCCAGGCCACGTGCATTCTCTAAGCGCACTAGTTCACCAAAGTGATGCATCAATTCACCGGCCTCCCACGTGCCCTTTTACGATGCCTAGGGCCACGTGCATTCTCTAAAGTATTCGTTCACCAAAGTAATGCATCAATTCACCGAGCCCACGTGCCATTTTAGATGCCACACTAATTCACCACTCCACCGTCGATACCGACAATCGGTACCCAATCATTCCCCAATCACATAATTGAAATCAACTAATTAGGAACATGTCCTAAAATCCACAATTTAAATCAATTGCATATAAATTGAAGCTCAATTAAATAAACGGACTGCACCACGACAATCAGCACGAAATTCCAGTCACCGGTCATCCCGGTTGAATTTCCGAAAAAATAATTAATTAAATAATTAATTTCAAAAATTAATAAATAAATACTAAAACTCCAATTTATGCCCGAATTGCCTAATTGAAGCCCGAAACGAGTCGAGAAAATCCCGAGAGACATTCAATAAATAATAGAGCATTCCTACTCCCTAATGGATATTGCTAACCACCTAACATGCATCATTAAGTCTCTAATTTAATTTATCTAAATTAATCTAACCACCTAATTGCATTTAATTAAATCTAACCAACCCTAAGTATAATTAACAAACTAAGAAAGCATTAGTGAGCAAAACTTACTTGGCAAAAGCGGAGATCGAATCACCGCAACGGCGACGCGACGGCGGCCGAAATCGGGTTTTCGGCAACACCGGCGGGCTTGGGCCGGGCCTTAGACTTGGGCCCAACAAATCTCAGCCCAACTGAGATTTGTTCTTGCTCCGGAGTGGGCTTGCTCTTGGGCTTGGGCCTTGGCTGCAGTTGGGCCTTCTTTGTGGACTAGGCTTGCAACAAAGCTAAAATGGGCCTGTCTTTATAGGTCTCGAGTGACTGAAATTGCTGGGCTGAACGAGCTTATTTAAAGGGCTGAGCTGGGCCCGAAATTCACTTGGGCCGAAGTTGGGCCAAATCCCAATGGGCTGAACCGCGGGTTTGGCTTGCGGGCTGCAGAGAGGAGACCAGCGGCTTCTACGATGAAAACAGGCCGATCGGAGCTTCGGCGAGTTGGTGGTTGGCAACCGGTGGCTCCTGGGAGTCTTGGGGATCTTGTGGGTGGATGGAATGGGCAAATGAAGGGTTGAAATGGGGTGAAACAGCAAGAAAACGCGAAACAGTACCAGCGGGCAACTTCTAGACGGTCCGGCAAGCGACGGACTCCAGCGGCCATAAGGGACGAACGGCAACTCCGTTCGGGGAGTGGTTGGGCTTGTTGGAACGGTCTGGATGTCCTCTTCACGACAATATGTGGCTCGTTCGCTGGTTCATCCGGGAAGACCACTTTTGACTCGAATCTTTGACGAAAAGTCAGCTGGAGCAGAAACCGGCGGTGGCGCGGGTGGAGGTGTGCGACGGCTGCAGCTCCTTTTGCTGGTCTTCTTGTTGGCTTGAGAGTTTCGAAAATGAAGAGGAGAGGGTCTTGGATGGTAGAGAGGTGAGAGAGATGGAGAGGATGGAGATGAGGGAAGAGATAAGAGAGATGAGATAGAGTTGAGGTGGGGACCTTGGCTTAATATTTTCCAATCTGCTCTCCAAGATTCATCCTAGGCCAAGTAAAATCCCTTGGCCTCCATTGATCAACACCAACACCTCTCATGACTTCACTTTTGATCCATTTGGCTAGGGGGAAGGGAGAGTTACGAATTTTGCAAGAATTGTCTTCAATTGGTGGCTTGATCCACTTCAATTCCATCTCAATTGGCCTCCATAAAATCAATCGGTCATCCATCGACCATCTTGATATTTTTTCCTCACCCATATATCCATATTGCTTCTCAATTTTGCTATTAAAAATAATCACTGGCTTTTTCTACACAGAAACGACTCGGCAACAACTTTTTCCCAAAAAGTATCAGGTGTCAGAAAAATCTTCTAAGACTGAGTCGGCACTCCTAGAATTTATTGTGACATGACAAAATTTTCAATTTCTGAAATCGAACTCAAATTGGCAGTTAATTTCTATTCGACGTGTTTTTAGCGTGACCTAGGCTATCAGGTAACTTTCAAATATTTTTAAGTGCAAATGACCCGTGGTCGATTTTCTTCGAACCACTATGAACCCACTCGACTCATTGGCGACTCTTGATTGTCGTGAAAATCTCGATGATTCAATTACGGACACAGGGTACCAAAACAATAAAAAAATCAGTCTAGTGTCGGCCGACGAGAATTTTTTAATTTAGTGGTGTCACCCACGATTAGCCACACATCTCTATCGATCCAGTCTATCTCGACTTCAAATCGATTTTTAACTCGTGCCGTAATGACCTCTAAAGATGGACACGGTCAAAAAGCCGATTCCTGATCAAATTCTCAAGTCTATTGCCTTAAAATTCCTAATAATTTCCCCAGATAGTCTATTTATCTCAAGAATGATCAGTTATGAGAATAGCCCTATAGACACGTTAATGAAACGCCCGATTCAACTAGAAGAAAACATAATTGAAAATTTGGGATGTCACATGTTTGGTATCGTGCTCATTAATTATGTTCCAAATCAATTTCTTTTAATTTTTAAATAATTTTTTTACTTCTTTTCTTTTTTTTTTTTTTTTTTTTTTTTTCATTTTTCTCTTATTCTTCTTCTTCGTATGGCCGGTTGCCGAACCGTCGCCGGCCCTCGGCAAGGCCGACCCTCATCGGCCGAGCCTCGCCGGCAGCTGGGCAAAGCTCGCCCAGCCTCGCCGAGCCTCATCGGCAGCTAAGCCGACCTCGCCGGGGCTGAGCGAGGCCTGCTTGGCCACCGGCGGGGCTGGGCGAGCCTCGCCGGGACTGGGCATCACAAGGCTTACCGAGCCCCGCTGGTGGCTGGGCTTGTCTTCGGCGAGCTCACCGGACCTTGCCCTGACCTGGCAAGCCTCTAGCAAGCTTACTGGACCGGTTGTTGGCAACCGGCAGCAGCGAACGGCAACCGTGGGATGACGGTCGATGAATGGCAGAATGTGTAAGGAAGCAAGAAGCGAAGCGAAAAAGGAAGATTTGCAGAGAAGTTTTTCTATTACTTCAATCATAATCAATGTACAATGCTTGTAATTATAATACAAGATGTACATGAAGAAAGGAAATAAAATATCCTACAAATATTCTACAAATCAAATATATATTTCTGTCCAGTATCCAATTGATCAAATTAGATCAATTTAGATCAAATCCCGCGGATCTTCAGGCATATCTTCCAACACTCCCCCTCAAGCTAGTGGCTTGTAGATATCCAAGACGCCTAGCTTGATTAGTAGATATGTATGCTGTCTTGAACATAGAGGTTTGGTGAAAATGTCCGCTGGTTATTCAGTAGTTCCAATCCCTCTTGTTTCGATTATCCCTTCTTGGATTTTCTCTCGAGTGAAGTGACAATCCACTTCTATATGCTTGGTTCTTTCATGCATTATGAGGTTGGCTGCAAGTTTCAGTGCCGACTCGTTGTCACAAAATAGTTTTGTATGCCCCTTTACTTGTATTCCGAGATCTCCAAGTAAACCTCATATCCACACAATCTCACATGTGGTTTTTGCCATGGCTCGATATTCCGCTTCGACTAAAGATAAAGAAACCGTTGCCTGCTTCTTGGTTTTCCATGAAAAAAGTGATTCTCCCAATTTAATACAAAAATCAGAGACAAATCTTCAACTCATAGGGCAAGTCACATAATCTGCATCACAATATGATGTCATTTCAATGTTGCATTTTTTGGATAAAAGTATTCCCAGTCTTGGACACTTCTTCAAATGCTTTACAACTTTCAAAGCAGCATTCATGTGAGATTCCTTCAGTTTGTGCATAAATTGGCTGAGATTTTGCACCACATACGATATATCAAGTCTGGTCATAGTCAAGTATATAAGTTTTCTAATGAGCTTCTGATAACTCGTCGGATCTCTAAGAACAGGATCATCCTGAGATGTTCCCTCGACATGATCCGCTGCAATTAATCTGGTATTCTGCTTGATTGGAATAATTGCTGGTTTGCATCCTGATAAACCTGCTTCTGATATAATCTCCAATACAAACTTCCTATAATTGAGAGAAATGCCTTGGTGAGATCTGGCAATCTCAATTCCAAGAAAATATTTTGGCGCTCCCAGATCTTTTATATGGAATGTAGTATGCAAATATTTCTTAAGATTCTCTATTACAGCTTCATCATTTCCCATAATGAGAATGTCATCTACGTATATCATTAGGTAGATAGATGACGTACCTTTAGTCCATGTGAACAAGGCATAATCATATTTGGATTGTTTGAAGTCTGCAGTTGTGAGAGCCTTAGCAAATTTTGTGTACCGTTGCCTGGAAGCTTGCTTCAGTCCATAAAGGGATTTGCGGAGACGACATACTTTATTCTCCCCCTATCTCCGTAAGCCCTGAGGAATATCCATGTAGATTTCTTCATCCAAGTTGCCATGGAGAAAAGCATTGTGGACGTCCATTTGATGTAAGGACCAATCATGAACTGCTGCAACTAATAAGAAAGAGCGTGACATCTTTAGCAACTGGAGAAAATGTTTCATGATAATTGAAACCTTCTCACTAAGTATATCCCTTGGCCACCAATTGAGCCTTGTAATGCTTAATGGATCCATTAGCTCTATATTTGATCTTATAAACCCATTTGCATCCTATAGACTTTCTGTTGGAAGGAAGATGGACCAGTTCTCAAGTATGATTATCAATCAACGCCTGTAATTCTGCTGCCATAGCCTGTTGCCACCGGGGATCTCTGGAAGCCTCATCATAACTAGATGGTTCCTTTTCATCAGAAATCCGACTAATACAACATCGATACTCGGACGAAAGTCTATCAAAAGAGACATATGAGGATATTGGATAGTTGATGCCTGGCGAATTAAAAGATGCACAGATATAATCTTTTGTCCATGTCGGTGGTCGTGTGGCTCATCCCGAATGACGTGCAGGATCTGCTGGTGGTGAAGGAGATGTTTCTGCTATATTTGTTTCTGTCGAAACATCAGGAAGATTGTCCACATTAAGCTGAGTTGCAAGCATTCCTTCCATTTCTTCCTCATGTTGCAGTTGATGAGGCGAATGGGATGCTGAGTGTGAGGGAATTACTTGAGCTAGAGATCCTGTGAGAAAATATTTAGGAGATACATCTTCCTGATGGAAGAAACTAAGAGAATTGTCTGAGATAGTCAAATTATCCTTAGTTTCCTGGAATGGGAAGATATTTTCATGAAAAATGACGTCTCTGCTCATGAAAAAATCCCTTGTAGATGGATCAAGAACGCGATATCCTTTCTATAGGTTGGGGTAACCCATAAATATGCATCGTCTGGCACGGGGACTCATTTTGTCCCGAGGTCCCACAATTGTAGTGTAGCATAAACAACCGAAAACTCTTAAATGATCTATTGTTGGTTTTTTTTTTTCATAAAGTAATTCAAAATGTGATTTACCAACTAATATTCGAGTTGGCATCTGGTTGATAAGGTATGCTGCAGTGAGAATACAATCTCCCCAATAAATATCTGGAATGGATCCCTGAAACTTCAGTGCTCTGGCGACCTCCAATAGATGACGATGTTTACGTTCCACCACTCCATTTTGTTGTGGAGTGTAAACACATGAGCTTTCATGTAGAATCCCATGAGATAAGAGAAGTGAGCTGCATTCATGGTTAAAAATTTTTTTCCCATTATCAATGTGAATCCGCCTGATCGACTTTCCAAACTGATTTTTGGTCAGAACGATAAAGGATTTTAGATTAGAAGACACTTGAGCTTTGGACTGCATTAGGAATATACAGGTGGCACGAGAGTGATCATCCACAATAGTAAGAAAATAACATGAACCATCACGATGTGCCATGTGATAAGGTCCCCAGACATCCACATGGAGTAGTGAAAAAACATCAGTGGAATGACTTTTACTGGTGGGAAAAGGTGTGTGAGATTGTTTTGCCATAGTACATATATGACATTTAGAATAGGAAAAAAAAAACACTATGACCCATTCTTGAATGTAAAGGAAAGTTCTTATCATCAGTAGTAGCATTACACAATGATATTTTATTCAAGACAACTGATGAAAAATCAAAGTGATTTAGAAGGTCATTCCAAAAAAATAATCCTTCTGAGAGATTACCCAAGCCCATCAGTTTACCAGTTGAAAGGGCCTAGAAAAAACAAGTGTCAGAATCAAAGAACACTTGACAGGAATTTTCCTTGCAAACTTTGGACACAGAGATAAGATTGAATTGAAATTGAGAGACATAGATGACATTTCGAAGGGTAATTTGAGGACTTAGATGAACAGTGACTGTCAAGGTGACATTAGTGATATTACAATTCGGCAATTGCACAGAAATAGGGATATCCAACTCCTTATGCATATCAGAAAAATAACTTTTATCACAAATAATGTGATCACTTGCTCTTGAGTCCACCATCCAAGCCTTTCTTGAAATAGAATTTATCAGGCAATGAAATATACCTGAAAAACTGCCTCCTTTATTTGCGATGTCTGCCTTTTGTAGAGCCTACATCAACTGTTCATATTGTCTATAGGTAATTGGCCGGTCATTACTGAGACCAGTAACTTGGCAAGCTGCAGAATATTCTTTCTTTTTTTCTTTTTCTCCTGGCTTCCCATGCAATTTCCAACAATTATCTATAGTATGATGCGAGCGTTTGTAGTATTCGCAATATAATTTACCTCTCCCTTTCGAATTTTGGCCAAAATTCCTTGAAGATGCAAAAATAATCTGGCTGTCCGATGCCTTTTTCGCGAAATTATATCCACCGTCCGATTCAGCGGAAAGATCGACTTCCTGGACACCGTCGGATCGCCGTGGAAGATCTCGACCGTTGGTGCCTCCCCTTTTAAACATCCTTTCGCCTCTCCCGTGGAACATTAGCGCCTCTCGATTTCTCTCTCTCGCGCTAGGGTTTTGAACCCCGAATCTCGTTGCTCATCATGAAGCGCAAGAGCGACGCTGTCGCTTCCTCGCATGTGCTCCGGCGCTATGAGTCGCTAGTTTTCTTCCTAGATAGCAATTGAAAAATCCTTCCCAGAGGAGGGACGGGATCCATCACCAAAATCTGCGATAGAAACGTTAGGTAATTCTCGTTCAAAATCAAAAGGAAACGAGTGGTTTTCTCCCTCTCTTTTATAGATCTATACTGTTCGAGGGTCTTCGCCAGTCCCTTGAGTTTTTCTTCCGTGGCCTCGAGCTCGTTCCAAAGCGACGATAGCTTGTTGTAACAAGCCGTGACCGTCATATTCCCTTGCTTGAGTTCGCTAAATTCCTGCATGAGGGAAAAAATATTGGCTCAATCTAATCTTCCATACATTCCTTTGATATTGTCCCACATTTTTTTCAAGTCTTTTGTTGGTGGGAGGTTGGCCGCGACGTTTGGAGAGACGCAATTGCCGATCCACGTTCAGATTAGGTGGTTGCATTTTCTCCAGTGTCAGGCTAGTCGCTCGTCCGAAGGAACGGGTACGGTTCCGTCAAGGAACCCATCCTTGTCCTTTGTCACAAGAGCTCACCGGAAGTCCTGCCATCATCTGAAGTAGTTTTTCGGCCCGGTCAGTTGCAAGGTAATCAATTGCAGTTTTGGACCGTCGACGGTTGACATGTACAGGGGATTGCTAGGCTCTGGTCGGCCGATAATGGCCGCGATCGGAAAAGGCAGAAAATTAGGTGAGAAATTCAAGTAAGGATTCGTCCCTAGGCCCGACCAGCTAGATCCGATTCCATGACCCGCATTATGAAATCCCGAGTAGGGATTTGTTCCCAAACCCGCTTCGTCCGATCCACTAACTTGTTTTGTTCTGGCGGTTGGGCTTGCCCCACTCGTGGTTGGTGGGCCCCCGTCGGGCTGAATGCTACTCCAATAGCTTGTAATCCCCAACGAAGATGCACTTGGGCTTGGCCCAATGTACCATGGATAAGGTACCCATTGGTAAGGATAGCCCACAATGGGCAGCCCCATGTTTGACTGAGCCGGAAAGAATGGCCATTGCACGCCTTGAGCCTAAAGTTGTTGTTGGGTTGTGGGAGTCGGCACAAGATGGCTTTGTGCTTCCGAGATCTATGGCACAACATCTTCTGTGGATGGAATAGCAAGAGCCGAGGACGAATTTTCTGGGTGAGCCATGGTAATCGTTTATGCTTGCTTCTTCTTCCTTTAGCAAAAGATTGATTCCTTCGTAAATCTCTTTTGCAGATCAGAGAGTTCGAAGGATAACTAGTGCGGAAGCAGGTTCAAGAGCCTACTGCTCTGATACCATGACAGAATGCGTAAGGAAGCAAGAAGCGAAGTGAAAACGGAAGATTTGCAGAGAAGTTTTTCTATTACTTCAATCGTAATCAATGTACAATGCTCTGTAATTATAATACAAGATGTACATGAAGAAAGGAAACAAAATATTCTTCAAATATTCTACAAATCAAATCTATATTTCTATTTAATAACTAATTGATCAAATTAGATCAATTTAGATAAAATCCGGCGGATCTTCAGGCATATCTTCCAACAATGAAGAAGAAGAAAAGAGAAGATAAAGAGTTGGTTTTGATTCTTTTTTTTGTTCCCAGAATAAGAATCAATTTTTTTTTATCCTCGCTTCTACTCCAAATCTGTTCCTGAAAACAAAAATTTTACCAAACGCAATTCTGTTCCCAAACTGATCCCGGGAACAAAAATTCAGAATCAGGCACTGTTTGGATGGTTACCAAACATTGCTTTAGCATTCCTATTGAATTCCCTCCATTATTTGTCATTCTCAAAGGGGGAAATTCTTTTTTCAATCTCTAGAAGTATCTTGAGAAAAGTTAAATAGAATTAAAAGTCAGAGTCATGCTGACCACCCCCCAGAATGAGGCCGTGAGCGAGCCATGCGGGTCAACAGGACGGGCTCGGCCTTTTAGGGAGGCCCCATGGGCCCATTTCAACTGAACCCATTCTCCCCGATCCAACGGCCAACAGCAAGTAAATCCAACGGCTGCAAGGGGCCGCAGAGTAGGGGTATTCACTTCCATCGAGCATAGAATCCATCACTGAGCAAAGGGCAAGAAGCTGCACAGAGATAGAGAGAGAGAGAGAGGAGAGAGAGAGTAAATCGAGTAGGAGAGAGAGAGAGATGAGGAAGTTCGATCCATGGCCGGTCTTCTTCAAGAGGGAATTCAGCAGGACGTGGCCGTTCCTCGTCGGCTTCGCCGTGACCGGCGCCATCATCACCAAGTTCTCTCTCGGCCTCTCTGGTAACCCCTTTTTCCTCCTCCTTCTTCTTCTCCGATCTCCTCCGATTCTCTCGTTTCAATCCTTCGCCGCTGCCCTCATCAATCCCGCGATTTGTGTCTTTTTCGCAGAGGAAGACGCCAAGAAGTCGCCTTTCGTTCAGCAGCACAAGAGGTAACGGTCGATCTCGATAACCCTAATCACGATTTCTGGATTTTGGTTTTCTTTTTTCTTTTTTCTTTTTTCTTTTTTATTTTTATTTTGTTCTCTCGAGTCCATTGGGATGTAATCTTAGTTAAAGCATGCTTAATTATTGCGTCTCTGGTGTCCGTTGCGTAATGTATGACATGCCTTGATTTTTGGCATTGGCATTGCTTCTTGAATAAACCTGAGACGCGAACGAAGAGGTCCTTGTGATCTGTGAGATATGAATTGTATCGAAATGCTTGGTGTGTCAATGTTCGTGCGTTTACCATTATCAAATAATGTTATGACATCGTTTGGGCCAAGAAAGGGGGAAAAAGAAAGAAAAAGGATTAAAGCTAAAGTCAATACAATTGGATGTCCGTTGTTGTCAATTGATTTGAGCATCAAGACGTGAGATTCTCATTACGGAACTTGCTGATTGATCTTGAGATGAGCCAAAAAGCTGTAGTTTGACTTGTATTAGCTCGATGTACGAAAAAAGGGTCTCATTTGTCTTCCTATTGCTAGCAAGCAACTGTATTTAAGGTGTTTGACATCCGCCTTGCCATCTTTATGAGTGATCTTTGCATGTTCTTTGCTTGAGGCACTTATGTTGTGTCTTTCTCTTGTACAATTTTAGCGGGGTCTCACTAAATTCTTTGAATTGGGCGAGGATTCAGTTGCATCCTTGTCCATTTTCCACTGTTGCTCCTTCCTCGTCATCACAACCCTTGCTGACAGCTGATTATCAGATGCGTCAGGGTAGGGGATGACATTAACCTGCTCACTTTCAGCATGATATGATGATTTTATTTCTAAAATACATACCTAGATGGAGACGATGCATTATCACGAGAACATCTACAATTAACTTGACAAAATATATGAAAATCGAGTTTACATGACCTGAATATAGAGAATTAAACAAGTGAGAACAGTGACGATTCACAACAAGTTATGAAATATAAATATCTTACAGGCTGATTTCTTTATGAGGACTTCATCAATCTTAGGAAACCCATCAAGAATAATTGATTTCCGAAATGGGTCAGTAGTTATGTATGATATAAACCCAAGATTTCCTATGACCTTATTAGGATTGGGGATGACACCACCACGTTTGATCTTTAAGTAAGATTTAGTGAGTGCCGTTCCTAGATCGTGATGCATGCAAGAGGTCAACTTGTTTTATTTCCATAATCTTTGATTAAGGGAGTAATGTTGTTGCTCATTTTCAATATTGCTGATTGGTTGGCCATAGTGGATACTAAAGCTGTGAAATGCTTCTAAATAGATATGGCATTGATTCTGTTTTCAGCTCTATATCTGAGAGAGCTATTTGCAATTGGGACTGCTAGTTACATGGTTCTATTGCTGTTCATGACCTGAATCACTGCTGGTTTTGTCATGAAATATGTGTGTCATGGTCGTATGGTTGTGTCTTTACTGTTTTGTTTGTCTTGCATGATAATATTAAGTTTGTGCAGCCCGGAAAACGACATGGAAATAGAAGATTGACGTGGCAACTGCATATTACTCATCTTCCTGTTGTTTTCTTATAATTATAGTTTGTAAATTTTGCATCTATGGTGTTGATCAAATCCCCACATCCTTGTTCCTTTGAGAGTAATGTGGATGCTGCTTATGCTTTGTAGGTGAATTCTTGGATGGTAATCGCATTGCCCCCTTTGCACCTTAGCATTATGGGAGGAGAGATTTGCTTCCTTTGTTCGAATTGACAAAATAACAGGAGAAAGATGTTTGGGATTCTCTGTCTTTTTGCTTCTTTTGGATTCTGTGGATTTCATGTACTTTTGATATGAAGCAATCGAGCATCCCTTTTCGTTGAATAAACCCTGCTTTGGGAGTTCTTTTGTGTTACAAAAACGTGGAGGATTTGTTGAGCCTAGACCGCTTTGAATTCTTACAAGGGTTCTAGGGCTTTGAAACAGGAAATTAGATTATTTAATTCGTCAATACAGACACCAATTTCCCTTCTAGTTGCCAATTTTAGTGATGGGAAAACTGGGGAGAAGGAACAAGTACTTAGTATTGAAAGATCTTTAAGTTGATTTGGTATAAACGATTCTTGTCAGGGTTAGGAAGGTTCAAGAGTCTACTCGCTCAATAAGCGGAAGAATGATTTACAAGCATTTGCAGCAAATTAGCAATCGATTCCTGTGATATGGAACTATTATTTTGAACGGAGGTTGTTACCGAAGGTGATTTCATGGGTCATCTCTTCGTGTTGTTTTTCATGGACTATTAGAATCCCCCCGGAAGTGGGGAAGTAATGGTGAAAATGATAGGAGAGTAGGAATCAGGATTTTGTATAGGCGTAGGCGATACGGTATGCTAATGCTTTTGTCCGTCCATTATGGCATCGGCATTGGCAACTTATCTGTGGCCTGTAGACCATTCATCTGTCAGAAGCAGCTTCAACAAGAGCAATTCTAAGCATGAGCTGCTTATGAATGATTATACTTTGCTTGCGCCATCAATGGAGATGCGCCATGTCCATGAGCCTGTTGAAGATGGAATGCGGACAGGATATTATTGGCCTAGGCTGCGTTTGGTAACTTGCCAGAAAGTATAAATTTCTATTTTTTTGTTGCCGAAAGTAGATTTAGAATAGAAATCTGTTTAGTAAATTTTTTATTCTCATGAACAAATTTGTTACCGGGAATAGATTTGAAACATAATCGAAGAAAAAAAAAAAAATTGATTCTTTATTCCTGAAAATAATTCTAGAATTAAGTCAACTCATTTTTTCTCTTTTCTCTTCTTTTTTTTTTTTTTATTCTTCTTCTTTCTCTGTTCTCCTTCAACTGCCGCCACCATCAATTGCCACCGTCGTCGGTTGCTGGCGAATAATTGGGTGATGTCCGGTGAGCTCGCCAGGCTAGGCGAGGTTTGCCAATGGTTGAGCTATGGTTGGGTGAGGCCGAGCTTGCCCAACCACAAGCGGGGCTCAACCTAGTCTAGCTATCAGTGAGGCTTGGCCAATGAGACGCGGCCTCGCCGAGGGCGAGTGACGCTCCAAAGAGGTCGCCGCCCTTGTCTGGCCGATCATCAATCATCCCAAGGTCGGCAACTCGTAAAGCTTGAAAAAGAAGAAGAGAACGAAAATAAGAAAAGAAAAGAGAAATAAAAGAAATAAAAAATTTAAAAAATGAAAAGAAAATGATTTAAATTAGAAATTTTTAGAAGTAGTATCGATAATTACCAAACGCCTTAAAATATTTAGAATCTTTTGGGATCCTTTTTGTCAATGTTCCTGTTGTACAAACTCACCTGACGAGGTAGATCCAGATACAATACCTCGGCGAAGACGAAAAAAGCCAAAAGAGTTCTCATATTTGTAGAGAAAGTATCGCTCGAGGCAACAATCATTTCTAATAAGAAATTAATGATTACTAAGGGCCTGTTTAAGGGCATGTTTAACTCGTTAAACAAGACTTGTTTATGTTCTTTTGTTCCGTGAATAGATTTGGAACATAAATGTCTTTAGTAAAATTTTTGTTCCCTAGAACAAATTTATATTATTTTGTCCCTGGAAGTAAATTTGAAACATAATTGAAAAATAGAAAAAAGTTGATTATTTGTTCCAGGAACAATTCTAGAATCAAGTCTACTTATATTTTTTTCCTCATCTTTTTTCTTGTTCTTCTTCCCTCTCTCTTGTTCTTTAAGTGTTGCCACCACCGCCGTTGCCGTCTGCCATTGTCACCGCCCCCATCGTCCACCGCCCACCGTTGCCAGTCGTCGACAAGCTCGCTAGAGGCTCGCCCAGCTGCCGGCAAGGCTCGGCCTCACCGGTGGCCAGGCGGGCCTCGCTCGAGCCTTCCTTGGCCATCGGCGAGCCTTGCCTAGACGGGCGAGGCTCGGCCCAACCATGCCTCACCAAATCTAGGCGAGGCCACTCACCCAGCCGACGAGGCACGGCCTCATCGAGGGCGGCGACGCTCCGGTGAGATCACTAGCTCTCGTCGGCCGGTTGCTAGTCATCCCAAGGCCGGCGACCAACTACCTTGAAGAAGAAGAAGGGGAGAAAGAAAGGAAAAAAATAATATAATTATTTAAAAAAAATGATTTGTAGTAGGAATTGAAATTTTGCTATATGTAGAATACATATATAATTTTGTATTTTAATTTTTTATGGTTTATTATTTACTAATAAAAATTTGATTACTTAATATGTTTATTACTTTGTATAAATATAATTAATCAATAGAATTTTATGATTTGATAGAATTTTAGAATGGAATAGAATTCTAAATTCGAATTCTTTTGAATTGAAAATATAATAAAATATAATATGATTTCTTCACTCATAAAAAGGCAATTATATTGGTGAGTGGTTCATAAGAATTCAATATCAAATTTACACTTATCTAAAAGGTAATTGAAAAAAAGAATTGGAATAGAAATTTTATATAGTTACCAAATGCATTTATGTTTTTTTTTTTTTTTTTCTATTCTCAAATCGAAACTTTTTGACAATTACCAAACGCGTTCTTGTCTTAAAAATTGTTCCCGGAAATAGAATGGTTATCAAACACACTCTTAATGTTTCAATTTTTATTTTGATGCTCAACTCATGTTCTTGAATCAGCATTTTCTACCGACCAAAAAAAAAACAAAAAAAAATTCAGCGTTTCCAAATGCGCTGCCTAGTGAATGGTGGCTTTCTGGCCGGTAGCCATTCTTGAATTCTGGTCCCAGGTATTCCTCGTCTCTTGGGGGAGTGTAGATGCACGAAAAAATACCAGTACCTTTCTCTGGTTAATTGCTACCGATCTACTTCCTATGAAATAATATAGGGGTGTAGCATAACTTCGTAAATCATACACGATTAGCACAGAAGTTAGAGCAAATCTGCCTAAGGCACCGATGTAGTAGCGGTGTTTTGAACAACAATTACATGGCGTTTAATGCTGAATATCATAACGTTGCACTTGTCATCCAGAAAAAGACAAAATTATATTGCACTTTCTCGGTTCGGGTAATCAAAGACAGAAAAGGTACACAATTTCAAGAGAGAAACAAGAGACAATATCCACTTATTGTCTATAACAGGAAGACAGCTTCAGCAAAGCAGAGAAGAAGTGTATTAAATTGGCATCACGCCAACAACTCAATGCAAAAACTTAGGCAGGGACAACTCCTGCTCATTGATAACTTGCTTCAGCGACGAATCAAATCTTTTTGGGGATGCCAAGCCTGGTTCGGAAGTCATTCTCCATTAGAGGAAGGCCATCTCGCAACTTGACCTTCGGTTCCCATCCCAGCAGTTCCGTGGCCTTTGTGATGTCTGGTTTTCTCTGCCGTGGATCGTCGGGTGTGTTCTCCACCATCTTTATCTCCACCTCAGGGTTAATGAGCTGCAATAGATCATTAAAAAAAAAATAAAAAATAAAAAAGGCAAATGACTGACAGTAACTGCAACAGCTCAAGAACGTGCCGGAAACTTTAAGCGAACGCAGTACATTCAAGACTATAAGAAAAAGCACTTGGTGTCCCCACCAAGTAGGCATTGTAACATTCGGTATGCTCCAACTCTTGAGCTACAGGTGCACTTTTCGCAATTTTCTAAGATATTTTGCATTCTTCACAAGAATATCTTCCTAACTGAGCAGAAAATATTAAAAGGAGTTATCCAGTATCAAGAGGTCACCTCTTTCACTGTCTTGGCAAGTTCCAGCACAGTAAATTCCCCTGAAAGAAGAATCAATAAGCATCAAGGTCAGTAACTTCCCGTCTGATTGATGAAGATGTAAATGCAGGTTCGTGGCAGCCCATTGTGATCAGTATTGAACAGTAAATATTCCGTTATTAACCTGGGTTCCCAAGATTGATAGGTCCAGTATTTTCTCCTTCCATGAGCCTAATGAGCCCATCAACCTTCAGCATTCAAACATATATTCAGTGTGGTATTCAAAGGGGGAATACCCAATGTTGCAATAAGACGATCAAGATGTATGTATACATGTAACTTACCAAATCAGCGACGTAACAGAAACTGCGGGTTTGTGTTCCGGGCAACTGAACTGTCAATGGTTCACCTCTGCATGTAAAGACATAAAATGAAATTTACATCTACACTGAAGTGGCCCGAACAAATGTCAGTACATTTAGATGAGCCAAAAACCGCCTAAGTTCACTGCATTGGCATGATGACATGGTCAATTTGTAATACATCTTTCATGATTAATTCATCTCTAAAGTCAATATTCAGTTCCTAGACAGCTAGTAGAACTGAAGTACTGAGGACTTACCGAAGTGCTTGAGCAATGAAATTGCTCACAACACGTCCATCGTCAATATTCATTCGTGGTCCATATGTGTTAAAGATTCTAGCAACGCGGATCTCTGCTTGAAAGGTTAAAATGAATCAACTTTCAAAAATTACGATAGACAACTTTCTATAAATAAGTGAGCATTTACCAATGCCATGCTGTCTGTGATAGTCAAACATCAAAGTTTCAGCAACACGTTTTCCCTCATCATAACAGCTCCTAACTCCTGCAACACAAAATGACATCCTTACTGAGGTTAAATTTTATCAGATTTGTCAGGGAATAGCCTTAGAGCTTTATTATAGATAATTCTCACTCTTCCACATGTCTCCAGTGTATGACACAATAAACAGCAGCCAAGCATTGTACTTAGCACGAACAGTCAATGTGTCTCATATACTTTGTGCAATCATTTCCTTCCTTTGTACAAGTGCATGCATATTACAAAGGATGGTAAATAATAGAATACTGTACATTGATTAAAATAAGGCAGATAGCAATATTTATTAGCTGTGTGGATTGAAGCAGTCTATGACAACACCTGTAAAATTTCATAGAATGTGCAAGAGACATGACGGGCATCCATGAAATTAACTAAGAAATGCTAGACAGACAAAGTATGCAGCCTTTCTTATTTTTCTCCCCATATAAAGGAGCGAGTTAGCGCACACAGCCCATAGAGATATCGTTAATCAAGGCAAGATGAACAGAACTTTTCAGTAGTTACAAACTGAAAATTTAGGTGACTCACCAATTGGGTTGACATTGCCCCAGTAACTCTCAGGCTGGGGATGTACAAGAGGATCACCATACACCTCTGATGTTGAAGTGAGTAAAATCCTGTTTATGAACAATCAAATTTTAGTAATTACACTGAAGTTTATAGACTTATAGTTACAAGGTTGAAGAAACTAACCTTGCTCCCACTCGTTTGGCAAGTCCTAGCATGTTCAGTGTGCCAATCACATTAGTCTTGATTGTCTGCCAATTTATACCGTTAAACATTAGAAATAGCTCAAATTGCATAACTATGTTACGCCGACTAATATGTGGAAAAAAGCCCATGTATTAAATTTCGTATCGTTTAATATTTCGTATGTTTAATAAGTGATTAATGAAAATTGAACGAAATACTATATTTTAAACATCAAATGAGTGATTTTTTTAATAGAGAATGCTTCCAATCAAAAGTTGATAATAATCTATGTATCCAAAGGGTTTATTGTTCAAACATTCATCAAATCATGAACATGCATTCTGCTGAAAAGATGCAACAAACAATGATATTGCCAAACAATTTAGCCAGAGCAGGAAATCTCAGGGAATACAATGCAAGATGTGCACCAAATAAGATGATCGTCACAAAGGACGGTAGATCTTCTCTTGGCGACCATAAATTGAAAGTGGGAGAGACAATAACGTGCTGCAGTAAATAGCTATTCTAATTAATATGCAAGACCTGCAATAGGCTGACTGATTACTTGATTTTGAAGGGAAAAATGAGAGATTTGGCGCGCAGCTTGATGAACTAATGCATTCAAAGTAAAGGCCCTTATACTAGTTATGTTGCCAAACTGAATAAAGAGCACATCCCAAAAGTAATCACCTTGACAGGATTGTACTTATAAAAGATTGGAGAAGCAGGGCATGCAAGATGATATATTTGGTCAACTTCTACCAACAATGGCTCTGTGACATCTGTAGAGAGAAAAAAAGAGCAGTTTGATTCACAAGACCATCGCGCGCGCGCGCAGAAGGCTGAAGATCATGAAATCTACAAATCAAAAGTACCATGTCGAATAAGTTCGAATCTTGGATGTCCCATCCATTTGCTAAGATTGTCCTTTGACCCGGTGAAGTAATTATCTGCCACAATTACCTGACATACAAAACCAATGAGGTTAAGAAAACATGAATTCTAAGGATAGAAAGTTAAATGTGCCAGTGACTGGTGCTAGTCCTAAGTAAATTCTTTTGACACGAAATGACAAAACTAGGGAAGGCACCCACCTCATTCTTCTCATTCTCCATTAGCCTGTCCACTAAGTGAGAGCCTATGAACCCAGCCCCTCCAGTGACCAGGATTCTCATGTTGGACTACCATCATCAACAGTAGCAAATTTTTTTTGAGAACAAGAAGAGTAGAGAGACGGTGAACTTATAGTGACCATGGTCTTCATGATCAACAAAATCCAGATGCTGAGAAATAATGCTAGATATGAAATGGGTCCATACAAAACAAGGAAGCACAATTCCTCGTCAAAGAAAAAAAATCAAGACAACAGGAGAGGGACTAATCTTGGCTCTACATAAAACAGGGGAGCACATTTGTATCCTTAGATGAAAGAAAATAAAGAGCAAAGCAAGAAAACCATAGGTACGAGCGGGGATGGGAATGAGAAATGAGGATGATCGTAGAGCAGGAACAAGAATGAGAGATCCAGGTAGATAAATCAGATAGTTGGACCAACTAAGTCAGATCTATCGCTCACAGATCGTACGGGATGAATTACATAACCTTCCGGCGACACAATACCTCCCGCAAAATGGCCCATCGCATCACCGAACGAAAATTGGCAACGAAAAGACGCATGAAGAGAAGGGAGTCCACGCATGCCAATATGATACAAGAACAGCTCCCTAGTCACTACTGTATTTGCAGCTCCTCAAAAGCATGATTTATGTCAATTTTTCATCAATATCCAAAGAATTAGCAAAAGGGAAAACAGCTTCCTACCTGAAAAAACTTGGAATTGCGCAAAGGCGAAGGGCTCGGGGGCGGTTTTGTCGTCTGGTGCTCCCCGTTGGACACATTCTTGGCCATCGTGCCCCCCTAGTAATTAGATCCTCGACGCTTTAGGAATCTGCAAAGAGTTCGACACAGAAAGCCCCTACTCATAAGTGCCGGCATTAAATACTTTCCCAGCTAAAATCACGCCGGACGTTAGATCGCGCTTCACTGAACACTCAGCTCTCCCCAGACAACACGTGCGAAACTCCGCATCGCACGACTCCCGGTCAAAACGCAGAGGACCGGAGGTCGCACATCAAGCGAGAGCAGCCGACCATTCCAAGTCAAATCGAGGACCGGCGAAAACCGAAGCGAGAAGAAACGAAGGCGCGACGCTACTTACAGATCGAGCAAAACACCGAGATCAACGAGACGCTCGCAACGCGATGCCTCAGTCCTCACTCGATCCACGAAACTCGGACATCGGTCGCTCGGTATATATACAGCTGGCAAGCCAAAAGAATATTTGCAGGCATCGAAGCTTCTACTACCAGACTGACCATTAAAAAAAAAAAGAAGAAGAAGAGGAAGAAAAGAAAAAGGAGGAAGAGAGAGCGAGGGACGGAAATCAATGATTAAAGAACGAAAGGAGACTTCGCGATCAAGCAAAAGAGGCGAAGCGACCGCTGACAGGCTCCATCGTGCCAACAACCGAAGCCCGACCGATCTCACCAAACGGACAGCTACGACATTCCCATCACGGAATCGTTAGCTCGAAGCTTGAGAGGACACCTGCGGAAACGCGCGCTCGATCGCCTCTCCAGCTGGTCCTCCGGATTCGACTTTCGCGGGTTCTCCTGCTCGGCGATTGCCTCGCGAGAGGTTCGAGAGACGGAGGGGCGCGGCGTCAGCGGGAACGCGTCACGAGGGAATTTATACGGGGAGGAGGGGAGGGGGGCATATGCATTGGAATCAACTTCCTGGAGTGGGGGAAAGTGGAGAGGGAAGGTTCGCTCCTACCTCCTCACTCCTCCCTCCTCCTCCTCGTCCGTCTTCTTCGCTCGTCAAAAAATTGAGAATCCTAATTTCTTTTTAAAAAAAAAAAAGGAAAAAGAAAAAGAAAGATGCTGTCGACAGCAGATGTTGCATGGGATTGGGTCTCCCGTCCGGGTCCGGGTCGCCGTCGCTCGTGCGAAGACGTGCGTGGTGTCGTGTGCGTGAGGGGGAGGCGGGTGGGGCCCACTCGCCGTCTTGACTGCGATTGCGAGGGAAGGGGACGGGGACGGTGGGACGGGGGACGGACTGACGGACGGCCCTTTTTCCCTGTTTTTCTCGGGGACAATATTTTTCTGTTTTATTCGTTTCTTCTTCGTGATGAAAATTATATAAATGGCGAAAAAAATTCGACACGTTTCTGTTTTCTATACGTCATCGGGCCCCGTCTCGCCCTTGGCTACGTTGGCGAGAAAATAAAGAGAGCTATCTTGTCAGTTTGCGTCGCGCGTTGGGATTGGGAGATCCAATTCCAATTAACAATGAAATAATTTCTCGAAGGAACCAGAGGCAACACGGTGGCTGTAGTTTAGTGGTAAGAATTCCACGTTGTGGCCGTGGAGACCTGGGCTCGAATCCCAGCAGCCACACTTCTCCCCTTTTTTTTTTTTTTATATATATATATATACATATACATATACATTTTTCCTTTGTGGGATATATGAATTAGAAGTTAAATTATTTCGATATAGAAGAGGGCAATCCGTATTATGCTACAAACAGGAATTCCCCTTGCTAGTGAAACTTTTCTCACGGTCCATATATTCTTGCCTTGTACTCCACGATGGGGACAAAACTTTTTTAGATGAATGATTCAGCATTTATACACAGATAATGTCCTCAAGTCTCCCAGCCGCGCGCAAGGCCTGAATCTTGCAAGAGAAGTCGTGCAAGTTCGCTATTTGGCTAGTCGGATTATGCCACTGCACGAGTTCTTTCATGGCCTTCTCGATCTCTCTCACTTCCCTTAGCAAGCCACGCATGCAGAATCCTAGAGCACCCAAACTGAGGACCATTTCGCTTTTGATCGCGTCCTCGGCTTCGACGCCATCACCGCCACTGGTGATTTTATGGAGCACCTCTCGAGAATGCTGAAGATAAGAGCCCACCATCTTCTCGACTTCACCTTCATCAAAACGAGGCCTTAGCAGGTTGGAATTCGTTGCTTTTCCCAACTCGAGATCACAAGAAACGCTGGTCTCTTGAAGCTGCTTCTCGAGAAGAGAGACTGATTTGATTGAGTTGATCTCCTCGAAGCATTTCAGCGAAGAGCTCGCGAGATCTCTGTAAAGTTCAAGGTCGCTGTGAAGCTTATTCAGGGCCTCTTCTGAAGAAGCAGCCGCAGCCTCGAGTGCTGACAATTCTTGTTCGAGGAACTTCCGCGCATGGCCACAGAAATGCAAGAGGTCCACCATCTTTGACAAAGACCCCAAGAGCCTGCCATAGCAAGCACTGTGAAAGGGCACGAACCAGAAATTCGGCTCCACGTCGGCTTCCTCGATGAACTTACCGAGCTCAAGCACACTCATCTTGACCCTCTTTTGTTTCTCTTCAAGATTAGACATCTTGGTGTTGTCGATTCCACCCAGTGTCGTGACCATGGCAATGCACTCACGTAATGCCATGAAACAATCGGTGAGCTGACGCTTAGCCAGAGAAGAAGCTCTCGTGGGCTGCATCAGAAGTTCCACCGCTACCAAACAAGAAAACCCAATGAAGGTCTCGACTATTCTTGCGATAGCGAATTCGCTCGGCGGGCCAAAGTTCTTCCTACCCAGTATCAACACGGCTCCGATCACAGCCGAGACGCCGCCTGCTTGGCCGTACATCTTGCTCTTCCTAAGAAAGCTACAGAAGAAGAACCAAGGGACGAGAGAAAGGACTCTCACGGGCAAGAACCTCTGAAAAAGAAAGCAACCTATGACTCCATAAACGGATCCTAGTACCGTGCCCTGCGCCTTCACGTTGGCCACCTTGAAAGTAGCCTCTCTGGCTGAGGAATAGCTGACGGCTAACGGAAGCCCGGCCCAATAACCGTCCTCCTTGCTGTACATAAGCCCAAACAGCACCGCTAGGCCCAGCGAGAGCGAGCACTTGAGCGCGGGGACGAGCCTTTTGGGGCTCATTTCGAAGCCCCACTCGTTCCGGACTGTTCTGAAACAGTGAGAAAGCCCGCTTTCTTTACCTGTTGACTGTTCGTCTTTTCCAAGAGGATCATCTTGGGGTGACGTCAATGGTGTGGTCTTGCCGCGGAGGAGTTTCATGCAGAAGAGGAAGAACATGGAGGGAAAGTGCTCGGGCGAGGTCGGTACTTTGCGAATAGATTCGAAGAAGCCAATTATGTTTTTGGAAACTGATTCAGGAACGGTTGAAGTAGAATCGCCCGGGGAAAGCCAGCTCTTAGATTGCCTCATGATCAGAGCAATGTGTTCGTCTAAAGCGAGTTTACAATTTTTGAGCGGTCCATCATCATCGGGCAATGTGACTGGGAACGAAGTGATGCTCGTTAATGCCGTCTCCATCCCACGCAATTGTGTTTCTAAACTTTCCTGCAATCTGTCTTCTGGGCTCATGTGGCATGGTTTCGAGGACGTGAACGGAACTTTCTCCCAGAGCGCACTTTCCTGTGGTTCAAATGGAGTCGTTTAGCTTCCACTATTGGAGAAGGAGATTCAGCAGTGAGCTTCATATTTTAAGTTATCGCAGAATGATCGAGCAAGTGCTTGGTTTGCTATTTTTGTAGTCAGATTTTTGTTGGTATTCCAAGACAAATATCAAAATATTTAAATATGCGATAATGAAGCGGTTAGGGGACCGGACGGGTTGTGATTGATCACTGTATATTTTCAAAATCATCACCTGATGGCGTTTGATATTCCGAAGAAGTATGTTCCCAGCACGGGACAAGCAACTGGCTCGAGAGATAAGGGCGAGGGCGGATTCTTCGTCCTCGGCGAGGAACGCCTCGGCCAAGAGCTTCAACCTGTTCGAGGCATTCTCGGCGTAGGCCTTGCAGTTCTCTTTTATCTGCATGCAGAATTCTCCATCGTCAGTTGATTTATGAGGGCATGCTTATGTCAAGCTTACTGAAAAAGAAAGAAAGAAAGAAAGAGAACTCCACGGTTCCAGAAAATCCACGTGGTAGAAAACCTACTGCAATGGGTAAAGTCCACCAACAGGATCGGCTAAGTGAACTTCACGTGGTTGATGTAATCTGCGTACGCAGAGCGTCATGTCTCTATGCAAACCCAAATCTATGTGACTTTATGAGAAGAGTACGTAGGTTTCAGAACACTTCCCGTATAAAAATACTCTTTCTTTAACTGCGGTTGACCGGGGGGAACAACATGCACCGCAGAGCCAGATTCAGGACAAATAAAATGGATGTCATCGGATTTACCAGTAGTCATATGTCACGACAACCTAGTAAACATGATTAAACTATGTTCTCATGATAAGGCAAGAATATCTCTCTTCATCGTCCTCCGGTCGTTCGCCAAGTAGTGCTAACTTGCAGGGATTATGGGCTAAAGTAAGATCACATCTCTACACAAGAAAGTATCTTGCATGCATTGATTTTGGCATACCTCATGACAGGCCGTCCTCGGGAAGGGGAGCAACAGGGCCAGCGGGCAAGCGAGGGCCCCGACGGCCGTGCTGGCAGCCACGTGGAGCGGGTGCATGACCGCATCGATCCGCTCCTTCTCGATGTAACCGATCACGTACACCAGCACTACCTGCCCCAGTGCTATCCGCTTCGCCGTCCCGTGCGTGGCGCCCGGCAGCGCCACCACGAAAGACGCCAGCGCCACCGCGAGCGCCGTCGTCCCGCCCGACAACCTCGCGGGGCCGATCAGCCACAGGCTCAGTATCGCGGGCCCGATGCTCTGGGTGGTGGCGTACAGCGCCAGCCAGCACCCGCGCAGCGTGTCGCCCAGGGAGGCGTCGGTGACGACCAGGATGACCGTCACGTAGGAGAAGGCCGGGAGCGACACGGCGCGCCGCAGCGGGGCCGGCCCGTACAGGGTGGCGCACGCCACGACGGCGCAGGCGAGCGCGGTCCGGAGGGCGGACGCGAGGCACGGGCGCCACAGGGCTCGCGCTCGCTCCGGCCGACCCGAGATCCCACGCATCATGGTTAGAAACGAGCTGGTAACTGCGGTTCTTGCTTCCTTCCTCGTGCGTGCTTGTTCGAGGGAGCGATGGAGGTTACAACGAGGTTGGTTCGAGAAGGTGGCGAGCGAAGGGAAGGGGGGTTTTGTAGGGAGAGGGGAGAAGGGACACGGGACGGGTCCGTGATGATGTGAGTGGATGTGGGGATGGGATGCATATGGGGCGTAGTGTGGTGTTGTGCATTACTGACGCAGCTCGACTTTATGCCTTGTCGAGCGTCGCTGATTAGCTCTAGTTCGCAATCGGTGGATAGAAAAAGGGGCAGCCCGCCAGCACGAACGTCTTTTGGGGGGGGCGGGCTCAGCACCTGTCCGTTATCGTTAATTTTCTTTTGAGAAATGATTGCGTAACAATTTTTAATGTATAGTAAAAATAATAATTTATCCTGCAACACAAAAATTAAAGAGAAATAATTGCATGACAATCTTTAATGTATTGTGAAAATAATAATTTATTTTGCACCACAAAAAATTAAATCACAAATAATTATAAATTGTTGTAGGAAGCTCATAATAAACTGTTGTTCTCACAAGTTTCTCTAGGACTATTATGCTAGTAAAGTCCCTTTCTTTTTTAATTTTCTAGTCCTAGGGAAACTAAGGTTTTAAAATTAGAAGCAAAGAGAAATTGATTAAACGGGCGGTCCAAGAAGAGGAATTAGCTTAGTGGGGACTTCCACGATGTTAAAGTTACCTACCAGTCCACTCTTTATGAATAATCTATTTGCGGCATATGAAAAGCTTATGCGCTCAATTTATTTATCCTTTTATCCCTTGTTCTTTCCTGATCAAAGGTCGGGCGCCTTTGGAGTTTCTGAGGAGTCTCCATGTAAGTGCGCGTCTCTATCCGACGACCGTCAAGTAATCGTCGTACGGTCGTCGGTCGTCACTTTGCTCTCCAATTTGGTTGTAGTAGAGATTTGAAACGATTGGAAAGATGTTTTGCTCCATAGTTGAAGTTATTGTTAAAGTTTCAAAGGTTAAGATGCTTATTCCAAACAAATCAATGACTAAAATTGTATCGCCGTTCGGAAAAGATACTTAATTGGTAGAATCTTGATCTCCTTTAAGTGCACTCACCAGGAAAGATGCAATATTTTACGTTGCACAAAAAGAAAGTGCATAGACATGAGCGGGAGAGATTCCCACACATTCTATGGAACTATACTAGTTTTATGGCCACTTATGGAAATAAAATGAGAAGAGGAGGGTCCCGTTATGTTCAAAAGGTGACGGACTGATTTTAACCACAAATTTTGTTAGAATATTAGATAATAAAGCATGCATTTCTTTAAATAGTTTAAATTTTTAGAACAATTCAACAGTAATCTTAAAAAATCCTATTTAATATCAGAGCCACCATTACTAAAGAAACCCTAAGTATCAAAGCCATTGTTTCTGAAGAAACCCTAAGTGCATATAGCACCCAATGGACCTTGAGCAAACATAGCGCCCGGTGCACCCCAAGCAAACCCTCATATAAATCCAAGCATCCCACCATGCACCCAAATAAATCAATCTTCGCCACTCAATAGTGTTCACTATGTGTGCACAAATCTTATATGAGGAAGCGCTTAGCCAAGTCTATTGGCTTTTCTTTCGATGCCAGCTGCACAAGCCACATCACTTAATAACTATTTTCGTGGTATAGGTCTCTTAATGTTACAAGACAATTGTATTGACTGCATCACTCAACTATTGTTTCGTAAGCCAACTACATCGGCCGCTTGCTATTTCTCCTATGATTTTTTCCCTTTGTGCGTTTTTCGAGAAGCCAACACTACCACCAAAACTCCTGCCCTTAGACTAGCTAGATCCAGAAGTTTTGCTGCGAATAGTCGTCGAACGCCACCTAATCTGCCAAGTTTGGGCCGTTGGACACGATTTCATTTGATTTCAAACTCAAGGTGAAGCTTGAGGAGGGATGTTAGTTTAATTAAGGAATTTTCTAGGATAATTTCCTATATTATAGATATATTAATGATTTTGTTGATTATTTGTATCTCTCAAGATTACACGTACATTTTTCTTTAATTGTGCATATCTTGACTAAGATACAATGTTAAAATAATTATCTAATAAAACTTATAAGTAGACTGATGTATTTTTCATGAATATATACATCGAAACATACATAATTTTCTCAATTCTACTTTCCACTTTATTCTCAACATAGTACTAGATCACGAGGAGGTCTTAAATTCAAATTTTTCCAAGCTCCATTTATCTCATCAATTAAATATGTCCACACTTAGTACTAAGCAAAAAAACCAAACTAAGCATAAAGGGGGAGCGTTAAAATGGTAAATAATAAATCATGCCTTCATCTAATAGCTTAATTTTTTAAATCGTCAACAGTGATTTTACAAATCTATAAAATTATTTATCTAAAATGGGATGACTTGCTTATTTGGTTGCCAAGGAGATGGAGAGCTATGTCACTGTGGCCTTAAATTAAAGGAATAGTAGTACACAAAGAGAGAACTGTCAATGAATTTGTCAATTGGAACAGCAGCTTCAATGATTTTTTTCTCCTTAAACAGGTATTTGTGAATGCGAAAATACACAATTTATATACCTTTGTAATTCTAGTGATGATGCTTCCGACTCAAAATCGAACGTCGTTGCCGCAGGAGCCTTATGGTAATCCCCATCGAGGGTACTTGCGGCTGGTTCCTATCCCCTTCCTTTTCGAAAGAAGTCAAACGAGTTCTATTCCGAGGAACTTTTTTTTTCTTTAAGACAATCAGCATATCTCATCATGTTCAAATCAACTGAAGATTTTATGCCAATTCGGGCCAATTATCTAATGTCTAAACCAAAGTAAAGTAAAAAAGATGGAAAACGACATATTGTATTGTACTCCAATTTGTCGAGCTAAAAAGAGATTACGAAGATGGACTTTTGTAAAGCACAAGGAAAGGAACCTAGCTATAGATCATATTAAAGCCGCTCTTCGTGTAGAGTTTGATCTTTCATATGTTTTGGGAAACTGACATTTGCATTCGGCGCAAGATGGTTATTTTCCGCCGTTGCTCAAAAGCATGTCCGGAAAGGTGCGGTCTGGAGGTCTCGGTCAAATTCCCCCTCGAAATTCCGGCGGGCCGTCGTGCTAGCATCTCCTCTCGATTCGAAAGCACGTTCCTTGTCTGCACAACGAGCGAGTTTCATTCGCTGCCCTTCCTTTACCTCGGAAGATTCAGACCAGGACCTGCTCCGCCTTTAAGGACACTTTCCAATAAGGAAGATGCAGGCTTTTTCCCCCGAGTGCTTCGGCGGGTCTACGAATGAGCTGAGAGCACGGGCACTACTAAGCTAAAGGAACATTAGATGATAGGATGATGAGCCACTAAAACAAGTTTTAACAGGAGGTTCAGATCCTTTCATATGCCTCGCTTTTCCCATTGGAAATTAATCATTGGATGTCTAAGAGATCTCGACTCTACATGCGTTATAGATCTAAAATAAAACAACGATAATGACGATCAAACTTTTTAATTAAATAATAATCATATCAAACTTTCCTTTCAACAATGATATCAGTGTATATGAAAACAGTAAGAAAATCTGCAAAAACTCGTGCAGTGAAAATCTAAGTTTCTAGATCTTGCCTTGTGCCCATAGTCGTAAACTCGCAGTTTCACGTATTGATAAAGTTGTGGTCGAAAACGCACCACCCATGATTTTAATGCCAACTAGCACGCGAAGCCCTACCTGAAACATGTACAACAAAATTCTGTTGCGGGAGCTCGAGGTGACACTAGAAAAGTTTGATTCCCTAGCACCAGATCAAGCATACAAACTGTTTCCTCGTCATAATATGGCTCCAACTTTCATGATAAGAAAGCTTTAGAGTCAAGGCTCAAGGTGGAGCTTACTCGTGAATGACATGACATGGACCCGTAGAAGGAAGCAGCTGCATCCTCCGAAATTTCTCCGGACAAGCGTCCTAGGTCGTCGATTAAACAAATGCTCGAGACAGAGAGATTAAGTGGGATTTCCCTAGATTTCCACTTACCTAATCTCATGTCCCAAACTTTTTGTTTCTCCTAGAATCTACTCCTTCAGAAGGAGGAAGGGTCACATGGGACGCGGTCGATCCGCTCATTGAAGAAATTATAATACTCCCTCGAGTTCATTAAAGCAGTCGCACATGCGACTCATCCTCTTCTTATTTTGCTATTATCTCTTTCCAACGAATTTAGTACATTCGATCCACAAAAGTCGGTTAAAAGCAAGGGGCACTCATCAGAATCTGCAATCACCCCCACATCGCTGCAATTGGGTCGGACAAGGACAAATTTTTTTTTTTTTCGACCAAAAAAAAAAAACAAGGACAAAATTTTGCGTTCCCAGGCACTCACAGACGCCCCCACTCCGTTCTTTCTTCGTTGATGTCATCAAAAGAAGCTCCAAAAGTTCAGTTTTGAATTCAATAGCCACTAGCTAGCCGCTCTTCTATGACCATGAATGCTGGGTTGACGTCAGTTTAGGTCCTAGCCTTCCAAGCCGGAATACTGTTGTTGCATTTTGACTTGCACGTTTGGCGACACTCGTTCTATAATTACGACCCTCTTGTCAACTGGTACAAATGATGTATTTCGCGAGAAGGCTTTTTCGACTTTCCTCATCGAGACAATACGACAAGGGAGCTCTCGGAAGGGCTCTATATTGGGTGGTTCTTGTTCGGAACAGAAAAGCTTGTTTAGTTCTCTTTTCCCTCCCTTCTGTCTTTATCCATGAGCGCCGAGGATTTGACCTAACAGAGCGAAACAAGAACGAGATGCGATAGCTCCTCGTTTCTGCCGGGGCAGGTGGAACACAAGTGGAGTGACTC
Organism: Eucalyptus cloeziana; assembly: GCA_014182715.1. Classification (NCBI taxonomy): domain Eukaryota; kingdom Viridiplantae; phylum Streptophyta; class Magnoliopsida; order Myrtales; family Myrtaceae; genus Eucalyptus; species Eucalyptus cloeziana. The sequence goes on along the minus strand of CM024635.1, from coordinate 33,287,959 downwards.
AGCGCAATTTCACTTGATAAGAATCCCACCACCTTCATATCGGTTTCTCAGCCCAAATGTTGAGTGCATTCAATATTGGAACTCAATTGTCGAATTAGTTTTCGATCGCTAGGTAGATCCACCCAAGCTTGTACCGGAACTGTACTTAGTCGTGCTCATTTAGCTGCGTTAACCAGTGAAATCCGCAACATCTTTTACTGTTCTTAAGGATCTCATAATGGCCTATAGATGGCTCGAGAACCTTATTCCTGAATATAACTAATGGCAGACATGATGAATCGTTCACAAACAGAATACCTATGGGTTTCCAATACAGGACTAGATAAGAATTACTGCATGCATTTTACGGGAGCACTCGCAGCAAATAAGGATCTTTCCGCACAAAGCTGGTACGATACGTGTTAATTCAGAGTTTGTTATTCACGACTTGAGTTATGCTGACCCTTTTCTACAAGAAGATAGCCCGTTGCCGTAGGAAGCTTCAGAGTTGCACAAACACGGTACTCCAGCGTCCTATCCGCTCGAGATGCGAGAGGTCACCCGAGATCACTCGAGAGAGCATAAGAAATTGAAAAGTGACTCGTACCAGACAAAGGTGACGTTGAGATCCAAGTGGCATGAAAGTTGGCCATGGCCTATCGGTGGCAATTGAGGGGCCTTCGGTGACGCAACAGCTTACCCGTGAATTTGCACCACCGGGTCTCTATCAAAAGGACGGTTTGTTGGAAGTGTGAACGTGCAACTCTTGTATCAGCCTCATTCTCGTTTTATACTTCCCTTCGCTTACGAGCGCTTAAAATTTTACAGCCACTTCCAAGAATATAAAGTCAAAAATGTCACTCAATGAGCATACGAAGAGTTAATGCTTCCCAGAAACTGGAAACGAACTATCCTGGGGTTCGCTGCTCTATAATTACACTAAAGACCATATATACCGGCAGCCCCAGAAACAAAGAATTCATGTCATATCAGGTAAATCTCAGAGGCCAAATTGGTAAAAGAGAGATTATACCACCAACCACATGACATGACAAGGAGAAGATTGCGACCTCGCAGTATCATGCCCACTTTTGCACGTGTAACTCCGCCTTTTCAGTTTAGGCAGCAACACATGTCTCTGTGAACACCACCCAAGCATCCTTAAATAATAAGTGCATGCTACTGCTCTTATTGACAGACGACTAGCCCACAACTTAACTTTCCACTTTCACTCCCTCCTCGTTTCCTTCCCTTCTTAGTGTTCTTCAATCTCTTATGCACTCTCTCTTTCTGCTTCTTTCTTTCGTCTCACCGACAAACTCTACAACCCAATTACTGCTCCGGCTCTTGTATTTTTTATCTTGACACTGCAATACCATCATGGCCACATTAAAAACTCTCAAAATCCGAAGCAACAATGACCGAGAACAAACCGTTCTGACTCTGGCAATCTGCCAGAAGAAACCACGCAGGAAATCTACACAGACTAGGACCAAAACAAATCTCTACTGACATAAACTCATTGGCTTACAGACTCATCTCCACTAGAGGAGGCATGAATGCTAAAACAAATTTGCCTAAAGGACCTTCCCTTAGTTTCAAAAAAGTGTCCCCATATCAGAGACAACCGGCTGCATATCTCATGAGAACTATAAGGGACGGTTCTCTGGGTCAGATAGCAGAGTAACTGCGGCTAGGAACATAAGCATGACAAGCATCGCTGTTTTCACCGCCATGTCCCAGTTAGTGTTGCCGTCTCTAAGCCTCTCATAATTATGGACATAACATTGCTCCTCTCTGTCCTCAACAACAGAAAAATCAGCCCCAGAATTCGGGCTCTCAGTCTCAGAAGGCTGAAGCACATCGCAATTGTTCTTGATTCTACACTTCGAGCAATTGCAATTTCCACCTAGATACAAAGGGAGTGTGGGAAGACTCTCGGCAAGAACCTTCTGATAAATCCCTCCATAAATCCTCAGCTTCTCTCGGGTAGCAGGTCTCAGAACCTGACAGAGAAAGAGACTTGCTTGAGCAAGTTTCGAAAGTATCTAAGAATAGCACAGCAGGAAAACTTGGTGCTAAAGAAACCTTCAGATATGTCAACATTACCTGTAGTAGAGTCTGGGCAATAACTCGCAAAACGGGGGAAAGTCGTATAACAAACACACAACCAAGCCGGCCTGGGTAATGATCTTGCAGAAGGGTTAAACAAGATCTCATTATTTGCATGGGAATTCTATATGGAGACAAACCGTGACAGTCAACGACAACTGTAATTCGGGTACTTTCAGAATTAGCCAAGTGAAGCACTCCATATTCCACCTGAGATACTGCATGGCAACCATTTCCACCCATAAATATATCATCCGAAAAGCAAAAGTACAGTAAAGGTAAATTTGAAGTAATAATGACTGGTTTATTAAACTCAAAGTTCTGCTAATTTGAGGAAACATAAGCGCACATATCATAACTTGGCAAATTAAGATATCCTAAAGAGCAAAAAGACTGGCATATATTGATTGACTTGCATAACCTCAGTCATAATCACGACATTTGGACAAATACTTGTGATCGGAGCAACTCTTGCATGAAATTTCAGGTTTTACAAAGGAATGTTTCGTATCTAAACTAGTATCAAAGTATGAATTACTTGAACGAGTGATTTGACGAATCTTGTTATAGTTATACTTTTCAATGTCAAGAATCCTCATCTGATAAAAATACAAAAGATGGTCACAAAGACAATGTAGTCAAAAAGTATGACTGACCCTTATACTTGATTTAATACACGCAACTTCAAATGAAAAAGAAAAAAAAAAAACCAAAAGACAACTATTAATCTCATTACCGAAAGGGCTAGAAGGTAAGAAATGAACAAGCATTTAAGAGGGCAACGAAACATACTGATAGCTTGAGAGAAGCGAGGTCTCTCGTGTGATGGCAAGGTGATGAAAGCTAAGCCAAGCCGCACAATAAGACATGGTCTATGTCTCAAATCAAATCCATGCCAAAAGAGTAAATTCGACCAAGCTCGAAGTTCTTCCTCAGTGAGGAGTCCGTAAGTTTCCCTCCAACGAATAGTCCTCTTAACTGAGGACACCAAGGATGAGAAGTCACCATTTGCGGCAACATGAAATCTATGGAGCTCATCCTCATCCATTCTACAAAAGCATTACCTTAAGTTACCATGCTTCAATCAAACCAATGATACTTTAAGCGACCCAAAATTGAGAAAGAAAGTATTAGTAATTGGAGAATCAATCAGTGACAATATAAAGAAATAACCATGAATTCCTTGCTCAACAAAAGTTGTCATCGAGTATTCATATTATAATCTGAGACTTCCAGTAAGTTCAATTAAAGTACTCTGCTGCAGTGCTGAACATAGTTAGTGAACTTACCTATCTGGCAAGGTAATCCCTTGATCTTCCAGTTCTTTATGCAAACGGACTAACCAATTTTCTGATGCTAGAATCTGAGGAGCTTCATCGCAGATCCTGTAAATGAGAAAATATTCTAGTGAATGCATCAACAGTGGAGACATCACATTGACTTAGAGGAAGGGAGGATTCAGGTGGAACTTCAATAAAAACCATGAAAGTTTTTTCACCAACCTTGTAAATGCACAATTGCAACAAATTCAGAGAAAGAAGAACATAAATAGAAAGCAAAAGAAAAGCAATTTGATATTGGTCACCACAATCTTATTCTCGCTGCTAATGGGAGATCAACTAGAGGATTGAATCATTGCTTAGAGCAAGGTAGGGGTATAAGTCACGACCCAAGTCTCAACAAATTCTTTATCTCGGATATTCAGAGAGTAAATTTGATTTTCGAGATAACCTTATGAACAGGCACTAAATTCAATACAAAATTCAACACAAATAACATCCATTCATAGATTGGCACATAAGAATGAGCATGTTAATCAATATGCCTATACAAATAATTTTCCTTAACTTTCAAGCAATATCTAGAGAGACATATCTCAAGTTTGCTCCCTTACGTGCACTTGGTATCTGAAGTATGCTGCAAAGTAGCCGGATCTGAATGTACATTAGAATATGCTCGGTAATCACTAACGTCATCCAAACTTTCAGTGGTTGGCTCATCTTGATCAGAGAATGCTGTAGCTACAGATAGAACTAATAGAGGCCTGGACAACGTCTGACAACATGAAATCAATTAATTGACATTTAATGAGATGAAGTGAAAGCATGAGATGAAAACAATTGCACCCATTAAATTAAGCTAAATCTTTAAGTCTGCGATGTTATTGTTAACAAGCTGGGACTATGCCTTCAGTGCCCATAAAGGAACTTTAGAAACTGCCCTATCGAGTTGATAAGACTGGACTGGCCAACCGTACATACATAAACAATCTCCAAGCAAATTTAGGCATCTGGAGATAATATTGCACCTTCTAAAATATGTCAATTATATCCAAATGACAACAGAATGAGCTAAAAAAAAACACAGCCACTTCTATGATTGCATTAGACTCCAAAAGAATGCATGATTTTTGCATATAAATTTCTCTACAGTCTCAGGAATATGCCTTACGTATCTTTCTTTTGAAATTTTCCATCTTAAAAAAGCAACCTAGAACAATAATGGACCATACAAACCTGCATGCCTTTTATCAAACCCCTGAAGGGAGCCCATCTCTGTAGCCACTTTAATGGTGGGTAACAGAGAAGTTGTAAAGCCTGAAGACCGCGCCAGGCAAATGGACACTTGGCCCTGGAAAACCTCCTCACAGTTTCTAGAGCTGCAACTTTGAGCAAAAAGAATGCTACATCACCAAATACACCGCTACCAATTCTGCCATGTCCCAGGGAAGCTATGTGCTTGTAACTGAATTTATTCTTAGAGAATGTTTTTGGCCTTGATGCAACCAGAGACTTCTGAGAAACCTTTTTACCAGGAACGAAACTAGCGGTTTCAGGGTTTTTGTTGTTCTCGGTGGAATTATGCCGTGAGTCTTCCATCGAGGTGCCTCGACCAGATACCTGGCTCCAGTTAACGGGTAAGACCGAGAGTAATTCCTACATACATCACTAAACGAGCTGCCCAGTCTTGTTCAACTGCTTCACAGCTTCCGACAGAAATGTCTACTCTTGTCAACACATCAACCTGCCCAAGTCAATAAGCGACACAACTACACTGGATCATCATTCATAATATCCTCAGGGCAAAGAAAATAATCCCAAAGCTCAACTGAAAATGACACTCGATACACAGAAGACTCGGGAATAGATTCCCGCGATAACATTTGAGGGACCACCTTAACAAGTTAGACGCTATGACACAACAGCTCGCATGCCTCCATTGCGAAATTCTAAAACTCTGCCAACTAGAATCAGAGATTCGTCAGTGGCATTTTCAGCAAGTGCAGGTAATTTCCAAACGTGTTATGCTAACTTCCATCGATGTGTCGGCAAATCATGGATGCGTTGAATCGCCGGCCTCCGTCGGGATCAGTCCACATGGTTCGCGTCAACAATTTCCAACACCAGATAGCTCAGACCAGACCGTTCAGGATAAGCAAAAAGAACAAACACGATCGTTCTCTTTCTGCAGTATCCTCTTCCGCGCGATAAACTTGCCTATTAAGCTGAAGGACCAAAGAGATGAGGTCTCGTAATGAGAGATCACCTCTGTCGCGAAAGTCGGACCGGATTTGGAATGCGGAACTTATCGAGGTTTCAATAAGCTAGCTAGGTACGGCTAACAGATCGGACCGACGATTCGGGATCGGAGTAGGAATTCGAACGAATCCGCGAAAAATCGAGCGAGAAGAAGCTTTACCCGGGAGAGAATCTCCGTCAAAGCGAAGCGGCCACCTCTTGCAGGAAGCTTTTCTCGGAACGCCCTTTCGCTTCCGGCGTTTGATCGGCGCCGGTGCGGCGGCGCAGATTCTCGCTGGGGGAGCTCGCCACCGTCAACGTCAATGGCCGAAGGAAGGCGGGGAAGGAAGACAAAGCAGGAGGAGGAGTGGGTGGAGGAAGTGGGGCCCACCTGGGAGGGTTCGAGCACCGTTGACAGCTCACTCCAGTCTCGCCACCAGCGCATGCCACACGTGTTCGGTCGATATCGTTTTTGGGGTTCTATTGAACGGAGGGGATTCTAGAATTAGATGCGCAATCGCAATTTAGCTCCCTTAAAAAGTTAATGATACGGAGAGCCAAGGATCGGCGCACGTCACTTTCTTGTCCTGTTGTCCGCCTTTCAGTCTTAGTAATTTCCTTTTGCGACTTGACTCTCAAAATATGTTACTTGTGACACGTACAATCGTATGACGTTTTTACTTTTTCCACTTAAAATATTTTCGATTTACAAATTTGAAGAGAAAAATCACTCGAGTAAAAAACAAGAAATTTGCACCAAATATGCTTGTTTTGAGCTATCGGCTTACAAACATTAGACAATTTAATTAACATCTTAATTTGAAGATATCAAATGGAATTTAATTTATGTTGTCACACTTCACATCAATGATATACCCAAAAAGAAAAAAAGGAGTGCAAAGTATTTATGAGAAATTAAACTGAAATTCAATAATATATTGGTGTTGCTTATAGAATTTGAAGAAGAAATTGCAAGGAATAGATAGAGTCCGGTACAAACAGTTCGATTCCCTTCTTTTTTTCCTTTTGGCTTGAAAACTATTATTATATCTATTCTAGACAAATGCAACCACAATCTTACTAAAATCACCATAGTATAGGTATAGTCATAAGATGATAAAAGCTAATATTATATCATAAAATTTCTATTACTTATTACAAGAGAAAATGATAAAATTACGGATTGGGTCGTTAAAACTCATCGTAACAAAACCTTACCCTCGAATTTAGTGTCTTGTCCATCTTATCCTTTTGAATTTGCTGTTTTCCTAAGCAAATTTTATGTATTCTTTAATGAGAATTTTAAAGCTTCTCAACCAAATATATATCATCTCAAAATATTTCACTGGTTTAGGTCTATTTTTGTCCTTGCCGCCTAAGAAGAAGTTGCTATCAGTTAACGAACACGCAAGAAGTCCACGTGCCACTTTGCCAAGACACGTGTAGCGGCTCCCATGAATTCTTCCCTCGACCTCCATAACATCCCCCTGAATCCAAGGGACGACGGAAGACCGAACAAGGAGAGCTAATCCCGATCGATCCGAGAATCGGACCCCGTTCGACACCACACTCAGCTCGCGATCAGTGAACAGAGCCGCCGCCGTCGTCGCAGAAAGTTAAAGGCAGAAGCAGAAGGGAACATGAATCCGGCGTTCGCGTACGTGGTGGTGTACGTCAAGGACGTCGCCAAGTCGGTCGCTTTCTATGCTAAAGCCTTCGGCCACACCGTCCGTCGCATCGACGAGTCTCACCGGTAGGTGATCCGCGCGCTCTTAATGTTCGGTGTCGATTCGTTCTTGGATGATTTTGTGTATTGCGAACGTACATAATCCATGAAATTTCATGTTAGTCTTGCTCTTGAATTAGGACGGGGTGGAGGATAAGTCTGCTCCGCCCTTTTGGATTTGCCTGACTGGGTAATTCGAATGACAGCATTTCTTTGCTCAAACAACGTGTGATTGACGTAGGTGGGGAGAGCTAGAGAGTGGGCAGACCACGATAGCGTTCACGCCGCTGCACCAACGCGAGACCGATGATCTGACCGGGGTGGTCCAAAATCCCAAGTCCGGCCGCGATCGCCCCCCGGTCGAGGTTTGCTTTGCTTACAGAGATGTCGATGCCGCATACAAGGTTTCGATTGCTTTTCATTTGATTTTAGGAGCGATTCATTATCGATCTCAGAAACGAGATGGTTACACGCTACACTTTGTATCTTGAATGCGGTAGGATTGTTACTGGTTAACTGAATGATATCATCCAGCTTAATCAAGAAATGTGGATCCTCAAACATAAAAGTCTTCTTCTAAGCCTTGTGATTACTCCATGCTCTGATGTGAAAGTTTCTATGACTATTGAGGGTCGGCTTTTGCGTTCCTAACTTCTTCCATGTGAGCCATATAATAACGGATGAGCTAATCATCCTTCATGACGTCGAATTAAATAATTTCTTTCTCACAATTCGTTGCCTTGAATGTATGCTTGTTGGATGAACAGAGGGCAGTGGAGAGCGGCGCCGAGCCGGTGAGCGAGCCGGAGGAGAAGGAATGGGGACAGAAAGTGGGGTACGTCCGGGACATCGACGGGATCGTGATCAGGATGGGGAGCTACGTTCAAGCGCCGAAACAAGACTAAAAAACTGTCGATGAGTCTGCTCCGTCCTCCTTATATTCTCTTTTCTACGTTTTTGTATGTTCTGTTATTTTGAGGACATGGGACTGAGTCTACTTTTCTGAAAAAAAAAATAAGATGCCAAATGCCGATTTTCTGCAGCCCGTTTCATGTATAAGGAGCGCATGGGATGCGCGTAGATGCAGCTGCGCTTTTGGCCTCTGGTCTCGTTAGGTGAATCTGATTGTACTCTGGAGATGTTTACAATGTGAAGAGAGCAGGATCGTGCATGCATGCGCACGTCGAGCTCGCATCACGACTAGACACTGAGCTAGCGTTCGAGCAAGGAGGAGGAGCAATGACTTAGTATCGACCTAATATCGACGTCAAAATTAGGTTCCCTATTAAGGGGTGTGAAAGGGAAAGGTTTTGTTGATTGTTTTGATCGAGTATGATCGATCTTTTGAGCTGAGAATTCACGAGATTTTATCACTCTCAGCACACTGCGCAGTGCTTGATAATGCGTTCTGTATTTAGAGGAACAGAGCTCCCTCCAAAAGGTTTTTGCATCAGTGACAATCATCATGTTCGGACCCCGCGGGGAGACCGTGTATGATGCGATTTGCAGGAATTATCATACGGCCATGTAGGCACCGTCGTGGGTGGGATTCGCCGAATTAAATGCTAATCATTGAGCCGAAACAAGTAGTGATCATTCCACGTTTGAATTTGGGGGGAGATCGTGTCTCGGTTCATGATGCGCGCCGAACTGTAAGTCATTTCCAGTCCATTAACCTTGTTGAATAACTTTTCATCTTTCTTTCTTTGTCTCTCTCTAGAGCGAAGACCTCTCGCTGACCAGCAACAGCATGGTGACAAGATATGATGAAGAGTAAACCCCGGGACGGGTAAGTACCCATGGTTTCGTTGAGATGAAAGGAAAAAGGTGAAGTGCGTAGGATCTGAGTGGGCTTAAACTTCAAAAGAAATGATTTAGGCTCTCGCGCACTCATCCTCCTTTCAAGTTTCGACCTCATTAATGGGTCTCCTCTCGAGTTTCTGAGTTCCAATCATTAAATCTTTGGACATTAATCGAGTTTCTCGAGAGATTTTGCCCGAGGATGTTGTTATGCTGGGAGCACTACTCGCGTTAGTATTCGGACATTCTAATATTCACAAGAGAGTGGCGCTCATCCATTCAAAACGTAATTTCAGAGCGCATGGAGGGAAAGTGAAGTACTGCACCATGTGTGGTCGTTTATGATGTTTGGTGCGGCACGAGGGAGGAGGGTGGCCACGCGGTCATCATTCGGTTAAGCAGCAGACAGAATACGACAGAATCTGACGAGAGCACTCAAGCAGAAAATAATAGAAAGTACCGGCGAGACACATATGATGGAAGTAATGATTAACGGAGGAATGATGACGGGGGAAGAAGTCAACGCGCAATGAAGTGCGAAGTCCCCGATTTCAATTATCCCTTCTAAGCTTTTTATCAGAGCCCGGTAACTAAAAAGGCATAGGATTCCCCATTCGCTTTTTAACAGACATTCGCACAAATTTTGTCAAGTTCGGCCATGATTACTGTATCACTGTGGACATGTCACATAGACATGGGCATGCCCGTGCCTGCTTCGAGATATATATTAAGGCACCAAGTGTCAGTGGAAGAACTTAATCTGTTCCCCCCTTGCGAAAATGTGCCGGGCCGCTCCGAGAATGAGAAGGCAGGTACAGGCAGTACCGGTACTTGTTCGTCTTCTCATTGCATGCCTCCTCTGGGCATTCTCTCTACGTTCTCCCACTGTGCAGGCTCAAGCGGTTGAATCAGGCAAGTCATTGCTCTTCGCTTTCGTGAACTTATTCTGTTCCGATACATTTTCAGCATGTTAACCAATGGAGCTGCGCCGCAAGTCTTCTTCTCTCGTTTCAGTTCAGGATACATGCTATTATTTCGTGCTACACTTCGGGAAAAATGCTCTTAATGTAATTCATGTTACATCAAACATTTGGAGAAGGGAAATGCTCTTGATTAAATTATTTGTTGATATTCTCATTTGGATAAAAACATTCACCACGTTATGCGTGCAGTTCGTCCAAAGGCAAGACCATCCCCAGTAGAGACTGCCCATTTGTACCCTGGAAACATGGGACCTACGTTGGTGAGTGCATGAACGTCCTTGAACCTTCATTGGCCCATGCTCGAGGCACCCAAACAGTCTGTTATGCATTTCATTTCTGACTCCTGATGAACAGGGCAAAGAAAAGAAGATGCGAAAAACTCCATCGGGCCCCAATCCCACCGGAAACCATCGGCCCCCGACAAGACACTGAAACCACTGATGCGCTTCTACGGCACATGAATGGAACTACAACCGCAACTTAATATGGATCGAGTAGAGGGGAGCTTGGTATAGTCAGGTAGGTTAGGAGATCAGTACGGTCAGCCTTATGTTCTTGTACAGAAGTTGGATTAGATGGAACATCCATGTTCACACGATCTGCTATTAGCCATGAGATGCACTGTTAATGGAAGCAAGAAACATGAAAGCCCCAAAGACGTTTTGCTTTTGTGGACATTTATTTTCAGTTTAAATTATTGTTTATGAAAGTGAGAATTTCTTTGGGCATGCTCATCACAATGGCAGCTTCTCACTGACCTCAGAAATAAGTCAACAGGGTTCCCCAAAGAATTGAGTACATGGCACATTTAGTTCTGAACTCGCTCTCGGTATAGAAGTGCTGCTCAAGCATCTAGACCTCTTGTTGAAAACTCACATACAAAAGGAATGGATATGTCAATGTATACAGGCAATGCAATAGTGCAACACCATTCCGATGCATCATGGGATATGAGAGTCGGTGAGTCAAGCAAGTAGCTAACTTTTGTTGATGGCATTAATTCACGAGATGAACGTGTGGGCACCAGCACAAAAAAAATGGCTATAATTTAGCTAAATACAACTTCCACAGATATACAAGGACTCACTGTAGACTACAAAAATATATTGAACAGTACAAAATCATACGGCGCGTTTCCTCTTCGACCTTTTGCTTCTCCTTGGCCGATTAAGCTCCGGTGTCTGTTTGCTGCCAGTAGAAGCATAAGCTCCCTCCAAGACTTCATCCCCCTGCAAGAAACTCTGAATTTAGCTCCTATATCTCCATAATAACCATAGAGCAGAAAGTGCATTTGCAAAGTGCACTCCTCCATGAACAGATTCATTATTAGTTCCTCTAATTTGCATTTTTGCCCCAACTAAATTTTTTTATAAAAGTTCTCCAATCAGGAACTTGTTCAAACATGCATAGGTTTACATAGATTTACCTTGTCCGGAGAATCTTCATCTGAACCATCTTCATCAGCATCTGATCCAGTCGCTACATCGATGTCTTCTGCCGGTAGTGCCTTGCTTAACTTCTTCTTTCCTTCTTCCTTCAATTGCCTAAACCTGCCAATTGCAATTCCTTTCCAGTGAGACATCTATACAATAAGGTGGTAAAGCTAGTTGCACACAACAATGACCTTTCTCCTTGCCGTGCTGGCTGAGCAGCTGATCGTTTTGCACGCCCAGCTGTGATGATGCCACTTGCATTTTCAGTCACAACAGGCTTTGCCCCTCCTAATTTGCGTAACCACACTTGTTGTGCTGTACTCAGGACATTGTTTGTAAACCTAAAACCAGTAATGCATTCCGCACAGCTCAATAGACAGAACAACTCAAAGGAGAGGAAGTGCTACTGAAGAAATGGGAAGAAAAAGCTTCTTTTAAAAAAAAAATTAAAATAATAACTATGATAGGGACATACAAACACAAAGTATTTCCAGGAAAAAAAGTCCATCTGACAAAAAATGCAATATCTAGGGGATGCCATATAGCAAACTTAAACCTCAAGAAACTTGTTTTCTCTGCATGTAATCAATACAATTGGTAGAAAATCACTGGAAAGGCCAAAAGAAAAAAAGAGAAAAAGCATCCAAATCTCAAACAACTTGCATCAGATATATCAGTTGATAAGAAACCAACCAGTAAATTGATAATCCTGATGGGACGGACAAGGAGAAGTAACCAATCATCAGAGGAAGAAATTTGAAAACAAGTAGTGTGTTCTTTTGAGCTGGATCATCCGACTGCAAAGAAAAAGTCAATAAGATTCTAATTGCTTAGGAAGTAAATAATTTAGAGAGAAGCAAGAAGAGACTCATTCTTTTACCTGAGGAGGTTTCATAAGCTCCATTGACACATACTGAGAAGCAACAAGAAGGACAGGTAAAACTAGGTATGCCACAGTGTCACTCCAACCCAATGGAGGATGACCATCCTGCACGTAAATTTTATCATCAAATTCCTTATATGGACAAGACAAGTCTGTCAAGTTAATTTTGACATCTCGATTCTAACTAATTCCATGTTAAAGAATGCTATAAGAGGAGATGCTTCATGTCGGACTCCTACTAAAGTGAAAGAGTAGCATGGCATACAACTTAACTTGCATCTCAGCAAAGCCAGCTGAATTATGGTGGCTACTGTTGACAATGGCTTGCCTAGTTAAAATATGGTTGACAAACTTACGCCAGCATAACTAGTATATATGACTAATGACTTTTCTATACATCAATCTATTGTATCTATAATAGAGGAATGACTACTAAACATAGAATAGGTGAAGCTCATAAAATTCTGGTTACCACAAATGGGAAGAGCCAAGAAATGCCAGATCCACTTTGTCGGGCAGCAATTGTAGTAGGTCCACCCAAAGAGGGGATCCAAAAGAAACCTTCTGTTAATAATCCCTAGAATTCAAAGCATGAAAATCTCATGATCAGAAACTTGTGAATGATAAAAACAGCTATCACTGACATCTGATTGGATTTGTACAATAATTGACACGGATGTATAAAGGTTCTCCTATGTGGTTACCTCATTTGCCACATTAGAGAGAGCTTGATATAGACCTATCCAGACAGGTATGGTTGCTAGAGTTGGGAGGCATCCTGTAGATATAAAAAAAAATGTAGAGGAATAAATGTACTAACCGTGTCAAATGCATTGTAAAATTAAGGAGCAAAAAATAATGACACTAGTGACTATCAATGGAAGAAAGAAGAGAAAAAAGAAACCTACTTTGAAATGAACATATCAGTAGTCTACACAACAGAGACAGTGAAATGAACATTTCATGGCAACTGTTAATACATGGACAGAGCAAAACACTGAAACCTGCGGTTCCCAGCATGAGAATTGCTTTGCTTATCATTCATCAATTCTTAGGGTAAACGAGTGACAACATGCAGTAATGCTGTACAACCAGAATTATGTAACCGCTGAAGCCAACACGATGTCTTTGGCATATAAAATGGCAACATTTTTTTTCAGCATGTGCCTTGCAGGACAAGGTAGATTTGAATATCTTGTCCCAATGTTAACATAGATGCACCAACTTAACATATGAGTATACGTATGTGAATAGGTGTGTGCATATTGCTTAATTGATCTGAAAGGGGAGAAAAGTTTCCTTGTCATTCCATACCTGCCAAAGGATTGACCCCAGCCTGCCTGTAAAGTCGTGATGTCTCAAGTTGTATTCTTTCCTTAGGAGAACAACAATAAAAAAGACAAATAAGGAACCTACAAAGGGAAACTCTAATTAGATAAAGCCAAAAAGAATGTGCCTCACCTGATTCCCCGCATATCTTTGCTGGATAGCTTTGATCTTAGGTTGAAGATTTTGCATGGCCAAAGTAGATTCCACCTGCATGTCCACAAATAAAGTGAAATGCTACCATCATTTCTAGAAAGACTTGATGAAAAAACTATTTGACAACAATGTCAAGGAGACTCCTTTTCTTCACTAAGCAAAGAAACCATTATTTCCAAAAGTCGGTCCAAAACATATAGTTAACAGTAACAAAAGGGAGAAGAGATATTATACTTGATTACAGTCCATTCACATTGGATGTCCCATTTCCGTTAATTGATGAAATACAAGATCTCTGAGATCCAACATAGGTATTCCAAATTGACAGCAGGACGTTACCTGCTGCTTCGTCAAAGGCAACGTGGCAACCTTTACAATTACAGTAAGCAATATAATTGCAAAGCCGTATGCGTAGGGGACATGCACCGCACTGAGTCCATCCTTCAACACCTGACAAAAAATAATAATAATGATAATAAATGAGAGGAATTTGTTTATCCCTGCCTGCTTTTCTAATTGACCATATCAAAAAGACCAAACTATCCAATTTGCCGCGAGATACGATCATTCCTATACACATTTCCAGAGATATCCCTGCTTCTACACTTACTAAAGCACCAAAAAACCATATTTCAGTTTAATAACAGCAGAAGCTTGCGAAGTAGCGACTATCAGAGTACTGTAATGAATACGTTCCTCTTATGATAATGAAGCTGTTCACATCCGCATCAAATCATTCCAAGTTAAAATAGTTACTGTAACCACAACTATTTCAGAGCACACAATATGTAGTTCATTTCCGCAACAGCTCAAGTTTGCCAAATATTCAAGCAAAACTCTCAAATCCAACATCCTTTCGACATGTCCTCGTGCTTTTGAAACTGAACGCATCGAAATTGAACTCTGCAACCGAATTCTCCTCAATCAACGACCGGCCCGACACAAAACAACCTCTGAGCACGCCATAAGCATTACCTTAAGAACGAATTCCATGCCATCGGATATGAACCCGAACCAGCCTCCGTTCTTCTGCGCCGCCACGTCCGTCGAGCCGGAATCAGCTCCGGCGGCGGCCGAATCCGCCGCGGCGACCGCGGCGTCGGCGAGCGTGTAGAGCAAGCCCTCGGCTCGGCCGAGCGCGGAGCTCAGATCGAGAGGAGAGGAGCCGAAGGAGTGGACGGGAGGGATCTCATGGAAGCTGAATCTCACTCTCGTGGCGGCGGTGTTGGGGGCGAGGCGGCGGAGGTGAGGAGGCCCGCGGAGGAGGCCGCGGCGAGGGGGCGGCGGGAGGGGCGTGCCGAGGAACTGCGGGGATGAGATTAGGGTTCTCGCCATGGAGATTTGCGGAGGCGGAGAGTCCGAAATTCAGCTTCTCATCAGGAGGTGGAGGAGGAGGAAAGGAATGATGGAGAAGAAGGCAGTTACGTGTGTGGAGATGAGAGGCAGTGGAAGAGCGACGACGACGATGGGCTCAGGTCAGGATTCCTTTTCCGTTACGTATTTTTCATTTTCCCGGTATTATCCGCAGTTTCTTTCTCTTTTTTTTCCCGTGTGATTCGCTGGGGAAAAATTGGGATCGGGCCATTTTTGCGGGCGCGGGTGAAGATCGCTGTTCGCGTTTCGGCCAATCGATGGGCTCCTCCGCGCATATTCTTTTTCCCATTATAAGTGTTTTTCCGCTTTCGGATATTTGGGAAACCAAAAAAGGGGAAACTCTGAGTTCCGAGAAATTATGAGAAAATATCTATTTGCTTCGGTATTTTCAAGAGTCAGAATATTTGAGATATTTCGTATTGAATGAGACTAAAAAATATTTGGGATGCTTCGTATTAAATGAGAATTGAATTTCAAGAGAAGAGGAAATAAGTCAAGAGAAAGCGATAAGCTCCATAAAAATAGTCATTATGACACAAGTGTATAACGTGATAAAAAGAAAAAGAGTTAATATCCTGAAAAACCTCAAACTGGTATACCCGTGACAAATTTACCAAAAACTATTTTTTTCACTATAAAAAACTCAAAACCGATACATATGTGACAAATTTACCCCGATTAACCATAAAAAACCATAAATTTATACATTTATGACAAATTTACCCCAAAATAATTTATTCGACCGCAAAAAACTCAAACCCAGTAAATTTGTGACAAATATATCATCCGCTAAATTAGATTAATACCACAAAAAAAATCACAAAAATTGTAAAATGTGACAAACGGAGAATAAAATTCTAAATTGATATACCAATCAACTATCACGTGTCATTTAAGTCAAGTAATTTGATGGTAAAATTTAAAGAAAACTAACATATGGTAAATATGTCACAAGTGTACCAGGTTTAGGGTAAATTTGTCAAAGGTATACTAATTTTGAGTGACCAAAAATAGTTTTGGATAAATTTGTCACAGGTGTACCAGTTTAGAGTTTTTCGGGGTATTAACCCAAAGAAAAAATGACATAGATAGTTCTTAAATATTGGCTTAATGTGCAATCTATCTTTGAATTTCAATCCAATATGAAAGATAATTCATTAATTTTTGGCAAATGTTCGATCTAATATTGTCATTATATGAAAATATTCTATATTATACTTCTATCAATTCAAATTAAGGGATAGTATTAAACATTTTCATGGATTGCATGGAACAAATTAAAAATCCAAAGGCATCCTTACATATTAGACTAAAATTCATGAACCATGTTAAACAAATCAAAAGTTGAAGAACAACATTACACATTGAATCAAAGATTGTAAACTGTTTGTGTCATTTTCCCTAGTAAAAAAGGAAAATTATCCATTGGTCGTAAGGTAGGTTGTTAGAATTTCTTCCGTCATTTGTTCCATTTTTTTTTTCATCGAGAAGCTAATTATTCAACTTCTCGTGAACAACACAAAGTCCTTTTTAATGTTTAAAAGCTGTGATAAAATTAACACAATTCAAAATGGATTTAATTGTCCACATATGTAGGTTTATGATCATTTAAAGTGCTTGATGTTATATAGAATTTAAATCCAAGAGTTAACGAGGGTAATTGGACTTGTTTTTGTGATTTAATATAAAAAAAAAAAGGGGAAAAAAAGTTTGAAAACTCAGCTAGGAGAAATTCAAAACAACTTAGCCATCTTAAAAATAAAAGGATTCTTCTTAACTATGTAGTTTAATAATGGGTTAATACCCGAAAAATCTCAAACCGATATATATGTGACAAATTTATCCCATACTATTTTTTTGACCATGAAAAATACCAAACCGATACACACAAATTTACTCCGACCGATCATAAAAAAACCATAAACCGATACATTTATGACAAATTTATCCCAAACTAATTTATTCGACCGCAAAAAAACCCAAACTGCTAAATTTGTGACAAATATATCATCTGCTAAATTAGATTAATACCACAAAAAAATCAAAAAAATTGTAAGTTGTGACAAATGGAGCATAAAATCCCAAATTAGTATACCAATCAATTGTCACGTGTTATTTAAGTTAATAATTTGATAGTAAAATTTAACGAAAATTAACATATGGTAAATTTGTCACAAATGTACCAGTTTGGAGTAAATTTGTCAAAAGTATACCAGTTTTGGGTTTTTGGTGGTCAAAAAAATAGTTTGGGGTAAATTTGTCAAAGGTGTACCAATTTGAGGTTTTTCAAGATATTAACCCTAAATAATCTTTGCTTGTCTATCTTTCAAAACACTAAAATGGTGCTCCAAGAGAGAAAAGCTCATTAATCTATCACGTTTTGGCACATATCAAAGGGTGATTGGTAACACACACACACACATAGAATTGAGCATCAGCATTCCACAAGGCCTTTTGGGTTTTTCCTCTTTCTCATTTTCTTTCTTCTTTCAATTTAATTAAAGATAATTTTATTTTATTTTTCTATACTGCTTTGAGTTAAGATAAAATCTGTATTTTCCATCATTTTGCATTTTTTTTTTTGTTTCTCTTTGTTTGTTTATCTTTTTTAATTAATTAATTTCAATTTTACTTTGTTCTATTTCTTCAATTAAACCGTTGAAGCTATCGATGTGCTTTGTTATTTTGCATTTCCTAATTAACCTACTCATTGGGGTTTTATGATTATCATTTTATAATTTTAAAAAAAAAATTTCAACGGCTTGATTAATTTTGCAATAACTATTCGTATATTTCTCGTATCTTATTTTAAAAAATTATTGATTGGATGTAATTGAGGAGTGCCTTTATATTTACGTTTTTTTCGTTATTGTACTTCCTCGAGTTTTCTTTGATTTTTCAAATTTTCCCTTTTCTTTGATTTTTCTCCGTTGCGTAAGTGTTTTCTTACTCTACATTTATTGATAGGTGAACCAAAAATAATTCTATTTATCATCATCTTCTAAAAAATATTATCGTTTCTGTCAATTTTTTTAAAAATAATTTAGATTTGAAAGTAATAGTTTAGATTTGAAAGTAGGATTTTTACTAGGTCCATTGCTGGTGTGAAAGATAAGTTACGCACTAACTGTAAGATGTGGTTTGCATGTGGACCTAATTCAATTATAAAGCTAACTCCAAGCATAACTATCACTTTTTTTCCTCTTGTTTTTTTCTTCTGTTAGACTTTTATTTCATCTAATAGATATTATAATCGAATTAGTAGTTACACTGTAGGATCCGAAGGCCGCCAATACTTTTATGTCTATTACAGTTAGGTTAACTTATCAAATATTCTACACCCAACATGGTTGTTTGAATTTGTTTGATCTTCGGGCAGCATGACATTCCATAATGCGCCAGATCTAGCTTCTTCAAATACAGATAAAGTAAATAAATGTCTTGCCAATGTTATCTAGCGAATAAAATCATACTGAGAATTTCATGAAGTTTCGCAGCACCACACTGCCCATTTCCGACAAGAATATATTGTCCAGTCCATTACGCCTTCAACCACTAGTTTTGCCCAAAAAACAACGTCAAGAAATTGCTGTACGTTGTACCTTACATTCTTCTTTTCTTGGCTGTAATATCACATAACCACTAATCTCGTACTTCTCTAGCCTTATTCACCGAACAAACTAAGCCCTTTACGTACTCAATCACTTAACGCAAGTTTGGCCCAAAAAACAACGTCAAGAAATTGCTGCACGTTGTACCTTATAACCACTAATCTCGTACTTCTTTAGCCTTATTCACCAAAAGAAACTAAGCCCTTTACGTAATCAATCACTTACACAAGTTAGCATTTACATGCGGAGACGAACGGTGCTTTTAGGATACCGATGCTCGGGAGTCTATAGATGAACGTATATCCCTCGAATTTCACGAAGATTCAGAACTTTGAATTGACGAATAGAGAATTGCGCCAATGCCATGCTTACTCCTCAGCAATCTGGCGCCCTTTGTCTCTGCGTGCTACGTACTTACTCAACTCAACGGATCGCCAATCACACAAGCATGTCGAAAACCTGCATTGCACTTGCACTTGCACTTGTACCGAAACATTGCGAATAAAGTAAACAAAGACACGCAGATAACGACTGAGTAGTCCATCTCTATATTCGCACCCGAGGCAGTATGTTCATGTTTCAACATTCCCAAAATTAAAAATGAGAAAAGGAGACATTGTTGATGACTTTCCTCTCATAATAACCCTCTTTATCCATCAAAACCTCCTCGCCATCATACTAGCCTTTAAAGAAGAATAAGAACGCCAATCGGACTAACGCCCATCTTTAGTCTCTGTCGCAGAAGCATCCGTTTGCTGAGAAGAAATCAAAGAAAGGCTGGTCACCGTTGTTACCACCATCTCGAGCCTCCGAAGAAGAAGAAGTGGAGGTCGTAGCCGAACAGTCTTGATCAGCCCGAGAACAGTCGTGATCAGCTTGAGAACACTTTGACGTATCTTGTACCGCCCTGCCTGTTGGGTGCAAAGGAAAGAGGTCCAAAGTTTCTTGATTTCTGTCGACGGTGCTGTCGTTGTTGCTCTCAGCTGTTTGGTGGAATGTCACGTCATGATGATGTCCTTGGGGGTGTGCGGGGTACGCAAAACCTGTACGACAGAATGTTTTTGTTCTATCCGCGAAGTCAGTCCTCTGTCTCCTCTTGATGCCACAAGGAAGAAGCACCTTCGGGCATTGTGGGTACATCGTCCCTATGTCACTCTGCGGCACGAAGTACGGTCCACAAACAGCTGACGCCAAAACAAGCAAAACCTAATCAAACTCAGTAGACTTTGTGACCAAAAAACCTCAGTGGCCTTGTCGCCGTTAGCAAGAGATGCGTGAAAGGAAAAAAAAAAAAAGAGCTTTGCATATCCACACGCATGTGTCAGATACAATACCAAAGACAGAAATGAAAATGGAGGGTTGTGGTGCGATCGAGAAAGTTGATAGAATATCGTTCGACATCAAAACGAGGGACCCCACGTGTATGTTGCCGCAGAAGTAGAAAAAAAGTGAGCTCGCTAGCAGCGAAGGCCGTATGCAATGCAAAGAGGGTACAACATAATACTAGGAGGAGGAATTGCGATATGAAGCTCGAGTTCCAAAGGGCTAGCAAGCCTCGCATGAGAGAGACCGACTCGGAATGCGAACAGTGTTATTACTTCATGACATTCTCTTTTTGCTGTTAACGAAATGTTGAGAAACAGATACCAAACAGGCCAATCGTATAAATGGAGAAATTTGTCTGTGCAATGCAAAAAGAAATGTATTAGGACGGACCATTTGGGCAAGGAGGATGGAAGGCGGTACGAGCAGACTTGTGGAAGTAGCGGTTGAGGTAAGCCAGGCTCTCCTGCTTCTCCTTCTGCCTCTGGCGGGCCTTGTGGTTCTGGAACCAGTAGAACACGTTCTTGCCCTCGATGTGGCCGTACGCCTTGAGCCTCCCCGTTATCTGCTGTATCTGATCCGCCGTCGGCGTCCTTATCCCTTGCCTGTACAGGCTCTCCAGTATGCCGATCTGCTCCTTCGTCGGGTTCCACCGCGAGCTCGCCGGCGAGCCCCCTCCGGAGCCGCCCATGGCTTCCGCGTGATGATGGTCCTCAGTACCGATCTCCATGATGAACTCGCAAGTCCTTTTTGCGTTTCCCTTCAGCCTTTGTATGGAGGTCTAGGGTTCACACGAACGGACGCTTCGCAAGCTAGAGATGTGCTGTTGCGCAGGAGAATGTGAACCTTTAATGAGAGTGAATAATGAGAGGGAGAAGAGTGTCACATGCTCGTTGCATGGTTCTTGTACTCTTGCGCAGCGAACAAAGAGATAAATAAGAACGAGGGGGGGAGAGAGAGAGTCAAACAAAAAGGCGAGAGAGAGAAATATAGGGCATTGACATGCGTATTGTATTTTGTGCAGAAAATCTCTGAAAACATGGCGGGTAGCGGCTGGAGGAGGAGGCTCTCTACGTAGGAGGTTTCGTGATTTTGGGAGAAAAATATGTATGTGTTAAAGAGAGAGAGAATTAATAACAAATTACGGGTTTTGTTTCTTTGGGTAAAGTAGTTTGGGAGGTAGTGGTAGTGTGGGATCGTTCCATGTAAATGTAGGTCTCGGGAATGACAGAGGGACAGAGAGGGAACATAGGTTACGCCATTGAAGGAAAGCAAGGGCAAGAGGGTAAATAGTAGGGGGAAAGGACAGCCGGTTGGGCGGTAAGGAAGTAGGGCTAGGGCTAGGGCTAGGGCTTTGGGAATTGAAGAAGTTGGAGCAGAGAGACAGAGATGGAGATGGAGTTGAAACGTCTTCCTGGGTCCAGCTGCTTGTCTTTGACGTCGGTTCTTTCTGGGTGCCTCTTGGCCTTCTCCTCGTCCTTCTCTAAGTTCTTGACAGCAACTCTGTCAAGTTCAACCACCACTCTTGAGCTGCCTTTTCAGCTCTCAAAACTTCTTTGTCGCTCGTCGGTTCGAACTATGAAGATATTCGATGGTACAGTTCATTTCCATATATGCCTTCGAAGAAGAAGATAAAAAACTCTTCTCAACTCTTTGCCATTATTCGATACTGTAGCTCTTTCGGTTTCCTATGGTAGATCAATTCGTGCGAAAGATTTTTTCTATGCATAAGGTTGCATTAAAGTGACTTCTCTTCGATCTTCTTTCGGAAATAAAAATCATCCGAATTCAGATGAGCAATGCTGTCTAGTTCCCAGGTACATTAGCAGTAATTCCGAGCGCAGATTAGGCTACTTTTGGCAAAGATACATTGCAGTACCTTCATATTGTAGATTCGGATTACTTGCTGGAATTACTTAAACGGTCCATCTAAAATCACAATGAATCTATATCAATGGAATACATGAAAAATAACCTAGGTGTTAGAGAAAAATTGTCCAATCAGCCCAGCTCGTGCTAACATTGCTAGACAAATTTGAATGAAAACCTAGAGTACTTGTTTTGATGGTTCGACTATGTATAATAACATATTAGCATCCCACACCGCCCTTTCATGATCAAAATTACACTCATTTCAATCTTAATATACAAAAAAACCATGTTATTTTACAGTCTAAGCATGAATTCCATGTATGGCGGTTGTTGTTTATAGTGAAACATCGCCACAACCACTATCCTAAGCAAACAAAATTGCAGGTTTAGTAAGTATGAATTGAGAAGACATTTAAGCAATCAACGTGAAATGCTTGAAGAACGAGTGAAGAAAATATTTCAAACTTAGCCTCCAAGGAAATATTCGAAAATATGTGGGTTTGCACCCTAAGCAACTTCCAGAGTAAATATAGAGTACACAAAACGGAACGATTGTCTTATCACTTTTTCTACCAGTGTAGTCGTGGTAAAGAAGTTCATTCAGGCTCCGTTTATGCGATGCAAATGACTTTGTTTATACGACTAAAATTTGACTTCCATCGCCCGTTAGAGGCATTGGCGTTCCATAGCTCCCCTCAAAAAGAGGCGAACGTTCCATGGTTTTTCTCGTCCATTTGGAGGTTACTTTACGTGCAATCGAATGCGCCACGAGCGAATGAAATCGGCAGTCGTGCTCGGAACGGAGGACGTCATCAGAGCGCCGTCGCGTGGAGGAGAGAACGGAGGTGGAGTGGGTGAGCCATCGCGATTCCGGCGCGGAAGGCGCCGTCACATGCGAGCTCAGACGCTCCGTCGCCAGTGTTCCTGCCCTCCCCCTTCTTTTGCTTTTCTGGAAAGATTTGAAAAAGCGAAAATCAATTTGCCTCTCGGTCAATGAATAATGGAAGGAGGGAAGGAGGGAAGGAGGGTGGTGGGTGGTGGGTGGTGGTGAGCGGGGCTTGAGGTTTTTGGTCGTAGCCTTGTCGTGTTGCTACGGCGTTATGAATACGATCAGGTGCCGCCACCTATCAGCGCCGCCTTGTTCGGCGCGACCCCCGAATCGCAGCCCCAATTTCCCGCACCGAATAAGATGCAGATGAGACGCTCCCCCCAAATTTTTTAATCGATTTTGAAATCCGATTAAATAGTGCTTCCCAATTATATCTCCTCTTTTTCAATCTGGTCAGCACACGACAAATTCCATTTTTGACATGACGTGCTTGGCCAAAAGCGGTGAAAAGAGAGTGCCATGCAGACGCAATCGGGATTCTCAGTTTCGTAATTGGAGCAGGTTTAATGGTGGGAATAAAGTATTTGATCTCATTCCCGTTTCTTAAAATGTTCCTCCTATTTAGGTTCGATTCAATTCTATTTCTTTTTTTTTGTCTAAAATGAAATCACTAGCTCTTATTTTAGCTTCAAATTTGCTCCCGTTACCCTCCATCCGAAATTTATGTAAAATGCTCTTTAATTTAGATGTGGGGTCCATAAAGTGAGTCATTAGCGAAGATCCAACGTAGCTAAAACTGACCTTTAGATTTTTTAATGGAGAGTTGGTAGACAGATTTATGATTAAAGTGAAAAATAATTTTTATGAAGAAAAGTTTGCAACAAAATCAGTACTAGATTTTAAGTTTTGAGGATTTTTAGAAAATTAGGCTGACTTTTGTCATTCTACGATCCTCAGATTAAGCATATAATGCATGTTCCATCATCATCAAAAAGATATACACATACGACACAACACAAGTACGTATAAATTGCTATTAGTCAATCTTATTGTGACCAGAAGCCGACGACCAAATACATAAAGAAGTTTTGACCAGGCCAACTTTTTTATTTTATTTTTTTTGGCATTCATGGCGCATTTTTTTTTTTTTTGTCTACATTAATCCTACCGTAACACTCATTTTCGGACTTTTCGCCGCCCTCCGGGCGTGGGAGTCGAAACCCACTCCCGAAATGAAATCTTCCCCACCCCCAATCCCCCCGAAAAGGTGGGGATTTAACCCCAACCTCCCCTTCCAAGATGGAAGGGTGGCGCCACAGGGCGGACCAAAAGTGGTTTAGTTCATGGCGCATTTAGGTCGCAACTTTTTACCATCAGTTCGCTTCACTCATAACGAATGTGCATCTCTATTCACTGTTGAGCGAATGCCATTCCTTCAACATGACATGACCTTCGATTCGTAACTCTAGAATATGAATGAATGCCACTTGATAAAAAAGTGGTGGAAATGAATGCCCATTAAAAAGACGATGGGCCTAAAAACAATAATAAGGTTTCTCGGATTTTGTTTTTTTATTTTTTATTTTTGGTCGGTAAGGTTTGTCGGATTAGAAACTCCATCTTTGCCCGGGGGGGAGCAGGATTCTTCCACACAGCCCAGGCCGACTCAATGACCGGGGACCTCGGCTCCGTCGGCGGCTCATGCAGCGGTCGGCCTTTATCCTTGGACGGCGTCCATCTATCCATTCCAAATTGCACGACGGGGAGATCTCCTACTCGACCAAAACTCCATTTCACTTTTTCGGCATGATTTTCCTCGGGGAAGCATTCAAGTTTTCGTATCAATGTCCGACACATGTCCGATACTTGATCAATAGGTGCCGAAAAATCTGATGCCTAATTAATTCTCTCAATACTTTCCGACACGCGAGTCCAGAATTCAAACATGCAAGTTCGGAATTCTTATGAGTATGAGGTCAATTTTAATTTTTTTAATAAATAAGGGGTTAAATGTAAGTTTTAAAAAATAATAAAAGTAATAAATGAGGAAAAAAGAAAAAACTTAATCTTCTCTCCTATTTTGACTCACTTCCAGTGACATATAATTCACTCCCTAAATTTTTTTTCTCCTCTTCCAACACGCTCTGATAGTGAGTCCAAAATATGGATTACTTATTTTTTTTTTCAAGTTTTATGGATTTTTGGAATTGCGTTGAATTTGTCAAATTAAAATAATAAATAATATTAACAAACGATGCATTAATATTTTTAGTGAAATTCATTCTAGACTCTTTTTATTTATTTGTTTGTTTGTGAATTTGAATCAAATTAATTTAATATAATGTTTATATAAAAACATATATTTAATATACAACGTATTTCAACGTGCCGAAATTCTCTATTTTTTGAATAATAAAACATCAACGTGTTTTGTTATCTTATGCTGCATATCACGTGTCGGTGCTACTTAGATTTTTTCTTTCCATATGTTACCACAAAAGAAATACAAATTCCGTGTGAAGGAATAAAATCTAAATACATGACATCTCTTCCATTTAAAAAGTCAGAGGATGATCACAATTTTACATCTTAAATAGTACACTCGCATCAATTTCGGAGACATTAAACGCGGCTCTTCTTCCACCATCCATTCGTTGAACAAGCCCTACGGTGGTCGAGACGACAACGACCGATGAATTACTTGCTGCACAAGTGGGCAGGTGATCTTCCACCTTCCCCTTCGACGTGAAGCACTTCCGAATAAGTTAAATAAGACCAAAATCACGAAGAAAAAAGCATAGAAGAGGCAGCAAAAAGCTTCAATTATCGTTATCAACTGCATTTGCTGTCAAGGGCAGCTCTGAAGGCTGAGCGTCAGCCTCAGCCTCGGTCTCAGACTGTACCTGTTCCTCAACCTCAACCTCAGTCTCAGTCTGTACCTGAACCTCGACCTCGGTCTCAGACTGTACCTGTTCCTCGACCTCGACCTCGGTCTCAGACTGTACCTGAACCTCAACCTCAGTCTCGGACTGTACCTGAACGTCGACCTCGGCCTCGGCTTCAGACTGTGCCTGAGCCTCCTGCTGCCACTCAATGAAACGGCTCAGTCGCTCAAGCAATTGAGCAGCCTTTCGCTTCCCCCTGTCCGTTCCATTTTGTGCCAATTCCACCAGTGGGTCCATGATTCCAATTTCATTTGCCTCTAACAGATGATGCTGATCTCCAGAACAAAGATGCACCAAAACAGCAGCCGCATTCTCCTTGTTCCTAGGAGAACCGATGCGAATAAATTCTACAAGAACTGGCACTGCCTTTGCAGCACCAATGGCGGCCCTCCCTTCAGTATGACTGGCTAATATCGCCAGTACAGCCAGTGCCTCATCCACCATACCGCCACCAGGTTCAGTTAGAAGCTGCATCAGTGTGGGTACAATGCCAGCCCTAACGGCTTTCCCTTTGTTACCTTGATAAATGCACAAATTGAAAAGAGCTGTTGCAGCATCCTTCTTCCCCCTTTGGGTTCCCTCATTGAGAAGCAACACGAGTGGAGGAATGGCACCGGATGCACCAATTATCACTTTATACTCATCTACAACTGAGAGGCTGAAGAGAGTGGCCGCTGCATTTTCCCGTGCTTCCATACTCCCAATCCTCAGAACATGGACTATGCCTGGAACAGCTCCAGAGGAGACAATATTACCTTTGTTCTCATCACATATTGAGAGGTTGAGAAGTGCGGTGACAGCATGCTCTTGGATGCGAGAGTCTCGAGTTGAAAGGAGGCGTACGAGGAAGGGAATTGCACCTGCTTCAGCGATGGCAATACGATTATCTGCATTACGCTTCGCAAGAAGGCGAATCTCACCTGCAGCTAACCGCTGTTCCTCAGGATTCTCACAAGCAAGCTTGCGCAGAAGAAGTTCAATCTTAGCGCATTCAGCAGGGAAGGCAGCTGATTTAGATTTAGCGGGTCGAGAGCTGCTGGGTGGTTTGGGTGGCTCAATGCCATTAAGCTCACACCATTGAGCTATAAGGCTGCGAAGGACATAGTTGGGCGTAAGAGTTGTGCTAGAAAGGGTTTGCTGTGTCGTTGGACATGTCTTATGACCCGAGTCCAGCCATTTCTCAATGCATGAGCGTTCATAGGTCTGCAGGCAGGAAAAACAGTGATCAGTTCATAAGGACTGTGATTATGTGCAAACCGTAGCCCGGCGCATGCCCGCATGGCCAGGGTGGGTGGGAAAATCTCTGTCCATATAGTTCTATGTGTTAGCCTGCTCAAAAGTAGAAGTTTTTGCATTTTGTCAGTTTTAAGATATGCTAACACAAGATCTGAGAGTTGCTAAGGATTATATGCTAATACAAAAGGTCTAGAATGCTACATGCTGGGGCCAAAAAGGACTCTTGGTCCATAGTTAAGAGACAATCTCCCATCAGACTCAGAATAGATCGGTTTGTTATGTCCATGAGATATAGCTGCATTCCCATGATAGTGTAACTGCAACCTAGTCATGACCCCACAATGCAGGAAGAACCATTAATACACTTACTTGGCCTGTTGACACAATAACAGGATCCTTCATCAACTCCAAGGATATTGGGCAACGGAAATCATCTGGGATGACTGGTGTTTTTTGATTGTTATCAACTAATGATTGCCCGCTGGAACTGGGAAGAAAATTATTTTCGCTGGCAGGCAGATCCATGTCAAGGTTCTCCGTCTGCACAAAGTCTTTAATTTTCTTCAGCAACATTGATATCCTCTCAATGCTCTCGCCAGGATCTCCGCCACTTGCACAAACCATCTCATGTAAAGCCAGTGACTCATGTTTAAGGTCAGCTATCTTCATTAACTCCAGCTTTTTGGCCAATCTCCTTAATACAGCTGGATCTGAGGTTGTGTCACTACTCTGGTTATAAAGGCCAAAAAGCTCTTCATACAACTCGACATCAGGTGCATCAACTCTTCCTTTGGCTCTTCTAAATTGTCCAAGGACGAGCTCAACCTGGAAGTCAAAAGGTTAGATACTCTTCATGAAACTAAAAACTCAAAGTTAAGAGTTCAAATACCTTCCAAGAGAAGGATTCTTAATGTATTGGGGAACAAGAAGGTTTGGAATAGATGAAGTCCACTCTCGTGTGGCCAATTTTCTAGTCAGTTATATTTTTATCATTACTAACCGGCATATATAAGGGTCTATGCAACAAGTAGATTCCACAAAAATCATGTCAACATCACCAAGAAATTAACACAGTACATAGTTTAACCGTAACCACATCCCAACAACTGAACAGGACATGCTTTCAAGGATGAAATCTTACCTGTTCCTTGACTTCATCTGATATGTCCAGGTTTTCATAGGAAATGTCACTTAGAGCTTGTTCCAGTTGCGAGGTCACCTCATGACATTTATTTATAATCTGCTCCCTTTCTAAGACCTGTAAGAGAGTGGAACAAGAAGAATATAGTCTAAGAAATGAAAATTAAACACATTTAATCCATGGAAAGAGCCATGCTTTACACTTAACTAATGGCCCTTCTTTGTTTAGTCCTCCGGAGAAATCAAATGACTAATTTAGCTGCAGATAAGTGTAATACCGTGTGTGCAAGCCCTGTTGTAGTGCAATTAGAACAGCCACATTTGGTTGACACTTCGCATCACCAGTTGAATAAGAGAGAGAGAGAGAGAGAAATAGAGTGGTTTTATGGGGCTGCACTGGTACCAACGCAAAATGTGGTGGACACTCCAACTACCAACCCTGCGATCCTCCTTTCCCAAATGCCAATTCGCTATAAGTTAAACACGTATATAGTGTTCCGACACAATGACTGGAAAGCAGCTTAAATCTTTGCAAAATTTTACAACAAGCAGGATATTCTCATGCAGTAGAGGCATAAGGCATAAGGCATCAAAAGAAGCAAAGCTACTGAAAATGCAAGGAGAATCAACTTCTCCCTTCCTCTTGGTCTTTCAATGCCATAAATCAACCTCAGCCACTAAGAGCAGTCAGCAATTTATACTATCATCAAAAGCTACTAAGCTCGTAGATGTTGACAACAAATCTATAATACGCTCCTCTTGGCAATTCGATGCTATTGACAATATCAAGACCATTGCTCTAGTTTTGCATCTTCCGTCCTCAGACAGTACGACACCTTCGGTCGATATGCGCCTAACTACTTTTTTACAAAAAATGTATTAAATACCAACTGAATTTTTTTCACAGAATTGACCCCAGAAAAGGCAAAACTCCACTAAAATTTCACATCAAACCAGTATGAATGGGGGTGTAAGAGTGACCTGCAAACCACTCAAAATGACTTTGATATCTGAAAGTTCCCCGGAAACAAAAATCAAAACTTTAAGCGAGGGGAGCCACGGAATCCAATAGACCCCAAAAAAAGAGGGGGGATTACCGAAGGAGCACATAGAAACTGGGAGCGCGAAATGAACGGCACGCACCAGGTAAATTTTGCTGCCTTCCGTCCCGAACCTCAGCAGCTCCCTGGCGGAGCCCAGGCTCTCCAAGAGCGAGGCCAGAGCTCCGATCGTCCCTTCGGGCATCGACTCCTTGCTGTCCTTAATCTCCTCGAAGAGCGGGATCAACAGCTTCAGTCGCCGGGCCAGGTTGCAGTACTGCTTCTTGATCGCGCTCCTGTAGCCGGAGATGGAAGCTATCTCGTTCACCGCGTCGATCACCCTCTGAGCCAGCGGCCCCCTGTCCTCCTCCGCCGCCGCCGCCCCCGCCGCCGCCATCATGGCTCGCTCTCCGAATCGGGCGGAGAAGAGAGAGCGCGCTTCCGGCGAGGGTCCTCGAGGGATGATGATGATGAACACCTGTTGACTTTAAGTTTGGAGCGACGGGCTGTCGCAGGCCATTCCGGAGAAGGTGAAGTAGCCAAGCTCCTTCGGTCTGAAACTTGAAAAAATTGGCAAAATCAAGCAAGACCTGCTTTTTGGCCCCCCAAAAAAGAAAATAAAATAAAGGTAAACGCTCCTCACCGAGTGCGGAGCTCACGACAGTAGCGGGCTCGGCTCGGCTCGGCTCGGCTCGGCTGAGGTTAGGTTATTACGTGCATTAGGACTCGGAAGGGGACTGGAGTTGGGCTGGGTTAGTTGAACGGGTTAAACTAATCGGGGGAAGAAGGGTGACTCGAGTACGGAAATTTCTACGGCGTGCTGTCTGGAGGTGGGCCCCACCCACGCCTTGTTTAAGACTATACCGACCCCCAAAAAAAAAAAGGGAAAACAAGACTTTTTTTTTCTTGCCCTCCATTTAGGCAAGAGCACTCATGTTTAATATTTAGGCCACATTTATTTCGCTAAATAAAAAATATTACAAAAATTATCCTCAAAATTATCATTTGTATTGCTTGTCAATAAAAAAATATTTTTCATTTTGAACAACAATTTATGTTTCATTTATTTTTATTTTTAAGAAAATATTTTCAATTTTCATGAAATAAGCGAAATCTTTATATCTTTAAAAATCATAGACGGGTTTGGGCATGGATTTCTATGTCCGGCCTCAAGTTCGATCTAGTATGTCAAACTAACACTATGAACAACTCTAGCACATTTGGATGCATTTTGTTCTAGATTGTTTACTTAAAATTTAGCAATGGCTTTTAACGTATTGACAATTTTGCATATACTTTCACGAACCAAATGTCTTTAACAGTGATCATCCAATAAGTTCCTTAGAGCGGAGTTACAACGAACATGTTGAGTGTGTTACTTTTTCATAACACATTGGTTCGTTCACTCAACCGAATGAAATATCATCAACGTTGTGCTAAGAGAGAGAGAGTTTTTGAGGTTTAGATTCCAATTAGAAAAGATCTATATTAAAGATATAATATTCTTTGCTTAGGGCAATTTTAGGACTTTCACATGTTATGTGACAATAAGAGTCTTACTACACACACCTTGGCATAATAATTTGCATGTATATGTGAAATTAGTTTGGTAGAAATTTGGAATACTTCGTGTCATTATTTTCACCACTGCATGCCTTGTGCTCTGAATGAATAAAAAATGATTTTGGGAGGCATAAGAATCATGGCAAGCAAAAAGCATATAAATGTAGTACTTTTTTCTCGACTATCTTTTGCATCCTTGAATTTTATAATAGAACTTTACAAATTCTCTTTTAAGAATATTTGATTTAATATCCTCCACGTTAGATATCAAGCATGATAAGTCAGTGATACATGATAGAACTATATTTAAAATGTGCAAATCAATCAAGAAGATATTAGACAAGAGCGACCTAGTTAATTCATGGCATGACTTTTAAAGATTGGTCAACATCATATAATTTGCAAACTCATTTCATAGATGTTGCAAAAGATGCAATGCATGGAGTAAATTTTTGAAAAAATTACCATGCGAAGTATAAATTTTTGAATTCCAAATCGGAATATATAGTTTTGGAAATAGAATATCGAATTTTAATCCAAAGTATCGTGATTTTAAAGTAGTTTTGTTGAGCATATATATATGTGTTACGTGCAGCTAAATTTTAAGAAGTCAAGCATTTAAAAGAACACAGGATATAATTAAAAAAGAAAAAAATTGGTGCTCTTGCCTTGCGATTTTGTATTGATGTAAAAAACTATGGCTTCCAAGCACAAGCTTTCCTCGTGTCGCGCATGCGCATTAAACAGAGGCAAGCAAAGATAATTCAGACGCGAGTGGCCGTCCCACGCGTTCACGGATTTCACGCCGCGGGAATCGAGTAGACACCATACACGTGGAACGAGGAGACAGGCGAGGCGCCAACTGTAGTGGGCCATGGTGGCCCATACCCTGTCGACACATGGCCCACGTTGGCCCGAGTTTGTGGTGGGTTAACAGCCCCGTCTCTCGGTCTTCGTCCGTCTGACCCTAGACTCGGAGTCAGCATGACTCGGTCCGAGCGACTCCTCTCGCCCTCTCGGCTCGGCTCCTCCCAGCTTAGCCCGCGCCGGCTTGATTAGCCACGTTGGACTGTAGTCTCCGTACGGTTTTAAATTCGAAAAGTACAGTAAAGGAGACGTCATTATTATAATCAGTATTTTGGACCATAACATTTTTTTTTTCCGATTATTTGTACTTAAAAAAGTCCTCCACGAGTAATGTTGGCAATGATTCGTCGGTCACCGGTCCGCCCTATATTTGACCGGGAAATTAACTGGAAAAGTACTAAGAAGAGCACACCGACCAAAAAACATTAAAAAGAGCACGTGCATTATTGGAGATTCAAATCTACAGGACTCTCCAAAACTACAGGAGAAAAAGTTTGATACGACGCGTTTACTTTAAACTCTTTTTTTGACACGATAACATTTTTAGCTCCATTCAAATTCTTTTGATGAGAATTCTTAAAGATGTGCCTACATAGACATCATAAAACAAACAATGTTGACACGATATACACGTGACTTAAGTGAAAAGCGACCTTATTTTAACTGAAAAAAATTATAAATGTGTCACAGATATATAAATCTAAAGTTAATGTAAAGTATAAGAAAGAGAGTTTAGAGTTTTTAATATTATAAATTTATGATAAATGCGTCACGGTGAATATAGTTTAAATGTGTTTTGTGACTTTTTCTTAAACTATAAACTAGTAATGTACTAAATGGAAACTCTAAGTCATTAGTTTCGAGAAGTTTTGGATAAAGAAGGGTTTATTTGGATAGGTTAACCACAAATTTTATTAGTCGTGGAGAGGATACGATTAACCTATTAAGCTCATCATTTTGATTGATTTTCCAAACTTATAAATTGAATAAGCTAATATAAATACTCAAATTGAAATCAGAAGCTAACTAGTTGGCACTTTCAATAGTCAACACTTCCAATTTTGATTATCGATTATCAATTTTTTTACAACACTTTCAACATGGCACCATTTGCAACATGAGCACTAGAAGTTTCGCTTGATTAGTCTAGCATATACATGCAAAGTTGCTATGTATATGAAACAGCTTGCTAAAAAATGATCAATTTTCACTCGAATAAAATAATTCTATCTAACACAAAATTACTAATGTCGAACTAAATATCGATACACGGAAGGCTAGATTATTTTAACTATTCAAAGAAAAAAGTGACTCTTGTACTTTATTTTTGTCAAAAGTTAAAATATAAATTAAATGTTAGAAAGACATTGAAATATTATATAGGACATTGATGTCATACGTTACTCTTTATTATATTAGGAAACCTCATCCGCTTTGATTGAAATTTAATTTGTGTAAGTGCCGCGAAAATGCGTGAAAGCGAGTCTTCTCTTTTCCACTTAACCGGAACACGAGAAGTCCCATTTCTCATCCCCTATAGGCTATAGGTCTAGCTTCGAGATAGTATAGTTATAGTTGCTGCCGGCAGTCAATGTATGTGCTCTTTAATTCGATGACTATTCTATGCTCCATCTAGGAGAGTCGGAGCAGTGTTCAACTTTCCCCCTTTCCACACGCCACCGCAAAGAGAATGCAATTCCCGCGTGAAGAAATTTGAATTGAATAATGTGACGGGTCTTCCACTTAAGAAGGCAGTGGATGACCAGAATTTTTTACATATTCAATAGTACATCTCTTCCATTCAGAGAAATTTGTATGGTACCTCGCCGTCGCCGGCGCCGCTTTTCTTTCACAGCCCATTCAGACCGACGAATTACTTTCTTCGCAGGTAGGCAGGCTATTGTCCGCCTTCCCTTTCCATGCCGAACGCTTCTGAACAAGCTAAATCAAAACAAAAAAAAAAAAACACGTATAGAAAGCACCAAGGGGGTGGCGAAAAGCTTACGCCTATCATTATCGACAACATATGCAGCCGAGGGCGGCCCTTTTGGCTGAGCCTCAGCCTTGGTTGCGGCCTGTACCTGAACCTCGACCTCGGCTCCGGCCTGTGCCCGAGCCTTCCTGCTGCTGCTCAACGAAAAGGCTCAATCGCTCAAGCAATTGAGCAGCCTTTCGTTTCCCTCTGTCTGTGCCGTTTTGCGCCAAATCCACCAGTGGCTCCACGATTCCGAGTTCCTTTGCCTCTGACAGATGATGCTGCTCTCCAGCACAAAGATGCACCAATACAGCTGCAGCGTTCTCCTTGTTCCAAGGAAAACCAACACGAATAATCTCTACAAGAACCGGCACTGCCTTTGCAGCACCGATGGCGGCCCTCCCTTTTGTATGACTGGCTATTATTGCCAGTACAGCCAGTGCCTCATCCGCCATACCGCCACCGGGTTCAGTTAGAAGCTGCATCAGTGTAGGTACAATGCCAGCCTCACAGCTTTCCCTTTGTTACCTCGATAAATGCACAAATTGAAAAGAGCTGCTGCAGCATCCTTCTTCCCCCTTTGGGTTCCCTCGTCGAGAAGCAACACGAGTGGAGTAATCGCACCAGATGCACCAATTGTCACTTTATACTCATCTATAGCAGAGAGGCTGAAGAGAGTGGCCGCTGCATTTTCCCGTGCTTCCATACTCCCATTCCTCAGAACATGGACTATGCCTGGAACGGCTCCAGAGGAGACAATATTACCTTTGTTCTCATAGCATATTGAAAGGTTGAGAAGTGCGGTGACGGCATGCTCTTGGATGCGCAAGTCATGAGTTGAAAGGAGGCGTACGAGGAAGGGAATCGCACCAGCTTCAGCGATGGCAACACGATTATGTGCATCACGCTTCGCAAGAAGGCGAATCTCACCTGCAGCTGACCGCTGTTCCTCAGGATTCCCAGAACCAAGCTTGCGCAGAAGTTGTTCAATCTTAGCGCATTTGGCAGGGAAGGCGGCTGAGATGGTTTTGGTGGGTCGAGAGCTGCTTGGTGGCCTTGGTGGCTGAATGCCGTTAGCCTCACGCCATTGAGCTATAAGGGTCCGAAGGATACCGTTGGGTGCAAGAGTTGTGCTGGAAAGGGTTTGCTGTGTCCTTGGACATGTCCTATGGCCCGCTTCCAGCCACTTCTCAATGCACGAGCGTTCATAGGTCTGCAGCAGGGAAAAGAATGATCAGTACATAAGGACCGAATATGCACAAACATATCCAGGCATTTGCCCACAGGGGGGGCCTTCTCAAAGGAGGGGGGCAAGAGTGCAACAGGTAAGTCTTTGTATTACTATAAAAATTTTGTGTTAGCCTTCTCAAAGGAGGAAGTTTTTGCATTTTTTAACATATGCTAAAGCAAGAGCCTAGAATACTAAGGATTATAAGATAATGAATGCAATATGCTGCGGCAACAAAGGACTCTTTGTCCAGAGTTAACCATCTCCCTGTCAGACTTAGAATACCTTGGTTTGTTATGTCCATAAGATACGGTTGGATTCCAATAATAGTGCAACTGCAACCTAGTTACCTAAGTCATGACCCCACGGCACAGGAAGAACCAGTAATGCACATACCTGGCCTGTTGACACGACAACGGGATCCTTCATCAACTTCAAGGATATTGGGCAACGGAAAAGATCTGGGATGACCGGTGTTTCTTTATTGCCATCAACCGATGACCCACTGGAACTGGGAAGAACATTCTTTTTGCCAGGAGGCGGATCCATGTCAAGGTTCTCTGTCTTCATAAAGTCCTTAATTTTCTTCAGCAACATCGATATCCTCTCAATGCTCTCACCAGGATCTCCACCACTTGCACAAAGGGCAAAGATCTCTAGCTTTTCAGCCAGTGACTCCTGCTTAATCTTCATTAACTCTAGTTCTTCAGCCAATCTCCTTAAGACAGCTCGATCTGGAGCTGTGTCACTACTCTGGTTATAAAGGGCAAGTAGCTCTTCATTCGAGTCGACATCAGGTGAGTCAACTCCTCCTTTAGCTCCTCTAAGTTGCCCAAGCACGAACTCAACCTGGAAGCCAAAATGTTAGACAATCTTGATTGAAGTATTGAAACTAAAAACTCAAGGTAGAGGTTTCGAATGCCTTAGAAGAGAAGTGTTTTTAACATGTACGAATTGGGGATGAACAAGGTTTGAAATAGATGAAAGTCCACTCTTCCGTGGCTAATTTTTCAGTCAGGTATTTTTGGCTATGTATTTTCACCGGTACTGGCCGGCGTGTGTAATAAGGGTCCATGCAACAACTATATTGCACAAAAATTATGTTAGCATCACCAAGAAAATAACATATTCCATGCGGTCAAACCGTAAACACGCCCGGATAACCAGAAAGAACAAGCTTTCAAAGATTTCATCTTACCTGTCCCTTGACTTCATCAGATATGTGCAGGTTTTCATGGGAAATTCCATTTAGAGCTTGTTCTAGTTGGGAGGTGACCTCATGATATTTATTCATAATCTGTTCCCTTTCTGAGACCTGCAGGAGGAGCGGAAGAAAAAATTATGTAGTTTAAGATATAAAGATGAAACAGCCAAAATTCATGAAAAGCATCGTGTGTCTTTCAATGCTACTGAAGAATAATCAATTTCTTCCTTCCCCCTCGCCTTTCAATGCCAAACACCAAGAACCATAAATCAGCAAATCAGCCTCAGCCAAGTGTATGATAATCAAGATTGCGTTTGGAGACTATTCTGTTTTCGAGAACAATTTTTTATCAGAAATGATTTTTTTTTTTATTTTGTTCCATGAACGAATTTTTAAGTATTTGAAACCGTTTGGTAATTATTCAAAATTTCTATTCTCATGATAGAAATACAGTTAATAAAATCTCATTTTTTTTCTGTAAATTAGAGTTTCTTTTAATTTTTAATTATTTTATTTTATTTTTTTTTCTTTTTCATCCCTTTTCTTCTTCTTCTTCTTCTTCTTCTTCTTCTCCTCCTCCTCCTCCTCCTCCTCCTCCTCCTTGAGCTCGCCCCAGGTTAAGGCCGACTTTGGTGGCCGGGTGAGCTCTAGGCTCCACCTCATCCGGATCCGGCGAGGCTCGGCCTTGCCTTGTCTTAGCAAGGCTCGGTGAGCTCGCTGGACCTTGCCTAGCGGGTTGTCGGTCACGGCAAGTTCAAGCGAGCTCGTCGGACCTTGCCTAGCCAATCGCTAGCCATCACTGTAGCCGGCGACTGGTAATGAGGAAGAAGAAGAGAGAAGGAAAGAATAGGAAAATAAGAAAAGAAAAGAGAAAAAGAAGAAAATTTGGCTTGATTCTAAAATTTATTCTCAGGAGCAAGAAGTAATTTTTTATTTATTTGTTAATTCTCTTCTAAATCCATTTTCAGGAACATAAAAATGGATTTTCGTTCTGAAAAATAAAAGATTTACTAAATGAATTTTTTCTTTTCTTTTCTTTCCTGAGGAACAAAACAATATAATCAAACACTGTTTGGAGTACTGCTAAACAGGGCCAAGACCAATACTCTGTTTTTTGCATAGTCTATTGTCAAGACAGTACAATGCCGTTTTGGTCGATGTGTGTCCGGGTGCTTTTGTTTCACAAAAATGTATTAAATACCATCCATTCTACCTCTAGGATCTCCCTCTTCAAGCTAAATAGCAACACTCCGCCCTTATTGCAGACTCTCGATTCACTTTTTTCACAGAATTGACTTTAGCTTCTCGTTTATCAGAAGCCGACCCAGAAAAGTAACAACACTGAAATTTAACGTCAAATGTGAATGGGGATGCAAGAGTAACCTGCAAACCACTCATTGATACCTGAAAGTTCCTAGGAAACAAAAACCAAAAAAGCTCTAAGAGAGGAGCACGCAGAAACTGCGAGCGCGAAATTGAACGGCACGCACCAGGTGATAAATTTTGCTGCCCACGGTGCCGAACCTCAGCAGCTCGTTTGCGGAGCTCAAGGCTTCCACGAACGAGGCAAGAGCTCCGATCGTCCCTTCGGGCATGGACTCCTTGCTGTCCTTAGTCTCTTCGAACAATGTGGTCAACAGCCTCAGTCTTCTGGCCGGATTGCCGCACTGCCTCTTGGTGGTGCCCCTGTAACCCGAAATGGAAGCTATCTCGTGGACCGCATCGATCATGCTCTGAGCCAATGCTCCTTTGCCTTCCTCCATGACTCGCTCTCCCGGTCGGGCGGAGAAGAAGACGCACTTCTTTGTAGCGTTTACTTTCCAACATTGACGTCGGAACGCTGAAGAATTTGGTGACGCGCTTGAAACAAAAGACCAAAAAATGGAACAGAGAGTACTAGGATGTTTCCTGATCGAGAACTTGAGACCACGCATAAAGATGACGGTGCCATAAATTAACAAAATAATATTTTCCTTTACTCATAACGATAAAAAAAAAAAAATTAGGGTGCCAATAATAACTATTATATTTCTAGCCAAAACTATTTTTTCTGATCTCGGGAATATATTTGGAACATAAATTTATTTGATAACCCAATTTTATTTTATTTTTTTATTTCTGAAACAAATTTTTATTTCAAAAGATTTAGAATAGAAATGATAAGTAAAAATTATCTACTTTTCTATTTCAGAATAAAAATGAGAAATAAAAATTCTTCTTATCAAGCTCACTCTCGTTACTAGCTGTCTGTCCCCCCATTGCGGCGCCCACCACCGCTCGCCAGCCAATAGGTTACTGATTATCGTTTATGTCCTAAGCCAATAGGTTATTGTTTTTTTTTTTTCATAACTAATATTTTATATAATAAATTTTAGGGAAATTCCAAATAAGAGAATAAAGTGTGGCCGGTTTCTTGAAAGAGAGTTCAAGGTGAACTTTATCTCAAATAAAGCTTAAAGTGTCCAACATAGTCTCAAATAAGGACCTCTTGAGCACATGCCACTTTTCAAGTTATGATTGGGGCATTTTTGTCCAAAATCATTTTTTTACCAATTTTACTTTCCTTCTTCCTCTGTTCTCCTTTTTAATTCCTTCAGTCAACCATAATTAGGGACTTCATTTTAAAAAAAAAATGGAAGGAGAGATCCACTTGCAGTCTCCCCTTGAAAAGCCACAAAGCACGAAGTAACCTGTGAAGTACCAACACTTTCCAAAACCGCCGTGTCGTGTCGGACACTTTGACACGTGTCCGACACTCTCGGACACTCTCCGACACTCGGTCAATACGTGTTGGAAAATCCGACACCTGGTCAACTTTCTAGACACTCTCCGACACTTGAGTTGGAATTTTGATATACGAGTTTCCGACACGTAATTCCGATATTGATATCAATTTTAAAAATTCAATAAATGATATGTCAAAATATATATGTGAAAAAATAAACACACAATAATAAAAATAATAAATGGAAAAAGAAGAAAAACATAGTCTTATCTTCTCTTCAGACTCCCATTTCCCATGATACACAATTCATCCCTTAAGTTCATTTTTTTCTTTCAACATATCTAACATGCGAGTCCAAAAATGGATCGTTTGTTTTTTCTCCAAGTTTTATGAATTATTGAAATAGAGTTGAATTTGTCAAATTGAAATAATAAATGATATTAATAAATGGCGGATTAATGTTTTTAGTGTATATTCATTCTAGGCTTTTGTAATTATTTATTTATTTATAAATTTGATTTAAATTAATTTGATTGAAATAATCATAAATATTATAATTTATTATATATATATACATATTTAATATATAACGTGTCGAAATTATCTATTTTTTAAGAAATGACGTGTCGATGTGTCGTGTCATACCGCGTGTCGAGTATCAATGTCGGTGCCACTTAGGAAGTAACCTTCAAAATAGCCGAAGCTTTGAAACTTCTCGCTCACAGCTTACAAGATCACAGCTCACAAGATTACGACTTGGGAAATCTTGTAAGCCGGGGCAATATTGGAAGCCTCAAAGTTGCTTCCCGTTGGAAAAAGCTGGCGTAGAGAAAAATCGCTACTACATGCCGAAATTCTTGACCTTTTCAAGCCAAAGATGGATTGGGACGGAGACAAATTATTACACCGTTTTACGCTCAAAATAAGAAAAAAATAAAATAAAACTTATGGGCTTGCATTATTTAAAATCAAAGAGGTGAAAGAGAAATGTCTATCTAGATGATGGGATACATGTACGGGGTGTCAAAACCAAATCGAAAATTGAAACCGAAATGGAAATTGAACCGAAATTCCTCACACTTTTTATTCGGTTCGGTTTTCGATTCGAATGATAGAAAAATAATATTTTATTTTGTCAATTCAATTTTTTTCGGTTCAATTCGATTTATAAACCAATCGAAACCACTAAAACTTAATACTCCAAACTAAAATGGATCTTTCTTTGCTCGCTCGACTCTAAGCCAGAGACTTGGAGAGAGAGGGAGGGGGAAGCAAGATTGAGAGATGGCGATTGGATTGTACGTGACCATAGAGGCAAGTGTCACGGGTCGATCGATAGGGATC
Source organism: Eucalyptus cloeziana (assembly GCA_014182715.1). Taxonomy (NCBI): domain Eukaryota; kingdom Viridiplantae; phylum Streptophyta; class Magnoliopsida; order Myrtales; family Myrtaceae; genus Eucalyptus; species Eucalyptus cloeziana. The sequence goes on along the minus strand of CM024635.1, from coordinate 33,247,767 downwards.
ATGACCGCGTGGCGACTCGGGCAACTTTGAGTCACCCAAGCCAAGCCTTGCTCGATCGAACGCTCACTCGCTCGTATACTCGGATTGTAGAGAGAGAAAGAATCTAGAGAGAGGAGCTCTGGAAAGAAGATTGCTTTGTATTGCGGAAGTAGTGGATGCTTACAAATGAAGGAGGACACCCCTTCTTATAGTCGAGGGCCTTGGATTACAACTATTGATCTAGAATTTAATCAGTGGACGAGATCGCACCGCCTCATCTACCGACACTAATAGCGGCTACTAACCACCGACATTTATGATAACTACTAGCTACTAGCTACCGATATAAATAAGGCTAAGGACTTTAGAAGCTTCGGGGAGAAGGCCCATTGGGAATCCGAGCGAGCATAAGAAGTTGACCACGGACGAGTCACGGTCGTACTCGGGGAACCTCTTGGATTGGCCTTCATTCGGCCCGTGACATTCTCCCCCACTCAATCGAGCGATGTTCTCGTCGCCTTCTTGGTACAAGCACGGGCTTTGGCACGGGCTCTCTTGTTTTGGTTTTGTTTGGTGCGAACGCTCACGTACGAAGGATTGCAACCTTCTATGATGAACTCGGACTTGTCATGCGGCTCCATCTTCGGCTTAGACGGAGCATGCGGCGCGCACTCAACCTCGAGGAAGAGCACTTGGATTGGCATGGCGTGTGTTGGAGTATGATCCAACTCTACCTTCGACTTCACCTCGGCCAGCTTGTTTAGTCGCTTCACGGACTTCAAGTTCTTGTCGAGGCGTCGGATCGTGGCAATGGTCTTGGTGTCGACCACCCCTTTGATCATGGGGATCGTTGTCGGGTGTTTAGGGTTGAGGACCACGATGCACTTGGTCCTCATGTCAATCATGGTTCTCACGCTATCGAAGAATTGAATACCAAGGATGAGATCATAATCATCGAGAGGGATTACCTCGAAATCCATCTTGCCCTTCCATCCGCCAATCATGACATCCACGTTCGAAGTCGCTCCTACGCCATGGACGCCCACCGAGTTGATCAGCTTGAAGGTATTCCCGGTTGGCTCCACACGAAGCTTTAAGGCCTTCGCCACTTCAGTCGACATAAACATGTTCGACGCTCTCGTGTCGACCAAGGCGAAGAGTGTTTGGCCGCACGCGTCGACCTCCACGAAGAACATTTCTGAGTTCGACGCAGCTTTTTCTTTGGATGGCGATCGAGCTTGGACGAAGTTGATCGTCTTCACGCCTCCAAGTCGGATTTGACGCCTTTCTTCTCTAGGCTCCTCATCCACCTCTTCGATGGCTAGGAGGGCATTGATTCAACCCCTCTTTGGGCACTTTTGGGTCAAGTGCGGACCTTTGCAAATAAAGCAAGGAGAGGGCGGAGGTTGATCGAACTTACTCGCGTAGTCCGTCGGTGGTCGACCCCTTTGGAAGGACGGCTTAGAAGTTCCTTCTCCCGATATTTTGGCTCGGCCGCCTTGATCATGCGTGCCTCGGGGAGTGCTTCTTGTTTCGTCTTCGCAAGGTCGATCCGACCTCCAATCTCTTGCTCGGTTGATCCTCGGTTCAACCTTGGTGAGGTCGACGAGCGACTCAGCAACGCTTAGTGCTCACGCAAGACCACTCACGTCCCGTCGTTTCAACTCGAGTTGTGCCCATGGCTTCAATCCATCCATGAACGCTCCGAATGCCTCCTCTTCGCTTAGGTTGCGAATTTGGAGTTTGAGCTCCGTGAACTCCTTCACATACTCTCGGATCGCACCTCTTTGCTCGAGGCGATGGAGCATGCTATGGGCTTCTTGTTAAGCGAATTCGGGGAAAAAGTAGTAGCGGAACTCCCTCACGAAGTCGTCCCACGTGCTTATGGGATCGACGTCGCGTCTAATCTCATCACACCTATTGCGCCACCAAAGCATTGCTGTATCAATAAGGAACATTGAAGCGGTTCGTACCTTGATCGGCTCATCTCGGATGTTGACGGCTTCAAAGTATTGCTCCATGCTCCAAACGAAGTTGTCCACCTATTTGGCGGATTGTTCGCCTTTGAACTCTTTAGGCTTTGGCACTTCGATCTTGGGCATTGCTTGGGTAGGCACCGCAACGTTGGTGATGATAAGCTTGCATAGGGTGAGCTCGGTCTTGAGCTCCTGGATCTCCGCCTTCATGACTTCGACTTCTTCCTACACGGGCTTACCTCCTTGATCATTTGGACACGCTCGTTCAAACCATCGATCGATGCTTTAAGAGCTTCGTCCTTGTCGAACAACGAAGCTGTAGCTTGGTTGATGCCGGTCATGAAGTCTTCACGAAGCGAGCCCTCAACCTCCATGATCCGGTCTCGCACATCGTCAAGACCTTCCATGAGTTTGAGCACGGCACTCCGGACCTTCCGATCTTCTCATCGAACGAAGCCGTAGCATCCATCGAGGTCTCCCTCTTCTTTGATCGGCCGCGGGTCTCTTTGACTTGCCCGGCCTCTCCAACTATAGCCGCTTCTTGGCTTGACATTCTTTCAAACAGCTGGCGCTCTTCAATCTCTGGAAACGGATCTCTCTTTAGCTCTTATACCACTTGTCACGGGTTGATTGATAGGGATCGTGACCGCGCGGCGACTCGGGCAACTTTGGGTCACCCAAGCCAAGCCTTGCTCGATCGAACGCTCACTCGCTCATATACCTGGATCGTAGAGAGAGAAAGAATCTAGAGAGAGGAGCTCTGGAAAGAAGATTGCTTTGTATTGCGGAAGTAGTGGATGCTTATAAATGAAGGAGGACACCCCTTCTTATAGTCGAGGGCCTCGGATTACAACCATTGATCTAGAATTTAATCGGTGGATAAGATCGCATTGCCTTATCTACCGACACTAATGGCGGCTACTAACCACCAACATTTATGATAACTATCAGCTACTAGCTACCGATATAAATAAGGCTAAGGACTTCTAGAAGCTTCGGGGAGAAGGCCCGTTGGGAATTCGAGCGAGCATAAGAAGTCGACCACGGACGAGTCACGGTCGTACTCGGGGAACCTCTTGGATCGGCCTTCATTCGGCCCGTGACACAAGGCTGAGCCACGGTATGTGAATGATGGATTTGAGGATTGGCTCTTTGATTCTTGACATCGGTAAGCGACAGTGACTAGATTGCGTGCGATAACCTTATCTTCGTCATTTTTAAGTTTTTTGTGCTCAGCCTCTTGGTAAGTTGAAAGTTCAAATCTTTTTGTACATTCGTATATATTTCAATCAATTCCTAAATGAGATATATATTTATATAAATCGCCCCTAAAATATGGATTTGTCAGTAATCTGATTGAATTCTATCGTGACTATCGGACTGAGTTTCATACCTTCCTCTATACGTTGATTTCAAATTGAATGCCACCTGTTTGACAAAATTGTAGAATGAGATCCATCTAGATTTGCCTCTTTTTATTGGTCACACTGGTCTGAATCAACCCACTTCATATCTTGGTGATTGCTTTGTTAATTGTTGCACATAATTTCTAATTTATTAAGTAATTGTGGAATGCCTCATTGAATATGCTTTTCTTTGTTATTGGTTCTGTTTATTCCTTTGGCATTTAATTGTGGTTATCGAATTGTAGAAGTGATCAAAGTTGTGGAACTTACGTTATGAGGAAATCTTTTGTGCCTTTGTTTGTCTTTCAATCAATTCCCCCAAACCAAACCAAATCAGGGTTTCGATTAGGTTTGTATTCGGCTCCAGTCGGATTTGATTCGGTTCAATTTAGCAATTTTCCTGGTTTCGTTCTGTTTGTATTTAGTTCAAGTCACATTTGGTTCAGTTCAGTTCGACAATTTTCCTAAACGGTTCGGTTTGATTTTTTCAGAAAAATCGAATCGAACCAAACCATTGTCGCCCTTGGGAGGAGGTCAAATTCTATAAAAGAAAAAAAGATACTTGTGGCCTCCTCTTGAGGGGTGACCGCCCTTTTGCTCACATGCACGTTGACAAACAACTACTTCTTGTGTTGTGGTTCTCACCGCCGAAAGCCTCGACAGCTCGCCGCTGGCCCAGTGCATCCTCCGCGGGAACATGACGGAGTCGGAGGCAATGGCAACGACTCGAAGGGTTTCGCCGACAAATGGTGTAGATCCTCCCACCCACAATTGTTTAGGCCCAAATTAGGCCCAATCAGCAAAAGTACAAAGTGGGTGGGTTTAAACAAGATTATTTTTATAATAAAAATTATCAAATCAATTCAATTAAATCATTCGTTAATTATACTTTTTAAAAATTTAAAAATCGATTTGACTTTCAAGATAAATTTTATGATATAATTTTATTTTGAAAATTTTAAAATTTAGTTACACTTTCAAGATAAATTTTAGAATTTTGATATACTTATCTCTTATTATTTCAAGAAAACTCGTCTCCTTAAATAAAATTTGATTTGCGGAAGCGCTATAAAAAGGTCGGGGAGCGAGTCTCAATTTTTCCGCGAGCGAAAAAGGAGAGTCGTTTGCTCGTTTGCTCGTTTGCCTTCCGCAGCTCGACTTCCTTCTCTGACCTTAGCTTTGTTGAAATGGCGTCTGAGCCGATCCGGCGCGAGTAGTTGCGCGAGGGATGAAGGATCGGGAGCAGAAGATGGCCGAAATCGACGACCAGAGGACGCCGCGCGAAGCTCGCACGAGCTCAATCGGACGTTGCATCGCGTCCTGCGTCTCCGTCTTCCTCACTCAGTTCGCCCTCGCTCTGATCCCTCGCTTCTTCTACGCCTCTCCACTCCTCATCCAGCTCGCCCTCTCAGGTCTCTCTCTCTCTCTCTCTCTCTCTCTCTCTCTCTCTCTCTCTCTCTGTATCTGTGCATAGTTCGAATTTCGCGAGATGCGAATCGCATGCTGGCTTGTCCCGTGCAGCTCTGGTGCTCGTGGCGGTCGTGGGATTGGCAGGGAGGTGCAGGCGAGCTCTCGGAGTCTACGCATCAGCCCCTGCCTTCGTTGTCCTAAGTATCGTATACGTTTGGGTCGTCTACGTGACCGTCGTCAGAGAAGGTGATTCTCTTCTTCATTCCGTAAAATAATCGCCCGCGTAGCGTCGAGAGAGTAGTTACAGTTGCTGTAAGTCAGATTTATGTACTCTTTAATCCGATGATTTATTAATCATCCACTGTTCACCGAGGGATTGTTCATCCTGATCGGAATACGGTCGGCAGCCGGTGAGTATGGTCGAGCGGTGCACGGCACGAGACTCTCCATTGTGATTAGCAGTGATCATGTCCATCAGGCTGTAAAGAGGTTCTATGAGCTTCTTCTAAATCGATGCCGAGTTCGTTACTGACTCACCTCTTTGTTGGGGTGAGATTCCGTGCTTCCGATGGAATAGAGTTGCTTCGCCGTTAAGTCAAACAGACATAGGCCAAATAGTCGCTCTCTTAATCCAAAGGAAGGCGTTTTAGTTCGTGTTATCCACTCATTCATCATGGATTTTCTGCAATCTAAATTAGGTAGGAACATAAAAGAAAACAACATCCTGGCTCATTGCTGTTTACTTTCCATCGCAGCGGTTCCACTGTTGATGGATGTTTTGTTCCATGGAGAGGTTGCCATGCTTATAATTGGTCTTTGCAGGTTGGTCCTCTCCTCTCCATTCCTCCAACTTTCGATTTTTTCACCTGCGTAAATCCAATCATCCTGACCTGTTTTTATTTAGATGCTTTTGCTGATATCTCTGTGGTGACTGGTTCTATGCTAATACTCATGTATATGGTTACAGTATTTTTAAAAGAGATCCTGGTCGTGTAACCCCTGGACCTTCCTCGTCAAGCGAACTTTGTGATGGTTCTGTCTCTGAAGTCAGTGAGGTACTGAATATTGGGAAGTGACTAAACATGTCTTTATCACTTAATTGGCAATCCCATACGTGCAGAGGGTTTAAAAGAATCATTTATTCAAATGTCTTCTACCCTCCTTATCTTTCAGACTAGCTCTTTGATGGGAAGAGTCAGATATTGTAGAAGTTGTGAGGCATATATCAAAGGGTTCGACCACCATTGCCCTGCATTTGGAAATTGTATAGGTAATGGTAAGCTCTTCTTGGCAACTGAACTTTAAACAGACTCCTTATTACAATTAGTTAATTCTTCATCAGTCTTACTTGTAACTATCAAGCATGTTTCCTCCGCATCACATTGGTGTTGGCATCACTATGCAGGTCAGAATAACTATTTCCTTTTCATGGCTCTTTTGGCTGGATTTCTTATCACCGAGTCTTCTTTTGTGGCCTGCTCATCTAAGTGTAAGTTTGGCTTATGCTGCCTGACTTCATCCAACTCTTTATAAGCATTAAATTTGCACTGGGACATTCCCCCTGGAGTTTGAGCGGGGGTCAGAATGTTTTTGCGGGTGAGGTGAGCCTAGATTATGAAAGAAAAAACTTGGATATTCGACCAAACTATATGGCATTAAATTTCTCAAGCTAATCATTTGCATCCATGTATCTGCCAATGCTACTCCATATAACTGCTGGTACGGCTCGTTATTTGGCAGATATGCAATAATTATCTGCAGATGAATTGATGAACAGACAGAGAAATCGGTCATTGAATGCTGAGATAGTCTTAAATGAATTAGGGTATTTGAGGCGGCTTCCATCTTCATCCAATCAAGGTTTTATCAATGTATAGGTTCCTGAAGGACAATTGTAACTTTTCTGTTTGTATCTTAAAGATTGGATAAATGACACAGCAAACTGTATTTACTCATGTTTCCATGTTAGAAATGTTCCAAAGCTGTGATCAGTGTGTAGGACAATTAGAAGTTGACAGCTAGATACAGTTTAAGAATTGGATAAATAGTTCCGCATGCTGTATTCATTACTTTGGTCAAAGAGCAAAGGTCGTTCCTTCGTTTTACCTTCCAGGCTTGGAGCTGATCTTTAGCTCCGCTATTCATGCTTTACATGTTAAAATTGATTCATCTTCCAGCCTTTCACGTGTTCTTTTTCCTGTCTTGTGCATCTGTCTGCTGACTGTCAGTTGCTTCTAAATCTTCAATTCTTTACCAAACTAGATTGGAGGTTAGTAATTGCAGTTTGAACATCATTTGAATCATATAAAGTCCAATTGGGTTATCCATTGACCTAGTGACCTTCTAAAACCATCTTTTTTATGGCTTCAGAGTAATATGGCTGCAGACTTGGTCATTGGTGGATTGCTGTTTTCTCTGCTCCAATTGCTATGGCAGGTCTAACTTTTTTCTTGTTTACAAGTTTTTTATAAGTTACTTATTGTAACATATAGTGGCATTGTGCGAGCATAAAATTTGTCTCTGTCGTGCAGGGTATATTTTTCATGTGGCACATATACTGCATATGTTTCAACATTAGAACTGATGAGTGGGTAAGTGCACAATCAGTTTGGGCACCTTCCCTTGAACATATATATATTATTTTTCTAATTGGATGAATCCTGGAGTACGCATCATCCTGGCGTGCATCTTTTTCAGATAAACTGGAAGAAGTATCCAGAGTTTCAACACCAAGTTAAATCAGAACAAGGTAAATTTACTTGCTTTTCTTATTCCATCAGCTCGATGGTTATTCCCAATTTTATAGACAGATTCTTTCTGTCTTAACTGCTTCGTCATTTGGTTATCTAGGGCAAAGTTCCACTAATTTGACGTTCTGGAACCCATATGACAAGGGCATCCTGGGGAACATTAGAGAGTTCCTATCATAAAAAGAACCAACTTATGCTTCCCCCGACGTTGGAAGCACAGCAACGTAAGTGATCTGAATTTGTTGCTCTTTCTGTGATTCTGATACATAAGGAGCTGTGCCTGCTTATTACGATGGCATCAATGTGACCGATAGTGAAGGATATTTATTCGAGGTTCACCTTCTGATTCTCAGATCATGTAGCATAGAGCAAAAGTAAATTTGCACTCTTCTAGAGTTTTGGTGGTGTCTTATCTATTTATCAGAGTTTTGAAGTAAGAAGGAAGAGCTGATGCGGATATCTTTTTTCTCTTTTATTTAGGGTCTGACCCATCTAAATATGAACTTAAGAACAGCAAGCTGAAGGCAAGAAAAGAAATTTCCAACAATCCTCTGAAAATATAGAACCTCCTTTTTCCAATTTTCCCCCTTTTCCATTTACTTTGTCTGTTTTATTGAGCTTGCATATTTGCATTAATACTAAATAACTGAGAAAGATATGACGAACTTTCTAAGATCTCAAACAATTCAGCTTGAATTATTTTCACTAAAAAAGTGAGAGCTGATTACATATTTTCGGATACACTGGAACACACTGGAACACAAAAGCACACAACAACACAAACAGAAGCAAACCATTTATTCACAACTCATAGAGTTGTATTCTGGGAATTGCGTATTGCATTTCGTCAGCAGAACAGACTCCAAGATTAACCAGAGATATCAATGGACTTCACCTCCGGCTTCTTCTCCTCTTCCTTAGGCACAGTAACAGTGAGCACCCCATTCTCCATATTTGCCTTGATCTGGTCCATCTTTGCATTCTCTGGGAGGCGGAACCGCCTCAGGAACTTTCCGCTGCTCCTCTCAACCCGGTGCCACTTATCATTCTTTTCCTCCTTCTCCTTGCTTCTCTCCCCACTGATCTGAAGGATTCTCCCCTCTTCCACCTCAACTTTCACTTCCTCCCTCTTCAGCCCCGGCACATCTGCCTTGAACACATGGGCCTCTGGAGTTTCTTTCCAATCAATTCGCGCATTGGCGAATGCTGAAGTTTCGCGAGCCGAGGTGGGCACATTGGTGAGTGAGGAGGTGGAGAAGCCATCAAAAGGGTCCCAAATGTCTAGTGAGAATGGGTCGAAGACGTCAGTTCGGCGGCCTCCGAAGATGCTGGGAATGAGCGACATTGTGATCACTGATCAGGGAATTCGGGAAAACTGAGATGATCTGCAATGTATGAATGGACGTTGTAGGATGATTTCTGGTGAGAGCTGAGTGAAGACCCGTAGACTATATATAGGGCTGGTAAGAGTATTCTGGGTCTTGTTGGAAAGATGGAAAGAGACATTGGAGAACTCTGGCGTCTTCAAGTCGCTTTTTCTCTTACCTTATCAACAAATTAAAGTGGTGCTAATAATGGACCCTCGAGACTCTCTAACCTTCCACCATATTCGCGATGCCTCTTTTCTTTTCCTAGTCCTGATCCATATCGGGTGAAACATTCTGCACAGGACTTGGACGAATACTCTTATTTACTTTGTAGCTTATATTTAATTATTTACTTTTACTGCAGCAGAAGGCGTCGATTTCTTCACTTGCATCTCAGATGATATATATTGTTGGACCGCTTGTTATTTGGCTATCTGTTGCTTTTGCCAATCGCTAGTACTATAGCCACTTTATATATTATAAAATGCAGAAATTGAGTCTAACGATGTTATGTTCATTTGGGCAAATAAAATGTTTGATCAACCGTTCTTCGTCAAGAACTTAAGCTTTAGCCAGGAGGACATACAGAGTGTGAAGAAGAGCAGTTTCAATTGAACAAAGTCGGGAGCATGTCAGAATTCGAATTGCTGGCTTATGAGCCGATATCATGTTGCACAGTTTATATGTTGCAATCGCCTAACATAAACGAAAAGTTCATTTTGATTCTAACTTAAAAAGGTTGTTAGCGCCGCACAAAGTTCTTCCAGAATATTGTGAAGTTAACGCATTTTTCCATTTTCTTCTTTCGGAAATGAAACTGTTCTTGTGGGTTTTCTTGTTAATTGCATCGGAGCATAAAGCAACGATATTAATATTGCCTAGGTAACATTTCGGGCAAATCAAATGGGCCCAATCAATAGGTGGGGTTGTGATAGGCCCCTGAAAATAATGGATCAATGGATATCTTGGGCTCAGTGCCAGGCCTTAAATCCTTTCTCGGGCCTAATTAAGAACGATTAAGTTACAATCTATTGCTCTAAGTGGGTCTTGATGGGCCTGTCTGGTCAACTGTTTGTCCGTGCCTGCCCAATTGGACCTGTTAAATGGGTCAAGGCCCATTTATTAATCCATATTTGATGGGCTAGTTGTTATATGGGTTAGTTATTTTCAGTAAATAGATTATAAATATGTTTAGAAAGATAAAGTCCAAAATTTTGTGGATGTTAAATGAATTGATAACTTATTTAGACTTAATGCATCTCTATAACTATCTTCGCATTCTCGTACTCATTCAATTTCGTACTTGATAACTCTGCGCTTTTACCTCATTTTTTTATTAAATGTGGAAGTATATTAGTAATGTGGGTTGGGTAGAGTATGAGTCGGGTTGAATATGAGTCACTAGATTTGTATTGCATGAAGTAAATTTTGACTCAATCCTACTCGCCCGTTTGATGATCTATTGCCCATATGATGGGTTTGCTTATAGCGTGTCATCAAGGTCAAATTGACCAATATACTCAATCTTGCAACCCGGTGGCTACTTCGTCTCTGTCTCTCTGTCTCTCTGTCTCTCTTAGCTGAGTGAGCGAATGAGGGAACCACTTTTTTCGTGGGTTGAGTTCAGATCTGATCCACGGATCTTTTCAGGCTTTTATGATGGAGTTCTCTAACTCGCTGATGTTAAATCAAAAACTCTGATGATCTGCTGCTAAAAGCTCCATGAACATGGATTGAAAAGAGAAGTCCCAGCTGCATAACCTTTGGAAATTTTGTGATGGGACTTATAAACCCACCCAAACCTGAGAAAGCGATCTGACTCACCAATAATGAGCGCAACTGGCAAAATTTTATGTTTTCTCTGCGCGGAAACGTGGTCGACCATCGCTCCTCATAGCTGCAATCAGCAGATTCAGCACGCGATCGAGAATGTTTCGCTTAAAATGGCTGCGTGAGATGGGGACAGCGTAGGTTCCACAAGGAATCACTCGATTATATTAAAGATTCCGCGTAAAAACGACAATAAGATGCGTATCTAAGCTGAATCATCGTGACAAGCACTCGCGGGATTCCTAATCTGTCACTCCAACCGTGGGTCCATTTCTTCTCTCGCCGCCGGGGACAATCCATCGCTCGCTGCAGCTTCCACGGACACTCCACACGATCTTTCCTTCCCCATCCTTCTTTCCCTCCATTCGTTTCGGCGCAATTACTGTCAATAACACCTGTTCAGTCATGAAGAGCCAACAAAATTATCATATGCGGAAGCTCATCATTCGATTGATAAATACGTACCGATTCAAGCTGCACGGATTAATTCAGCCGACTGAGTCTTTTTGGAGCTCATTCAATGCACGCGTACGAGTTAGCGGTTGAGTTTCTTAGTTGCCCACTTGTGACCTTTACCTGTCCCATGCTCTGTTGGAATGTTTCGAATCGGACATTAAACACCAACTCTCAAAAGCTTAGTTCGCACTCTTTGATGTAAGATCGCATTCGTGGCTTTTTATGTCTCTTTCATCAGTCAATTCATCAACGTACAGTAAGCTCTTGCTTGAAGAAATATGCAAATGAATCCCACTTCAACGCGAAACTCGCATAAGTTAATCATATTTTCCGCTGTCCGGCTATCTCGAAACGGAATTGGTTGCGTCTTCAATCTCTCGCTTCGCCATGCAAGGAAACTTTGGAACTTTGCCCCTCCGCTTCGATTCTTAAGGCAATCGATCCAGAACCGTCTTATGGGAAGGAGGGAAAATAACAGCTTTTAGATTTTGAGCAAAGATCATTCAGTCCAGAAAATTGAGAAGACTGAATAGAACGTCTCGACTTGATATTGCTCGTTAGAATGGCAAAATTCAAAATACAAGTGAGCTTGCGAAGGGATTCATGAGTAAAAACCACAAAAATTCATGATGGCTGCAACATGTGCTCTTTCCAAGGAATTTATGCTCATGTTAATCGAGTTAAGCCGTTGCAAAACGGTACCCTTTACTCGGTATATAGTTTGACAACAAACCAGGCACTGAATCTGTTTTCACAAGCGATAGTCGGGCCAAAATTGGCTTGTACGAGATATAACTCAAACTACAAGAATGTGACTTCTTTGAGGAAAGGAGCTTCTAACTACTCAAGTGACAAATCATTTGGTTCGGTCGCTAAAGACAATTTCATGGTGCTTGAATATGACTTATCTATTTAAGTGTTTGTTTATATTTGGTACCTAGGATTAGAAGGGTACCTTCGTTCGGTAAAATTAATAGGGTGATTATGTCATTAGGCATTAGGTGAATATGATAGATCTAACGTTAAATAAAATTTACAGTCAAGCTAGCCTCTTTCAAATGCTAGAAGTAATTATGAACTTGCACGAAGTAGGTTGTCCCACGATGGCGTCATGGATATTAAAAAGAAAGATCGAATTTAATGGTTTTGTTGGGATATGTTCAAACCATGTTATAACATGAAAGGTGTTTTGTCATCATCGTAGGAATGGTATGATTCAGACACGTACAATAGCTCCGCGTCCTGGGTAGATCTAACATCCCTAACGCATGCCTTATTTTCAGACTTGTTATTTTGATAATCGATTTTTTTATTCTATAGAATTACCTAGTCTAGCACTTCACGTCACCTTTGCGTTTACATATAGTCATGCAATGTACCTCTATAGGTTTATCAATCGGTAGATAATTATAAAATATTAAAAGATTACGTAGTCAAACCATTTTTTTTTTTTGGTCGCAGACGTGTAATTTTTCTTGCCACGTTTGGTAGGTAGAGCGTCGGAATCCCACAAATAATTCAACACAAAAAGACTATCATATCCTTAACGGCAAAATATCTACTTGGATATCTAAAGCATGGAAGTAGGTGTTTATCAGCTAGCTAATGATCTAATTAGCGAATATAATAAAAGGCCAAGTTAGAACCGGAACCCATTAGGTTTGATCAGACATTTTCAATCCAAGCAATTATAAGAGGCTACGAAGGCTTTGGTGCGAGCCACAAGGTACTAAATTGCCCACCAAAGCACCTAACGTGTTTGATGTGAGTTGGTATGTTATGGGTGATTCTTCGAGTTGAAATAGAACTTTAAGATGCGCAAATTCAAAAATTTTAATCATGAATATGCAATGTTGTGCCTTGACTAGAGTAGTTTGTATTGAGATCAATAGCATCTCTTTTTTTTAAGGAAAATAATTAATATGTAATTCGAAAGTCATAAATGAAAACTACTTTGAACATGACATAGTTAAAAAGATTGATCACCACTCTAGATGTATTTACATTGATTCCCACACATTCAGTTCAAAGTAGTTCGAATTTGCTTTCATGAACAGATTGCTTTAGGAAATGAGTTAGAAAAATCCTCAAATTTTACCCAAAGTGACATATATATTTTAAATTATTTTGTGTGATACCAAAAATCCTAAAATTTTTCTATAACATAAAAAATCCTAAACTTTTATTCGCGTGACATATTTATCCCAAATTTTTTTGTGACATAAAAATCCCAATCTTTTTGTTATACAAAATTTTTGAGATAAATATGCCGCACAAATAAAAGTTTTGGGTTTTGGTATAATTGAAAAAGTTAGGGATTTTTGTGTCACGAAAAATAAGTTTGGAATAAATATGTCATGGGAATATAAGTTTCGAATTTTTCGTGTCACAAAAATAATTTAATATAAATGTGTCATAGCATGTAAAGTTTGGGGTTTTTGCGACTTTTATCCATTTAGAAAAATTTACCCTTGATTCCATGGTACTATCTTTCATGTACGGTTCATTTAAGAATGTGATTTTTCATCATTTGAACCTAATGGGCTCTATAGACAGACACGCCTTTGGAAAATGACAACCAAACCCATCCTAGGATTGAGCCAATCTTCATTCTTCAGGACGTTCAACACTTTCGGCTGCAGGTTCGATTCCTGCCTTGGAGAACACAAATTTAACTAGAGAAGCAACGCTTGCTCAAAAAAAAAAAAAAAAAAAAAAAAAAAACTAGAGAAGCAACGACGGTGGGTTGTTGCGCTAATTTTCCTTTAGGTAGCTTCTTAATTATAGTTTCTCACCTTACATCATTAAAGAAAAAGAGAAAAATAATGACCAAAAGAGATAAAAGGCTGCCCAAGGGGGACCTACAAAATAGCTTCTGAGATATTTTCCACCATTTTCTCTCCTCCTCAGACTTCTCTCGGTGCGATCGCAAATTCACGTCGCATCGTCATCCCATCATTTCCTCGTGAGCGTTGCGACTTTGCTTCTTTTTTTTTTCTGCTTCTTCGTTGGAGAATCTGCCACAGAATTGCAGCCTAGCTACAGTATAAACTTGCCGGACCGTTCAAACCAAGGTGGTTCCAAAGATATCTGTACTTACAATGATCGCGATACTTAACCTAAGCTCGCAGCATCGGTTTAACACATTCAATCCATGATCTCCGAGCATATTAGGACTGCTAACCTTTTCTTCGGGCACATTCAGTGGACCTGGATGGGTACACTTACAGCCAAAAGAAAACAACAAAAAGATGCCCTTTCTGAATCCTCGCAGCAGCCTCAACTGCACTGCGTAAGGACGAGATTCTCGTTGACACGTCCGAACCCTGGCAGAGACTCACTTGGCTTCTTAAATAAACTCATCAGAGGCAACAAGAAAAGATGAAAACTCATCTGATCGTCTCTAACATCTAGACGCAGCAGTACGGCGCTGCACCGACACCTTGTCCCCTAGTGAAATTATCTTTTAAGTCTAGCCTCGGTTGACCCGCTATCTGAATATCCCTCCCGGTTTATCTAGGAAAAGAAAACTGAGAAGAAAATTCAAGAAATATGAAATGAAGTTGCAGAATAATTTAACACCCAGCCGTACTCGCAGTCGCATGGCCAGATTCACACAAATTCACCTAAACACTGTCACATAGTATTTACTTTAATATGATGATCAGTGTTCGTTCACCACCCTTACGATTTTTTTCTCTTTGGTTAATCGATGAAAATGCTTGTTAACCATTGGACTAACATGTTTCCTGAGAACGTCGGAGTCTGCTTAAATGTGCCATCGGTCCAGCAAAGTAGTGCAGGGCTCGGTCACTATAGTAGGATCACGAGTTGATCTTCTAAGGCTGATGAATTGACATGCACACAAGGAACTCTGGGAGACGTGAAATGGGAAGTTAATTATCAGCCCATCTTCCCTTTATTAAAGGACATGACACCTAAAGTGACGTTATAAAATGGGAAGTTAACTATAAGCTGTCTTAACTTTATTGAAAGACACAACGCACGAAAGGAAGCCCGAAAATGCGATTCTAAAGGGCGCGACACAGGGAGTAAAACGATCGATCGCACGGAGAAGTTAATCATAAGCCATCTAAAAGTGGGATGACAGCGTAGTAAAAGATAAAATTCCCAAGCGAAAGCGTTTGCTTGGACAATAATGCTTCCAGCCGATTCCCCAGAAAAGCTGGTAGATGACATCTACTTGAATTTGAAGTCCGTTCGAAAAGAAATAAGGGGGAGGAAAAAGGAGGAGATGAAAGGGCTGAAACACAAGCGTTTGGCCGGACTGGAAAGGCAAAATTTTTTACCCCGAGAAAGCAACAACCGTTTTCAAGAACGCCGATGTGGGGTTGGGATATTATGCTTTGCTTGCGGTGTGATTCCAAGGGCTTGAAAAATCCATTTCCCACTTCCTTTTCGACGTGTTTTCTTTGTCTGCAGGCTTCCTCAGGCCCCTCCTATGTACAACCGAAAATCGTTTTAACTCGTCTCATAGGGTCAAACTCCAACCATCCACGTGCATCACTCTTTGGGCCAGGGCAAAATAATGTCGGATGCAATAATTCGTCCACTCATACGAAGATAAGTATTTGCCGAGCGACAAAGAAGTTGCTGATGAGGGAAGTTGTGCCGTTGCGTATACTGTGCTTCGATAGTGTCGGGACGGTTGACTAGTTCTCCGACCGACGTCCAGTTTATGACATCATTTTTATGTATTGAATTTTCATGGTGCTGGGATAATTTACTAATTCTCAAGCTCTTGTTCGGCACGCGCAAGGGAAAAAAAAAATGAAATCGTGTCATCTAAAGGAGGAGAAACTGAGGCGCCACCGTGAGCTTTGACACGTAGAACCCAACCCCTCAGCAGCCGCCGCCGCCGCCGCCGCGACCAGCCAAGGCGGAAGTCTTCAAAAAGGCGCGTCCTCGTTAGCCAATCAGACATCCGAGAAACACGCGTTCAAATTTGAATGAACGAATTAAATTCAGTGTAGCAGAGCCGCCGAAATCCCATTTCTACCCTTTCCACCGGCAGATGCCCCGAATAAAATAGCCAGGGTTTTTTATGCCGCTCCTGCACCGATTTATCCGATCCGGCCCCGCCTACCAATCCGAATATATTTTTTATGCCCATGAAAATAATTAATGAAGAAATATACCTATAGAGATGCGTTCGCACGTGTGGACCGAGAAACTTGAGGAATAAAGGAAGAGATCAGTGAAGAATAAGATGAAAGAAGCACTTTAGGGCATGTATAATAATCATTCCAACAGTGTTAGATTTTGATTTTTTTGTTATCTATAGCAGTTTTGTAAAATTTTTGTTCTTGGGAACAAATTTCTAATTTTTTATTCCCGAAAATAGATTTGGAACAAAATAAGAATAAAAAAAAAAAAAAGTTGATTCTGTTATCGAGAACAAATCTAAGAATCAACTCATTTTCTTTTTCTTCTTTCTTTTCTTCTTCTTCATCTATCGCCACCACCGCGGTTGCTGTTTGCCGCCCACCGCCACTGTCCGTTGTCCGCTGCCCACCGCCGCCGGTTGCCAACAACCGATTCGGCGAGGCTGGGAGAGCCTCGCCCAACTGCCGACAAGGCTTGGCCAACGAGGGCTAGCAACGCTCCGGTGAAGTCGCTAGACTGGCAACCGGACACTTGAAGAAGAAGAATAGAAGAGAGAAAGGAATAAAAGAGAAGAAAAAAAGTAAAAAAAAAAAATAATTAAAAATTAAAAGAAATTGATTTGGAGTTGAAATTTTGAGCACGTATCAAACACAATTTTATTCAAGAATCGAAATTTTGGACAATTACTAAATGACTTATAATGCATAGAAATTATTCCCTGGAAACAAAATAAAAAAGAATTATTTCGATAAGAAATTATTAAGTGAACATAATTGTTACCAAACATACCATTAATTTCTCTATTTTGGTTGTGTAAAGAAATTTATCTTATTATAAAAGCATTATCATTATATGTCAAACGGAAGGAAGAAGCAAGGGTAAAGTTAGGTTCGTTTGTTTCGTAAAAAATTAATAATTTGAATAATGATCGTTTGTATCTCTTAGAAAAAATGAATGAACGAGAAACATTACCATAGTCTTGGAAAATATTTAGATATAAATTGTTGTAGGTAATAAATTTTAAGCGACATGAGTGACCATTTTTAGGAGAATATCTTCCATGTTTGTTATTTTTTCATGGAACAAACGAAGTCTCAGAAATAAAATTGTATTCACAAAATTTTGTAGGATGATCTCAACTAAGCATGAACATATTTATTAGGGGAGACGAACAAGGGGACTAAAAGTTTAATACTCGACCTCATGTTTCGATAATCTTGCAAGATTTCATGGTATCGCCGCCAATTGTTTTCAAAGTCCAAAAATATGATAATACGAATGCGTGATTTGATAGGGCGAAATTCCGCCACCACGTACCATTGCCAAACGAAACAGGGGTTCCTTCGCATGCCGATTTCATAGACGTGCATACGCTCATTCTTATTATTAAAGTTTCTATCGCCCCCAAAAACAAAACCCGATTCCATTGAAAACATATAAGAGGTATTTTTTTTTTAACAAAAAAGGGAAAGAAGGAGAGAAAACTAGTCGTGGAAAACCAGTTAGAGCACGGTCCGATTTTCGGACAAGGACTGGCAATAGTAAATTAGACTGGGGGGCCTTGGACTTAATCGCGAAGAGTAGGCGCAATAACGCGGAGTCGAGGAGGGGAATTGACCCAACTGCCCCCGAAGAAATATCTGACTCGCTGCCCAGAACAGTCAAAGTCGCAGGTACGGTCAGCTTCCCGTGTGCCCCCTCCGGGCAGATCCGGCTGCCCAATCCCCAGTTTAACCCTGCCCCGCCCCCGTAAATACTAAATCGTTCGCCTCCTCTCTGAATTTTCTCTAAATCCCCGCGATTAAACTAATCGCGATCAAAATAATCGCGATTTAATCGAAAGTCCTTGCCTTTCTCTCTCCTTCTTCCTCTGTCCCTGCGAGTGTTCTCACGGAGTAGAGCACCTATATATATACGGGAGCCACTTTTGCGGGACGCGCAATGAGCACCCCCTGGCCACCACCTCTCCTCCGTGCATAGAGGTGGAAGCTCGCCCCACCGGTGGCGGCGGCGGAGGCGGCGGCGACGGCGGCGGGTGAAGCGAGGAGATGGGTCAGGGGCTGAGCTGCGGGGCGAGCCAGGAGCACGGGCTCTTCACCGCCGTGCAGTTTGGGGATGCGGAGATCGTGGGAGCGCTCCTGGACAGAGATGCGAGCCTCCTCCACCAGACCACTGCCTACGATCGCCAGTCCGTCCTTCATATCGCCGCTGCGAATGGCCAGATCGAGGTGATTCCCCTGCCAAAAGTCCTTCCTTTTTGCCTCTGTCCCGTGTCGTCTCTCTCTTTCTTGGTGGGCAGTGGGCACCGGTTGTTTAATCTGATTACATTTGTGGTTTTCTGTTGACTTGGCTCGCATTTCGTCTTCGATGAAAGTTGGGTGTTGTGAGTTTGGGTTGTGAGCTCTGGTGTGTGTTTTGTTTTTTTGCAGATTCTATCCATGCTTCTGGATCGGTCCCTGAATCCTGATTTATTGAACCGGCATAAGCAGGTGAAGTTCGTATAATGTCTGCCTTTTGTTTGGTGATCTAAAGCTGTTCGATCTAGTGGGCTTTGCTTCTTCTTCCCGATCTGGGATTCACTCTTTTGTTTTTCTTCCTTCTTTGGGTTGCGATATGGTCTCAGACTCCGCTTATGTTAGCCGCAATGCATGGCAAAATCGCCTGCGTGGAAAAGCTGCTTGAAGCTGGAGCTAATGTAAGGCGAATTCTGACTCTTTCCTTTTTACTATTTTTTGGGTTTGCCGAGTTGTTACGTGGATTGTTAATCGGAGATGATGTTGTTGTTAATCAGGTATTGATGTTTGATTCGCTCAATGGAAGAACTTGCCTGCACTATGCTGCTTATTACGGTCATTCTAATTGCCTCAAAGCCATTCTTTCTGCTGCTCAATCTAGTCCGGTTGCTGTCTCATGGTGGGTCTCTCTCTCTCTCTCTCTCTCTCTCTCTCTGTGGGGCTTGCCATCAGTGGATAACCTGTAGGATTTGATGGATTTTAGGGGATACGCACGATTTGTGAATATCCGGGACGGCAGGGGCGCCACACCATTGCACCTAGCAGCCCGTCAAAGACGGCCTGATTGTGTGCACATTCTTCTGGATAATGGAGCTCTAGTTTGCGCATCAACCGGTGGATATGGGTAATTCTTCTTTAAATTCCACGAGGGATTGATAGTTTAAGTTCTCAGCTGTCCAAGAGATTGATTTTTGCTGTCTATAGGTATCCGGGAAGCACTCCTCTTCATCTGGCTGCAAGAGGAGGATCTCTCGATTGCATTCGTGAGTTGCTGGCATGGGGTGCGGATCGTCTTCAAAGAGATGCGTCTGGGTAGAATCTCTCGCTCTTACCTTTGATTTTGCATATCCACCATCTTATTAGAATGTGACGAATGGTTGATCTTAAATGGGAAAATTATAAAGAATGCCTTGAAAACGTCTTTGGAATTCACGTAAAAGTAGATTTAGGAAGAAAGTGGGAAAAAAAATCAAATAAAGAAAGTGGAAACCTCGAAGGGAAGAGGACAATTGGATTGTGTGAGTTCCTTTTGCCTCATATATTGTGTCCTCATCTTGTTATATTTTCTAGATTCACTTAGCAAAAAAAAGAAAATAAGAACTTTGTAGATTCAGCTTAGCTCTAGCAGTTTAACGGGAAAGAAGTTTCACATTCTGGAAGAATTATTGTATTGACTCCATCTGAGTGTCAAATGCATCTAAAAAATTTTGGTTTCACTTGTGTCGCATTTGTTGAAGTTTACCGTTAACTTGGTTTCCTTTCTGATTCTGGGTTTCCTGATCTTCTAATGATGCAGGAGAATCCCATACATGGTTGCTTTCAAGCACAAGCATGGAGCGTGTGCCGCTCTGCTAAATCCGTCATCCGCAGAGCCGCTTGTCTGGCCATCACCTTTGAAATTCATTAGTGAGCTGCATCAAGATGCAAAACTTCTACTGGAGCGAGCCTTGATGGAGGCAAATAAGGAGAGGGAGAAAAGCATTTTAAAGGGAACTATATACTTGCTTCCATCACCATCACATTCTGACGTGGGGATCGACGATGATAGTTCAGAGGTACTGGTTCCTATTATAAGAACGGCAGGATTTCTGATGTCTCCTATTTGTCTTGCTCTCAGAAGTTTATTCACGTTCTTCAAGTTTGTGAACTGTAGATTGGCTTTGTTATGAGAGCATCGGTTTGTTAGCTAATCTCAGTTTCACAGACAGTAGACCAGTTTAGTGAATTAAGTTAACAAATGACTCACGGCAAGTGGGAACTAAGCCTGGAGGATGTTGAGCATCCGAGATTCATTGTAACTTTCCCATGATATTTGGGACCTACGATGGAAAACTCTGCAGGTCCTGATGACAGTTGAAGCATTTGATGATGTCATTTGATGTTATTGTCTCGATTGTTTTCGATCAACTGCCAGATTGCGACCATTTGGTTTATGTAGACGCTTGGTACACTGCTGGGTTTAATGATAGTGAAAACTCTTAACGGGGCAATCTTGCATGCAGGCCAGCGACACCGAGTTATGCTGCATATGCTTCGAGCAGGTGTGCACCATTGAAGTCCAAGACTGCGGTCACCAAATGTGTGCGCATTGCACGCTGGCTCTTTGCTGCCACAACAAGCCCAACCCCACAACCGCATCCCTAACTCCTCCAGTCTGCCCCTTTTGCCGAAGCAGCATAGCACGGCTAGCTGTTGCCCAGAGCAAGGGCTTTGATGAAGCTGATCATGAGGTTGGCGACATCAGTTCCTCAAAATTGCGAAGGTCGAGGAAGTCACGGAACTTCAGCGAGGGAAGCAGCAGCTTCAAGGGCTTATCGGCCGTTGGAACATTGGGGAAGATGGGCGGCCGTGGATCTGAAAGGATTGCTGCCGATACTGAGTGGGTTGATAAGCTTTGAGACTACGAGTGGCTGTGGTCGGCGATCAAAAAATTTATTTTGAAGCCAAGAGGGGGATAAAAAAAATGGAAATACAAAGGAGAAATTCCTTTGTCTGCGCCGGGCTGCGGTGGTATGTATAGATAGCCAAAAGAATCTGCTGCTGTTGCCAATTTGGGGAATAAGCAAGAATTGAGTTGCAGGCTTGGATTGGTAAGTTTGTCATCTCAGTTCAAAGAAATTTGTTGTAGTCTTTATGTTTGTACTCTAGAATGAAGCTGGATTGCTGATTTTTGAGCCTTGTTAGTTGTCTGTACTGGGAAAAAGAAAAAGGAAACTCTTTGATCTTTCAAAGGGAAGAAATGGTCAATATTCATGGGCGGCTGCTACTTTAGATTGTTGTGTGTCAAAGACCTTTGGAAAGAGTCAAAAAAGGATTTGTGAGACGACCCCCACCTGGTCTCTCCTCTTTCCCCTTTATTAAAAAGGAAGAAAAGGGGAAAGAGTGGGCAGCGATATGTAATTAGTAATTTACTCCTTTCATTCTTGCTCGTGTAAGAAAAGATGGAATTGGATGAAAGAAAATGAAGGGGAAGTCCCGTTTACCAGGGCATCATATCGATCTTGCTTGTCTTTGTCTCCAAACTCAGATGGGTCTCAATAATTCGGGAGAAACTTTGGAGGAGCTTCGTTCGTGGACTCAGAGATCTGACCGACGCGATGAACGGACGAATGAAAATGAATGAATCGCCATCATCATCAAGTGGGGTGGGGCCAAGGCAAAGTGATGATTGATCTGACAAGATGGTGACGCGTGGACTGTATGGGGGTGCGTGGTTTCTCTGACAGAGACGCTGAAGCCCCCACGGGAGAAGGGCCCCCGAACCGGTTGGCAGTTTGTTTCCGTGTATTTGGCGCTTATTGTAATTGGCTTCGGACCCCTGTATCCTATCCTATCCTATCCTATCTGAAGAGGGCCGACTGAGTTATGTTCTATCTTTTATATAATTGCGACTTTCCGTGGAAATGAAATGAAAACAGGAGAGGTGGGTCACGGCCAGATTCAGGATGGGGGCCTTTTTTCTACACCGCTCCCCTCACGTCGACAAGCCACTTTTGACTTTAGCGTGTTCTCGGTGCCCCACGGCCCGGATTTAGGGGAAAAGCATATGAAAGATTTCGGTGCCTGAATGATTACATCACGTCCTGGCCTACGGGTAATCGTCCTTTAGGTCGGAAATAATGATTCTAACTCGAGGCATGAAGAGGGTAATTTCCTTCCTTTTGGGTCTTTCTTCGTGCATGACTTGGCCCCCATGGGTTGTTCAAACTCCTAGAACATGAAATTGGTATTGGAAAGATTATGACCTCTTCGTCTCGAAAACTACTTTCTCGGATACGGGTCCATTGATCCCCTTTTCACATGAAACCTACGCATGGGGAACTTGCATAACCGATGACTTCGACGGATGTGGTCCATTTGGACCAAGGGTCCAGACTAGTTATCAGGGGTCGCCAAGCCCCACGTTATTCTAACACCATCGGGATTCAAAACCTGAATTAAAGCGTGTTTAGGATCACAGGCTGATTTCATGCCTTCCCATGTTGTTTTAATGAGAAGTTTTGATCAGCCATGTGTGAGAATTTCAAATCTACTGCCTAACAGAGAGTGAATCTTTGTTTTCTACCGCTGATGTGATGAATATTCCACATTTACTAACGTGAACAGAAGTAGTTTTCAGTCAATATTATGAATAAATCATATCGTCAGAAGAGAAAATATTTAGCAGAAGGGGTCGTTTCGTGGAATCATCGGAGACAAGAAGTAAACCAATAAATCACATAATCAAGGATTCTCATAAATGGCTCCAACGATATGAATCTGAATGAAGAGGAACGGGTCATACACGATAAGCACAAGCAAACAAGCAAACGCCCTCCACTTATCAAATCAACAACGGTATATCCCTCAGCTAATCGATTGAATATCATCCCAAGAGACGTCAAAGCACGACCGAGTCCCTGTCATTCCGTCTTGACTCCGCACTAATTCCTGCCCACTTGTCGATTTCGATGAACGAAATTACTTCTTTCATCGGGTCAAATCATGAGAGGGAGGGCAAGTCGGCAACGTGCCGACTGCAGTGGACGAGACACCAATCTCCGTACGACGAATAATCCTCGTTTCCTCACACGGGTTCGAAAAGGCCAGTCGTCGCGATGAATCTTCCGGTAACATTTCCCATACGCTATGAACTTTCGAAAAATACATTTGAATACTCCTCACTTTCTCCGTCTCCAATATAAGCACGTAATCTCTTGCTGATTGCGTTGAAGCCTTGTTTTTTTCAATTCTAAATCTTGATTTCCTTTTTCTTCTCTCCCTTTATAATAGTAAAAACGACGTATTCTTCTACACCATGTCATCTTGATCTCACTATAGTCCTATGGCTTAGTCAAGCAATTTTGACGATATAGAAGTAATGCCACATAAAATTCTGTACAAGATCCAATAATTTCTTTTTGGATGTGCATGGTTCGATATGCATGATACGACCTAATTGTATTGACATTTTGTCTCCACAAATTAAATCACGACTTTATTGGAAGATATTTCAATCAAGAAATGGCAAAATGCCTTCTAAAGATATATAGTGTCAGCGTTAAAAAAACACTATTCTCATATGTCACCAAAATAATTCTAGACGCACAAAAACTGATTTATGAATTTGATGAAAGATGGCATGTACGTGGAGATTCCACCAACACCACGTGTAAGGGCATTTCTGCGGATAGAAAGGAACACCGTTACTTCAAGAAAATGTTCATGGCAACTCTCACGTCAGTCCTCGGACGGTACAGGCACTTCGAAAGGAAAGATACAAGCCCTCGTATTGTATCTTGGGAACGGAGCAATGTTAGATATTTTGCCAAAAGAAAGTCCAAAGAGAAAAAGGGTGAGTGCAGGGCCAATTATGACGCTCACCCGGCCAAAATCTCCCTCTGTTTCCCCTAGAACATGATTGATTGATTGATCTTTTCTGGGTACACGAAGAAGATGACCAATGAGGGTTAACTGGTACTGCCTCATCTTCAGGTACCACGTGTTTGGACGGTGCGTCGTCAGTCGATTTCCTCAGCACTGTCCTGTCTGTGTCCCATGATGAACTGCTTTTGTAGTACCTCGTACAGATGTTCTATTTTAATCCTGATGCCATGCGACTCTCTCCACAGCGCTTATTTACAGGAGTAGCGCAAACCTAAGTTCTGATTTGAGCCCACAAATTATGGACCTTCGGCTTAAAAAATGCCATTGGAGGCCCGGCAAGAGAGCGATGGTTAAGTCCATCGAGAGGTGCTGGGCAGGAATCCGAATGCTGTTGAGCGAGCAAATGGGCCTGACGCACAAAGAAGGTTTTCTATGTCTACCGTGCATTCAAGTCGATCGATTCGGTGAAGAATTTGATGTTCTGGGTCTCAAACAAGACCGTATCATGCAACATATAGCGCAAAATGGTTTCGTGAAAAGTTACCGTCTGCTGCCCAGACGGGTAAAGTTCATGATACGTATCACGGAGCAACGAAAACCACGTTGGTAATTTGTTCAGACCAAAACGTAAAAGAAAAACATACTTTGCAATACTTGTTCAACATCCTCTAAACACCGTAGCATCTGAAAAAAATTGAGTTCATTCATCCTATTTACTGAATACCGGTTATGGTTCATAAATATGACCAAATTTAATGGTCCAGGACCACCGAATGATGGACAAACCTGTCAAGCCACAATGCCTCGATCATTTCTATAGCTATAGCTTGAATGCTATGACACCATCATAAATCTTCTTAAAGAGATCCTGCAACTGCGGGTATGCTGAAGTTTAACTCTAGACAGGTTGGCGAATTGGATCGTCGGCCACTTCTCAGCCAGTTTCTGCGAATCTGCGACTCATTAATGGTTGTTATGGTGTGTTTGAGCGTGTGCACGTGTTTGTAGTTTTGTGTAAAGACTCTTGAATCAACCAGTTAAACCAATGCGCCTAACCTTCCGTACAAGCCTTGGTAGAACTAACTGTTCAGTTTTCTTTTCTTCTTCTGCTCTTTCTAGTTTCAAGAGCACGTGTTATGTACTTTATCCACTTCGTCACGCCATGGACCAACAATAAAATTGCAGGAGATCAAAGGGGTCGCAAAGTATATTGTGCAGATTCTTGGATATAGGAATGCCTCTTTGCTCGCTGCTCAATACATGACATGTCTGTTGCGAAGTATATTGCCGAGGGTCAGTTTTCGTTTTCCAGTTGACCAATGTGTATTCTACGTGCACAATGCAGTATATGAAGTACATGCAGTATATAGCTAAATCTGTACGTACATGTAAATCAAGACTGAATTGGGTTCGAGAAATAAGTCGGTTATAATTTACCCGTTCGAAAGGAGAACAATTAATCAATGCTTGACATCTGTGCACCTGCAAGGCTAAAATCTTCAATGCTTATGAATTGTCTACTAGCGCTGATGCACGCATTAAGTTAGTGAAGATGATCCATAAGCGAACCGAGGAAAACGTCGATCCGTGTGGGGACTCGTTTCAATCATAAGAAAACAAATTGTATGTCGTATTGCACTAAGGGAACGAGATGAGTTGTCCTCGGCTCACTCCTTGACAGCTCAGTTCAAGATCTTCAAAATCTTGTAACTAGTCACGCCACAATCCACCGCACGCTTATAACAATGGAAAGACAAAACTGATCTCCTGTATTGCCATGATTCCATATCTTTCCTAATTTAATCATGCGATCCAAAGAACTCATACTTCGCGCGTCCGTGCCGCATCCCCTTCCTTGGGTCTCCGGTTTATCTTCCCGCCAAAATTCGTCGACAGAGGAGGTGCGGGGGAAGACTGAATCTCGCTCGACAGATCGAGCAAGACTCGCCGGCACTTGGCCAGCGCTTTGGGTGGCGTCTTCGAGTCGAGAATCTCCTCTGACCTGCGCTTCCTCGGCGCTGGCGGACACTCAGCAAGCGGCGGTATCTTGCTCTCCGCGGACGTAGGAGTCTTGAAGCCACCGTCGTCATCTCCTCCGTCCACCTTGAGTTCTTCGCCGACGCTAGACGGCAGTTTGATCACCAAGGAGGGCACATCGATCACGACAGGATTGCGCCCTTCAGGGTTCGTTCCATCCTCAGAAGGCGCAGTTTCCGAGGAGTCGGAGGAGGGTCTCGCGCCGTCCAGATCGCCCTCGGAAGACCAGAAGACACTTGGGAAGTGGACATGCCCGCGGATGGGGGGAAGATCTTCTCGAAGTGCGTGAAACAGGAGAAAAGGAAACAAGAAAAGGGACGCTTTGAGAGAGCGAGAAGGGCCAAAGAAGGCGGGAGCGAAGGAAGGGGAAGACGGGGTTGACAGTGAAATAGAAAGAGGGGTCTTGCAGTGCAGGGAGGTGGGAAAGAGAATCATCACATCACCCACATTCTTCCTTCTTTGGACTTTACCCACTTATGAAGCTATAATCGAGAGGGAGAGGGGGCCATAGATACAGGTCCACCATGAGATAAGGATCCGATGCAGGTATATCAGGGAACTTCCTACCTAAGCTTTTTATACGGATCTCAAGTGTATCTCGATCTTCAGGTTTAGGGTTTGGGATAGTGTGGAGTTTGGCCATCGCTAGATACGGTCGTATCATTGAGGGGAGTCGCAGCTATCTAAGAATTGTTTGAATCGAGGGTTCATGCTATAAGACTTATCCGATCTTATCCATTGTTCCAATTTTTTTTTTCGAATAAATCATGTCTAGGATAGTATTAAAAATCTCATCGGAAACTTACAGCAACTTGCCAAACAAAGACTAAGAGAAAAAAGAGAAGGATATTACTGGCATAAAATCTACGATTGGATTCAAAAAAGCGTAGGCCTCAGGCAATTTGGCTAAGAAAAAACTACTTGAATAAAGGGTGGAAATGATATAGTTGCAGAAAGGGAAACCTTATATTAGGAGACATAACTAACAGAATTCCACAATATCTTCTATTTGGTGGTGAAACAAAGAAATTTCATGCAAAAGATTTTGTGGATCGACATGAAACTACTCAATATTACATCATGCACCTAATGGGTTAACTAGTTGTGAAGTGTCGAATCGTGCGATATTCAATATGTAATTTACAAATTACTTCCTCTAGTGGCACTGTATATAGTCATTATTTTGCTCGAAACAAATATGCCAATTGAGTCCTTTATTTTTTTCTCAAGCAAAAATTACTGGTAACAATATCAGAGGCACTCCTATTGAGACTAATGCTAAATTGAGTGACACGGATGAGACTCCAAACTCAAGATGTGATTCAAACACAAACAAATTTGGATGATGGAATGACAGATATGAAGTATTTGTACGTAGAGACACATTAATTTCAAGGCTTTAAGGGTAGATTAGATATGGCAATCGAGACTTGAATCGCTTGTCCTAGAGAAATAAGACACACTCACATGTCCCCTGTCTAAAGTTGAATGAATGCCCCCGTGAGCCAAGCTTTCGGGGACCCAATTGGGAAGCTTGGATGTTAAACCTTCACAGACATTATGAAGATCTATTAACGACGGAGGACCACAAGCTTGCTGGCTCACTTTTCAGCATACTTTCGTCCTATTATCTTCTCACGAATCGAAAGAAGACTAGGAGCAAGAGAGAAGAAGGGAAGAATGGTAAAAGGAGGAGAAAAACTTTAGGAGAATTTTTCCGTGTTCTATTCGATTCCTTTACTGCGTACAAAACGTGTAAATATAGTACAGGAGGTGTACAAAAGAAAGGAAAATATATTCAATGAATCAATCTAATATTTGATTAATCCAATCTAATCCTTGATTAATTTAATGAATCAATCTCAATCAGTAAAGATTTTGGTCCAGCTCGAGTATATCTTTCAACACTCCCTCTCAAGTTGATGGCTTGTAGATGTCCAAGACGCCTAGCTTACTCAATAGATATGCGTGTTGTCTCTGACAAAGAGGTTTGGTGAACACATCTGCAGGTTGTTCAGTGATTCTAATTCCTCTTATTTCAATCACTCCTTCTTGAATCTTGTCTCGAGTGAAATGGCAATCCACTTTGAATCTTGTCTCAAGCGAAATGGCAATCCACTTTTATATGTTTTGTTCTTTCATGCATTATGGGATTTGCTGCAAGTTTGAGAGCTGCATCATTGTTGCAAAACAATTTGGTTGGTCCATTCACTTGTATTCCAAGGTCTTGAAGTAAGTCTCGTATCCAGACTATCTCACAAGTGGTCTTTTCCATGGCTTGGTTTCCGCTTCAGTTGAGGATAGTGAAGTAGTTGCTTGTTTCTTTGTCTTCCATGAAAGTAGAGATTCTCCTAGCTTAATGTAGAAACCAGTGATGGATCTTCGACTCATGGGACAAGTTGCATAGTTTGTATCACAATAAGTTGTCATCTCCATGTTACATTTTCTAGAGAGAATAATCCCAAGTCTTGGGCATTTTTTCAAGTATTCTACAACCTTCAGAGTAACATTCATATGAGATTGTTTTGGAGTATGCATAAACTAACTCAGCATCTGTACTGCATAACATATATCAGGCATGGTCATAGTCAAGTATATGAGTTTGCCAACGAGCTTCTAATAACTCGATGGATCTTTAAGTATAGGATCTTCATTTTGAGATGACCCGTATCATGTTCTACCGTAGTTAATTTGATGTTCTGCTCGATTGGAATAACAACCGGTTTGCATCCTGATAGTCCGGCTTCTGATATGATTTCCAATATATATTTCCGCTAGTTGAGAGAGATTCCTTGGTTGAATCGAGCGATTTCAATTCCAAGAAAATACATGATCCCAAGTCCTTAATATGGAATGTGGAATTCAAATACCCCTTAAGGCTCTCTATGGCAACTTTGTCGTTCCCTATAATAAGAATGTCATCAACATATATCATCAAGTAAATAGTGCTTGAAACCTGCTGTTGTGAGAGCATGATCAAACTTGGGGTACCATTGCTTGGAAGCTTGTTTGAAGCCATAAAGGGATTTGCAGAGATGACATACTCTATTCTCCCCTGTCTACGTAAACTTTGAGGAATATCCATATAAATTTTTTCATCTAGGTCCCCATGAAGAAATGCATTGTGTTTGTCCATTTGGTGTAGTGGCCGATCGTGGAGAGCAACCATTAACAAGAAAGAATGAACCGTCACTTCTTTGGCTACTGGAGAGAAGGTTTCACGATGGTCAAAACCTTCTTGTCGTGTAAATCTCTTGGCCACTAATTGAGCCTTGTATCATTCAATTGACCCGTTTGCTTGA
Organism: Eucalyptus cloeziana; assembly: GCA_014182715.1. Lineage (NCBI taxonomy): Eukaryota > Viridiplantae > Streptophyta > Magnoliopsida > Myrtales > Myrtaceae > Eucalyptus > Eucalyptus cloeziana. The sequence goes on along the minus strand of CM024635.1, from coordinate 33,218,247 downwards.
TACTTAATTTTAGAACCCATCCGCATGGAATGGAAATATTTCTTCATGAAAAAAAACATCACTTCTTATAAAGAATTCACCTATAGAAATTTCAAATAAACAATATCCTTTCTGTAAATTCGGGTAGCCCATGAATACACAACATCAGGCGAATGGGCCCATCTTGTCCCAAGGATCCATTGTGGTGGCATAACATAAACAACCAAACACTATTAAGTGTTCTAACTCTGGTTTCTTCCCATAAAGCAGTTCAAATGGAGTTCGTTTGCCAAGAATTCAAGTGGGCATACGATTTATTAGATAAGCTGCCATGATCACACAATCACCCCAAAAATTTTCTAGAATAGTCGCTTAGAATTATAGTGCACACGCTACTTCCAGAAAATGGCGATACTTACGTTCCACCACCCTATTCTATTGTGGGGCATAGGTGCATGAGAGAAGAAGGGAAGAATGGTAAAAAGGAAGAGACAAACTTTGGGAGAATTTTTCTGTGTTCTATTCAATTCCTTTACTGTGTACAAAACATGTAAATATAGTATAGAAGATGTACAAAAGAAAGGAAAATATATTCAATGAATCGATCTAATATTTGATTAATCCAATCTAATCCTTGATTAATGTAATGAATCATTCTCAATCAGCAAAGATTTAGCCTATCTTCCAACACGAATCACCTCTCTCTCCCCCATGATCTTCCCATATTCATGATCTGCTTCGGACATCAAAATCTAAGCCGTATCATCGCGGAACTTAACTTTTATCTTGTGAAGGATTCCCTGATGTTAAACCACGACAAAAAAGGAGGGAAAGGGGGGGGGGGGTACTGTAGATTTTCCATACATATTCGAAATTGTCAAATTAGATGTTCACTGTTACTGCGTTGATCTCATATGATGACACGTTCTTGGGATGTTTGTCTCGCGATGGTTTTGGATCTGCCGGCCTAAGTTGAGAAGATTCTGATGTATGAATTTTGAGGGTTAGACAAGAAGAGGTGGAGATGGGTACGGAATGATGGAGTCGGTCCCCCTGCCTCCCCCCACTTTTTTCACTCCTTGATAATGAAACGCATCGGTGGTGAAAAGGGCAAAAGGTGGGCGGGGGGAGATGAAAATGGAAGAGCTGAGGACACAAACACTCACGCGCACAAACTCCGATGGCAAAATTGTCCGTGCTGCCTCTCCATACTCGATGAAAGCTTAATGATTTCGGTCCCCCTTGAATTGGGGGCCAATCATGCCCAATGATCGCCACCAACAATCATCTCGGCACTTGCCGTATGCTTCACTTCATGTCCTTCCCGCTTCTTCCTCTCCCCACTCAAGCAAGCCTGCACATAGGGTGAATAACTTTTTATTCCATACAAGTTTCACTTAAAATTTGAAATTTATTCATTTAAACGGGTTTCTCATTTTTTGAAACGTGGAATATACGAGGCATGTTCACCCCTAATGGACACGCTAAATGCAAGCAGGGGAATTCCCAGCGAAGTCAACGCGGCACAGTGTGTTTTGGGCGGTTTAGGCTCGGTTCGTCGATCTTCATTACGTATGGACCGAACAAAGGCAGATCCGGAACGGATATTCCCGGGCTGTGGGCCTCGCGCCCATACATAGTGCGCTCCCCATCGTGTACGGTTGTAGAGGTCGGAGCTGCCGTTGACGTCTCGGGGCCGATTTTCAAGACCGTGGATTGTTTTCGATACTGCAGTTTGAAGGTGTGCAGAGGTGAAACGCCGCCACGTGGCATTCACCCCTCCCTTATTTTATTCATTTTAAAATAGGGACGTCTGACGTGACGAGTGCGTTTGCGACTGCTTCACATGGGAACTCCTTGTTAGCGTTTTTTGAGACATCCCTCTCTTCTTTTCAACGAAGACGGGCGTGGGCAGTTGCTGTCTCGATGCAGGTAGGCCCCGCGATGCGGTTTGGACGGGAGGGGGACGCGGTGAAAATTTTATGGTGACGTTCTTTTGAAGGAAACCTTAATAGGAGAATATTTTGTGAAAATTAAGCCCCTTGCATCGTTTACAAAAGGGGAAATGTCATAAATGATCTATATACTTTTACTTAATGTGTAATCTTATCCCTAAACTTTTGATTTGCTCAATTTGATTCGTGAACTATTGATAAATGTCCGATCTAGTCCCTGAACTTTTGATTTGCTCAATTTGGTCATTGAACTATTGATAAATGTCCGATTTAATCATTCATTACTATTTTTTCTTTTTTCTTTTTCTTCTTCTCTCTTCCCTCCGCCCGCCATGGCGGAGGGAAGCCGGTGTTCGGCAAGGGAGAGCCCTCGCTTGTGTCTGGCGAGGGGCTCCCTCGCCAAATCTGCGAGGGAGCCCCTTGCCCAACGCCGATGAGGGGCTCCCTCACCCTCGACGCCGACAAGGGCCGCCCTAGTCGAACCTGGTGAAGGCGACCCTCGCCGAAGCGCGGCTTCCCTCCGCCATGGTCGGCGGAGGGAGAGAGAAAAGAAAAAAAAAAAGGAAAAATAGTTATGAATGACTAAATCGGACATTTATCAATAATTAAATGGGACCAAATGAAAGAATCGAATATTCGAGACTAGATTTGACATTTATCAATAGTTCGAAGCAGACCAAATCGAAGAAATCAAAAGTTTAAGACGATATTGCGCATTAAGAAACGATATAGGGGACCATTTGTGACATTTTCCCTTTACAAAACTGAATTAATTAATAACAATTTCATCACCTATGAAAATAATCGATGATAAATTGTTAACTACGAAAAAAAAATTTATTCACTAATTTTTCTAAGCTATATGATTAATTAAATTTTGAAAATTACTTTTTAAATCTTAAGTTTTTCGTCAAACAAACACATCCTCAGTATCTAAATCTTTTTTGAAGAAAATTGTCAAATTGCCTTTGCATCGATATAATGTTAATCAAAGCCCAAAGTCGCCTGTTAAATGCCTTGCAGTTTATCTTATGATTCGTTCCTTGTATCGTGGAAAATCAATAATTTCGGAAGTCGTGACATCTCCGGTTATTAAGTTGGCCTGACAATTGGCTTGGGCAGCGTTAGACGAGAGCCCTTTAATTTTCGGAACAGATGATTAAACCTCGAAGGTTGGTAACCAGAGTTAGCTGGTCTTGGTGGGATTTTCTTTTTTTTTTTTTTTTCTCAATCGTGTATTTAATAGCTAAAAGGAATTGTGACCTTAGGGAGTTTTCCACACAAGTTGCAGCGTTGATTACGTTTTTTTTTTTTTTTTTTTTGGGTCAATATTGTTGATTGGTTTTGACTGTCGGTATCTTGATGACGTTGTAAATAATGAATAACCACAGAAAACAACGTAACCTAACTTGTCGCTAAGTCTAACCTAGCACTAAATGTGCATTATAAAAAGGAGTACTGAGTGGTCCCATTTTGTCTCGTTCCAGCAAAATTGCTGTCCACACGTTTTCAAGTGTTGACCGTGGAAGGTTATTCAATCCTAACGGAAGATTCCTAAGGAATAAACGGTTTGAAAAATATTTTATCAAAAACGATCATCAATATCCCTTAAAAAAATTAGCCAATGAATTATTTTTTTATTACCAATAATAATTTAGGAATAAATATATTCATGAATAATAAATATATTTTTGTTGATTTATTTTTGTAAGAGAAATGAATGATATTTTTTAGAAAATATTTTTAAATTTTGCGTAACAAACTTACCTGAAAATATGTGAAAAATATGTGACTTTTTTCTTCCTATTTTCATATGATCTGCGTTTGAAACGGGTTTAGGACAAAAGGCACGGTCGAGGTCGAATGCCGCCTCAACTGCTCCGGCCTTTTCCTCTTCCTTTCTTCACGACTCTATATTATAAAGTCATTTAAATAAAGCAGTGAAATGGGGAAAAAGGAAAGCCTCTTCGCCGTTTCTGCTTTTTGACAATAATTAGCGGCCATTATATTTAGTTTTTTTTTTTTTATCTTAAGGGCAAAAAAATACTGTGCTAGTGGGTTCGGGTAACCGTGATGTCAGGCTGGAGTATGCAAATGGGAAAACGCACGTCATCTTTGGACGGCAAGCGAAGCAGAAGATGTGGAAAATGAAAAATCGTAAGAAATATGGACCAGCTTGTGATTACCTTCTTCTTCTTCTTCTTCTTTTTTTTTTTGTCAAACTCAAATCCCGTGCCTATTTATTAGACCTGTCAAAATAATGAATCCAATCCAAGATGATCCAACTTAAATTGGCAAGTTTCTATATAAGACTAATTTAGTGACCTACTGATATCTGACCAAACTCATATTACTAAAATACTTTAATATTCAACCCTACATGAGAAAGCCCAAGTGAAAATACAGATAGAGTGAGGAGGAGGGAGAGTGAAGATAGAGTCATAGATGTGAGTTTTGTATAAATAAGTTGTGAACTTATTAAACACATATTATTTTGGGCTTTCACATTTTTAAACCCATTTATAATCTATTTCCTAAAAAATTTGTTTATCGGGGTGCATTTGGCGAGAATAATTTTTGTTCGAAATAATTTTTTGATTTTGTTTTCTATACGAGTTTTTAAGCATTTGAAGTTGTTTAGGCCGCGTACGACAAAATTTCAAAACGTAAATTGATTTCGGTCGGAAATCAATTTCTCAATTTCTATTCCTGGACAAGTTTCGAAAGAAAGAAACCCGTTTGATAACGACTCAAAATTTCTATTTACAAACAAAAATCCGTTTGATAACATAATAAAATTTCTATTTCTAGGAATAGAAATTGATTAGATAATAACATAGGAAATCCTCAAATACAAAATAATAGTCGAAATAATACTAAAACAACATAGGAAATTATCAAATACAAAATAATAATCAAAATAATACTAATACATTACAAAAGTTAAAAATACAATTTCATGGAATTTCCGGCATATTATTATCCCTTGCCATTTTATTGGCAATGGTTTCCCTAAGCGCATTTCTTTGATTTCCCTCCTTGGTCAATGTATCATTTGCAAGCTCATCTTACATAGGTTCAGACAAGTACTGCGGAAGTATGAATATGAGTGCCATCAATGGTGCCTATACAACCTTATCATTTTATCAAAGATTAGTATTATACAAGATTATCAACAAAATAAAATTGATGGTGTAAATGAACATATGAGAATTCTACCTTGAAGTAACGTTTATGTTTAGGAACCAATCGGGAGAAGGTCAGTTTATTTTGATTCTCGAATTAAATCGGTCTAGTTGCTCATCCCTAATTTCTTTATTGTTGCTCAATGAACCTTTAATGGCCATTGCATAGCGAAGAGAGATTCTCTTGAATCTCTTGCCTTCGAATTAAAATTCAAGATTGTGTAAAAATTTAATTATTTTGATTTTACAAGAATTTTGAATTTGTAAAGAAACGAGGTTAAATTTCTAGGCACGTTTTTTATTCATCTATTACGTAAGAATTTTTTTCTTCAACTGGCCATGCGTGTGCCTTTTCTAAGAGGAAAAAAGAGCCCCATTGTTTTTAAGTAAGTATTTGAAAAATTTGGTCGTTTTTTAAAATTGGGGACCCATTCAATTGCCTTTCATCCTAAAGAGGATGTTATCAAAAAAAAAATTGAAAAAAAAATGAAAAAAAAAACACGAGCAAAATAAGAAAAAGAAAATTAACAATAATTTGTGAAGTTGTGGTTATAAGTGAATTAAGTTAGCAAGAAAGCGCAAGGTTCTTTTATATGGTTTGATTTCGAACTTCGATTTTATTTAAACCGAGAAGTTAAAAATTTTAGCTTCTAATTTCTTCAATTTTTCTATTTCGGAATAGAAATGCATTTGAAATGTAGAAATCAAATCGTTACCAAACGGATTTTGTTCCAAACCTGCTCCATTAACAGGAAAACGAAGAAATTGAGAAATGAAATTTTGTCACGCGCCTTTTTTAGTAACTACTCAAAATTTTTATTAAGAATAAAAATGTGTTTATCACAATCCTTAAATTTTTTCGTGAATTAAAATTTCTTTCAATTTTTAATACTTTTATTATATTTTTCTCTTTTAATTTTTTAATAAATTTATCATACAATTGTATTTTTAAAAAAGTCATTTATTTTTTTTAAATTAAAATTTTAATACTTTTATTATATTTTCTCTTTTAATTTTTTAATAAATTTATTTATACAATTTTATTTTTTAAAAAAGTCATTATATTTTTAAAAATTTTATTATATAATCTTATCTTATTTTTAATATAATTTTTATGTATTTTTATTATTTTTAATATAATTTTATGCGATAATTTTATTATATATCTTTTAAAAATTTTCTTTTAATTTTATGCGATAATTTTATTATATATATTTTTAAAATTTTCTTTTAATTTTTTTGATAAATTTATTTTATATTTTAATAATTTTATTATATTTATGCTACCGATTAAAGGAAGAAGAAGAGAAAAGAAAAGAGAAAAAAACATTATTTTGCTTAATTCTAGAGTTGTTCAGAAAATAAATAAGTAACTTTTTTTTTTTACTTATTGATTTGTTCCAAATTTATTTTGGGGAATACAAAAGTTATCAAATGGATTTCTATTTTTTTGTTTCGAGGAACAAAATAGTAGAATCAAATATTGTTTCACATATTACCAACAGGCCTTAAGCTATTTCGATAAATCTGCTATTTAAGATTTCAATTGCGATTTTGTTTTCTTCTCAATTATTATAACATGTATCGGAAACAACCTTGGGTATCGAAATTGCTTTCCCACTATTCAACGATGAAAATTTCCCATAAAAAAAAAAAAAAAAGAAACCATGAAATCTGTTATTTCATGTACTAGCAAGAACAAAGAAAAAAAAATACTTCCCCTACTTACTTGCCACTTGTTTCTCAAAATCAATATAATAGGCTTTTACATTACCAATTACTTTCTAACTATTTCATCGCAAAGAATAAAATTAATATCGCACAATATATATTCAAATCTCCCAAAAAGAATTTTCGCTTCGGTAGTGAGCGACTCCATAAGTCAAGAGTTCCTCGTCATCGGCGTCGGTCATTTTCGAGGGGAGGGGGATTCCGATTCCCCCCGTCCCCCCTGCCTCCGGCAACTTCCGGACGGGCCCGTGCCTCCCCACATCAAACAAAACAAATAAAATAAAGATTCAAATACGAAAAAAAAGGAGGGGAGGGGGCGGTACTATGCATCTCGAAAAAGGATTTCGGCATATTCCTTCCCGCTCTGCTGATTCCGTTCCGAAGAACCGCGAGATGTCTCGCGCACTGGTCGCATTCTCCATCAGGTCTCCCCGAAAGTCAAGCCCTCCTTTACCCCACTTCGCGTGCCCCTTCCCCGATCGGAGAAGAAGATCCCCCTCTCCCCCGCTCCTCTCAGCAGCAGCAGCAGCTCCTCCGCCGCCGCATGACCTGGCCGCAGGCCGCGCCCGCCGCCGGATCCCGCCGCGATGGAGCTCCTGACGCCCTGCCACCCCACGAACGGCCTCGCCAGGGACCGCCTCACCCGGCTCTCGTCGCTGGATAGCCTCCGCTGCGCGCTGGAGCAGCTGTCCACCTCGTCCCGCTCCTCGTCGGCGGAGATGGCCACGGGCCCCGAGAGGGTGTACGTGGCGGTCGGCAAGTCGGCGGAGAAGGCGAAGGACCTGATACTGTGGAGCCTGCGGCGGTTCGCCGGCGCGGAGATTTGTATCTTCCACGTTCATCAGCCTTCGCCGTTGATTCCGACTCTATGTAAGTCGCGCGAATTCCCGTGGTTCCCTATCAGCTTCGGTTCGCTTCTAGTTCGTTCCGCGTGCTTGATCGTTTACAGGTCCGCAGCGTCGTGTTTTATTTCTAAATTGAGAAAGGGAGAAGCTCGTGTCCGGTTCTCTTTCCAGACATAGGTGTTTTCCTCCGGCGAGAGCAATGGTGATTTAGCTTTATTCCTCTCTAGGAGTTCAGATTCTTCCGGCAATTCATGTTTGTCAACTTGTTTGTTGACTGACGCGAGTCGTAATTATCTCTTGTTTCGCTGGAGCTTCTCATACTTCCAGTGGCATTTGATTTTGGATTATATAAAAAAGTTAATTCCATGTTGCCGGCGAGGACAAATCCGAGATCCAATATTCCCCTGCTTTTTTCCCTCAATTCTCCTGAGGAGGTAACTCGCTCACGATATAATCCTTGGGATCATGTGCAGTGGGAAAATTACCTGCCAAAAGCGCTAGCCTCGAGGTGGTTGCTGCTTATAGAAGTGAGGAAAGGGAGCAGACAGACAAGCTCTTGCAACAGTACTTGGCCATCTGCGCTACTACTTCTGAGGTGCGTGTGTATGCCCATCGCCGCCATGCTGTGCCACTACCAAATCTTCATATTGATTGTGTTAAGTATCATACGGAATGATGACTGTCCCTGAATATATGTGAATTCGGAATCGATTCGTCCGCTTGTCTACTTACTAGATTGTAGAGCTTTCACCTGTGGGAGGTTTTTCCTTCTCTGAATTGCAAATGTGTCGTGACTACATCCTTTTATTTGTGTGGTGCCAACACATAATCCTCATTACCAATCTGTTGACTACCCTATATTTTTTCGACTTAAGTGATTGACCAACCATTTAATTTTAGTGATCTAATTAAGTGGCATGCCTCCTGACCAGCACCACAACCCTGGCAGGAACTCACTGTTTTTTGTTGCCACGCATTTTAGATTGTCATCTGTGAAGTTGTGATCTTGCGACCTTTCTTATGGAGATCATTCTTATTGATCGATCTAAGTCCTGGCAACGATGTATGATTTTTCTGGCCACAATCAAAGCTCACATTTCTTCATTTGATTGGGTTGCCTGATTTCAGTGTATGAGGGTATTTCCTTTATCGCCGATTGCCCTGGAGTAATTTTTGGGACTTGTAGATTTGGAGAAGCTAGAAAGTTAAGGGGCATCTTTATTGGTTATCAATGGTGTGTTTAATTGCTTGATGGGATATTTCAGCTTCAGCCATTTACGATATGTTTTCCTTACGAAATTTCTTCACTCCGAAAAAACTGGCATGAATTTCTTTTAGCACCCTAAATTGCATGGAGCCATTATAAATTCATTTTGAGAGGGACCAGAGAGATGGTAGCACTTTCAAAGGTTAGGTTATATGTAGGTGCAGTGGATCCCCTCTTCACCTTATCGTAGGAACAATGTCAATCTGCTTGCAGGCTATTCATGTCTTGTTATTTGTGAGCTAATTGAACTTTGTTGAGTCAGAAATATAGTTCCACTATTTAAATTATCCAGATTAGTCAAGCTTTCTTTTTCTTATGAATAGAAAACTTTTTGCAATATTGAAACCCAAGTTCTTGAATTAGGTTAAGTTCCCGCACTTGAAAGGGTAGAAAAGCAGAAATGAAACAGAAATTCTCTGTTCGTCATCTTCAAAGTTCTCAAGTTATTTAAATTAAAGTTGTGGCCTAAGTATATTTGGAGTTAATGGCCATGTGTATCTTTCATGACGCTTGCCTCTTATATAGGCATAGACATGTTTCGGTTGATTGTTGAAGTAGGTGTTAATTATCTACATAAATGAAGTGAAATTCTTGAGTTTTCTATTTTCTTTTACTAAACTAATGTAAGTTGTCATGTCCTTTTTAGGTGAGAGCCACGGTTCTCAGCACTGAAGCAGAGCAGGTCCAAAAGGGCATTGTTGAGATGATTATCAGATATGGCATTAGGAGGCTTGTTATGGGGGCTGTGCCTGAAAAGTAAGTGGTCCCTTAAAACATAGCAAATTCAGTTGTTATTTCTTGTTTAAGTGATATATCTGAAGAGTTTATGAACCAAAGCGATGCAAAGTCTGTCAGAAGAGTGGTGCGTAGCATGTTGTGCACACTGTTGCTCAGATTGATTGGTCATTCCTCTAGACAAGGATCATCAATAGTGAGATGAGATGCATGTTCTTAGAACCATATATTCCTTCTCAGCTTTCAAAAGATGGTGATGACCTTAATTGACAGGCATTGTATGATGTGCTTTCTGTTGTGAGTTGAGAACTTGACTACTTGATGTGTCCTTATCTTGATAGAGATAAATGTGCCAGTTGTTTATCCTAATCTCCTACCTCCTACATTGTTTGTATGCAGTTGTATGAAGGTTAAAAAGAGCTCCAACAAAGCAAATTATGCCGCAAAAAATGCACCGGGTTTCTGTGAGATATCATTTGTGAACAAGGGTAGACGCATATGGACTAGAGATGCCTATGGAGACCCCATTCCCTTGGACTCATTAAGTCAACCACAAACATCTGCAAGAGTAATAAGTTGTGAACCATTCCAAGAAAGTCAGAGACTGTCAGGATTGACCATCCCAGAAATTCGTTGGTCCACATTTAGTTCAACTGGTAGTTGCAGCAAGGTTATAGACTGGCTTCATGATGAATCAGTTTCTCCACTGGAGGCTTTAACTGGTTCTCCCAGCAGATCCCGACATTCTGGCAGTTTGTTTAGTTCTAGAAGTACTAGTGGTTGCTCTGGACGTATCCATTCTGAAATAAGGGTTTCTTTAGATTCTGATGTGAGGGGCAATGAAGAGTTTTTATATAGTCAATTTCAAGAAATAAGGATACAAGTTGAGACAATGAAGGAGGCAGCACTTCAGGAGTCAGTAAAGCGCGAAAAGTTGGAAGCACAAGCTCTCAAAGTGATCAGCAAGGTGCTTATAACCTTCCTGTCAACCTTTTTTCTTTTTTTTCTTTTTTTCGGGGCTCCCCATTAGCTGTCAGCTTTCATTTTTACTGATTTGATTATCATTTAGGATAACTATTTTGGGATTATTTGGCTCAATTCAAGCACAAAACATCATCCTTTTTGTGATTGGGGAAGCAGTGGAAGGAAAAGGAGCAATTTCTAATATAAATTCGTAGATGTATTTTGTGCAGATGAACATGTGCTGCTTAAAGATATTGCTTTTTGGTTTTTCCTCAGACAGTTTTGTTCCATAAATGTTTTCACAAACACTTGGCCAGTAATTTTGGTCTTCATTTGTTTAATGGTATTAGCATAAGTAATCTGACTCACTCTACTTATTGTATGCCGTTTCTGATTTATCACATGAAGAGATGGTGAGATAAAATTCTGCCTGTTTTATTTAGGTGAAAGTAAAGGAGTCTGCATATAAACATGAAGCTAGACTTATAAATCAAGCAGAGGACGCATTAAGAACTGCGGTAGAGAAGCAAGAGAAGCTCTTGGAAGAAAGAGAAGAGATAGTCAGAAAGCTGCAGAAGACCATGAGAAACGTTACTCTTCTCGAAAGTCGTGCTCAAGAAGCTAGCCGTAGGCATGATGTAGCAGCTGGAGATTTACATGAAATTGAAGCATCTATTGCTACCCTTAGGCAGGAAAAGCAGCAGATTCAGAGACACAAAGGGGAAGCTGTTGGTTGGCTTGAACGGTGGAAAGGGCATGGGAGAGCTGGAGCTCCAAGATGTGTTGGGTTTGTTGGTTGTCTCAATGAAGATATGCCTGGTGTAGCTGAATTTTCATTATCAGAAGTCCAATCTGCGACATGTGATTTCTCTGAAAGTTTCAAAATTGGGCAGAGTGGATATGGTTGTGTATACAAGGGGGAAATGCTGGGTAGAACTGTTGCAATAAAAAAGCTGCATCCACATAACATGCAAGGGCAATTTGAGTTTCAACGAGAGGTAGGCATCTCTCTCTCTCTCTCTCTCTCTCTCTCTCTCTCTCTCTCTATGCACGTGCGCCTGTTCTTGTGCATGAGCACACACACAAGCACTCTCCTGTTGCGATATCTACAGTAGTGAGATATTCTCACGTTTTAGTTCTGCTGCCTTTTCTTTTTAAGTTTCCTCTGTGGTTTATGCAATTGGATTGTCTCCAATACTAGCAGTCTTTTCCTTCTTTGAAGTGCTTAAATTTTTATGTTTAGTGCTGGAGTTCTATTTACTAGCTAGTCCAAATTTCAACTGTATTTCTGATCACGTTGTCGTGATTACTATACTCATTGGACCTCAAAAGTGTCCACTCCTTTTCAGTTATAAAACCTTAATCCCTTGGTAACTTTCTCAACTGTGCCTGGATCTGTAATTATAGGTTTTTGTGCATGATAAAACATTGCAATTCTTCAAGCATGTCTTTGCCTAATCTTTTGGAGTGCTCCAGTGCTTCAACTATTCTCAGAAGTCTCTGGTTATTTCAGTTAATATAACTTATATGCTTTTACTGCTTCACTATATGCATTGAACTTCGAATTCTTTACCTTCTTTTATTTTGGGAGAGGGGGCATGGTGTGTTGGGTGGGGTTTGGGGGCCCCCAGAGAGAGGGGGGCGGCGGGTCACGGCGATGAGATTAGATCCAACTGTTATACCAAGCCTTAGGCACTTTAGGGGCATCCTTATGTACTCTCTGTCCTATCCTTTTTTTAATGCTCTTTAAAATGCTAACTTCGCTTCTAAAGCTGTGTGCATTCTCGGTGTGTTCTTCATGCTTATTTGTCTCGTCTGCCTTATCCATACCCATACTGATTTAGGATATGCTTCGGTGTCTTTACTGGATTTATAACAGCCTTGTGTTATCTACCATTTTACTCAAAGTTTTGTTTGGATGGTACAGGTTCAAGCTCTTAGCAAACTACAGCATCCACATCTGGTTACCTTGCTTGGTTCATGCCCAGAAGCCTGGTCTCTTGTACATGAGTACCTCCCTAATGGAAGTCTCCAAGATTACCTTTTCCGGAAAGGCAACAGTTCCTCCTTATTATGGGATGCTCGACTTCGAATCATTGCTGAGATCGCGACTGCTCTTTGCTTCTTGCACTCTTCTAAACCTGAAAGGATTGTTCACGGTGATCTGAAACCTGAAAATGTCCTCCTTGATTCTGATCTTAGCTGCAAGATATGTGATTTTGGGATTTCTAGGCTTGTAGTGGAGGACACTCTTCGCTGCCCAAGTTTCCGCCGAATCACAGAGCCAAAGCGTGCTTTTCCTTATACAGATCCAGAGTTCTACAGGGACGGAAACTTGACGCCTAAATCTGATGTTTACTCTTTTGGTCTGATCATCCTACAATTACTCACTGGTGGACCACCTACTGGGTTAGTCCGTGAGGTGCATAAAGCAGTATCATCCAACAAATTGGAGTCGGTTTTGGATCATTCAGCTGGACAATGGCCGTCGTCTGTAGCAGAGCGATTAGTGGACCTGGGTCTTCAATGTTGTGATTCTAACGGTAGGAATCGACCCAAATTAACACCCGCGTTTGTGAGGGAATTGGAGCAGCTGCATACCCCTGAAGAGCGACCAGTGCCCCCATTTTACTTGTGCCCCATCCTTCAGGTGAGTTATACTTTTTGGCGAATTGCTGAATTTGCGTCCAGGTCTTGTCGGACCATCTCCTCCTAAGATTCTGTTCTGTTTCAAGAGATTTGGGTTAATTTTCCCATTTTAGGGGACGCATGTTTGGGCTTCAGGAATGGTGTAGTTTGAGCATATCTAGACATTGAGGTTCCGTTGTTTCCCCGAAAATATCACGAATCCGGAAAATGCTTTTCATGAAGTCATTTTAAAGGAAAATAACGATATTTTCTGGTATTTAGTTAAAATTTGAAAATGAAGTAGAAAATATTTTCTATCAACATTTGATATCTGATTTGATTTTCTAAAAAAAAAATTTACCAAAAAATCAATTTTTTAATTTTTTAATTGACCAAAAACATTTTAATTTTAAAATTTTAATTTTTAAAAAAATTGATCTTTAATTTTTTTATTTTAAAAAATCCATTTTTTTCTTTCTCTCTCTTTTCCCTTCTCGTTCTTCTTTCTTCCTCATTTGTCTGCCACTGTGTGCCTCGACAATGGCCGATTGCTCGGCTACTGGCCAAGAGGGTCAGCGAGCTCGAGCTCTCGAGCCTAGCTAGTATCTGGCGAAGCTCGAGCATCACCGACCTATGGCAAGGCTTAAGTTGCCTTGTGGCAAGGAAGAAGAAAAAGAAGAGGAAAAAATAATTAAAAATTTTATTTTTTAAAAAAAGAAAAAGAAAACATAAAAATAAAAGGACAATGTGTTTGGTGAAAGAAAGTGAGGCGAAAGAAGTTATGGAAAATTTTCCTCACTTTTGAAGGTGTTTTTTCCAATCGTGGAAAATATTTTCCTTGATTAGCTTATTTTACACGAACTAATGTTGGAAAGTTCGGAAAATGTTTTTCTAGAAATTATTTTTCGTGAAATGAATGGAGTCTAAGGGCTTGAACTTTGTAATGGTGTCACCATTTGCCTGAGCCTGATTTTTCTTGGCATTTTGTTCGAGTGTCTCAAATTGAGATGTTAACCTAGCATTTATTTTTGTTTAGCAGGGCTTCGTTGTTCCCCACTGAAAAGCGTGAGCTTGAGATGTGCTAGTTGATCACGATCCTTCGCATGTCTTTCAGTGTCATGTTGTGGCTTACCTGTTGAATATTTGCTCTCAGGAAATAATGCATGATCCTCAGATTGCGGCGGATGGTTTCACATATGAAGGGGAAGCTATGCGGGAATGGTTGGACAACGACCACGATACATCGCCAATGACCAACTTGAAGCTTAGTCATTTGCATCTCACTCCCAACCACGCGTTACGGTCGGCAATTCAAGAGTGGCTCTGCTATCCCTGAGATTTTTTTAGATTTTGCGTATGTTTGTTAGTATTCTGTAATTATACAGATAAATCTATGTAAGGAGCCGCAAAGGGGCTTTGCCTTGTATAATTTAAGTTGCAATTCATTATTCCATGCACTCTACATCAGAAGGGATGTGCAACAGGAACTGCCTGAACCAGGAACCGACTGGACCGGTTAGTTCTGGGTGGTTCTAGAGGGTCTCGGTCTGGTCTCAAGTTCCTAATTTTGAAATTGGTGACCGGTCGGTCCAGTTCTTGATTCTAGGATCGGAACTGGGGACCGACCATTTATATATATATATATATATTTTTTATTTTTTATTTTCTTTTTGTAGTTTCCGAACTAACCTATGATATCCATCAGTTTCCCTTTCTCAAATCCTGCAATCCAATTCTCACTTTCTATTTCCCTCTCGTAACCCTAACCCCTTCCCTCTTGCTCTCTTGACACCTTGCCTTGATGCCTCGCCTCATGCCTCGCTTGCTCTGATGCTCGGCTCTTTTCTTCCTCTGAGCGCCTTGTTGCGACGTCTTGCCTCACACCTCATTAGCTCTAACGCTCGGCGAGCGCCTTGCCTTGACACCTCACCTTATGCCTTGCTCACTTTGATGCTTGGCTTTGCTACGGTCTTATTGGAGTGTGCTTGGTTGTTTAGTCTCTAAATATGTTTGTTGATGGGTCGTGCGAGGCATGTAGCAATGAGTCACAGCCTCGTCTCACGCCTAGCTCTGATCTAGTTGCTTAAGCCTCAACGTCGATGCCTTCCCCTCTCACAGCCTTGCCTCCGGCCTTGCTTGATGCTCAAACGCCTTTCCGTCGTCAAAATCGGTACCTTTTCTCTTTCTCCACGAGTTGTGAAAATTTAATTGCCAATTGATTGATTGATTCCAATATCATCTTGCTTTCATTTTTTTTTTTCACATTTTCGAAGTAAACTTTTAATTTGATAAATAAGCTAACTAGCCACGGTATTTTTGTTGTTGCCCACGCATCTTTTAAGACATGCCCTTGCAGTTCTGACCAATCCTATAACGGTTAGGAATGGGCAAAAGAACGCTTCAAATGCCAAAAGTTGGTACAAATGGACATTTAAGTGCTAAAACTTACGAAAGTGACACTTAAGTGTCACTTTTTATGAAAAATGAGACACTCGAGTGCCACATCCGGCAAGCCTCGCCGGAAATCCTAAGTGGCATTTTTTAATTAATTTTCTCGCTTATGTGGCTTGCCAAAATGCCGAATTAGCAAAACACACAAAAAAAACAACGTTGTTTTGGCATAATTTAAATTTAAATATAATATAAAAATTAATTAAATTTTTTAAAAAATAATAATTTATATTTATATTTATTTAAGAAAAAAAAAAAGGAGGAGGAGGAGGAGGAGGAAGGCGGTTGGCGGTTGAGGGCTAAGCCCTCGCCACGCGCCTGCTTGTCGTCATGGAAGGTGGGGGAGGGTTGGTTGGCGGTCCTAGTTGACTAGCGGCGAGGGCTGCGTGCCCTCGTCGGATCCGGGCGAGGGCACGCGAGCCCTCGTCGTCGGTCGGTTGGGGCTGTTGGCCCGCCGACCCTCCCCAACCTTTTGGCGACGGCGGGGAGGAGGCGGCGGCAAGGGCTCGGCCCTCAACCGCCGGTTGCCTTCCTTCTCCTTCTCCTCCTCCTTTTTTTTTTTTTTTAATCTTAAATAAATATAAATTATTATTATTATTATTTTGTTTTAAATTTAATTTAATTAATTTTTATATTATATTAAAATTTAAATTATGCCCAAAACGACGTCGTTTTTGTGTGTGTTTTGCTTATTTGGCATTCCGGCGAGCCACGTAAGCGAGAAAATTAGTAAAAAAATGCCACGTAGGATTTCCAAAGCCAAGGCTCGTCGAGGCTCGGCGGGCACGGCCAACACTCCCCACCTCCCCGGCGACGGAGGGAGGCGGCGGTGGCGGCGGTAGTGATGAGGGCTAAACCCTTAGTCGTCGATCGCCTCCCTCCTCCTCCTCCTCCCCCGGTTTTTAAATAAATAAATAAATTTTAAATTTTAATTAAATTAATTATTATATTAAAATTTGAATTAGACCAAAATGACGTCGTTTTGTGCGCAGCTCGCCAAAAAATTGCCGCGTTAGCATTTCGGCTGGATTTTCTCGCCGGTGACACTTAAGTGATTCATTTTGCTCCGATTTTGACACTTAAGTGTCACTTTCGTAACTTTTGGCATTTAAGTGTCAATTTGTGCCAACTTTTGGCACTCCAGGGGTCCGGGTGTCGTCGGGAATGAGTTTGGTTCAGGGGCATTGAGGTTCACGTTGTCATGTTTGATCTCTCTAGTCTGTTGATGCGAATTGTGGATGGTATTTTGATTTGAGGATTTTGATCGGAATTGCTTGTATGCTTTGACTGGTTATGAATTGATGGAAGTCTTCAATTTTCCTTTTTCGAGTAAGTTTGTGTTGGAGGAGTTGTAGTTTTGGACTGTTCATTCAGCCCTTTTTCATTAGCATTCTCTATTTGATCAGTTTAAGCATATGAAATTTTGTTTTTGATCTATCTATGGTCCATTTCGGAGGAAAAAGTATCACTTTGGCTACTGGAAATTTGCCCTTGCTCGAGTTGCAACTTATTATCTATTTTGGTAGGTCTAATTCTATTGTAAATATGGACATGACAATAAGAAGTAAGGTTGCAATCATATCTTTGATATCCCTATTAATGTAAATGAATATGATGGTTTGATGGCTCATTACAATGTTTTGCTTGATTCAGATGATTTATTTATATTTCAATGGAAGTGGATTAATCGAATGATGATATAAATCCTATGATGGACTCACTAGAATATGAAGGTGAAGAAATTGAAAACCTCGAAGTGGCATCCAACACAAACAAGGTATCTAATACCTGTCTTCTTAGTTCTAGTAAACGAACATTAGCAGCTTGGCTTCATTTTTGTCAGGGCAAAACTGAGAATCTGAAAACTATGGTGATTTGCAATTATTGTAGGGCCAAATATACGTACTTTATTGATAATGGTGCTTCTGTTATGTTGAAGCACTTGAAAATGTGTAATAAGCATCCTCGTAACATAGATAAGAAACAAAAAATTTTCACCCCACGTAGAGCACGGGGGATAACAATGGGGTAATTAGTACTAATGGTAGTGCAAATGTCTTGTCGGCATGGAAATTCGATCAAAATCATTGTAGAAAAATGATTGTTCGAATGATCGTAATGGATGAAATACCTTTTTCAATGATTGAGCGTGTTGGATTTCGTAATTTTATTGATCAGTTACAACCTCTCTTTCATTACATCTCGCGATTTACAATAGCTAGAGATTGCATGAAGTTATATCTTTGTAAGAAAACAAGTTTTCTAGGATTGCACTCACAATTAATATATGGAGTTCCATTCATAATTTAAATTATTTATGTCTTACCGCACATTTTATTGATGACAACCGGAAATTGCATAAAAGAATAATCAATTTTGTGGTGATGCTTAGTCATAAGGGCAAGGATATCGGGAAAATAATTGAGAAATGCATCTACGAGTGGGGAATAGAGAAAAAAGTGTTCATAATCAATGGGATAATGCTAGTTGTAATGATGTTGCCATTGATTTTTTTAAAAAAAATTTATCAAGAGATAGGCTATTAATCTTAGAATGTGATGTTTTACACATGAGGTGCACAACTCATATTTTAAACTTGATTATGAGGGACGGATTGACCGAGGTACTTGATTCCATTACAAGTATTCGAAACGTGGTTAAGTATATAAGAAGTTCTCCCATGAGAGCTAAAACATTCTAAGGTTGCATCGAAAGTGAGAGGATCACTTATAAGTGCTCGGCTTGTCTTGATGTCACAATTAGGTGGAACTCCACTTATCTCATGTTGGACACTGCCTTAAAATTCAAAAAAGCTTTTAAAATGGTGGAAGAAGATGATCATTCTTTTTTAATTGAGCTTGACTACGACACTCCTAAATATGAAGATTGGGAATATGCTAGAATTCTTTCAGTATTTTTGAAGAAGTTTTATGATGTCACTAACAAGATATTCAGGACTCTGTGTATATCACTATGAATGATTATTATAATGAGATAACAACTTTATATAAAACTTTGAAACAAGCAGAGAAGGCTTCGGATCTTAGTTTGAAAGTTATAGGTGTAAAGATGAAGGAAAAGTTTGACAAATACTATGAGAGTTTTGAAAAAGTGAATATGATGATGTTGATTGCGGTAATATTAAATCCAAGAAGAAAGATGAGCTATGTGTGGTATTGTTATAGACTAATCTATAATGATAGTGCGAAAATTGATGAAATGTATGATAATATGATAATTGCCTTGGAAAGATTGTTTCATTTTTATGAAAAATCTTTTCTTAATTTTTGTGATAGAAATTTGGGTGGTCAATTTTCGATTAATATTGATAGTAGTTGGTATCTTGATAGCCATGAGGAGGATAAGAAAGATGCTTTTGATTTGGTTGAGAATTTCAATTCAGACAAAACATTTGATATCTTTTCTTCACGAGAAGAAAAAAGTGTCCGCAGGTAAGCTATCTGAGCTCAATAAGTATCTTAAAGCCGAACGTGAATAAAGTCGTGATCTTGACATATTAATGTGATGGAAAACTACTGGCTAAAAGTTTGAAATCATTTCTTTGACGACTCGAGATATTTTATCTATTCCGGTAACAACTGTTACTTCGGAGTCGACTTTTAATACATCCGGTTGTGTGCTTGATGGCTTTCGAAGTTTTTTAACTTCTACAGTAGTGGAAGCTTTGGTTTGCACTTAAGATTGGTTAAGAGAGGTTACCATGCCAATTAATGTTGAAGAGTGTATTGAGAATGCAGAAAGATTTGAATGGGGTAAGTCATTGATGTATCTTTTTATCTTGTAATTCTTTTGTATATGTAATAAGTGAATGCTCTATTTAATATTTGGGAAAAAGTCACGAAAAACCCCGAACTTTGCCCAAAGTGACACATTTACCCCAAACTTTTTTTTTGTGACGTGAAAAACTCTAAACTTTGCCAACCGTGACACATTTACCCCGAATTTTTTTTGTGATACAAAAAACCCTGAACTTTTGTTATGTGACACATTTACCCTTATATGGCATTTTGGTCATTTCATTTTTTAAAATTTTTTTTTTTTTTTTCTTCTCTCTTCCCTCCGCTGGTGTTCGGTGAGGGTTGCCCTCACTGGCGTTGGGCGAGGGCCGCCCTCGCTTGCGTCGAGCGAGGGGTGCCCTCGCCAAATCTGGCAAAAAGACGGTAGGGACACCCTCGCTCGACACGGGCGAGGGCGGCCCTTGCTTGCGTCGGGCGAGGGCTGTCCTCACCGGCGTTGGGCGAGGGTGTCCCTACCGTCCTCGCCCGTCGTTGGCGAGTGCTACCCTTGCTTGCGTCGGGCGAGGGTGTCCCTACCCTCGCCGGATCCGGCGAGGGCCGTCCTCGCCCGACGCCGGCAAGGGTGGCCCTCATCGGACGCCGGCTTCCCTCCGCCATGGCCGGCGGAGGGAAGAAGAAGAAAAAAAGAAAAAGGAAAAAACAGAATAAAAGACAAAAATGCCATTGATGAGGTAAATGTGTCACGATTTGAAAAGTTTGGGGTTTTTCACGTCACAAAAAAAGGCTTAGGGTAAATGTGTCACTTTGGGCAAAGTTTAGGATTTTTGGTAGCTTTTTTCTTTAATATTTTGTTTTTGTTAGATATGAATGATGTTCATTTGGAGTTTACTGGCAAATAGAGTTTGCAAGTTCTAGTGGAAAAAATATATGTGGTGAGATTTTTCATTAATTATTTGAGTTCAATTAAAAGTAATTTTAGTTTAAAACTAATGTTGAGTTATCATATATACTTATTGCAAAACTATTAGCAAGTTTAGCCGTGGCTTTGATCATATTTTGCTTGCTTGAACAAAGAATCTATTCCCCTCGGGCCATACAACATTGAGTAATTTGGCGAGATGTATAGAGTTTGGCAGTTTAATGTTGAATGTCTTTCTCTTGTGTTAATTTTGGAATTTGATTTTGTTTTTTATTCCATGGAAAGCTTGTTCTAGATTAGTTATGACCCCTAATGGATGGTATTGAACAATGGCCATGCTATGTGTTGAATTTTTGTTGACTTGGGATTTTGTTTTTTCTTTTTTCTTTTTGTGCCTCTCTAATAACATTTGTGTTCATGAGAATGAAGATGAGTGTGTAAAGTATGTTTGGAAAGAAAAACTTCTCTGATATTTCAAATTTGTGTGGATCTTTGGCTTGTTTTTTTGTTTCATAACAATGCAAGGACATAGGGTATGATGCAGGATTTTAATTTTTGTTTCCATAAAGTGGACGTGTATAATTTAACAGGATGTCACGTTGCTGGTCATAAAATGAATAAGGAAACTTCATTGGACAGAAGCTCGTGCGTCACTTTGCTGGTCATTACTATATAAATTTTTTTGTTAAATGAAATGAAAACAAGTAATGGTCCATTGGAATTAGACCGGGAATTGATCACCCCTATCATATAATGAAGCGTGACTTTTTTTCACATGAATCAACTTGTAGAATGAATATCCGATAAATATTGATGGGGATAAGAACACTAAGGATGCGTTTGACAACTTGCTAAATAGTGTTTGATTCTGTTATTTTGTTCCCAAGAATAAATTTGGAACATAAATTTGTTTGGTAAATTTTTTGTTTCTAGGAATAAATTTGTTCCCAAGAATATATTTGAAAGATAATCAATAAGTAAAAAAAGAGTTGTTTTTTTGTTATTGGAAATAATTTTAGAATCAAGCCAATACTTTTTTTTCTTTTTCTCTTCTTCTTGTTATTCTTCCTTCCCTCTTCTTCTTCCACCATCGCCATCATTGCCCATCGTCGCTAATTGCCAGTGATCAGTTGGTCAAGTTTCAGCAAGGTTGCCCGGCCAAGGGGAGGTCCAATGAGCTCGTCGAAGGCTAGGCGGGCCTCACCCAAACCTCTCTCGGTTATCAGCTAGCCTCACTTGGCCACTGGCTGAGCCTTAGCCTCGTCGGGCTACCATGAGGTTAGTGTCGCTTGGCCAAAGCGAGGCTGACCTCACGGTGGCCCAACGAAGTTGAGCCTTACCGGCGGCTAGGCTAGCTCAGCCTTGCTAGATCTAGGTGAGGCTCCTCGCTCAATCAAGGCTCGGCTGACAAGGTGCGGGCAATCGACCAAAGCTTGAAGAAGAAGAGAGAAAGGAAAAAAAAAAAAAGAGAGAAAAAAAGTAATAAAATTATTGAAAAATTAAAAGAAAATTGTTTTGATTGGAAATTTAAGAACGGTAATAAATGCAATTTTATTCCAGGAATAGAAATTTTAGACAGTTATCGAACGCCCTAAAATGTTTGCAAATTATTTCCGTGAACAAAATTAAAAAAAAAATCATTTCTGATCAGAAATTATTTCCGAGAACAGAATAGTTATCAAACGCACCATAATAATACCATAAGGGCTTACTCTTTATGCTTATATGAGTGGCACATTGGTGTGGATTGTTCAATTGAGCACTTATTTTGACAATTCATTTCCCGTGACATTTTAAATCATTTTTTTAAAGTCAATTTGGCTTTTTAGAAGAAATTAAAGTTTTACGTGGACAATTTTTCGTCTGATGTGACGAGCTAACAAAATGGCAGGCTTTCTTTTAAGAAGTCTCTCTCTTTATGAAAATCGTAGACTCTATGGGAAAAATTTTACTGAACTTCTTGTCTCCCTCTATCGCTCATTCTCACCTTGTTTTCACTTGCTTTGGGGGCAAAAGAACACCTTAAGTGTCAAAACTTGGCACAATGAGACACTTAAGTGCCAAAAGTTACAAAAATGACACTTAAATGCCACATTTTTTGAAAGTGGAACACTTGAATACCACCTCCGGCAAAATTGGCTGGAAATCCTACGTGGCAATTAAATATTAATATTGCTCGCCTACATGGCTCGTCGAAGAGCTGATTCAGCTCTGATTCACCCAAAACGACATCGTTTTTATAGTTGGCCAAAATAAAGCCATTAAATCAGCCAAAATGACGTCGTCTCCCCAATTGCCCTAAATCTAAAACCCTAAATCGGACAAAATCCCATTGAAGCGCTGGAGCCCTAATCCCAAACCCTAATTCGATTTGCTCTAAATTCTACAGTCGAATATTGGAAATTGAGAGCAGGTTTTAATAGCGGCTCAAATTCCTTTCGCCGAAGCGAAGGAGAAGACGAGCGTTTTTGTTTTTGTGGGTTACCAAGTCCAAGAAGAACATTGTGGACTCGAATAAATCCCAGGAGAAGATTCTATGGATGTGCTTGATATAGAGACGAGTCGAAGTGCAAATATTTCAAATGGGTCGAGGCGAAATTCTCTCATCGAGCCATAGAGGTGATATTAGACCTACTTGATGGACGACATCAACCTCCATCTATGCTTGTTGACGACTTGGACGATGTTGACTCAATGCAAGCTCAAGCATCTTCTGCTAACCATTTGAAAAATGAAGTTTCAAGGATGAAAATTGAACGGAAGTATTACCAAGCATTTATTGTATTGCTGTTTTTTTGTCTATCCTACTTTATGATGAAATGTAAAGTACTGGAATATGAGAAGAAGTTTTTCCGACTGCCATAGTTGTAAATGAGTAGACAAATGTACATGTTTTAAATGAAATGTGACTTATTTTTTTGGAAGATGAGAAGAAGTTTTGTGTTGTCATATGTATTATGTGTTACTTCTTGTGCTTGTAAGGAGGTCAAGGAAAGGAAATGAATGAATAAGTGAGATACTGTTTGTAATATATTTTTACTTATTCTTGAATATAAACCGGCAATGATGGAATGTATATTTGGTCAATGTGTTGTGGTGATTTCTTTACTTGAACTGAATATAAACCAGCAGCAAACATTGAATTGAATAGAGTTGCCATAAGTTGAACCGAATATATAAACCAGTAGCTTCTTTGGTTTGCTGCAAACTAGCATATACATAGGACAGACACAAGTGATTACTCGAGTGTTATAAGTTGTATTTAGTGACCACTTAAGCGCCGATTGTGATAACAAAAGAATCATTTAAGTGACAAGTTATTATTAAAAGTAATCACTTATGTGTTACTTGTGGTTAAAAGTGAACACTTAAGTGCTAAGTTTTTTAGAATGTGATTAGTTAAGTGTCAATTTTTTTTTTCGTATGTTTCCTCTACAAATTGCACCAGCCACCATTGCCGTACACCACTGGCCACCATCAGCCTCTAGCTATCACCATTAGCCACACCAGGCATCCTAGGCACTCACTTGAGTCACCACCAACCACCACTGTGCTAGTGGTGTGCTGTTGCAGAAGTTGCTGGTGTAAGATGTGCATATTGCACACTTGCATCTTGCATCGGGTGCAGCACAAGCCCCTAACCCAACCCCTATAATAAACCCATCATTACTAGGCATCAGCAATCACCACTAGCAACACCAGCATCCCAGCTACCACACCAGCACACAGCCACCACCATAGACCCATCATTAGCAGTCACTGTTGGTGGTGGGTCTGTTGCAAAAGGGGCTTGTGCAAGCTATGCACATTGAAGTGAATCGTTGCGGAAAGATCGTTCTACGAAGGGCCAGATGATGCGAATTGCGAACCTCGACCTCCAATTAAACCTGTAATTGGCAACCTTGGTATGAACGTGACCCGTTGACGAATGCGTGTCAACCAACCAAAGTTATAAACGCCACGAGCGAAAGAATTCGCTATCTCACTTGATAAATCGAATCAACCGTCACAAGGGAACCTTGATTAGGTCAAGTTCTCAAAAGAATAATAGAAGAGAATTTCTCAATTTTTTCTCAAAGTAAAAATATATCTGTCCCCAAAGAAATTTAGTTAGTCTTATATATAGGCCTTCTAGCCACCACACAAACCCTAAAAATATAATGCGTCATATTCTAGAATATTCCTAAACAAGAAGATATATATATATATATATATATTTGACTTGGTCAAATATTTGGTGTCCATATAATCAAATTGCGCCAAGATTTTCAAGATTCTTCAAGATTTGATCTAAGATCATCTCCACCCCCAAGATCACAAACCATGATGCCAACAGCTTGCCTGAATTGCTTGGCTTGTGCTCGAGTAATCGAATCAGCAGGAATAGACAATGGGTCTCTAGCACCTCTTCCTCGATATGGCTCAATGTCCACATCACACATTGTACATTTGCACCAGTACTAGGTGCAACAAGAAAAAGGCATCACCACAGATCCACCACCAGAAGAAGTAAGTAAAAGCAAAATCAAAAAAATGAAAAAGGCAAAAATGACAAGTAACAAGATCATTCTATTGATATTGAAATTAAATCTTACAAACTCAATGAGAAACTAAAAAAAAAAAACAAAAACAAACATCCACAGCAAATTATAAATAAAACAACTGACTCATTAGTCCCACAAACCATATCTCATCCAATTTCATCAATCAATATGCATAATGCCTCCTATTTGTGCTTTTTTTGATGGATCTTTCACTTAATTCATAATCCTTACACTTTTTTTTAATTAGACGTGCGACTTATTCAATTGTCTCAGGATGCATTGATTCTGATGGAGTTGCAATTGTCCTAAGCTGAATTGATTCAGAAAGAGTTGCAACTGTTGTAGGCTGAACTAATTCAAATGGACCTACAATTGGGTTCTTCTTACTCTTATTTCTTGTTGGCGCAGCTGATGTCTTTTTTTTTGTTGGCGCAGCCGTTGATTCTTGAGTTAAGCCTTGAGAGATAAGAACCTCTGAACTTCTCCCAAACTACAAAAAGAAAACTCAATTATCAATAAAAGTTTACACCATAAATTAAATTAAATGCAGCATATAAAACTTATATTAAGAATGACTGTTCCAGTACGCTCATCTGTATAAAGGCCATAACCATATTGTTTTAGCCTATTCCCAAGAGCCTCTCTTGTTCGAATGAGAGTGTCACTTTTAGGTACTTGTAATTGGTTGGCCATTTTTCTTGCATGTGATTTCTTGGGCTCTTGTTTTAGCTATTCAGCTACAGTAGAGGCTTCTTCGGCCAACTCTTTAGTTAGGTGTCTTCTAGATGACCTTCTTGTAACTGGCCCTTGATTTGGCTTTCTTTTGGTTGTTCTTCTATTTAGCCCTTCAACTTCAGTGACATCTTCTATTGGCTTTTGTGGTGGCCCTTGTGATGACCCTTCTAGTGGCCTTTGTGATGGATCTTATGGTGGCCCTTCAGTTGGGCCCTTTATTGGCAGCTGAGCTCTAGCTTGTCTTCTTTGAATTTGAGAAAGACGCAAATGACATCATAAATATAATATCAGACCATATAACAATGTAAAGGAAAACTAAACATAAATTATTGAACTTATTAGGTATTTTTTTCTCTGTTGCTGAAGAACAGTCAACTTAATTAGCCCTTTAGTTGCTTCGACTAATCCTTTAGCTGGCTGTCTTCTATCTTGCCTTCTTTGAATAGGCCCTTTAGTTTCAGGTACAGCAGGGGCTTCGACCAATCTTTCACGTGTTATTCTTGTGACCTGACAAAGACAAAAACATTACATACATGTCAATTGTATCTATGTATATATTTGTAATAAATTAAAAAGCAACATAAACACAAATGTCATGACTTAGTAGGTTTCTTGTCGTCGACTGAAGAATAGTCGACGTATTTCGCTTTTCTGTTTGTACTTCTCCAATTGTCCCTTTACTAAGCCCTTCGGCTCGCCTCAACTGTCTTGTTACTTCATTAATTGACAACCTTTAGTATTGTGCCATGTTATGTGGCAATACGAGCACGTTATCTTTACACTTGTCCTACTCATCTTACGCTGACTTGAGACATCTCCCTCCGTCATGCTTCGTTTTTCACTTTGGCCTTCCCATTTTCTTCTTTAGTGGCAAAGGTTGAGGTGCTTCGCGATCTGTTAGCTCCCAAAACTTGCTACTTCTGATTGGTTGCATCATGAATTGGTACAAAGTAATATATTTCGGTTTCTTGTACTAATCATCAATGTAGTCCTCTGTGTTGTGGCCATTCAATTGGATGGCACATATGATATGTGTACAATGAATTCTATTTAGTTGTCATGCTCTACATGAATGCTTCCTCATACCTAAATGGATAACATACTTATCAGAACCCTTCATTATCTCATATCCTTTATCCCCATTCCAAATGGGATGACAATACCTATTTGTAGCTAAGTTCTTATCTAATTTCTTAGCAATCGTAGGACCACATTGCCTAGTCTACTTTGCAGCCTTGTCTCTTTATTTGTGCAGCCGAATCATGACTATAACCTGTATGTCTTCAAGCATCGAGATGATTGGTTTGCTTCTGGCATCTATTATCCTCTCATTGAATGCTTCGTAGATGTTGTTATCAATGTTATCGCACTTGAATTCCTCGTTGAAGAATGCCCTACACCAATACTACGGTTCTATTTGGAATAATGCATCATAACCTTCCTTTGTCAATTGAAGCGGCTCTTCTTTGGACATCCTAAAGTCAGCCATATTCGTGCTATTTGCTGGTTGCTAAAATTGCGACTACAGCTTGTCCCTTTTATAGGTCTTTGCCCAATTTGCGTATATGTGCCACGCACACATTCAATGTTTGGCATAAGGCAACAACTCAGCTACTGCCAGAACCAGTCCTTACAATAATTCAAAATAAGAAATGTAAGCCAATGACATGTTGATATAAAAAAAACAAACAATTGACCAAATTTTTCAAAAAGCAAACATTACCTTTTGTTGGTCGCTCATGAACGTCCACCCTTCCCCATTTGTTATCTCCAAATTAGTCATTAGATTTTTTAGGAACCATCACCAATTGTCCTTGTTCTCTACCCTCACAATAGCCCAAGCCATGACGGCAACCAATGACCACCTCTAGGCGTGAACGGCGACAGAGAGAAGGGCCTCAGATCTAGTGTGAACGAGAGTGAACAAGGAGGAATAGTGATGGCCAGGTTTGCTTAAGCAAAAATAACCTAAACGACGTCGTTTAGCACCAAGGAAAAACAACGTCGTTTAGGTCGGCTAAGCCAACATGGATGGATGACGTTGTTTTTGTCGTCAAAGTGTGCTTTTTTTTTTTTTTAATGTTTGCCACCTCAGTAAAAGATGTCGTCGGAAAATGCCACTTATGCAATTTGGCCGGATTTTCTCGCCGATGACATTTAAGTGATCAATTTTGCTTCGATTTTGGTACTTAAGTGTCACTTTCGTAACTTTTGACACTTAAGTGCCTCTTAAATGTCACTTTCGTAACTTTTGACACTTAAGTGTCTCTTTGTGTCAAGTTTTGGCACTCCAGGTGTCCTGGTGTCCTTGCTTTGGCTTGGACGCGTAGTCTCGGGACTTCGATGCCACCCCTCACCCGTTGTCCATTGTCTCTCTCTCTTCTCTATCCTTGCGCTTCCTCTTAGAGCCCAAAATCTGTTGGTAAATGAAATAAAGAAATGGTGATGGTGACTCCTAAAGAGAGAATGTGTAAGATAATCTCTTTTCAAGGTAGGGTTCTTCACACGAACAAATTACCCCCTCCCTCTCCCTCACTTGCTCTCAGAACCCCAATTTTGGGTTGGAAGTAGCGAGATTTCTTCACCTACTTTGTTGATTTGGTTTGAATTGAATTTGGGTTATTAATATTCTTTAAATAATTTGATATTTGCTCTATTTTCATTTTCTATTAAAAAAATTCATTTAAAATCAATGTCGAACGCTGTTATATAGTAAATTAATGTCATGGGCACTCAAGTGAACGATTTTTATATAGTAAAATTAAAATTACTGTATAATAGTTATGTCGCTTATAACGTTCATATTCCAATATGCATCAGCTATTGCAGTCTTCATTGGTAATTGGGTCAAGTTGATGTTAGATATATCTCCGGACGAGCAGCGACACAACCCAGAAAGAGATTCACGAGCTATGGAAGAAATTTCATCAGAGATGCTGTTGAAGTCATAGCAGCTGGTTCTTTTACATTATCAAAAGCAGAACAAGCTTACACTAGCGGTGACATCGAGCCAAGATGACAAGAAATGCACGACCTTCACCCACTTCATTTAGTTGACATTGCAGGCACGAAACTACGGTGCCTATTACCTCAAAATCTCAGTAGCTTTCCCTGCCCAATTCAGTTTCCCACAGGAATAAGGGAGTCTGAGCACTCATGCTCGGCGTGATTGAAAGGGTGATCACCACCCTCTGCATCAACCGCATTGTAGAAATAATCACCTTTACCATCCAGAAGTGGTCTGGACTCCTTAATGCAGCTCCATTTGTGTTTATGCACCGCATTCTCTTCCTTGCTCGGCTCCATGTTCTCTTTGAAACTCGTCCTGGATATATCGAGCAAAGCATCATCGCCACTCGAATTCTCCATTGCTTTGGCAGAACGAGGAAATACTCTCCCATTGTCAGTGTTTTGCTCTGAAGCTCCAGCATTCTTTGTCAGCTCTCCCTCTGGGGCCGCGTTTTCCTGGTTTTCAGGCTGAGAATTGCATCTTCCATAGGGTTTAAATGAAAAATCTTCTAGGGTGCTCTGAGTCGAACAAGTCCGCTGGCAGAAACTTCCGAATCCTTGGATCCCCCGGGTCAGTTTCCGAGCTCGCTCCCTCTCCTCTTTGAGAAGAGGCCCTTTCTCTAGGAACTCGAGTACTCTCTCTGATTTCTTTCGGACAGCTAGACCCCAGTTGAATCTACACATTCATGGAAACAGCTTATGGCGCATGCCATCAAAAGAAGAAAAAAAGCACATCTTGGAATAAACAATAGAAAAAACCAAATTTAACTCAATCTGCATCTCAGATAATGAAAACCCCATAAAAAAAAAAAAAAAAAAAAAAAAAAAAAAAAAAAAAAAGAGAGAAGCCTAATTCGCATCTTTATCATGCCTTAGAGTTAGCTTCCTGTGTATTTTCTAGTTCTTAATTGCATCTCCTGAGCCTGCCGAAAGGTCATTTTTCCTTTCGGTTCACAACGGAGAGGCAAAAGTAGATGCACCATTATGGAAAACCCACCCCTTTTCATCAATGTATTGCAAGCTCCCGGCCTGCGCGATGACGTCTTTATCGCTCTGAAATTCCTCTGCCACGCTCTCTGGTCCATGGGTCAATAAGTGCTCGAGCACAATCAGAGAGTTGTAGGAGATCCTCCAGTTCTTCTTGTCAAATCTGGACAACCTGATTCATAACCCAAGTTTACACGAGCGAAATTTCAATTCGTCATTCTCGTTAATGAGGACGATCTAGGATCTTTCGTATGGGTAAAAGAACATGGAAAGATGGAAAAAAAGAAAGGCAAACCTGTCGTGCAATATATCCACAATCCTCCAGTAATCATCGACTTCAAAAGCTGCCTTCGAGATCCTACCTAGCGTCCTTGTGTCCGGTGAACTCCATGAATTTCCATTGATAGCGTCCTCGGTCAACCTTCAGAATTCAAAATCCGACGATACAAGAACCAAACGGGAGATCAAGCTCCGAAACATTCCGACAAAACATAAGCAGATTGATCACCAAAAAGTGGGGGAAGGAGAAGGAAAGAAACTCACAGCTGTGCCGGCGTGACATCCGTGAGGACTAATCTGGCGGTCTTGATCTTCTCCTTCAGAAAGAAGGAAGCTTGCTTCTTGAATTCGTGGAACAATGGGTTGCCCATGTTGGGATCACTTCTGCTCAAGATCGACATGCTCACTTCGGATCGAAGACGACGAGGGAAATGAGATCTTCAGATCAGATTGTCGGGAGATGGAGTTAGTGCCTACCGCAAGTGAAAAGCACAACTAATCCACCAGTGACATCAGATGCGGAAATTGTCAACGATGAAGGACAACGAAGACACAAAGTGGCAATTTTTCTTTGGAAGAAGGGTGTCCTTGGATGACGAATTCAAAGAAGGAATCGCTATTGAGAAAAGTGGGGCGTGCGTAGATCTCGCCACATGTAAGCTGCTGAAGGTGACGAGGTCAACATCGTGATCTATACGGAAGTGTTTATATAGTCCTTAGGCTTCTGTTCGGTTTGAAATTGAATTTGAAGTTTGGACAATGTGGCATTGCTGTCTCCCCCAACTCCGGTCGCTAGTGGAAACCGAGTCGAAAACGAGCGAACTCGCTACTCCATGGTGGGTTTCCAATGGTAACGTTAGTGAGTCTTCGCCCCAAAAGAAAAGCTTCGATTTTCTAAGTTTGATTATTGGTCGCAAGGTTCCTAAGATAAAAGTCGAGTCATGAGAAAGTAATTCGTCACCGGATCTTTCGATTAATATGAGGATTTTATTTTTATTTTATTTTTAACGAGAAGAGATGGACGTAGTGGTTTGATGCATAAAAGCCGATCTACGATCCCCTCTAGTGCAAAATTCAGAGTTGGAGAGCCAAAATATCTGGTCAACCTTCCGGATGAATTGGTTACACTTCGCATCCACTCGTGTTTGGGAAGACAAAGGAGAAATGAAATTGAGAAAGGACCATCGTTGGGTCTCGCCTAGGCAAGGGTGAGCCTCATTGGGACTTGCCTCGCTTGGCCACACCTCTCCTATGGTAGGCCACCTAGGCGAGGCCAATCGGCCCAACCATAGTCAAAAGGAGAAGAAAGAAAAAAGAGAAAAAATCATAAAGAAATTCAAAAAATAGTAAAATATTATTAAAAATTATTTCCATCGACACTCGCCA
Organism: Eucalyptus cloeziana; assembly: GCA_014182715.1. Taxonomy (NCBI): domain Eukaryota; kingdom Viridiplantae; phylum Streptophyta; class Magnoliopsida; order Myrtales; family Myrtaceae; genus Eucalyptus; species Eucalyptus cloeziana. Next base: position 33,186,891 of record CM024635.1, on the reverse strand, counting down.
TCTTACATGACACTATTGACGTCAACTCTAGCAATTTTCAATTAAAATTGACTAGATGAACTCAATTGACAAAATATGAAAATGTTGAGAACTTAATTGGTAATGTTTGAGATTGAATTGATAAAAATACAGTAGATTTAGAACTTTTTAGACAATTTTCGCAATTTTCGGCAAAAGGTTGCATTGACTATATTAAAATATTATGTAAAAGTTTATGATTAAATTGACATCTGTAAATTAATTAAACAATTTTCCCAAGGACATTACTTAATGTTAAAATGCACAACATCTTTGTCCATCCTCTGATGGTTTAAATTTTGAGGACAAACGTCTACGTACTCAAACTTGAGATGGCATTAGAGCCAAATGCTTTTGGGTTGGCAAGCATATGCATTATTAATATATCTCATTTCACTTAATTATAGAATTTATATGCTATTCATCTATATCCGGCCCCTCTTACCCATTGGCTTGAAGCTTTTGGATTGGGACTTTCTAACACGCATCATGTTTAGTCCATCAACCTCGATGCAAGGATGCTTCTAAAATGTGAAACATAATTCTTGCCATTCTCCAATGATTTGGAACAAATAGTTTTGGGGGAAAGTATTAAAAAATGTTCACAATTTCATTTGTAATTATATCAATTTAGTCTTAAACCTTTTATATATGTACTAATTGAGTCCATCTTACCAATTTTGATCAAAAATCACTACTATGGACGCTAGCTTTCCTATGTAGATAAAAAAACAAAATTGGCGAGATGGACTTAATTTGTACAATGTTTAAATATTATAAAATTTATCCACGTTAATGCTAGCTGTATCAAGTAAGTCAGTTGGTATCTATGTTAGCGATTTCTAGTCAATATTGGCCAAATGGATTCAATTGGTAACTATGTAAAAATGTTTGAGATTAAATTGGTTTAATTGAAAGGTTTGGACTGAATTAATATCAATGGAATAAGTTTAGTCCTTTTTTATACTGTCCCCAATAAATCCGGAACGCTTCTGCAACAATTGGAGCAAAGGAGCACCAAAAGATGTGTTAAATGCAAGCCTGCACAATTAATAAAGGGATCAGCCCGCTCGAAGCCGAGGGCTTTTTCTGGGTTTTGGTCCCTGTAAATTAGGCCCAAGGTTATGCGCAAACCTAAAACAAGATATTGGACCGACGAGAATGTGGAATGCTTATCACGTTTGTCTTCCTTCGACGAAGAAACATCGCATCCGATTACAAATTCGGATTATCTAAAGGAATTGATTTAACTTGATTAAGAAAGTGGGAGATTTAACTCGAGTTTAGATATTTATCTTATTTAAACTTACGTGATAAATATTTTTATGACCCTGTAAAATGTACCATAGAATTTCCAAGAAGGATAAACTTCTTTTTCGATCTTCTCCTAAAAGTTCTTAGTAAATTCCCGGAACCACATGAAAGTCTTCGCTGACTCCTAGGTTGACCTGGGTTGCGCAGCATTCTTGCGAAGTACGAAAGTGCTTAGAAAGAAGATCGAAGATTAATCGAAAGCACAGAAGAAAAGGGCAAAACCATGCCGAGTAGATGCGGAGTTGGGTCGACGGGAGCTCCGACTCAAGGGCTAAAACCATGTCGAGTGGATAGTGATTGTACACATATATTATGTCGTTCGTGGTCTATATTCAAGCGATCTGACATATATTTCAAGATGGATATATACATATACACATATATATGACTTTCATTATTAAGTGACGTCCATCGTCTTCGAAGAAAAGAAAAGAAAAGCATGGAATAGTGATCCCAATTGCTCATTTAATTCCTAGGTGTTGGCAGAACGCACACCAACGTGGGAACAGACACTTCCACATGCTCGCACGACATAGACATTCGGGGAATCTTTTTCGCAAAAGTCCATGCCTGCGAATGTCGGCACCAAGCATATGTATTCTTGCTAGTTGTTTTGTCCTCGGATGATACCTCCATAAAATGACTGGCCGGCCCCTATAATGAAAAGGAAATTTCTTTTAGCGTTAGTGATATGCACATCATCGACTACGGCGTCACGTAATTACTTGATCATGCATGCTCTCTTTCTGTTCTTTTTTACATGATTTATCATAGCATTCCTTCACCATATCAGCTAATCACAGGCAATAATCCATTAAAAGATTCTAACTCGTTGAGTATTCTTCCGATCCGTTCTCTTAATTTCATATGACTAAAACTTCATTTCAGCAGCTACACATGCCTCTGTTAGCCAACTCTTGCTCTTACTTTGTACCCACAAAATATAAGGATGAGAAAATGCTCTCATGGAAGAGACACAGTAACCGGAGGAGGAGATTAATGGATGTAGAGCAGAAAGAAGAGGAATCATCACTATCTCCTGGCGCCATTCTGGGGTTAACTGCGGATAAATTGCTTAGAAAATTAGAAATGGAGGAGACCTAATATACCTGGCGGCAGATAATTGGCATTGCCCTGAGCGCATTAAGAAAAGTCGGTGGAATGGGATTCATAAGTGTTCCGTACACTATCTATATGCACTCGACTAGACACCAATCTTTTTCGAAATGGAGGATAACGTAATGGTTACTGTGTTTTACAGAAACTTTTGTCTGTCAAGTTTTTGGTTGGCAATGTAAAGCGTGGAGAAACCATGTCATCTTAGCTGAGCTAGGAGCAAACGTGAGAAGCGTTTTGACTAGCCAAATCAATGCAAATCGCTTCTGAAATGGAGTTAGGCGATCGGGTTTGAATCTCAGGCGAGGTCCTGTTACCCTTAGCACTGGTATTGGAGCTACGATAGATCACAATGGATGAAACACGTGAATATTTCACAATTGGAGGAGCCACACCCGAACCACGAAATGCTTAGGACTAGCCGCGATTGTCTGGTTCCAGACACTTCTGGCCCAATATAAGCAGGACCACTAAAGATGCATTCAACCTGAACTTGGAAAAATATCATTCGAGGTTCTTTCACTCTGTGTACCGTGAAATTTAGCGTTAGCCATGATGTTGATGGACTTCAACGGAAAATGGCTAGGTTCGGTCACTGCAAGTTGTACAAAACAGTTTTTAGTTTAATGTCCCTCCGTGTGAGCAAAGGAACTGACATGACTGGCTGAGAGTTGCAAGAAATTGACTGGTTTTCTTGGCCTGAGATTTTAATAACGAAAGGCCAGGCCTTTATTACCTGATGACTCTCATATCTGCCTCTACTCAACTGCAATTTGCATTTACTATATCAATTCCAAAGTGGTTAGCAGTCAGGAGAAATTATTACCAGACCAACCAGGAGGGCCCCGAGTATCTTGCCTTCATCACAAGGTTTGGCCTTTCGCTATGTAGCAGGCTCTGAGGACTCATATGGCGGTCAGGTGGTCTTTTTCAAAATATGAACTTTTCGATATTTCGGTGAATTTGCATTTTGCACTATCTGGTAAGCAAGATTTTGATCAGCATAAGCCATCAGGCAAAACCCACGCGTGCACACGGTAATTGGACCTCTCAGCAGGAAAGGAGGTGGCAAAGAACACTAAAAGAGAGCAAAATGTGTTTATTTTCTTGACTTAGTATTGAGAAGAGAGAAGAATACACAAATAATTCATTTAGATCAGGCATATCTGAATTGGTTTTACAGATGTGACCTGGGAAAAGGAACAGCAAAAAGGAGATGCCTCAGGTTCTTTTAGTAGATCTTGTCTCTCTATCTTCCTATATGCAGCTCTGTTTTATACACTAGATCTCCAAATCCTTCCCTCTAACGAGATAATTATGATGGAAACGTCGTCATGATACCGCCGCCTTGGATCTCCATGTGGTATTTCAAGCAAATCATGAAACTCGATGCCTGCAACAAAGCAAAAGCCAAATTTTGATTATCATTCTGTCATCCTGGATGAAAGTAAATGATTTCCTACCAAATTTGTTTTGGCTATGTCAACACGTACCGGCTTTCTTTGCTGCACGAAATAGCACTTCCTCAATGAGGTGTTGGGCAGGGTCTCCTTCAGGTTGCAAGTCAATGAAAAGCTCAACCTCAGAAACTGCTTCTTCATTCGTAAAGTATTGATAGAGTCCATCAGAAGACAATATCAGAAACCTGTCTTTGGGACCTAACTTGTGGTGGTAGAGAGATGGTGAGCAAGTGATGTATGGGGAGCTTCCTACATAATCGATTCTGAACCTCTTCAGAAGTGCATCATTCCACTTAGGCTGCAAGCCATGAAAAAAAATCTCACGTAAGAAACCAAAAAAATTGGTGCTTTTATATGAACTGAAAATGGCCTAAGAATTTTCACAACAACTGGATGAGCATAATAGGCAAATAGATCTCATCTGAGATCTCCTGGCCCTAAAATACTTTGAATCTGATAAAAACAATGTACTTATAAAAATGGTAAGTTCCTGATAAGAATGTGTCTTGCTAGCAAGAATCATTTAGGGTTCATTATAGCTACATTAAGTTCTCACCATCATGTATTGCTTCGACGCACCGGGGATCATATTATCTATATCAGGACTCACGTTACCACCACAAGGAGATCCTTTGAGGACATCTGACAAACAAGTTCTGCCCTAAACAAGAAAAAATATCGTTTGTTCTAGTTGTTACTATTTCTAGAAAGAGTCATTTCTCTCCCAGTCCAACTACTGCGACATCTTGCTTCTTCTTTCCCCATTTCCATGATCTTGATCCTAACAAGTCCCAGCATCTATTCTTCTTACCCATCAAATGGGTAGGCAATACACGGAACCCTTTCATAGGAGATTAAAAAAGTGAATCCACAACCTAGATGCTCAATGGAAAGATGAAAATAGTGGCAAAAGAGGCCAAATAATGTCATGAATCCAAGAATGTCCATCCTCACCTGTTTGAGATAGCCAGCACCAAAAGCGCGAGTGACTGTCAAGGAGCCCTTAACTCGATCGTTCACCAATGCAGAAGCATCGTCAGGGTGCTCCTTTTTTATTCTCTGAACTTCCTGCAATGTAAAACATGTCAAAATGAGCAAATAGACAGTATACATTGTAATTCCCCAACAATTAATCAGCCGATCTGTCGTCCATGAAGCCAATCGATGGTTAAGAAAACTGACCTCTTCCACACTCGTGCTGTGATCCACACTAAGCTGAAATGCATTCAAACTGAACACTCCACTAGGTTGGTCCCAATCGGAAGCTTCGATGTCATACAAAGTTTCTTCCTTAATCTTTTCAAGGTCTTGCTGGACCTTGCCGATCCTATAGTCCGGCCCCGCCTTTTGAGCCAACACTGCTCGGCTATCGCCCACATTCATCACATAAACATCTTCCCCTTTCATCAACATCACAAGTACACAAGAGCCCATTAATGCCAATTCAGGATTTTCCACAGCCATCTTATCTGCAATATCAAAAAAAGCCTCCTCTGTCTTGTTGAGAGCTTGAGAGAGCGCTTTCAACACGTCGCAGTGATTGATCGATCTGCCATCATGCGATCCCGATCGACTCAACTGTTCCTTTAGCCTCCGATCGAGCTCTAACCGCTCCCGGTCCCACTCACACTTCCACTTCCTCTGGTTCTCCTCCCACTTCTTTCCTGGTCCTCTGTGCTTGCTCCGTGAATTCGAGTTCTTCTTCCTCTTTGACGACCAATCAGAACTCACATCTACGTTTGTGCAAGGGTAGTTCTCCTGCTCAAAGCACGAAGAACACGCGTCTCCATCCCGATTCCTCGGTAGATCATACTCATCCCGAGAAAGCGACTCCTTCATGTCAGGTCTAGAATCTTCAGAAGCCAGAACAGGGTTGAGATCATACTTATCATCATCCCACAACAATCCCCTGAGCTCCTTGTGGATGGCACGGTACAGATTGGACAACAGATAATCGGGAGCATCGGGGCCACTGAACCCGTCATAGATCCCGACGAAGATCCACCCATGTTCCTCCGACACGACGACGTGGACCCGATCCTCCCCTGCTTTCCCTTGCGCCCACTGAACGCTCTGCTGCCCCTCCAACGTATCATAATCCTCCAAGCTCCCTTCGCTGCTCAAGTAAAGACTACTGATCGTGGAGTTCTCATTGCGAAGCTGGTTATGCTGCTTCTCTGCAGCCGACATCCAATAGGGATCCTTCGCGGCCTTAATCGGAGCGACGAGCGAGTTCTGCCCGCGAGAAATCCTCTTCGAGATCGCCTTCCTGATCCCGCGAATCAGCCACCCTTTTCTTGATTTGTGCCTGAACGCAGAATCCGCATGCGAGAAGCTCCTCTTGAACTGATCGGAGCCTCCGTTCTCCAGAGGACCCGAGAAGATGCCCCGATCCAACGGCCCGGACAAGAACCCCCTCTCAATCGGGCCCGACAGGAACCCCCTCTCCAGGGGACCCGACCCGGGGACCCGATCGAAGTTGCCCGACAGCGGGCCCGAACCGATGGAGCACCGAGGAATCGGCTGGAGTGGGATCGAAGAGAAAGACGTGGAGCTCTCGAAAGTCGAGGACTTGTCGATGCATCCGTAGGCGTAGAAATCGAGAATCGAAGTCGACAGCGGCGTCGACGCGTTGGCGCTCACGGAGGCCCCGGAAATCGCGCGGAAGGTGGTGGTCTCCTCCTCCGAATGGACCTTGGAGCAGGATATCCGGGTCGGGTCGGGTCGGACGTAGCAGAAGGAGTGGCCCAGCCCCTCGTCGAGAGGCTCCGCCACGAGCATCGATATGTCGTGCCGCCGGCGGGAGTCCTCGTGGCCGGTGAAGCAGACGCTGAGCTTGCCGACCCCGTTACCCATATCGAAGGGCCAAAAGAAGAAAAGAATAAAAATCGAAGGAATCAAATAACCAACAAATTCAGAAGCCCGGCGACATAAAGAGGAACCGGACGGAGAAGAAGAAGGACGAGGACGAGGACGAGATTCGATGGTTTGCTTCACGCTTCTCTCAGCTCAAGCGGTGGATGACAAGGGATAAACCATTCATTCATGCTCGACCGGAAATTCGCCGATGGAGAAAGGAAGCTGATGAAGAAGAAGAAGAAGAAGAAGAAGAAGAAGAGGCGAAGTAGAGAAGAGGGGAGAAAGAGAGAGGCGTTGACTTTCAGGATAGGGGGTTTGTTTTTGAAATTGGGGGATACCCGAAAGAAAAGTGATTTCGATTTCGATTTCGACTTATTCTTCTTTTTAATTTTATGTCTTTCGGGTTTAGGTGGTCGTGGTTTTTTGGAACGAAAGAAATGTGTTCTGGGTGGGGCGTTGACTAAGGTTACGGGTTTAAGTAAACTCGCGGGTGGAGGGATTAAAGAACTTCAGCGCGCAGACTGAAAAGAGGGAACTGAAACGGCCGACCTCGCGCGTGCGCGTGCTCCTCACGCGCGTGGACTAGAACAGGATGTCGGGAAGGCCCCGGGGGGTGGGCCAGGCACGCGCCGAGGGTGGGCGCGTGGCCGGCGGATGAGGACGGGTCGGGGAGGGTGGGGAGAAGTCAATAAATTCTGGGTAAAACCTCGAAAAGTCAAATATCAAAGCTCCCAACCATTAATGCGCCCTCGGGAAAGCGTGCCACAATCACCGTTGGATCTTGCGGAGGCGGGGATTGATTCGCGAGGACAGGGTTGACCGACGCGTGGCGGTCGCCCATTGCCTCTGGGGCGTCCGTTGTCAACTCGAGGTTTCCCGGAGCACTCAAAGTGTGGCTCGATCTTTCTCTATCATTCTCTCTCTTTCTGGCGTGAATGAGATTGAATTCGTGGGATTGTATTTATTGGGAAGTTTTCCTTTTCCTTTTTCTCTTTCTCCTTTTTTATCTTTTAGATTTTATTTTCGAATTATAAATATTTTGGAATTATTTAATGAGGTTAGTGGAGCTGGCGGGTGGCTGCAGATTTCTCATTACACTACATTTAGTACAGTGCGAGGGTTTTAGGTGAACCTGACTATTTAAAGCGCTAGCCTTCAGAAGTTGACTAGGATTCGGTTGACTTTTTTTTTTTTTTTTTTTTCTTTATTTGCTTTTAAAGGGAATGTGCAAAAATTGATAGATGTGGAGCCTAAATAGAATGGCCTCCCCCTTTGGCAATGCAAGAGAGTCAGCCTCTAATCGCGTACTGAATAAAGTTTATGTACTTTCATCCTTTGGAAGTCGAGATCAATTCAAAGAGCATTCGGGCTATTCTTTCCGTTGAGAAATACTTTTGATATTTGTTGAACCAGTGAAAATTTATTTCATCGCTAGAGATTTGATTATTTAATTTGGGAAGACGTTGGTATAGTTGCATCGTATCGAGAGATTATGTATATAGAAAGATAAAATCTTGAGATTTGAAATTTTCTTAGAGAGGTTGTCGTGTGATGGAGAAGATTCCGATTTTATTGTTGAAGTGCATAAGAGATTGAGTAAATTATTAACTTATGCATTTGTCCACGGGTATATTAGAATATACTTGAGAAAAAAAAAAAGATTTGAACCTTGCAAAGTCAAAGCTTCGTTTTACTTCATATAAAAGTATAGATTTATTTTTGGTCGTACTTCTGTCACCTAACAAATTTGATTCAAGGAAATTGATGATATAAACATAAGCCGTAGAGAGTACGTCATTTCTCCTCTCTTTCTATTTCTTTGGTATTTCTTTTACCTTTTCCCCTCTCTTTTCTTTCTTTCTTTCTTTCCCCTTTTCTTAGAAAAGTTTTTGCATGCCAAGAAGGCGGCCTTTCTATTAGCTTCACTCCGTCCTTTTCACGATCAAAGCAAGCAAACTTCGTCTTGCCTTCCTCGCCATTTTCGAAAAAAGAAATCAATAAGGAGCGAACCCGACACGCGTTGACGAAGCTGCCTGGAGTACACATGGGGAGCTCGAAGCCTCCGGCGGCATTAACCCCTGCCCGAGACCGGAACATTGATAAAGTCTCTTAGGCACGCATTGATGATGATGATGTCCAACGCCACCAATTTGCATTAGCAAACCTCGCACACCACGCTTGTAGACAGAAAAAAGAAAAAAAAAAAAGGATGAAATTATTCGAGGGTCCTGAAGATTACTTTATAATTCGGAATAAACAAAAAACTGAAGAGGAGCTCAAATTTCCACTCGCATAATAATTATTATATATAAGGCGATTTGGAGGAATTCAAAGCTGCCATCATTTAATAAGGGGCGAGTGGAGAAACCTTGCTCAGCCACCACCTTCGTCCATGCCCACCACTTCTTTTCCGCTTGACCCACCTCGCACTCCGCAATTTCCCCCCCGCCTCTTGTCTTCTTTTAACCACCCCTCATTAACTTAATCGGTTTTCCCACATTATTTACAAGGATCTATCACGAGACGGAGAGACGGTCAAGGCACTAAATGAAGCATGTACGTTAGTAAGCCAATAGAAAAATTGGAGGAAATCGATCAGATCGTTGCCCATCGTTGTTAACAGAAAAGTCGACGTTAAATTTATTTAGTACTTATCATCACGGCTATTTTATATTTGAAATTCAATTCGGATTTTAGAGTTTGACATGCTTGTATGGAGCGACTTCTAGGGATTTCCTTCGTTAGTACATTTTTTTATTTTTGGTTGACTCGATAACATTTTATTTATTAAATATTTGGTTTAGCTCGTCATCTCCCATCCATCCATTTTGGACATCCTAGTGGGCTTTTCACGATTACCCGATGGACCTGTGGCTTCGCTGGCACTACATGCGTTTGGTTGACTTATAATGCTGTCCAGCTCAGCATCACTATTGCAGCTCCTGTACTAAAATCAAAGCATATGAACATGATACGAGAATCATCAAGTAAAAGGGGAGAAAAAAAGGTATGAAAAGAATTAGTCCCGTGTACTCATCGGTCGTTGGAAAAGCTGCCGCGCGAGACTTAAGTACAAGAACGCACGTACCGTTTTAATCTTTGATTCCACGAAGTGTAGTACACATGATAGATTGGCAAAAGATTAATTTTCCTTTATTTCGGATCTCTCTAATTAGCATCGGCATTCTGATTCATGTCTCATGAGGCAGATTAGATTAAATTGAACAGTTTTTTTTTCCCCAAATGAAAGCTCGAGATGCAAGAATATAAGTAAAGGAAAAGGAAGGGCGGTGGGAAGTCGAACTTTCCCATGGCAAAACCGATGCTAACCAATGAACGCTGTTCGTCCTCGGAATAGAATGTCAGCCATTGAGCATACACGCAATTGCAGAGTGTTTTGACTCGGACGGATTGCAGCCACCGCATTCCCCATGCTAAATTTGTCAATTAGGCCATCCACACCGCGACCTAAATCCTATCGTGCTTATGTGCAGCTTTGACTTGAGATGGCTCGACCTTTGAAAACAAGGAAATCGAGAAACCAACTCGCGATTTTCAGATTGAATAGTGGTGTGGGCGAAAATGAGGTCTCGTTTTCTGACGAGGGCGAGTGAGTTGTTATTGCTGGACTCGAGTTGTCTCAACCGTGCCTTCCTTTTACGTTTGAGCCCGGCAAAGAAAGTCCAATGCATCGGGCACTGATTTTCATGGTCAACACATCATACGTTGTACGATCTCTCATTTCCTCCATTGGATCCGGGGTTTGAATTCCGCCCCATCTCTGTCGAACTATTATCATGTGGACGTCGACCAGCTAAAGTAGAAGCTGGTCGTATCGTTTATCCTTTTTGCTCGGTCAAACGGCGCCCTGCTTCTGGAATCCGCCAAAATTGGTTCGTTGCTTGCTAGACCGGGCAACCCGTTTCTTGAAAGCTCGTGCGGCGACTGAATTGATTGAATCCGGTTTGCGATTTGGAGGGAGGACTTGGTGTGAAAAGTACAGTGAAGGTGACCGATGAACAAGAACGTGCCGGATAGCATCTTCTCCGCAAATCATGAACGGACATATATAAACGAGAGTTCCCCCAATCGAGGAGACACATTTGTATGGATCGGGTTCGTGGGTTCGGGCGCTTCTGTGAAGTCATCGACTTTGAATGCTCCATCTGATAAACAAATAGTATAAAAACGAGAATCGAATGGAGATGTTCAGCGAAGATGGAGCGCCGGGGGAGAGAGATCGTGGGCTGACAAAAGCCCATGAATCATATCGCGGGCCGCAAAATTTCGGGTCACGGGCTGAAACTACACTAATGGGAAAGACATAAATATTGGGTCGGGTCGTGTTAGGTCACGAACGGAACTATAGGAGCTTTAGGGTCACATGAAAGTATAGCATTCAATAAATTATATTATCTCGTGTGCTGTACCAAAAAAGGAAAAGACCCCTTAGATGGGACCACCTATATTTCTGGGCTAATTTCATTAATAGGTACGAGGGGGGACAATTACATTATACACGGTCCTGAAATAATGAAAATGACATCATCGCACACGCCGAGCGCCTTCCTCCTCGTCCGACCGGACGTTTAGCGCACTAGAGATTATTCCCTCCCCCACCCCTCCCCACCCCACCAAGAGATCCAACGGCGGAGAAGACGGGCCTCCGAGTTTCACCGCATCACCAACCGTCCGAGTTTGTAGGGTCCTTTAGCTGGCGTTTTGTCCTCCCCTTTTGGCGAGTTTCTTGACTCCTTCAATCAGACCGGGCCCATGTCATCAAAACAGAGCGAGAGGATCGTGTCTTCTTTGTCAAGATTATTACAATAATTACCTCTTTTTACAATTAATTAGAATAAATCTTTTATCATTCGCGCACGGAAAAAAACACCCAACGGAAGGGAAGCGCTTTTATATGCATGTGGTCATGCATGCATGCATGCTTCTAAATCTAATCGAAATGTCTTCGTCATCCATAGATATGGCAAGATCTGAAGTGCTGTCAAAAAAACGCATCTGTCAAGAGAATTCCAAACTCGAATTCTCCTTTTTCAGCGAAAAAGAATATATTTTTATAGTCCTTTCTAACAAAGCAGGATGAAAAAAGAAATCGCGCCCATGAATTTAAAGAAAATAAACTAATGAATGGACTGCCGACCTGCCACGGATTGTTTTCTCCATCCTCAATTTTTTATTCGATTTTCCAGCTACACGAACGAATGAACGGCGACTACTGTCCAGAGACTCACCCAAGAAGCAAGATCATAATAAGTACACGGCGCCAGAACAAACGTAGGGTCACAACCTTCTTGAACGAGAGAGTCCGCACGATCCGAACGCAAGAACTGGATATGTACATTATGACAGTTCTTGATACAACATTTTTGTACATCGAGACGACATTGCCATCGTCCTCGAAAAGCGCCGTAAAAAGTATTCTACACGAACTCAAACCACAACAGACCGGCAAACACGACGAGCTTATCTTCACGGTTTCGGATAGATATTTAGACCACGAGAAAATGAACAGTATCCAAGCAAATCGAGCTGGATTGTCCCGTGGACGCAAGGTCCGATTCTTTTTTTCCACTTGATGGGGCCGATCACAACATACCAGGGACCATAGCAGAAGAAAAAAACCCAACAATTATTTTCTAGCATTTTCTCAGCAGCCAAACCGAACAGACAGAGGAAGAAAAAGGAATGTGTGGCTCCATCTAAAGCACGGACGTTGCTGAAAAAATGCAGATCTTTAAGGAAGGGGGTGGAGAAAGGATAAGGAGTGATGATGGCGCTGTGTTTCTTTACCAAAGAAGGAGGCGATGGCAGTACTACTAACTTGCATCTCCCCCACTCAATCCGCTGCTCTTTATCCACAAGGACTTCACGTGATCGCTTCAACTTCGTTCTCCCTCACGATTCCAGCTGCTGCTGGAGGAGCTTCTTCAGTTTCTGCAGAGAAAGCACGGCAGAAGAAAAGGGAGAAACGCTGAAGGGACGGTAAAGAGACGTCGAGCTCGATCAAAGAAGGGGGCGAAAGGATTGCAGATCTCTCAGAAACCCTTTCGATTTCCTTCTCGATTTAGGCAACTTTGCAATGAGTGCATGACAGGTAGCATCAGTCCGACAACAGAATGCAGATCGCAGGAATCAAAAATTGGTGCTCCTTATTGCAACATTTTCAACACAGAATTCCACTTCTCCTTTTCTTCAGCAGAGAAGAAAAAATCGTCAGCTTTCGCAAGCCGAATTCAATCCACCGTGTAAGAAGAACAAAAAAGAACTATCAAAATCAACAATAATTAACAGGCTTAGCAAGAAAAAAATTTATAGGAAGATAAGAATGAGCAAAAAAATGGTGTTTAATCTCACACAGCTAAATACACTACTATACAACATAAAACCAGCATCAGTCTCTGCACGCCGGCCACCGAGCTCCCCGACCGAATCTCTTCCCTGGATACCGGCGGCGGCCCGTCGAAACCCCCGGGCGAATTCTCGGGCGAGAGCGTGATGTCGGGCGGCGGAGCCGCGGTCATGATCGCGCCGCCGGACTTCGAACCCGCCGATGGATTCTTCCCGAAGATCTCCCTTGGCAATAGAACCCTCGAGACACCGAAAATCGCCACTGGGTTCTCGTCGAAGACGGTCTGCGTCACCGAGGCCTGAACAATCCCTGTGTCGATCGCGACCGATCCGTTGACCCGGGAGATGTTGAGAGTGTAGCTCCCAGCTCCCATGTCCTCCGTCGCCAATGTGGGTTGCAACGGATTCACGATCGATTCCAGAGAGCCGAGAGGGTAATAAGAATGCAAGACGTGAAACTTGAGCACCACGGCCTTCTTGTCCGCGGGCAGGGACTGCAAGCTCTGGCTGGAAGGCAATTCGGTGAAGGCACTGTCGGTGGGGACGAAGAGGGTGATCCCGGCGCCGCCCTCGTCGGCCTCGAATTCCTCGACGACGCCGGAGGCGGCGAGCATCGAGGCGGCGACGTTGAAGTTGTGGCCGTCGATTAGGGCTTTGGTGATGTTGAGGCCCAGCGGAGGGCGAGTCTCGGAGGCCATGAGGTCGAAGCCGTAAGGGAGGAGGAGGGAATTGACGGTGAAGATGGAGAGGTTGTAAGGGACGGCCTTGATGGGCTCGAGGAGGGTGGCGTTGGAGGGGGAGTAAGGGGCGGGGAGCGGACGGAGACGGCGCCGGTGGAGGGCTCGCGCGTGATGTTGACGGAGCCGAAGTTGCTGGTGGCGCGGCCGGTGGTCTGGAAGAGGGTGGTGAAGAGGGCTCCGGAGGAGGGGATCTGGTGGAGGTCGTCGGAGGAGAGGAACTGGAGGAGGACGTGGTAGCGGAGGACGTCGGCGAGGGAGGTCGGGGAGAGGCGGCGCGTGAGGTCGGAGGAGGCGAGGTAGGCGTTGGGGACGGCGAGGACGGTGACGGCGGAGCGCTGGGCCAGATCCGAGGCGATGGTGGAGGAGAGGAGGGCGGTGAAGGCGGAGAGCTCCGGGAAGGTGGAGAGGATGGCGGTGACGTTGAGGGAGGCCGTGGGGGCGGCGGGGAGGGTGAGGAGGAGCACGTACAGGAGGGTCGCGGGGGTAATTTTGGGAATGGAGATCCGTACGGCCATTGCAGCGGCGGGGGCGGCGGCGGCGGAGGTGGCGGCGACTCTCTGCGAGGAGGAGAGGCAGAGAGTGCGCGTGGGACTGGGGGGGGGGTGGTGAGTGAGTGGAGTGAGCTGAGCGTTCGAGTGCAGTGACTGTGTCTCTCGGACTGAGGAGATAGAGAGAGAGTGGGAATGAAGATAGAGAGCGAAGGGTGTGAGCGATGCCAGTACTGATGTTGATGATGATGATGGCGATGATGTGATGGCGGTGAGGGGAATGGCATGTTGTCGTTTGCTCGATGGGTGGAGCATGATGATGATGATGATGATGATGATGCCAGCTGAAGCTGATGTCGATGCATTTGATGCTCGCTCCCCCCACCCACTTGCGCCATCCGGAGGTTGGATCGCACAGCCGCGTCACGGCGGCACGGCCGGAATTTCCCGACCACCCGATACGAAAACTTGAGCTAAACGCATGGATGTATTTGGTATATGATCATCTCTAGATTTGGCAGTCGTTTATACTTGGAGACTTAAGCTTTACTGAGTTTATTTATGACATTGACTTTACTGTTAGTGTGATATCTCGAAGCTTAGCTCTCCCTAATCTCTCCTCGATGCCTATTTAGTTTGTTTAATAGTTACAAGCTATTGATTTATATTTATACATTATATGATAACCCTTTGTACCTATCTAATCATGAAAAGTATGTTATGATTACATTTGCATCGTTAGATTTACTTGTGCAAATACACTATTATTAAGAAAAAGATGGAGTTTTTGCACTTCTACTTACCCGAAATGCTTTTACAATGACAAAGCGCCGTTTATCGCATTTTGCAATAGTACACCTTTCTTCGCATGATTATTTTATCGGCTTTTGTTTTTTTGCCGCGTTCTATGTCGCGCATTTTGCAAACATACTTTTTTATGCATAAACTCCCTAAATGTTCTTTCAAATCTTTCGAATACAGGCGCACGCGCGGGAACCCGGTTATCTAAAGGCACATGAAGCACCGATTAAGTTCGAACATTCGAGAAGTACAAGTGACTCTGAACTAGAGCAAGTCATTACTAGTTTCTGGGATTCGAACGCTGACCTCAGGCACCACGGCTTTGCTTGATCGATCGCACTTCTATCCTTTATGGTTTCTTGGCATGTGCCGACCATTTGTTTTGTCTCGAAATAATTTGATAGGATGCGGAAGCTACAAATCGAGCGACAGAAGCGGCAGGAAGAACTCTGGTGTACTGTCTCATCTCATAAAAGAGCATACAAATTAGTGGCAAGCACCACGGCTTTGCACATGAATCTACGTCGCCGTCTAACAAGGCCAAAACGACATTCTCGCTTTCAAGTCCGGCGTGGCAAAATTTGTACCCGTTGTCGCGTTGCTTCGCCTTTCGACCCTATGGTGGGCACGGGACCGACAGACTTGTTTCGCCCCAATATTTATCATTCTAGTATCGTTCTGCCCAAAACCAACTCGGCGAAAATTTAACAAATTCTCGACCTAAAATGACGAAATACTAATCTATAATCCATATACACGATTGCTGCTGCTAAAGTTGATAATGATGGTAATGTGGTCATTTGTGATTAGAAAGAACGGTGGTTGATTATGCTAGTGGAGAGTGATATAGCGTCATTTGTGTCAGAAGATGTATTGAATTAAAGGTACTAGATATGCTCAACTTGAAAATCAACCCGAACTTGTTTTCGTGAGTAGTGACCAAGCACATTCTACTGCTTTAGAATAGGTTCCATTCCAAATTCGATTTTTATCGAATACACTCTTTCATTCCATATATTCGATAAACTGCTATGATTTAATTTTTAAATAAAGAGTTAATACAATGCAAAACCTTAAGTAATTTTTGTGTGAAATTTACTCCGAATAAACTTTTGGTCACTAAAAAGTCCAAATTGGTATACACGTGATAATTAAGTAATTGTCATGTATTATCAAGTTCGGTAATTTCACTGAACATTTTGATAGAAGTTAACGAGGGGAAAATATGTCACGAGTATATTGATTTGGCTTTTTAGTGACCCAAAAATTAGTTTGTGATAAATTTATTACAAGTACATAATTTTTATAGTAATAAAAAAATTAATTTGAGATAAAATTATTATAAATAAATTAAGTTTTTTTTTTTTTTTTTTTCATGACGCTGATCCTTTAAAAAAGGAGTCATGTACAATATTAGCTGAAATACTGAGTCAAAATTCTCTATCCCACCAGCATCCTCAAACTCAAAACATGTTTCAAGGTACCAAATATGTAAAATTTAGGCAAAGCCAGTAAATATAGAACGGGCGTGTGTGACCTTCAACGAGCTTCCTCCACTCCCACTCATTAAACCCCGTCAGCGCTCAACCCTCTCCCCCGCTCAATCTCCACCGTCGCCGCCGTCGCCGCCGTCGCCGACAAAGGCAAGCTTCTGGTATCGCTCCTCATTTTTTGCCTCTTCTTATTGAGATCCATTGGTTCTCTGTTTTCCCCCTCCTTGGGCCATGTACGCAACTTTATCGACTTTTTGGCGGTACAAAATGCTGCTACGGTGGTTCGATGGCGGTGATTAGTGCCGCGAAGGAAGCATCGCGCGGAGGAAATAATCCCCGCCCACCATGTGTTTGATGGAAGTTTCGGCACAAACGCCATCGTTGTCCAGGGGTGTCGTAAGTCCCCAGAGTCCCATCCGCCGATTATTCGACTTCTTGTTTGGGTAAATGGAGGAAAGCAATACGGTAGGAACGTCAGTTCGTTTTGCGAACCCAACCACGCCGTAGCGAAATTGTTGGTTCCTGCTCTGTTACGTTCTTGTTCCCATGCGATAGATGGTCTCTACTCTCTATCCAACTTTACTCCATTGTGCGACCCAAACATGCTATTAGTCGGTCGGCATCGACAAAGCGTCTTTGAAGAAATCGTGTATGTCAAACGCGTCATAGACACAAGGCTGGACCCGGGCCGAAGAAGAAAAGAATGAATATTTCGTTTGCCACCGAAATGCTTGTTTGTTGGTTTATCACCTTCTCTTGATCATGACTGCATTCACGGTGCTCGATGAATTGCTCCAAAGACACTTAGTTTTTTGTCCCGCGTCGCTTGTCTATGTAATGCCATTCACTCTCATTTGCATCGTGTTAGGGTCCCTGAAAATCCATATGGCACATGCAAAGGGTCTGAAACGTCCGTTTTGTGTCGCATTCAAATTGGTTATATAATGAAGTTTTTGTCGTAATAATTTATTTTCCCTGTCGAATTGCTAGTCCTTTGGTTTCCCCAGAAAGTGGGGCACAAAGATTCGTTCACTGGTTTGAAGACCCTCGTGATGATTTTCCTGAGTCAATTTTCCCTACTCTTAACAAAAGTTACACAACTGATCTTTTAGTGCAGATCTCACAGCATGGGGTATGATTTAATGTAGCTGCCTTCCAGATGTTGGGAAAACAAAATTTAAGAGGATAGATACAACTTGTTATGTTGGAATATTCCCCAATATAAGAGATAAGCATAAGAGACATCATGTGGGCACGCCGTGTAAAACTCCTGTGGCAACCGGAAGGGTTGAGGACAACTTCAGAGGCACCATGGCTCTTGTTATCTTTGTCTTCTTATTCAGACTCTCCTGACAAGAAGTCTAAACCTGCTCCTTTGCAGGTACCCTTTCCCTTCTTTTCTCTTTCTCCAATTCACTTGAATATGTCATTTAAGGGTGGAAAAACTTCAATAAGTCGTGTAAGTTAGTGACTTGACAATGGATGGGAGCAACTTCCATATTTTTCCATCTTGTAAGTTTTTCTTGGTGCACTGTACCATTGATGTGTGCATGTAGATTTCAAATTTGAATTTCTCCAAGGGTGATCCAATTATGAAAACCTAACGATTCTCCAGTAGGAAGCTGAAGGATTCAGCTGCCTAGGGTCCTAAAACCATCTTTCTAAAAGACTTTTCTGTGGCTGTGGCTCTATAAATGGGTTGGCATTCTGTTGGGGTTATGTGGGCTATATGCTTTTCAGGAAGAACAAGTCATCATAAGACATTTTGTTGGCTGGTGTAGAATTTTCTTTGTCTGGAGAGGCTTAGGGGCATTGGTTCTATCAGCTGTTCGAACAAGAAACTGTTAGCAGATGATATGAACATTATAATAATTGCAGAAGAAATTTCATATACTGCAAACTTCATTCGGGTTTTGAAACAAGTTTCAGTAATCTTATTGCACAAATCCATGTGATTTGCCTAGCCTCAACAATCATGGCATTCTTTTTCTGTAGGAAAGGAAAATGAGAGACAGGATTAAGCTCTTTGCTAAGGGAGGTGATGGTGGCAATGGTTGTTCTAGTATTCGTCGAAGTCGACGTGATTCTCGAGGCCAACCTGATGGTAGGTCTCCATACCATGGGATGTCTACAATTTTCATCGTTATACCATGTCATGTTTATGGATGCCGACATTCTTTTCATCATCAAGGAATGTACACGTGTGTATCAATATGAGAGATGCAAAATTAGGTTGGCGACTTCAGGAATTTGCTTTGTCACCACTGTTCTTTTTCATATATTGAACTGCAGGAGGGAATGGTGGGAGAGGTGGAGATGTCATTCTAGAATGCTCTCGAGCAATTTGGGACTTCAGAAGTGTGCAGCACCATGCAGTTTGTGGCTCTTGCTTCTACTTACTCTTTCTAGTGAAGTTTTTTTTAATTTTATGAAACAGATATTTCACATACAGCTCTGGGAAATTTTAGTGATATTCCTATTGCTACATGCAGCATGGAGGTAGAGGGGGCCAAGGATCCTCAAAGAACATGATAGGTACCCGGGGAAAAGATAAGGTTTAACCTTTACCATCTCTTTGACTGAAAGAGCTCTTAATTTTCTTCCCTCTGGACATTTATTTAAGCAAGTACATGCAAGTATGAACAGCTCTTTTGTTTCCCAGGTTGTCTATGTACCTCTAGGCACTGTTATTCATCTGGTGGAGGGGGAAATTCCCTGCACGGTTGAAAAGTGTTCTTCAGAATTAGATCCATGGGAGCTTCCAGGTTCACTTGATGTTCCATCTGAATCTAACAGCCAACCTGCTTTAGATGATCAGAGTGGAGCAAAAGAAGATGAATCAGCGCACACCTCTGTTGGCACTTCTTATCATACTGCAGCTTTAGAAAAGAGAGAAAACGTAGAACAATCTGCTCAAGATGCAGCGACTGGTGCTGAATGTCATCTTGCTGATTCTAGCTCATCAGGGAACAGCATGGAAGAGGAGACGGTGGAAGAGGAGCAAATAAATTACAACGTAGCAGAACTAAAAAAGCAGGGAGAGCGAATAGTCATTGCTTGTGGTGGAGCAGGTGGACTGGGTAATGTTTCTACCCCAAAAATCCCCCGAAAGTCTAACCTAATACATCAGTCGCATAGGGATGGCGCCTCTGATCTTGACCAAAAGGAATGCTCGTTAAATCTTGGTTTGCCTGGTTCTCAGGCCATCCTCATATTAGAGCTCAAGAGTATTGCCGATGTGGGCCTTGTTGGGATGCCGAATGCTGGTAAGAGTACTCTTTTGGGAGCCATATCAAGAGCTAAACCAAGAATAGGCCATTATGCATTCACAACGCTCCGCCCTAGTTTAGGAAATCTGAGCTACGACGACTTGTCAATAAAGGTGGCCGATATTCCAGGACTCATAAAGGGCGCACATGAGAATCGTGGACTTGGGCACGCATTCTTGCGCCACATAGAGCGTACAAAGGTTCTGGCTTTTGTATTAGATTTAGCAGCAGGGTTGGATGGTAGAGTAGGAATTCCACCGTGGGAACAGCTGAGGGATTTGATGTTAGAGCTCGAGCACCATCAGGGGGATTATCTTCTCGCCCCTCCTTGATAGTGGCAAACAAGATTGACGAAGCAGGGGCGGAGGAAGTCTACGAGGAGCTGACAAGGAGGGTGCAAGGTGTGCCTATCTATCCCGTCTGCGCTGTCCTGGAGGAAGGAGTAGAAGAACTAAAAGACGGTCTTAGGATGCTTGTGAGTGGCGAAGCATCAAACCGACTCAACATGCATGATATTATGGTAGAGTAGCTTGCCATCAACCGGCGTGGTTATCCATTGTTCTAGGCTTCTCCGAAGCACAATTTTCCTTACAATAGAGCTTAGGCCTCAGATAGGAAAATAACTTTTAGCGCCTTTCATACTTCTTTTCTTCTGTGAACATATATAGAAATGCATCATAAATGACAACAGTTCACTCCGAGGCACTTATATCGATTAGAGGTGTTCCTTTCATTTTTACTTGAGTTAATCTATCATTTGTGGAAAAATGCCATCAAACCAGCGTTGCTGAAGATCGTTCCTTCAATGTAGCCTGTGCTGGATTGATTTCTCCAGTGGAGCGTTCAACCAGGCAAGTCGTCTTGCCCAGTTTTTCTGGAAAAGAAATGGTGATTATCTATATTGAATGCATAAGTCAACTTACGTATTAGATGATAATTAATCAGGCCATTAGAATTTCCTTTCATTGGTACTCAAGTTAATCTATCATTCTTGGAAAAATGCCATCAAACCAGCGTTACTGATCCTTCAGTGTAGCCTGTGCTGGATTGATTTCTCCAGTGGAGCGTTCCACCAGGCAAGTCGTCTTGCCTAGTTTTTCTGGAAAAGAAATGGTGATTACTTATATTGAATGCATAAGTCAATTTACGTATTAGATGATAATTAATCAGGCCATTAGAATTTTCAAGCTCCCAACCCGTGGCCGATCTGCCAAAAGTCAAAGTCATTATTATTCATTAAAATATTAGAAGTTTGGATATTTGCGTTCGTCATTAGATATTTATCAGCTATCGTAAAAGACTTTCTTCACGCCTCTGCATAAGGAAACTGGAAAAATGGAGATAACTCCAGCAGGTTCTACGCCATCCGTGAGCTCTCTTCGTGAAATGGTCAGCCGAACGCTTCGATTGAATAAGCATGAACTGAAAATGACCCTCTCAAAGTCCACCCCTCGATCCGAACTTTAATATCGCATGCTCGCATAACGTATCTTATAGCATGCGTTTAAATGGGAGGATTTGTTTAAAAATTGGAATACGGAATTAAATAAGAACCGGCGGGGGCTTTAAAGAAATGTCGAAAGGATACATCGCTTTCCTGATTAACATACAGATTGGCATGATTCATCCGTCATCACCAGCCCGATCCGAAGACAAAATCAGCCGGTATATCATAATTAGCAAAGTCTGGACAAGTTCTGCGAAGTAAGGCGACCAAATCTTGCAAGAAATTACCACCTATTCTGATTCCTTTCCCCTCCTTATTTAGTCAATTCTCATTAAATCATACCGGGCAATTACAAAGGAAACAGCCGTCGGCCTTCCCTGGACGTGGACGTGCGAATCCCAATTGGCTGAACGACGTGGAAGAGACCAACGAAATGGTTCTAGGCCATCGAGGGAGACGTAACCATCTCGAGATTCAACCACGTGTGCGGCCGATATTCTTCGCCGTTTCCCCCACCGAGATTATAAATGGAGGCAACCGTGAACCTTAGATTCACACGCTCGGTCCTAATATAGCGAATCCCATAAGCACAGAGGAACTCTTGTTGTTGCACTCCTCAGTTCTCTGATCGAAAGATGTCTTCCTGCGGTGGAAACTGCAACTGCGGCTCTAACTGCAACTGCGGCAGCGGGTAAATATCATTTCCTATGTGCCTATGCATACATCTGCTCATAGTCATATACAATATACATGTACATAAAGCACGCAAATCGGCGCCATAGTTCATCGTAGATGCATATGAGATGAATCGATGACTTAGGCGTGTTTGTTATCGATTGTCTTATGTGCAGATGCAAGAGGAACCCAAGCTTGGGTCTCTCAGAGGCCACCACCTCGTCTCAGACCATCATCGTTGGGGTTGCTCCAGTGAAAACGTGAGTATCACATAGGGCAAGATTGCCAGCAGCATCTACTTGTGCTTGTAGGGGTTATTGAAATGTTCGATGTTGATCGTGCGAACTCCAAAATATGGCTCATACGTCTTTCGCATGTGTCTCAGGATCCCCAGCGAGGTGCCAGAGATGAGCACTGAGGGCGGCCATGGCTGCAAGTGCGGATCAAACTGCTCGTGCGATCCATGCAACTGCTGATCTACTTTGATAAGAAAAAAGCTCTTAAATGTTAAAGTCTATTATGTCGTAAATGGTGTGCGCGTGCATCGAGTGGATCTGTGTGGTGAATAACGCCGGCCTGGGTTTCGGCCGCACATGCACATCCCTTCTCTCCTGAGTTAGGGGTGTGCTAATGATGCTGAATCCCAGGCCAGGCATATGTTGTGCAAGATTATATGTATAAGAAGTTGAATGAATTTGGATGGGTTGTGAACCCTTTTCTTGTTTTTTTTTCCTTTTCTAAAGTTGTCGTCTTCAGCAATGACGTGGAGTGCTAGGGTTCCACCGTTCTCATCAATAATAGAGCTCTTGTCAAGGAAGTCGGCTGCTTGAATATTTTTCTTTGCTAATTATAATGGCACGTAAAGCGACGCTATTGAGCCGGGTTTCATTTGGTGGTTGGGCAATAGCGATCGGCACGTCCTGGGAGGCCACTCGATCGGTCGTTCTAAAAGCCAAAGACGTTTTTCCACGCTCTCCGATGCCGTGGTGTGCGGGGCTTCACCAGCTCTCCCTAAAATACAATAGCTTTAGCCCAAAAAATCTGTTTTGCTTGAATACCTGTCGCTGTTGGTTACAACGACAGGTGAAAATGACGTTTTGAGCCGGGGTTTATCTGGTGGTACACTGAACTAGCCAAGTTCGTTCTTCCACGTTACTATTCTATCACCGGCGGCCGGGAATGATTTGAATTCCTTCATCGAGGCTAGCGGATCAGAAAGATAAGTGAGAAATGGCCGACTAAACTTTTTGATCATCCAATCCCCTAGACGTTACCTATGTTATGGTGTTGATGGGATTGTCAAAACAATAATTTACTGGAAATTGGAATACTAAGGAGTTGAAGAAAGGCGACAATCAACTCACAGAATTAGTTTTAACATTAAACTGCAACCATCGTTCATCATTTACTTATCTAACGTACAAATTCTCTTTTTCATCATGTGTAGCTGAAGATGAGTGCTTCAAGTTAGGGAAAATTATCTCAAAAGTCCTAAACTTATTACACTTTTGTCAATTCAGTTTTAAACTTTTAATTTAGCTTAATCAATCCTAAATCTTTTCATTTCTTGTCAAATGAGTCCATCAAATCAATTTTAGTCGAAAAATGCTACCATGGACACTGATGGTGTTCATAGGACAATTTTTCCCTTCAAATGACGTAGAAGAGGGTCACTTTACGCAAAGTTGCTGAGCCTTAGGTGTGACAGGAAACAGAACCTCAAATGATGATGCATCAAATAACTGTGTTTTCAGGGCACTCCTATATCCAGCCACAAAACATCGTCAACCATCACCGACCTGAGCTCATTAAAGTTGTTCGATACGCGCCCACTGACATTATCATTCGAAATATGCAAACATCAATGACGAGACGAGCCTTACTTGCCATGAGGAAAGTCGAGAATCGGTCTAGAAATGCACCTGACAGCTTCTTGTTTAGTAGAGGTGATCGAAAACCTTTCTAGGACGCTTTGATTTAAGCTGGAGCAGATGTCATTCCAGTTTGAGGAACGATCTCCTCGGTTTATCCTCCTCCAGTCGATGACATTTGCGAAATAAGACGTCCACGGACCAGGGCATCACCGAGAGCAATTTGGCCTTTACATGGGTCATAGACTCATCACCGGAAACAAACTGCGAAAACATGACGCTCCACTGCAAGCATATGCGCATCCACACTAAACAGCTCAAGCAATTTAAACATGACCATATCGATCCTATAGTTGCCAAGCTAACACAACTCAACCTCAATGGAACAGCCTCCAGGAATCTAGGAGATTGGCCAATAATATGACGCCGTCCTTCCTGGACAGTATGACAATCTACACATCAAATCCTTTTGGGGAATAATGTGGACCTGTTAAGCTGCATCCGACCCAAGTTGCTTACAAGCTTAAGAACCGAGCGACGGAGGAAGTTAAGATCCTCGGCTTAGTGACTACCTCGCCGGTTATTCTTGGCAGTGTTGATCCATGAATGCGCACGGCCTTTCATCTGAGAGCCCAAGTCTTGGATAGTGAAGATTAACTTCAATCCTTCAAATTTGCAAGAGATCCATGAACAATTGGTTTTGGATTCCGAGAGGGCTCCGGCCCGAATGAAAACGAGAGGTCTGGCCCGAAAACTAACCCGAAAATCCAGGCTTTTTTGTGCAACAGTAGTCTGAGGACTTCTTATAATCAAGGCAGGGATATTTCCAATATTAAAAAAAAAAAAAAAAAAAACAACTTAGGTTTAGTCCCTACTCTGCCCCAATTTTTTTTTAGAAAAGATTCTCTATTTTTTCTCTACTATCAAATCTATCCACATGTCCAAAAATCTCCCTTGTTTTTTCTAAGATTATTGACGTCAAGAGGTTGTTACTATTCCAATTTAATATAGGGGTCTTGATGAAATGGTGGGTTCGGATAGTGGATCTCTAACTAGCCTCGATGTTGATAATTGTAAAGAAACTGCCCCTATTTTTGTATGGATAGGCAAATTTGGGATTGAAATGGACATTGGGGATTTTTTTTTTCACATAGAAAAATGTTCAAGGCAAAATTGAAATTGGACATAAAGCTAAAGTTTTGTTAGGAAATTAGACCAATCAAGGTGATCCATAAATTCTTTTGAATCTATTAAACGTATCATTTGGTTGAGATCTTAAACGAGAAGAGGAGCCATTAACTTAATGGCATTAAGGTGTGACCCGAATCAAAAGCGAGACAATTACAGTAAACTAATTATTCAGCCCGTGCTTTGTGCGGGACATCATTATATGTATGTAGTTTACTCGTTAATGATGTGATGTAAGAGAAAAGTATTGAGATTTGTATAATTATAATATTTTAGAATATCATGTTTTATGAAGGCCTAAGATCAGTACAGGGCAAAAAGGAATACGCTATAATGTTAAATTTTCTAGTATAGATAGACAAATTCTAGTATAAAATAATGAAGTCTACATTTGAAATAAGCTTAACTGAATATCAACTATCTATGTTAACAAATGGATGACAAATCACTAAACTAAAAACTCATCCATTGGATACGGATCGTGCGATAAAAATTAAGGTAAACACGACGAACGTTGAAGTGAACATTTTTAACTCCGGCTCAAACTATATATAATGCGACAATAAAAAATTGGTGGATGGCCCAATCATAATGTTTGGCCGGTTTGACCCGACTCAACCGGGTATCGTCATAGATCGGAAAAATTTTGAAATCGCCCAACATATCCGTTAAGAGAAAAAGTGGGGTTAGTTGCGTGATCCCAAAAAAAGATGAAAAGAGGGGATCGATTGTCAATTGCAACCCCCCAATCCACGTTACATAAAAAGCCATTAATACGTAATTTAAAGCCGCGATTTGCTCCCATCACAAAAAGAAAAAGAGAGGCTAACGTTCGAATTCCCTTTACTTTTCTTTTCCCTTCAAATTAACATAAAGTAGGCCAACAAAAAGCAAGAACCTCCCATGAACAACTCCTTCGATTTCCTCCTCGCGTCTCCCGTCACCGACGACGTCTTCTTCTCTTCTAACCTCACGCTCGCAGCGCCCTCCGGATACGTGCACGCCTCGTAACCTGCCACGTCCCCACGTTTTTTTTTTTTTATAATCATTATTATTGCGTGGGGTAGCGGGTATTTTTTCCGTCGTCAGCCCAAACGCCGTTCTGTTTATCATCTCTTTAAAAGCAGGGGATCGAGGAGGACGTACTGGGATCGACGGCCGTGACCACCCCGGTCTTGTCGAAGTCGCAGTCGTAGTCGCGCCGCCCCATGGCCTGGTAGTACGCGTTCATGGCGTACGCCGCGTGGGACCGCACCGTGTTCGGGTCGAAGCACGCCCCGCCCGCCTGTATCGGCTTGCAGTCCACCTGGGCGCTGCACACGTAGTCTATGTTCGCCTGCAGCGCCTGGTCGCTCGCGTCCGACCTCGGCACGCACCACTTCTTTCCCGAGCTCGTCGGGCTGGGCGGCGCCGTCGGGCCGGGCGGCGCCGGAGCGGGCCCACCAGCCTATAAAAAAAAATGAAAAATGATTAATCGAAATGGCCGGCTCAGATCTCGAAGCATGTACGGGTGCCGTAGATGATTTAAAATGTCACGAACATTTTCTGCTGATCATGTGGTGTTCCTGTCTTTGTCAGGAACGTCTTTTTGACAAATGGCGCGAGATTCTCTCTCTCTCTCTCTCTCTCTGTTTTTTTTTTTTTGGTCCCCCGATTAAAACTTTCATGGACCCTCCGCTAGATTGGATCCAGGAATGAAAGGAAATATCGTGACGGACCGACGACAATCTGAGCAAAAGAAAAGCCGAAGCAAAAGAGCCGACGTCTCTTTCTGCGGCAGACACGTGCTTCGAAGCAAAAGCATGTCTTAATTGTCGGAGCTCGCTGCCGCCCCCAAAAAAAAATTATCACTAGACGCGTAAAAAGACAACGTATTCTGACACGCAACACAGTCTCTAAACGCGTCGAAGGTCGAAAACCACCGAAAGACGACAATGGTCAAATTTTCCAAGGTAAAAAAGCAAATTTTTTAAGAGGTCGGTCAATAAAAAACACGTTCGCATATTTCCTCATGCTGATCCAGAAAATGTACTATTGATTGTCGGAGTTAATTAATGCCATTATCAAAATCAGCCCTGATACAGTGATACTAACAGTTTCAGCGTATTAATTCTTGGTAATTTCTCTAATCGCGTGCCTAAGTCCCAGTTTAATAAACGAGATTTGCAGAAGGGTTTAAAGGAACGGCATTTACCGGTTCGTTTCTCAGGATGCCGACGTCGTAAACCGGGGTCAGATCCGGCTTGAACAGCCCGTAATTCCGCTCCGAGGTCGACGGTTTCAGGTCCTCGTTGAACAGCGCGAAGATGTAGGTCTCGAACTTCCGGTTCGGCATCAGCGGCGTTCCCTTCCCGGCGTTCACGTGCCTCACGAGGTTCCCGTTGTACGACACCGCATTCGCCAAGTTCACGTCCGGCTGGTTGGCGTCGCCTACCGAGGGCCACCCGGTCTCTCCCACCACGATCTCCACGTCCTCGTAGCCCACCTTCTTCATCGCCGAGTAGACCGCGTCCATCTGGGCGTCGAACATGTTCGTGTAGTTCTTCCCCGTCGCCGCGTCGAAAATGCCGGCGTTCGGCTTGAACAGCGCGTAGTTCAGGGTCTTGGCGGTGAACCCGAAGAAGGGGTACGGGTTCACCATGAAGGCGGACTTCGTCTGGCGGTGGTAATCCAGGATCGGAGCGAATATGGCCCGGTCGTAGCCGCGGCGGAACCGGCCGGTGCTCGGGGGCTCCGACGACGAGAGTATCCCGAGCGAGTGCGGCGTCGTGACCTGGACGTTGGTGACGTTCGCGAGCTGGAGGGCCGAGTGGAGGGCTTTCATGGCGGGCAAGAGGCGCGCGATGAGGGTCTTGTCGGAGGTGGCGAGGATCTCATTGCCGACGGCGATGCGGTTAATGAGGGTCTTGGGGTGGAACGGCAGGATGTTGGCGGAGACCCAGGCCTGGGCCGCGGGGAGCTTGGAGAGGGAGATGATGTCGCCGTTGCCGACGCTGACGGTGACGGCAATACCGGTGCCGGCGAAGGCGCGGAGGATGTCGGGGTTGGCGTCGAAGAGCTTGACCCGGTCGATGGCGGTCTTGGTCTTGAGGAAGGTGGCGACCTGGGACGGCGGGGGGAGGTTGTCGGCGACGGTGCCGTAGTTGACGCCGATGGTGTACGCGGCGCGCGAGAGATGGGGACAGGCGACCGAGAGGAAGAAGACGGCTGTGGCGAGGGGGAAGAGATTGGCCATGATCGGCCCGTGTTGCGTTTCGTGGAGGAAATGAAGAGAGATAGAGAGCGATATGGGGAGAGATTGGGTTTAAAGCGGACGCAGGAGAAGAGCAGACAGAGTAAAGCTCGCTAGGGCTAAAGCTGAAAGTGCGGTGCACGCGCTCAATTAAAGTGGGCTGTCGAGTGCCGACCGACCCGTGGGCTCCCATAGAGATCCGCGGGATGGGATGTGACGGAGCAAGTGTACGGGCGCGATGGAGCCGTGGGCCGAACGTGCTCGTCTTGCGATTTGTCGCGCGGTGTGGGGATAACGTGGGTTAGAAGCTCCAAGTATGGAAGGGGGAGGTGAGGGGTTCAAATCCCCACCTTCTCAGGGGATGGAGTGGGAACGCGTAAATTTTAAGAGTGGGTTTCGACTCACGCGGCTCTGCAAAGCAGACGAAAGCCCGAGAGTGAGTGTAGAATAGGAATAGAGTAGGACTGAAAAAAAAAAAAAAGGTGAAGAAGCTAAATTTGGTTTTCGTGGGTCGTGCGTTTTATGTTTGCAGTGACGGTGATTGGACAATGGATGTGCCATTTTAAAAATGTCATATTTTAATTTAGTTTTTCATGTTTCTGTTATAAAATGTTGTTATTTTACAAAAAAAATTGAAAATTTTCGTTCAAGAAGGGTGGAGATTTGATATCTTCTAATGTAACGGTCGGTTTTTCAAGAAACTAAACTTGATGGGTTTGGCAAAGTGGCTCCCCGCCACTTTTGAGCTGGGCAAGCGAATCAGCACCGGCCCACCAAAAGAATCCGTGAAAAGTAAAAGCATCCGATTCTCAATCGCCAAAGAAACAAAGGAGTAAATCCCATAGGAGAGCTTCATTGTGGCCCCCATGCGGCCACCGCTGGCGCTGTTCGATTTGAAAACGTGTTTTCCGTCTCCGGTGAAAGCAGGTTTTATTTCCAGGGCCGATTTCTCTCGCTTTTGAATTGCTTCCTGGCGATGGCCCGTCAGCGTTCCGGATTAAGGCCCGATGTAGACACGATCTAGCTCTGCTACTGGGACGCTCGTACTGCGGGTTAATAATAATATG
Source organism: Eucalyptus cloeziana (assembly GCA_014182715.1). Classification (NCBI taxonomy): domain Eukaryota; kingdom Viridiplantae; phylum Streptophyta; class Magnoliopsida; order Myrtales; family Myrtaceae; genus Eucalyptus; species Eucalyptus cloeziana. The sequence continues at coordinate 33,157,487 of CM024635.1, read as the reverse complement.
TGCTTACGCTAAACCTGGATTAATGTATTGGCCTAGTTTGTGCAAATTGTATTTCTCACTTTTACAAAAGACTTATGAGATAAAAGAAAATGGAGACAGCTATTTAAATATTTTACAAGATACCTCGTAGAGGGTATAAGATGGGTAGGACCCCGATTCTTGAAACCTAAGTGTACTCGCTGGTTGCAAAATTTTTTTCAAAGCTCGAAATTTGTTGCGTGCCAAGACCTACTGGGTCATGATTGTTCTACAGGCTTTGCAGATTCTATGAGTTGCCTTGCACAACCCCCCGGTTGTTTTGACTTGTAAAAACAGGAACAAAAATTAAGTTCATGCTTTTACATCAAAATTTAAAATATTATTCAATTTTTTTAAATTTATCAATAGATTACGTATGAACATATGTGTCAATATATGTGTAGTGAGATTTTCAATCGCAGTTAAGAAAATGCCAAAGTACGCTTATAGTGAAGTTTGAAAAAAAAAGGTAAAAAATAAAAATTACTCTAGATGGATCTGATTTTCAGCTTTTAATGAATTATAGCCTATTCCATAAAGAATTACCATTTTTCAACATCCTAGTTTAGTTGGAAGGCTATCTTTCAACTCTATAGGAAACTTTCCAGATGGCATTTCATTTGTGTAAGCTCTTAATTACGGTGGATTTTACGATGGGCTTATTGGATAAATTCTCTTCAGATATTTTGAAGTCGACAAAACATTTCCATCAGTCTAGTATGAAGACTTGCAGACTCTACTAACAAAGTCTCGAAGATCCAAGTCCGACGATATCAAGACTCAAGTTTTAAAGTCTACTCTCATGGACAGGTTTGCAGACCATCAAGTTATAAACTTCTATTCCGATTCTATCTAATATGGTTTTGGCTCAAATGGCTAAGGAATATCTTTTGACCGGATTCAGCACTACAAGATCTTATATTCGTATCCGAATAAATATAGATTCTCTAAGATTCGCAACTTATATTTGGAAAGTTCTACTTATGGAAACCAAGATCCCGATCGTATGGGCGGCGGGATTGATGGGCTATCTACACTTACCTTAAAGAGCTCGAGATCTCTGTCAATTGATTCTGTCCAACGGATTGATTGGAAGAACTTCTTTGGAAGGTGTCAACGGTAATGAAGGCATGGAGAAGTATATAAGAGAGACTCTCAAGTTGTTGAAGGGTGCCAGAAAGAAAAATTTCAAAGTCTGAATTTCCTTGTTATTTTGTGATCTTATTTTTCGAGCAATACTTGTAATCAAAAGAGAGACCAAAGTGTGGTGAGACCTTGAGGAAGTGTAGTAGAGTTTCTACACTTTGTGGATTCAAGGGCGTGAGATTGTAAACACTCTTTTTGATTCTTAGTAAAATCCAAGGAAGAAGGGCTGTCCGTGCGGGAGAGTGGACGTAGGCTTGGTCTAAGCCGAACCACTATAAACTGGAGTCTTGATTCTCTATCCCTAATCCTTTTATCTTTCATTACTTTCATTTGCAACGATTGTTGTTTTTAATTCATTAATCTCTCATTCGGATTAAAATTTATAAAATCGCTTTAGTCACCTATTCACCCCCTTCTAGGTGCTAATACTAGTTCTAACAGGGCTCACATGGTTAAATTATAAATGAGTTAGGTACACCGAGCACACGCATACATTTTACCTCTATGACCCCTTGTCTATTAGCTAGTGTCCCTAATGATTATTCTCTTCCTTCTTTGATGACTTTCATGTACAGGTTAGTCGAGTTATCTACATTTCTTTTGTAACTTCCAAAATCGTACATTCTTTCTTTTGTTTTCCAAAATTTAGTAAGAAAATTAAGTTGCTTTTCAGAAGATAAAAAGAATAAGCCTTTGCAATTTCTTTTTTTCACCATGCGAAATTCTTCTGGTCGCTCTAATATCTAAAGCAACATTCCATTTGGAAGAAAGATCGTTTATGATTTCATCTTTCTTAAGCGAGCATGATTAACTCTTAGATAAACCTTTAATTCTCATAAAGAAGTAGCTACGTCAACAATTGAAGTCGGCTAGTGTCCTTGTCTCATTTCAAACCAAGAAAACTTTCTAGTGGTGTGAGTAAGAGTGCGTTTGGTAATATCTCTGTTCCGGAAAATAATATTTATTGAAATAATTTATGGGTAAAACAACGGGTTTGATAATTATGCAAAATTTCTATTCCCGAAATAGAAAAAGAACATGAATCCATTTGGTACTATCCACAATTTTTTTTGTGCCTTGGAATTTCCTTTGACTTTTAATAAATTTTTTAGATTTTTCTTCTTCTTCTTCTTTTTCCTTTTTTTCCTCTCTTCTTTCTCCTCCTCCGGCGGTGGCGACGATCGGCCGACAGTGAGCATGGCGAAGGCAGCAGGTGATGAGTCTCCACTGATCGATTAGAAGAAGAAGAAAAAAGAAAAGAAAAGAAAAGGCTTATTTCTAGAAATTGTTTTTAGGAACAAAAACCTACATTTTTCTACTTCTTGTTTCAATTCTAAATCTATTCCCCAATCACTTTTTATTTTGGGAAATAGAAAAATTACCCGACATTATCAAACGGATTTTTATTCTTTTGGAAATAACATATCTATTGCAACTAACCTGCTCTTCCCTTGTCTAAGCATAAATTCCCTCATTGATATTAAAGTCATGGTTTCATTTTGTAACTTAGTCTATTCTATGCGCTTAAATGGGAATCTAGTATTGAGAGGATTTCTTTATCATCATGACTGATTCATAAACCCTCAATGCTCCTGTTACCCTTACTCCATCCTCATTTTCTTCTTCTCTTTCGGACTTTTGTGTGTCAAATGTCTCTGACTATCTTTATGAAATCACTCTTAGTGATGACACACAAATCTCTGAAATTCAGCTTCCTCTTATGAATTCATATTTTGCTTTTGCTAAACCGTCTTCATCATTTTCTCTCATCCGTTCAATTCGACATCTAGTCTGCCAAACTTTTAAAGAAGTGAAAGAGTATGTGCAGTCCTCCAAATTTGATTAACACCATATTCTAGCCATCGTAAATGAGTACTTTGTTACTTTGCATATCCCTCCAGAGTTTCCTAAACAATGAACCCAAAAGGGATATTCTCAAAGTCCATCTTGCATTCACTTTCCATGGCCGAAAATGTTTGCCAGTTGTAGCCCAGCTAGCCCTATTACATACTCGATTTCTAGAATATGAGCATGCTTGTATCAGCATTGTCCAGACCATTTGAATATTGGGACAGTCTTTGTAATCTTGTCTCTAAACTTTAATGTTGCTCTTTCAGACCCCCAGCTGCTTTCCTCTTTGAAGGTTCAAATTTAGTTAACTAGAGTATCCCAAATTGCTGATTCCATAGCATCAACCCTCCACTACTAGATAATCTACCAAGTGTAGTATCACGTGCTTGATCTTAATTTCTAGAATGGAAAATGAAGATGCCATGTTCATCTTCATACAAAATGACCAGGCATCCTGTATTCATATTCCCAAACAAATTCCCAAAGAAAAACTTACCAAACTTCTCTTGGAAACTTGGATTACCAATTATAAAAAGCCGCACCAAAACAGTAATTCTCTTTAGTCCTCAGATTTCAGATTTGTGAGGAAAATGAATGACACTGTTGCCATCAAATTCGGTAAAGAAAATGAAGAAAACTCTACCATCTTCCAAACCTTGTTTATGATTGAATTTTATCTTCTAGATTCGATCTATGAGCTAGATCCAAAAAAGCTTATCAAATATTTCTAGAGTAATGGAAATCCTGTCAATTACTACAAAGATCATTATGGTCATTGTTTTTTTATTTTTATTTTTTTATCATTTCAATCAGTGCTCTTATTGTACAAATTCTCCTGATGAGGTGGACTCAACTACAAGGCTCGGGAGAAAGCCCTGAAAAGCAAAAGATGGTGTGTACCAAAGGTATTTAAATGGAGATCCCTCTATTGATACTCTTGGAGAAAGCGATAAATTTTAGTTTATGATTTCCTATGCTCCATCTTCACCACTTTCATATACATTGTCATCACCAGCTTTGCCACCTTCGCCTCCTCTTTCACCCCTGCATAAAAAATTAGCCATTTCCCCATTTTACAAGTTAATCTTTAAGTGGGCAAAAAGTGGGCAAAATAACACTCATGCCCACTTGCACCTTCAAATGAAATACCACCCAGCCAGGAAAAGAAGGTTAACCCATTTATTTCTATGTTCCAAGAGGCAGGTTTTCCTCCAATTGTTTGCGAAAGTTCTAGATTTTTTTCCCAGCCACTAAGGTCGCATGGTAAAATTTCTATTTCTCGGTTCTCAATTTCTCTGTTCCCCGGAACAGAGAAATTGGAGAAACCCGTTTGATAACACAAACTGATTTCTCTATTTTCGAAACGATTTTGTTTCAGAAATTGTTTTGGAGGAGAAATGAGAAGCTAGAAATTGTAGCTTCTCTATTTTCGAAGTAGAAATAGAAAACTATTTCTCCACTTCTTCCTTCCAGACTCCTCTCCTCTCCTCACTATCGTGCTTTCCCCATTCATTCTCCTCACAACGCCGTTTTATTTTAAAAAAAAAATTAAAAATTTAAAAAATTAAAATAAATAAATAAATAAATAAATAAATTAAAAAAAAAAAAAAAAAAAAAAAAAAAAAAAAAAAAAAAAAACCTAGAACCTAGTTTAAAAACTCCTTATTTTATTGAGAAAATAAAATTTGGCGTCCAAACCCGACACCACATTTATTTTCTATTTTCTTGCCTAACCACCCTTTTTGGAAATAATCTCGTGCAACTTTTTTTTTCTCTAAAGCTTTCGGAAATAAATTCGTACGTGCTCCCGTACTCAAAATTAATCGATCAAACTTTGCACGCACCTAATTTAAAACATCCTTGTTTTATTGAGAAAATAAAATTTTGCGTTCAAACCCGACACCCCATTTATTTTCTATTTTCTTGCCTAACCACCCTTTTTGGAAATAATCTTGCGCAACTTTTTTTTTTTTTTTTTCTAAAGCTTTCGGAAATAAATTCGTACGTGCTCCCGTACGAAATAAATCCGAAAGCTTTAGAGAAAAAAAAAAAGTTGCGCGAGATTATTTCCAAAATGGTGGTTAGGCAAGAAAATAGAAAATAAATGCGGTGTCGGGTTTGACGCCAAATTTTATTTTCTCAATAAAACAAGGAGGTTTTAAACTAGGTTCTAGGTTTTTTTTTTAATTTTTAATTTTTTTTTAATAAAACGGCGTCGTTTTGTTTTCAGGCATCCATGTCGGCGCCGGTCCATCCACGTAGGACGGCCGGCGCGGCTTTGTATCCACGTAGGCATTTTCCGAGCTAAATTTGCCGGAATGACTAAATCGGCACCAAATAGAAAGGTTTAGAACTAAATCGGTACCAAAAAAAAGGTTTAGGACTAAATCCGCACAAAGACAAAAGGTTTAGGACTTTTTTGGCACTTCTCCCTAAATTAAAGTGATTTACCAACTTTTATCAAATTAAATTACCATCACAAGCACCAAGAAGAGTGAAGTAAAAGGATGGGGACAACATGATTCATAGAAATAGAAATTTTTTTCTGTTATCAAACGGATTTCTATTTCGAAATAGAAATTTTGAGTCGTTATCAAACGGGTTTCTTTTACTCGAAATTGGCTGGGGAATAGAAATTGAGAAATTGATTTACGGCCGAAATCAATTTCTGTTTCAGAAATTTTGTCATGCGCTACCTAAAGAATTTATCGATCCATAGGGAAGATCTCGTCATGTTACAAAGATTCCTACTCTAACTGATAAGGATGAACATGGAAGGCAAAAGAGAACTTTTGTTGCCGAAACTGTTTTGAATTGGCAATCAAAAACTCTTTTGACACACAATAATGCTTTCAAAATGACTGACTCTAAAATCATTGAAATACAAAAAGGTCTCAAGAGATATGATGAAACTACCAAGAAAATGCTTTTAGGTTTTCAAAAAAGGCTTCACACCTTGGAATCTGGACCGCCCCTGGGATATCATCATCTTGAAAGCCCAAAGACTAAAATAGAGAAACTCAAAAGGCAAAGTCAATTTTTTGAAGAAGGAAGATTCAAACCTTCTGATCCATTCTCTACCTTGCTAAAAACCGAGTATTCTCTTCCATCCCCAAATACTTTAATCTTTGCTACAATCACAAAAACTTATTCCAGATGAAATAGCATTGATATGGTAAATATGAGAAATCGCCTCAAAGAAATGAACAAGCTAATGAAAGAAAAAGGGAAAGAATAATTTTCTCGAGAAAAACTTGACTTCTACAAGGGAGAAGTCAGATCAAATGATGCTATCTAACCCGTTAGAATCATCCTTGAGAGATCTGAGAAATCATAGGGAAAGATAACTTGATCCTACTATCCTGAAAGATAAGATTCAGCCTTCTCCAAATTCGATTCTTCCGATCGATTCAGATTTAGACTTAGAACCAGATTCGGTATCTCTTTCATCATTCTCCTCTTTTTCCATCCCCACCCTTGAATCCTTTCCCATTGTACCAGTGACTTCTTCGTTATTTATGGATGACCTGCTAGATCAAGAAATAGAATCAAGTCATTATGAATCAAATGTTATTTAGCTATATAACCCATCCTACTTTCTCCAAATGGTTCTTTACCCTTGATGATATCACCTATTCCAAATGGTCAGAAAGATTTGAAGAATTCTATTCTTGGCTAAACACTAAACTCTCACCAATCAAAACAAGTATAATGTCTTTCTAAATTTGTTACAAGGTTTATAGGTAATCTTAAACACTGGTGTCAATCAATTCTAGAGTAAGATTAAGTTCAATTTCTGCTCTTGACAGATTTTGGTTTGACTATTGCCTTCATTTACCACTTTTTCATTTTCAAACCCATTGATTTCCATGAACTCAAAAGGAGAGAGTGTTTTGAAAGAAAATGCTACTCTCTTGAAAAAAGGCATCTAGACATATATTATCGAGAAATGATCAAACTCTTTTATGGCCTTGGAACTAATGCAAACCTGAAGTAGGTTTTCCTAGCCTCTATTCCTAGAGAGCTCTTCCGGCAAGTTAAGAGATCCTTTCTAACAAACAAATGAGAATTGTGGATATTCCCTTTGGAGAAATACAACAAGAAATCCATCTTTGCCTCGGTGATCTGTGCCTCATACGCTAGATGACGAAAACTTACATCAGAGACAATCGAGAGCTTGATGGTGCCTACTCACACTAGCATCTAAAGATCAAATGTTCTAAAAAAAGATTGTGATAGCACCTTGGAAAATATTCCGAAAAAAAGAAGCATTTCAAGAAGTACAAAGTTGGAAGGTCGAAGCATGGACCTAAGCACTTCCGGAGAAAGGAGAAATGGCGATTCCTACGAAAAAAGAAAGATCGCTTAGACCGTAAGAAATCGACTTGATATTTCATCTGCAATAAAAAATGGTCATTTCATCAAAGATTGCTCTCAGGCGAGAAAATTTTAGGACCACTTGATACACCACATTGAAATTGAAATTAGTGTTTCACTTGAAGATGATGATGTTGAATCATTGTTTGTCATTAATAAAGACCCATATGAGAAAACTTTTTGTGTCATTCCTTACTATCAAACCCCTAGTGAAATTGATTCTAATTCAGATTCTGAAGATTTTTTTCATATATCCCTTGCCTCTTTAGACCAAGACTCTATTATATATTCTAGTCAAGTTCATTGTCCTCATTGTCCTATAAAACTCTTTACCTCAAAGTTTGCTAAACCAATCACCGTTGTTGCTCTTATAGATGTTGGTGCTAGTTTTTCAATTCTAGACACTAAAATTCTTCATGAAGAATACTAGACTTCTTGTGCTCGGTATTTTAATTCTACACCATGAGACACTTTTTCTATAAATATGCGTACTACACTAGTAACCAATCACCGTTGTTGCTCTTATAGATGCTGGTGCTAGTTTTTCAATTCTAGACACTAAAATTCTTCATGAAGAATACTAGACTTCTTGTGCTCGGTATTTTAATTCTACACCATGAGACACTTTTTCTATAAATATGTGTACTACACCAGTAACCATTCAGTTCTTCCCCTATTATTCTATAACCACTAAAACCTTTGGATCTAGTATTTCTAACAAAAATCTGATCATTGTTTCTAACGTCATGACCTAAATTCCCAAACGTCGAATTATTCCCAGAAAATGGCATAAGTATAGGGACCAATTCTCTAAATTTGTCAATATCCAAAGGTTTTTCTCTATTTAAATGAGTTTGTTAGATCTAATTATGTAAAAATCATTGGAATCCTGTTCGAAATTTCACTCTGGCTTCTCTTAAAAGTATCCTCATTCTTTGAGGACTAATTCAGAATTTTTTGTTCACCTCCTATTAAAAAGAATGAATACATAAATCTCACCAAAGCGAGTCATATTAGAATGAACCCAGAATATCTTATTTTTATTCAGAAGGAATGCTCAGAGTTACCACAGTAAGACCTTATTGAAATCTCAAATTTGCAATTAGCTTGCGAAGCTTTTTATATTAATAAACGAGCCTAGCAAAACCGAGGAAAGATGTGACTGGTGATCAACTACCAACCCCTCGATCTCTTTCTCTAAGATGATAAATTCCCTTTACCCTCTCGAAATTCTCTTTTTGTTGGATTATCCAAAGCCCACATCTACTCCAAATTTGACCTCAAAGCTGAATTCTAGCAACTAGACATTCATCTTGAAAATAGACCCAAAACTAGATTATGTATTCCAAATCAGCATTTCCAAAAAAAAGTTCTTCCTTTTGGCCTCAAAGCAACTCTTTCTTTTTTTCGGGAAGGCTATGTGCCTCATTTTTCAGCCAATCCTGTCTAATGTAGTGATTTCGATTGATAACATATTACTTTACATCCCTGATGAAGAATCTCATTGCCGGCTCATCGAATAATTTGCAGATATTGTAAAAAAAATGAAATCATGCTTTCTCAAAGAAATATGAACATTGCCCAGACATAAATTGAATTTCTTGGTATGCACCTCAACAAAGGCATATACTATTTGTGGCCACACATTACCCAGGAATTGTTGAAATTTCCAAAAGAAAATTTCACGACAAAACAAGTTCAGCAATTTATCGGGATAATCAATTATCTTAAAGATTTTGTTCTCAACATTGCAAAACTGTTGATCCCATTGCAGTTGATGCTGAAAAAGAATCCTCCACCTTAAAGTAAAACTTAAACCAATGCAATGGCAAAACTAAAGGAAGTTATGTAGACTCTTCCCCCATTGCAAATACCATCTATTGGGAAAAGAGTCCTCTAAGCTGCTGTTAGTGATGAGTACTGGGTAGCCATACTGTTTAAAGAAATTGAGGGCAAGCGACACCTTTGCGCTTATAGAAATGAAAAGTTTTTTCAAGCTAGAATGCATTATCATTTTACTTTCAAAGAAATATTGACAGTAAAGAATGGAATAAAAAAAAATTAAATTCCATCCCATTGGCCATCATTTCTTAGTAGAATTGGATACGACATTTTTTCCCTAGATGACCAAATTCAAGTAGAAATAGATTCCTGATTCCCAGCTACTACGATAGACCAAACATATTGCAAGAAAGAAGAATGTCCTTGCTGACTTTCTCTCCAGATCAAAGGCTCTAGCCGAAATTAACATGTACATTTTGAAGCATCATTTTCCTCAGGTTGAATAATACAAGATCGAAAGAATGCAAGATTGGCCAAGCCTGAAGTATCCCTAGGAGATTGTTGAACAAATCCAGAACGACAGTCTTATTAAAGATCTTGATAGCCTCACGTGCCAATGTCATACAGACTTCTTGAGATACCATAGTGGCTCAATTATTTATCCCTACAAATTAAACTCTAGGTATCCATTCATACATCTGTTAATCTAGAAGGAAGATGATTTCCCTGACCAACATCTATGGCTGTTTTGGTACTAAGTACTTAATAACTATTGAGTTCCTCACCAGAAAGTTCATTGTCAAGTTAATCAAGCTGATTGCGCTTTGGCGAAACAAGGGAGATGAAAGCGACATGAACCTTTTGAATATTTAATTAATCGGTTTTATCCTCCGACTCATTGGAAATGCCTCTTCCTCCAAGAACTAAGAGATGCTCCTTGAGCAGAGCCAAACTTACAAAGTGGTATTTTCCTATGACCGTGGAATTTTGTGCTAAATAATGATACTCTCACCAATGCACCAAAAAGAATAGGAAGCACCACGTACAAGCTTCAATCACATCTTCAGGAAGCTCATATCTTCAAAAAAATTCCCGATTGCGTCGGATCCGTTGAATACAATTATAGAGAACTCCATAAAGTCCTATGCCAAGAAAATCACACCATTCTTGTAGAAATATGGGATTACTCAACACTTGTTCCATTGGACCACTATTATCTTGCACCTGAAGCTAAACAAGCACTCGCGAAATTCAATCGAGCACAAAACCAAGCAAGAACACCTCCTCAGTCATAAGAGTAAGAAATGGCGAACATGGATGTCTTGCACAGTCCTCTCAAGAATCTTAAGCTCAAGCATCCCATGACCAATGGGGAGGGCCTCTCTCTAGAGACCACTATGATGAGGGACCTTTGTCCTTATCACTTGGAATTGACCCCAACATAGTCTCCCATTATGCTCAAATATCAAATTGGCCCCAACCAATCATGCCTGAAAGACTGGATCAAGACAATGTTCCAGGACCCTCTAGGACTCATGAAGAAGAATGCGCCTCAAGTAGTTCAAACATGTGGAATACCCTGATATCACAAAGAGAATCCACTCACAACACATACAATCCTCTTACTTCTAATGATGGACTTGACCTTGAGCAACTCCACATGGAAGAACAGCTAGCACGACATACATATGATGATTCGGACTATTACTACAACTCTTGAAATGGTAGATAAGTCTATTGCAAAAGTTACTGTAGCAAAGGCCATTGTAACAAAGTACTGTAGCAATATACTAAGGAAATCACTGTTCATAGTCATTATTCCTTAATTTTTTTTTCCTCTTTTTTAAATTATTTTCTTTATTATTTCTTTTTTCCCCTCATCATTCTTTAATAAAATTTTATCAAATAGTAAACTGTACTAATATACCTAAAATACAAAATACCTAAAATATATATAGTAAATATAAATATATAATTTATAGATTGAATATTTATTGTGAGATAGAATTAAAGTTGAATATATAAAATAAAAAAATTAAATTAAAAATTAAAAATTAATTTCTTAATTTAGAATTAAAATATTATTTATATTGAAATATAATTTTAATTTTGTTAATTTAAGAAATTTATTATTTGAGAAAAATAACTTTCATATTATGGACATTAGAAATCCTATCCACCTTTATCCAACCTCCCTCATGGGATCATTTTATCCGGCTTATATCCCCCTTATATCCGACTTTATCCTATCCTAAGCAAGCACCAAACATAGGATATAATAAATCATATCTTATCTTGAATTTTATCCTGACTGTCAAACTCAACCTTAATGTACTGGATCTCATATATGCCTTTTGGACTAGATAATTAATCTCATATCTACATTCAATTTTCCACAATCAAAATGGCGATGAGAGGCTTTTTGACATTGATAACTTTGAAAAAACTGTTGGTAAAAAAGAATAACTCGTGGCTTTTTTCTCCACATAATATGTTGGTAATTTATCAAGATCTTTATGAAATCATCACTTTTTTACGGTTGGCAAATTATCAATTTTTGTACTAACTTACCAACTTTTATTTGCATAGCTTACTAACATTTCAATTTTACTAACTATTACATGAAATTTTTAATCTAAATTAGAGTAATTTACCAACTTTTGTCCATTAAATTATGAATTTTCATTTGAATTGCCAACGTTTAATCGTTCTCTTTTAATTTATTTAATTTTTTATTTAGTTATTAAAATTTATTTGCTCTGATTAGCTATCCCTTTATGTTGCTGACTCTTTTTAGAGATCGCTAGCCCAAGTTGGCATGGCTCGTCGACAGAGCTAATTTTCTGTCATCAAATGGAAAGAAAGAGAGTAGTGTTGAAGAATGAGGACAACGGCGACATTATATCATTTGAATGATGGTGAGGAACACGGCTCCAAAGACACTAAATTTATCAAACATTCTATTCTGATGTAATTTGTGTGTTATAGTTACAAGGACACCATTATGTGCAATTTGTTTTTTTTTTTTCAAATTATGTGAAGAGCTACTTGTATTTTAATTGGTTTAACTGAATAAGAGTTTTTCATTAATTTTCTTCAAATATCTTTTTTATTATTTGACAAAAAATAGTTTCATTCGTTTAATTATTTTTATTTGGAAAAATATAAATCAATTTCTACGAAAAACCTGTCCCGGTCTGGCATGTGGGCCAGCACGACCTAGCGCCCAACTCAACTGCTGTGTGGATTTCTATCTCCACCAATTCTTTCTTTTCATAAATGATCCATAAGTTGGAAGCGTGAATCTTCAACCAGACAGAATTACCCACCCTACAATGACAGTTTCAAGTGAGGATGTTCATATGGCTAAGTCATAATTACCGTGAATTTAAGTTTATGAGCAGATTATAAGACATACATTGTACATAGGTTATTCTGTGTTCAATGAAAGGAAGCCATGAACATCATGATAAAAGTGCAATATGTGTCATGGACTTTAATTAAAAAGGGGAAGAGATTAACATGGTGATCAAGCAAAGTTATCATTTGCACACTTTATCTCTTACCTAAACAATTGCATTCTCTCTTCGTACAATCACTTCTTCCGTGTGTATACAAATAATTTTGGCACCCTTGCTAGCTTTTAGGATCAATACTTAGCGAAGAGATAGATCTCAAGAACGCTCAATGTGCTTCAATTTTTCTAGTTGCAAGCACTCGATGACAAGCTACGTTTAACTTGTGGTTCCTTATAGGCCTCCATAAACAACTCTGTGTTTCAACCGTTTCCTCACCGTCACATAGCATTTGATTGTTTTACTGTATAACCACTACCTTTTTTTTTTTTCATGACGTGTTGTTGCGGCCACCTTCTACGACTCTCAACCATTTCATATTCGCATATCAAAGAAATGACCTGCTCAGAAACATTATTTAGAAAAAATCCTAATTATTAAACCGCATCACTGACCTCCCTCCTCCTTTTCTTTAAGGTAGCAATTTTATGTTCATATGAAATATCCTAATTAACTACTCCTGGTCAAACATTCCTAATTGGCTCCCTTGTTTCAACCATCCGATTTGAGTTGAAACGCAGAATGAATGAGTTTCATTTTCATCACATGAAAAAGGAACTTTGAGAAAGAGTATTTAGAGATCATTAGGAAATGAAAAAAAATCGAAATGATAAGGACAGGGAGCAGAAATTGGAGCTTACAAATTTAGTACAATGCTGCGAGACCTACTATAGCGTCGGCAATTTATTTACCATACTTGTAAAATTTCAGAGAAGGTGGTTATTCACTAATTCATTTCAAAGTCGGTAAATTTCACTAATTCATTTCAAAGTCGGTAAATTTCCAATGGTGTCGTTAAGTTTGATAAGTCATCTGACAATCAAATTGACCGTCATGCTTTCTTTTAGGGACTACTGGATATTTTGGTTGGCCGGGTCCGCCTCTGTGGGGACCAGCTAACATTAATAAATAAAAGAGAAAAAAGGTGAAAAAGTAAAAAAAGCAGAAAAGAAGAAAAGAAAGATGGGCGGCTCGTGCGGGGAAGAGAGGACACGCGGAGAAGATAGAAATCATGTAGTTAACATTTGATTAACAGAAAAGAGAGATTTGGTGTTTCAGTTTACTTATTGTTATCGGACCAATGAAGATGTCATTGACAGATAAAGATGCATTCAGCTTGATCTCTTTTATTTTGGCACACCTGCAAGTTTTATTACCCAATTGTGTTTTCTCGTTTTTCTTTTCTTATTTTCTACTCCTTTTTCCACTTTTTCTTTCCTTTCCTTCCATGAGAAAGTTCCAAAATTTTGGATAAGCTAGGGGACAAGGTCAGTTGGTATCAAAATAAGTGGAAGAACCTCAGTAATCCAGAAGAAATGTCATCATTCAGTTTGTTATTAATTAAAAAAGTTCTTTTCAATGTTTCATGCGTCGTAGACAATTTGCTCATCATATGTAAAGGATGCAGTCTTAAAGCATAAGTCACGTGGTCCATCAAGTTAACTTGGTTGGAGTAGAGTTATTTTTTTTCTACTTAGTTAACTTGTTACATAGGATTACTCTCTCTCTCTCTCTCTCTCTCTCTCTCTCTCTCTCTCTCTCTCTCTCTCTCTCTCTCTCTATTTTTATTTTTGATAACTCATACCATACTTTTACTCAATCATCTATGATATACATAAAAACTTACTAGTTGAATCGATGAGTACCAATATAGAAGGTTTTGAGGTTGTGATCTATAAAACTTGACCTGATGAGACGTCTATAGGCATGTACAATTTTGAATAGAAGAAAAAATGCAGGTCAATGAACAACAAGGAGGGAAAGAGGAGAGGGAAGGCTTTGTCTACTTGATTTCACTAGAGAATTTTAATTGGATGATTTGTAGTTAATATGACGAGGCTTTGTGAACCTGGAATGTGTTTTCATGAGTAATTCATTGAAAAACCATACCTTCTGCAAAGCATGGCCATCCAACCTAGTTTTTGATTGGTGGGGTGGTTATTTAGTTTAGCATTGTCTAGGCCTGGTACTTTTTTGATACTATGACATTGTTTCTCATTTTCTTTTCCTTTTTCTTTTATTGTATCACGAGGAAGATTATATTTTAAATGGATGTCAGACCCATGAAATATCCTATTAAACTCATGTACCTAGTGAGGTTTGAGCTAAAACTTGGTTTCCTGGTGCCAACATGAATTGTTTGCAGTGGTTAGTGAGGAAAACCGAACTTATGTTGTGCATATTACCTCCACACATTTTTCTATTCCTTAAGATTTATTATTCTAAAAAAAAAGCAATGGAAATCTAATTGGTGGATGATGTATTTCTACATCCTCCCTATTTTTGGGCAGTTTGAAAGTCACTTAAAATAGGAATTAAGTAGTCGATCACTCAAGAATTTATTTTTCAATCGTGGAGATTTGATTTCAGCTAGAGTGTAAAGTCAATTTCTGCCACTCTTTTGACTTTTGATTCGTAGGTTGACTCTTGGCTTTAACTTCCACAATAATTTAGCCGATTGTATGCTTGAAATGTTCTTAATTTAGCTGGATTGGGAACAAATTAGTTTTCATCAAAATTGTGAAATACCTATGAAACATATTGTTTCATTATCCTTCTTGTATAACTATGCTAAATAGAAAGGGGAAAAAGGAAGAGGGAAGGCTTATATATTGATTTATAACTAGCCTTGGTCAATTTCTGGCAATAACATGTTTATCTATCTTGGAAGCTTTTATCTAAGGCAGATTAGGCACCAAGCACGTAGAATATCTTATTTATCTCAAGCACATAGAATATCTTATTTATCTCATGTAGCAGGTATGGTATAAGTTAATGACCATGTGGATGTTGCTTCGATGTGAAAATGTTTTTATTTGGTGATGTGAGAAATTCCCGTGAGATTTATATTTTTATATGATACTGGTTCCTTTTATATATAGATCATTTATCGTCTTTCAATCTCAACAAATGCAGTTGGACCTATATATTTGACTTTCATAAGTATTTTTCGAGAAATTTAGAAGAGCCTCTATCTGTGTTCTTGCATATAGTATTCATTGATAGAGATTAAACACAACTGGTTGGTTTGATTGCATAATTTTATCATCTTATTCCTTTTTTCAAACTTTCTTGCAAGATTGATTGCAGTTTTATTTTTCAAGAGTCGTGCTTTGATTGGATATGTTCATGTTTCGGAGGAGGCTTGTGAAATTGTGAAGACGACTCACATCATACTTGTCAGCATGCAGGGATGGAACTATTATATGTTTTTAGTGGGGTCAATGCCCTAAAGACTGTAAAATAAGGTATTTCATTTAACAAAAAAATTATAAAGATGCGATCGAGCTATTTATTGATTTGAAGTAGTTTTTCTACGCAAAGTCTGACTTGAAATCAACGCTTTGACATTGAATCATGAATGTGAACAAAATTCGGTTTCAAATCCTTGTGCTCAAGCTCGACTCAATATAGTATATAGGGCTCGAAATTTAACTCGATTCAACTCCATTATTAAAAGCTCGATTCTACTCATTCAACTTGTTACATAGGATGTTTCTTTCTATTTTTCCTAATCATATATTGTACCTTCTGCATAGCCTGGTCATGCTATTCGATTGCTTTGTCTTCCGACTCTATCAAGCCTCGTGTTTGATTGGTGGTGTGGTTGTCTAGTAGTGCAATGTCTAAGCCCGGTAATTTTTTCATAATTGTTTATCTTTTTATTTTTCTATTTTTTGCGTCATAAAGAAGTTTATAGTACATGGAAAGACAAGATACTAGTTTTGATTTCTTGCAAGTTAGCGCATGGTCCCTTAGAGGGTGACGAGGCTAAGCCTAATTACATCGATCAACAATGGAAGTTACTAAAAAGGCAATGTGGGGTTTCATTAGGCATCGTCAGTTGGATTTTATTTCTTTTGATAAACTATAAGGATCCCATCCCACTGCTCCTTTTGCTCTTCCAATTTCCATCTTTTGGCAATGGAAAACCGTAGCCACAACAACACCAATATAAATTAAGGAATCGTTATCATAGCTGGATCCTATGAGAAACAATCGATGTCATCTCATCCATTGATCGTCAGACTTTTAGGATTATATGTCACAACCGCACTTCCATTCACTCATGGAACACTTCTTGGATATGTCCTTCCCCAACACTTCATTTCGAGTTGGGATTAATAGTTCCCCCCGCCCCGGTGCAAATTGGAGTATGAAGCCCACCCAAAAATTGAATAAAATAGTCCGTTCTATTTTGCCGGTATCGATGGCTGACTTAGTTCCGATGACTCTCTTCGGAATATGAGGCAATAATAGAGCAAATCTATCAAACAGTTCTCCACCAAGAGCAGGAACTCTTTTATTATGTATGTTGGATTGATTGGTCGATTTATGACATTTTGTATAGAAATTACGAAAAAATGCAAATAGTTATAATTCGTTATAATTCAAAATTTTATTTATCGATGACCATAAAACTGTCCATGTATTTATAAGAAGAAATTCGAAAAAACCCTCCAACACAAAAGTTATTCATCACATCGAATCTCCAACATTTTATAGTAGAGTAGACAATCTATCACTGTGCATCATTCAAGTTTCACACACAAACATAAATAGAAGCTTCTAAATTCATAAGCATACAATGAGATAAGAAAGACAATCTATCACCATGCATCATTCAAGTTCCCACCACCCTTGCCCCTGCGGCCCCTACGGCCACCCCCCCTAGGCCTCAACAGCCCCCTGCCTCAACAGCCACTGCAGCAGCCGCCACTCCCCCGACTCCCCCGTGGCCCCTACTCCCCTCGCTCCCCCGCGGCCCCCGCTCCCCCCGCGGCCCTTGCGGCCCCCGCTCCCCCTTGTCCCCCTTTGCTCCCCGTGGCCCCCGCCGCCGGATGCAGTAGAAAACGAAACCACAAAGCATTACGGCAACAATGACTAAACCAACAATAACCCACGTTGGGGTGTTGTTGTCATCGGATGATAAGAAATTTGGATCGATCCATGCCGATGGAGGAGGAAAGTACTGGAAACTCGGATAAGTTTGTGGATAGTTATTGTTCTCCATCAAGAAAACTCTGTGGAGGTAGTTCAATGCGAGCGGTGAGTCTACAAACGTATTATGAAGCATCAATTCAAAAGCCAATTTACCTTTTAATCATGATGAATTGATCGTATGATCCGAGCGTGAGATCGAAATGATTCAACACGGAATTCAGCGAGATATAATGTGAGTGGAAGTAGTTGCTTGCACATATACCCTCACAAGAAGAACCGAGCAAATCGGTGAATGATGTTGCGCCAATGCTTACACGACCTGCAAAAAAGTGAGAATTTTCACTTGGTGGAGGTAGCGCTGTATATGCCCCGCGACGCTCCCTCCCTCCTTCCCTCCCTCCTTCACGGGGTGGGTTTTTCTGTTTTTTTTGCCCGAAAGATGATAATTTTCATTATTAACCCGCTAAAGGGGCACCATTAGTTTTTTTTTTTTTTATCGATAGGTGCACCATTAGTTGAAACGTCTAAACATAGAATTAAAAATAGAGAACGAGGAGAATTAGAAGTCCAATTGCTGGAAAGTGAGCTGGCTCGGTAGGTTAGGTAAGCGTTTTAACAAATGCATCACCATAGCAGGTTAGGTAAGCTTTTTTTAACGAATGCGTCACCATTCTTTTTTTGAGGATGTAGTGTAATGAATCCAGTAGAAAATCTGATTCAGCTTCAAGCGCTTTCCCAAGAATAAAGATTCTTAACGCAGATAAGCACAGAACTACAAAATCAAAAGAAAACAAGAAATCTGCATTTACCAGGATTACAACATCACTTTATGTAACTGTTTGGGACACATATCTAAATTTTGATGGAGTACTCTTATGAGAGAAGCATTCAAATAAAAAAAAAAGAAGTTATCAGAATCCCCACAAGCCCTAGTCGGATTACTAAAGCAACATCCCCAACTGGCAAATTTGCTAAATGTTGAAGGCATGGAGGACCACATTGGAATTTCATCAAAAGGTTTTAGACTAAATTGGCAAAATTAAAATATTTATGATCGAATTAATATTCATACAATAGGTTTAGGATTAGTTTTATAATTTTTCATAATACACACACATGTATGATCACGAAGTTGAGTCACATGGCATGCTTATACGCGAATCCAATAATTTGTTTAAGATGGTCACTCTTAACAAATCTCTAAATCTGAATCTCACCCATAAAAGTGCACAAAGTTCATGCAAGGTTCACTCTCGTGACATGCTTACGTGCAAGCTTTCCAAGAATTTATTTTTGATGATCACTTTAGCAAATCTCTAATCTTGTGATTCTAATTCATATGCATATTTTATCTCAAGTAAGGTACGTAGTTTGTTTCAGGTCGAGTGTGATGAATTTCCCTACTTTTGTCAATGGCTTACAAGGCTATAGGAAGAATTATGACGGGATAGAATCATCGACGACTTTTGAGTGAAATCTCGACAAGTTAGAAGACAAATTCTGAACGGAAACCGTCCTCAAATAACATCGTGCTTTCTATCAGGCTATCGTCGACGAAAGCACCGCAATCTCTGTAGAAATACAAATACTTGAAGCACAGCTCGCAGATGCCCGATACTAACTTGTGCTTAAACAGGGGAATCAAAAGCAAAAGGGAATTTTTTGAAGCAGCACTTTCTGGAGGTTGATAAAATTGGAGGAGAACAATCAACGGCAAGCAGAGGTTGACAGACATCAATCCATCAACAAGTGTATTGAGAATAATGAAATGTCGGATCCACGTCGGTCCACTTTTAGGAGATATATAAAAAAAAATAAAAATTGTTAGACAAATTGTAAAACATCAAAATTCTAACAAGCTTGAAAATTATTTCCTCTTTAAAAATCAAAAATTAGGAATCGGCGTTTGGACTAGACACTTTGCGCTTGGGCATGGGAACCCCAACGATCATACCCAAACCCTTGGTAGTTGGGGCGAGGTCCCTAGCACCTGAGCCTGGGTTCATTGAGGCCAGGCTTGGGACTTCCGTGCCCCAGCCCGGGTCCATCTAGGCCGTGCGCAAGACCCCGGTCGTCATGCCAGGGTCCATTGAGTTCGGGTCTAGTCCTTGGCATTCATGCCCGAGTCCATCAAGGCTAGCCCCAGACCCCGATGCCTATGCCTAAGTTCTCAACTTCCAAACCCAAGTTCATCGAGGTCATGCCCTGGACACCCGCACCTATGCCCGCACCCCGGTCCATCAATGCGGGGCCCGTGTTCGAGAACTAGGGATTGGGGTGTGGCCTGGATGGACTCAAGCATGGGCACCAAGATGTCAAACCCCACCTCAATGGACTTGGGTCTCAGCACAAGGACTAGATCTCAGGCACTCGAGTGTGGGCCTCGTCCTCGATTAACCCATGCCCAGGCGTTGGGTTCCTAGACTTGGGAGCTTGTGTCATGGTTTAGAGTTTTCTATTGATGAAGGGCTGTAAATATCAATGAAGACTGGGCAAACTTCTTTCAAGCTGTCTAGAATATTCAAGGGCAGACATTATTGTAAATGTACACTATTCTAGAGTGTTCTTATAATAAAGATGGGTAGTTGGTGGAATGGGAGATATAATCTCCACCATCTGATTGAGGAGAGATGTACGTTTATGGTTAGACCTATATTTGTATATATAGGAGTCTCGTCTCCCTCATTTGTATAATCTTACAAGATATCCAAAGTTTCCCTCTCTAAGATCCTTGCAAGTGTAATAAAATGATAGCATAAGTTGATCTACATTCCTACACAAAGATTGCTCCCCATTTCCATTGGCTATTTTAGCTTCAAACATGGATATTTAATTTAGACCGTATCCCTCCATTTCCCAACTTATACTCATGATGAGTTACACTATTCATGAAGTGTAGATCTGAAGCCTGCAAGAGAGAAAATTTAAATATTAATATACATATAAAGCTTAAGCCAATTAGTTATAATAGGCAATTCTGAAGACCCATGTACCAGCAAATATATCTTCACTCAAATTGATAACTTTTTAAGCCTTACCAACACCACCTCAAGTGAAAAGAAATAGCTGATCGAAGACATCGAGATGACCATAAAAGAAATGAAGCTTCAACACCACCTCTAATGAGGAGAATTAGCTTATCGAAGACATCGGGATGACCATAAAGGAAATGAACTCTTCATGACTTTGTGTTTTCAAAACCCATGAGTATAGTCTTTGTTTTTTGTAACCTCTTACTACCTATAAAAGGCAAAGATGATGTAATGTGTTGGACGGAATCCCTTTGAGTAAAGTGTGTGCTTGTGAAAATTCTCTGTCTTTCTAAACACTTTTTCTCCAGCCTAGTAGGATCCTCTAAGAAATATAGCTCCGCTAAGTTAGAAATGTTACTATCCTAACATCCTTGAGTATCTCTATATTATAAACTAAATTTCCAAGTAGTTGCAGCTAAAACGTAGTCCTTGAAGACTTGCAAGGTTTGCCTCATAGTGGGGATAGCATATCTATTGAAACTAACCTAGCCTTCCTTAGTTTTAAGCATAGATCTCCTCATTAGTAAATAAAAGAACAAAAAAATTGAAATGTTACTTTGCAGACCCTAAGCAGACAAAAAGAGTTTCTTAGTCAGTGGAAGACTCACTAAAGCTATTTAAGTTGTAGTTCTCGAGTTACGTTTCGGAAAAAAGTTAGCCCAGCAGAAGCAAAACTTACCAACAAGAATAGCTTTTCTCTTTTGACTGCAAATTTCTAACCATAGCAAGAGGTTTTATTGAAAACCTTGTGTAATAATCTCTCGCAGAGAATTACTTTTGAGTTCACTTATGCACGGCATAGGTTTATTCAAGGAGGGCCTTTGATTTTTTGGGTGAAATCATTGTATTTTCGTTCCGTAACAAGACGAACGCATTATTTGATCATCCACGTTGAAGTCGGAGCAAAAACGTTCAAAGCACCTCTCAAAAAGAAAACGCCAAGGATGTGCGTTGTTGAGAAGCGGTTATGATTTAAAGACCCAATCATAGAACTGCTATCGATAATCAAGAATTGCCAAGAGACGAACAGAGCAGTCGAAAAGGAAATGGACAGAAGAGTTCCGACTAGAAAGGGATGTGGACCGAGTTGATTACTAGGAAATTTACAACTGCTAAACAGTTACCAAGTTCCTCTATAAATATCATATATCTGAAGAGAAGCCCTCCCGATAAATTAATCAAATGTTATTTATTTATCTTTACTTTTTTGCACTTTAATTTCTCTAATTATAGCTTCGGATTCCCGTTGTTGATTAAATTTCAGCATGTGTCTATACCTTAGTGCAACATCGTTATATATTCTATCTTGGTGCATTGTTGTTGATTAAATCCCGATGTATCTCACTATCCTAGGACAGTGTGGTCGAATTCCGATATAGTGCCAAATTGTGTCGTCGATAAAATTCCGACATAATTTGAGTTGATCTCAAGTCCAAAAGGCCGTGCTGTTAATTGATTTCCGACTTAGCCTAGTGTTGTACATTGTTGATTGGATCAGAAAGTTAATGTTCATATTGCATTTGATATCCTCTATCCAAAATTGGTTTAGGACCTTTGTCTAAATAAAAAGCAAACGACAATTCTCGGTAAAAGATATTTCGTTATGGGAACAAAACCAGCGAAACATCTTAGGTTTTCCTCCTCCAGTCGGTCACGTTTGCAAAATAAGACTTCCACGGACCAGGCATCACCTAGAGCAATTTTGACCATACCCAAGTCGTACACTCGTCACTGGAAACAAACTACTAACATGACGCTCAGCATAGATCCACTCCACACTAAACAGCTCAAGCAATGTGTATGTATGATCAAAGCAATCCTAAAGTTACCAAGCTAACACAACTCAACCTCAACGGAACAGCATCCAGGAACCTAGGAGATTAGTTAATAGTATTTTATGGTACGACAATGTCCTTCCTGGACAGTATGGCAATCTACACATCAAAATCCGAGTGATGGAGGAAGTTGGAATGGAACCAAACTAGAAAAGAACCCGGTCCTTGTGGTTTTAAGCATCGGTTTAGCGACACCCTCGCCGGCTATTCTTGACGGTGTCGATCCATGAAGGCGCACGGCCGCCTCTGTGAGAGCCGGAGCCCAAGTCTGGATGGCGAAGAATAACTTCAAATCTTTCAATACTTTCAAGAGATCCATGAACAGTTGGGTTTTGGGTTCAGAGGGTGCTCCGGCCTGAATGAAAACAAATGGCCTGGACCGAAAACTAACCCGAAAATCCAGGCTTTTTCGTGCACCCGTATTCTGAGGATTTCTTACAATCAAGGCAAGGCTAATTCCAAAAAAAAAAAAAAAAAATCAACTTGAGATTTAATCCCAATTCTGTCCTTTTTTTATTAAAAAAATATCTTTAACTTTTGTTCTAGTCTCGAATCTGCACATGCGTCTAAAAATCTCCCTTGGTTTCTTTAAGATCATGGACATCAGGAGGTTGTTACTGTTCCAAACGAAGATGAAAGTGTTGATGAAGATGCGGGTTTCAATAATAAATCCCTAACAGGTCTTGGTGTTGATAATTTTGAAAAAACTATTGGATATTTTTGGACAGATAGGCAAAAATGGATTGAGATGAAAGTTGGGGATTATATTTTACACAAAAAAGAGGATTGAGGCGGAATTGAAAATAGACGAAAGTTACGATTTTTTAAGGGGGTTAGACCAAATAAGGTGATTCATAAAATCTTTTTAATCTTCTAAACTTATTGATTGGTCAAGATCGTAAACAATAAGGGGAGCCATTAAGGCGTGCCGGATCAAAAGCGAGACAATTACAGTCCACTAATTATTGGGCCCGTGCTTTGTGCAGACATCATTATATGTATGCAGTGTACTCGTTAATGATGTGATGCAAGAGAAAAGTATGACATTATGATATTTTAAAACATCATATGAAGGCCTAAGATCAGTACAGGGCAAAAAAAACCGCTATAATGATAAATTTTCTTAAGTACATAGGATTTACTGAAAATTGACACTTTTCTAGTATACAGTAATAAAATATGCATTTAAAATAAGCCTAACCGAATAGGAACTATCTATGTTGACCAATAGATGACAAATCGCTAAACTAAAAACTTATCGACCGCCTTAGAAAAAAAAAAAAACTTATCGACTGAATAAGGACCATGTGACAAAAGTCTACATCTTATAATGTGACAATTCATAAAGGTAAAACACATGATGGACATGTAAGCAAGCATTCTTTCAACTCCCACTCAAAATATGTACAACAACAATACATGATAAACGTGGGAACTTCCCATCCCATGAAGTGCTTCGTAATTCAGAAAGTAGGTACTCAATCTTTATTCAATTGGAGGATGGCTCCATCAAAAATTTTAGCCGGTTGACCCGGCTCAACCTTCTATAAAAGCCATATCGGATAGAGAAAAGTGGATCAGTCGCGTGATCCCCAAAAAAGACAGAAAAAGGGGGATCAATAGCAAGTTAGCAACCCCCAAATCTATGTTGCTGAAAAGCCAAATAATATAAAGCTTATATAAAAGCCGCGATCTGCTCCCACCACAAAAAGAGAAGAGAGGCTGACGTTCGAATTCCCTTCTCTTTCTTTCCTTCAAATTAACAGAAAGTATGCGAACAAAAAAGAAGAACCTCCTAGGATCAACTCCTTCGATCTTGGCACGCACCACTTCTTCATTGAGCTCGTCGACGGGGCTGGCGGACTTGGGGCTGGCGGATTGGGGGCTGAGGGAATGGACGGACTTGGGGCTGTCGGATTGGGGGCTGAGGGAATGGACGGACTGGAGGGCGACGGATTGGGGGCCGACGGAGTGGGGGCTGACGGACTGGAAGGCGACGGAGTGGGGGCTGACGGACTGGAAGGCGACGGACTGGGGGCCGATGTCGGACTGGGTCCCTCAGCCTATGATCAACACCAACAAAAAAATAATAATAAAAGATTAATCGAAATGGTCGGCTTAGATCTCGAAGCAAGTAACATGGGCTGTTGCCGATAAATGGCATGAAATTCTTTTTTTTTTTTTTTTTTTTTCGATTGAAACTTTTCATGGAGTGATATTGCCCTCCACTAGGGTGGACCCAGGGGCATAAATTTTGCCACGGAGCGAGGACAGTCTGGGCAAAGTGAAAGCTGAAGCAAAGGAGCCAATGTCTCTTTCCATGGCAGACGCGTTCTTAGAAGCAAGAGCTATCTGAGGAGGGTGCTTTTCCTAATGATTCTGTTCTTAAAAATAATTTATACTAAAAAATAATTCTTTTTATTTTATTTTCTAGACAAGTTTATGAGCATTTGTAAACGTTTGGTAATTACCAAAAAATTTTATTCCCGAAAAAAGAATGCATTTGGTACAATCATTAATCTTTTAATACTTTTATTATAGTTTTCTCTTTTAATATTTTAATATATTTTATTTTATTTTAAATTATTTCATTATATATTTTAATTTTATTATATTTTGCGATCGGCTAGAGAAAGAAGAAGAGAAAATAAAAGGAAAAGAAGAAAATAAAAGAGAGGAAAAAAAGAAGAAACATAATATGACTTGATTGCAGAGTTGTTCTTTAACAAACAAGTAATTTTTTTGTACTTTTTAATTCTATTCCAAATCTATTCCCAAAAATAAGAACAAAAAAATTATCAAATAGTTTTATATTCTTTTCTTTTCTTTTTTTTTTTGTTACGGAGAATAAAGAAATAGAATCAAATACCAAAACTCACTCATAGCCTCAAAAAGAATTATCCTTCATACAGATATAAAGAGAACAAATTTTGGACGTGCAACATAGTCTCTAAACTCGTCAAAGGTCTGAAAACCACCGAAGACGACAATGGCCAAATTTTCCAATGTCAAAAAACATTTCTTTACAAGCTCGATCAATAAAAGAACACTTCCTCGTTCCCTCCCAAAACTTGATCGAGAAAATGTCCCATCAATTGTTGAAGTTAATTAATGCCATAATCAAAATCAGCCTCGATATTATCGGTTTCGGCATACTTAACTCTCAGTTATTTTTTGTACTCGTGTACATAAGTCCTAGTTTTAATAAACGACATTAATCTACTATCTTTAATTTATCGTAAGAATAAAGGTTTGTTTTGGACGACAAAAAATGAAATGATAAATAATTATAAATTGTTGTGGAGCCTACTCTTTCGAGAATTTGTGGCTCACGTCATAGTAGCCTAAAGATTGTTATGCTAACAAAGCCCACTTTAAGAAATGATTGGGTGACTGTCTTTACAATAACAATCTATTATCAACCAAAAAATAAAAAACAAAAAACAAATAATTATAAATTATTATAGGGTCCATAACAAGCTGTTATTTCACAATAACCCAAAAATTATTATGCTAGTAAAGCTCGATTTGAGAAATGATTGGACGACAATCTTTAATTTACCGTGACAATAACAATATGTTCTGGATCATAAAAAAATCAAATAATAAATAATTATAAATTATTGTGAAAACTACTTTATCAATAATT
Source organism: Eucalyptus cloeziana (assembly GCA_014182715.1). Taxonomy (NCBI): domain Eukaryota; kingdom Viridiplantae; phylum Streptophyta; class Magnoliopsida; order Myrtales; family Myrtaceae; genus Eucalyptus; species Eucalyptus cloeziana. The sequence goes on along the minus strand of CM024635.1, from coordinate 33,131,278 downwards.
TGTGGCTCACAACAAACCATTATTCTTACGGTCGCCCAAAAACTATTATGCTAGCAAAGTTTGATTTAAAAAATAATTGGGTGATAGTCTTTAATCTATTGTGAGAATAAAGTACAAAATCAAATACCAAATAATTATAAATTGGACTCATTTAATAATTTGTGGTTCTCAATAAGTTATTATTTTTCAGTAGCCTAGCAAAGCCTGGTTTGAGAAATAATTGAATGACAGTCTTTAATTAATGATTATAAAAAATTAAATAATAGATAATTATAAATTATTATGGAATCTATTTTTTTAATAATTTGTGATTCATAACAAGTTATTATTCTATTATACTAGCAAAGCCCATAAATTATTATGGGGTTTACTCTTTTAAGAATTTGTGATTCATAATAAATTATTATTTTCAGGATAACAAAATGCTGTTATGCTAGTAAAACCTAAAAAGATTTAAAGGAACGGCGTTTACCGAATTTCTCATGATGCCAACGTCGTAAACTGGGGTCAGATCCGGCTTGAACAGCCCGTAATTCCGCTCTGAGGTCGACGGTTTCTTGTTCTCGTTGAACAGCGCAAAGATGTAGGTCTCGAACTTCCGGTTCGGCATCAGCGGCGTTCCCTTCCCGGAGTTCACGTGCCTCACGAGGTTACTGTTGTACGACTCCGCGTTTGCCATGCTCACGCCCAGCTGGTTGGGGTCGCCCGCCGAAGGCCACCCGGTCTCGCCCACCACGATCTCCACGTCCTCGTAACCCACCTTCTTCATCGCCGAGTACACCGCATCCATCTGGGCGTCGAACATGTTCGTGTAGTTTTTCCCCGTCGCCTCGTCGAAAGTGCTGTAGGGGATCGGCTTGAACAACGCGTAGTTCAGGGTGTAGTTCAGGGTCTCGGCGGAGATCCCGAAGAACGGGTACGGGTTCACCATGAAGGAGAAATTCATCTGGCGGTGGAATTCCAGGATCGGAGCGAATATGGTCCGGTCGAAGCCGCGGCGGAACTGGCCGGTGCTCGGGGGATACGACGACATGAGTATCCCGAGCGAGTTAGGTGTCGTGACCTGGACGTTGGTGACGTTCGCGAGCTGGAGGGCTGAGTGGATGGCTTTCATGGCGGGCAAGAGGTTCGCGATGAGGGTCTTGTCGGAGGTGGCAAGGATCTCATTGCCCATGGCGATGCGGTTGATGAGGGTCTTGGGGTAGAATGGCAAGATGTTGGCGGAGACCCAGGACTTAGCTGCGGGGAGCTTGGAGAGGGAGACGATGTCTTCGTTACCGACGCTGACGGTGACGGCGATTCCGGTGCCGGCGAAGGCCCGGAGGATGTCGGGGCTGACGTGGAAGATCTTGACCCGGTCGATGGTGGTCTTGGTCTTGAGGAATGTGGCAACTTGGGACGGCGGGGGGAGGTTGTCGGCGATAGTGCCGTAGTTGACGCCGATGGTGTACGCGGCGCGCGAGAGATGGGGACAAGCGACCGAGAGGAAGAAGACGGCTGCGGTGAGGGGGAAGAGGCTGGCCATGATCAGTCCGTAGTGCGTTTCGTGGAGGAGATGAAGAGAGAGAGAGAGACGGAGATAGGATTTAAAAGCGACGCAGAAGCAGAGCAGAGGGACCAAAGTGTACGGGGGCGATGGAGCCGTGGGATGAACGCGCTCGTCTTGCGATTTGTCGTGCGGTGGAGGGTAACGTGAGTGAGAAGGTCTAAGTCAAGCCGAAGAAGTCAAAATTGGTGTTCGTGGAATGGACTTGGATTAACCAGTAGCCACATTTCCAATATAGAAATGGGAAGTAGGGAGTTCAAATCCCCACCTAGGGTCGATTGGGGTAGGGACCAATTAGTTTCAGGAGTAGATTATTAATGCAACTAGACTTAGAACCCGGGAAGGAAGAGTAGTTTTCTGCAAGTATGCCTTCCCACAGTGGGCGAACAACTTAGCCCTTCAGGGACGGCCTTTTAGCAGTAAACTACTCGCCCTTTAGTTCAGAGCCTAGGGACACCATGATAACTAGGATGGAAATGCTTCTAATCTACCCGAGCTACATTTTTTAGAGGATTCTACTAGGCTGGAGAAGAAAATGAGCTTAGAAAGCCATAGAGGTTTTTACAAAACACTCACTTTACTTCAGGGGACTCTACCCAACACATTACAGGCATGACAAAAATTTGAGAGTAAGAGATAGAATAGAAGTAGAGTAGAACCGAAAAAAAAAAAAAGAAGAAAGAATGAACTTGGATTGTGCGTGCGTTTGAGTTTGTTCACACTGATGGGGATTGGTAGCAGTCCTACATAGCATTTTGTTGTTTCAAGTTCTTTGTTGCGTTCTGACCAAAAAAATTAAAAAAGTTCGTGGTTGCGCTGGTTCGAGCTCAGGGGCACATTTTTTTTCTTTCTATTTTTGCATCTTTTCTTCTTAATCTTTACATATCGTGAAATACAGAAATTTAATAAAATTATATATATAAAGGACGAGTGCCCTTTTTATCTGAACGCGTGCAGAGAAATTTGAAAACAAAAAACGAAAGGTAAAATGTGAAAATTACTCCAAATAGGTCTAACTTTCGGCTTTTGATCAATTATGAAGAATTATCACTTTTTGTTCGTCCTAGTTTTTTTTTTTAACAGAGTTCGTCCTAGTTTAGTTAAGGCATTTTTTGACTTCATAGGAAACTTTTTAGATAGTATTCCATGTACGTGAGCTTTTAATTATGATGCATTTCATGATGGGCTCGCATATTTTAATGAGTTAGGTGCGTAAAGCGCATGCATGTACGCACCTCACCTTCACGACCCCACTATCTATAAGCTTGTGTCCCTGATGTTTAATCTTCCTTTTTCTATGACTTTCATTAACAAGTTAGTCAGGTTATATAAACTACTCTTTTAACTTTCCAAAATTGTAATTTTTTTCCCCAAATTTTAGAAGGAAAGTAACGTTACCTTTGGAAGATAAAACAAATGGAAACGCTTAAAATTCTTATTTTTCGCCATGCGAAATTCTTCTGATTGCTTTAATATCTAAAGCAACTTCCCCTTTTAAGAGAAATATTATTTGTGATTTCATCTTTTCATCTTAAACAAGCAGGATTAACTCGCAAATACAACCTTTAACTCTTGAATAAAGAAGTAGGTACGGCAGCAATTGAAGCCGTTTAGCATCCCCGTCCCATTTCAAATCATAAAATCTTTCTAGTGGTGCCGGTAAACGGCCAAAAAGAGTTTCTTAGTCAGACTCATGTTTAAGTTATAGTCCTTGAATTACCTTCGGGAAAAAGCCAGCCCAGACATAAGCAAGACTGCTAACAAGAATAGGTCTTCTCTCTTGACTGGGGACCTTATACCATAGCATGAAAGATTTTAATGAAAACCCGTTTCACAATCTCCCGTAGAAGATTACCTTTGTGTGACGACCCAGACCCGAGGCAATACGGAGGGACGGACTAAGATCGCATCGGCAATACGCGGGTGAGGCTAAGGGCATGTCTCCCGTCCCACATCGCTTAGGGGAAGAATCCTAGGCTAGCTTATAAGGCTTGAGTCCCTCTAACTGTATATACACGTTTTCTTGGGATAGTATGGGCTGTCCAAGAAGAATAAAATCATGATGACTTAATGTCCAAAGCGGACAATATGTGTATAGTGGAGGCCTGGGTCCTTACACTTTCAGTTCACTTATGCACGGCATAGGTTTGTACAAGGAGGACCTTTGATCTATTCAGCGAAATCATTGTATTTTCTTTCCGTAACAAGACGAACGCGTTTTTTGATCACCCATGTCGAAGTCCCACCAATAATAACCCCTTTCGGGTCCCAACTCTTGTTTATGAAGACCACAAACTTCATCACCCGTCTTTGACCCGCGTCTTGAGCCAATCGAAGCCGTCGTCGTCGTCGTAGTCTTCGTCCACGAAACAAAAGCCAAAAACAAAATTGACAAGTCGTCTATAATGATGTTATTTATTTCGTTTCGGTTTATGGTTCTTGTGCTTGGACTTCTAGCAAGAAGGATGAATTAGTCCTCTTAAGAAAATTAGGTACCGTAAAGCCAGTTGCATGTTAACTCGAAACTCCGGGGGATGTGTTTGACGGCTTGTATGTCTTGTCGGCCGGGAATGCGACTACTTTTCTCTGGCTTTAGGCACCGTAGACAGCGTAACCCGATGGCTCAAGAAGTTGCCCGCAAAGTCTAGTCTTGACTGGAGCGGGGCAACGTTCGCGGGTGGACCACGGGGGGTGGGGGTGGGGACTCTTCCCTTTTGGCTCCGTCCCGGAAGTCTCGGCAGCGGACAAAGTCGCAAGTTGGCTAAGGTCACGTCCATGACCAGTTCGTTTGTCGGGTGCTGCAGCGCCACAAGATACCGCTGCTGCGCCCGCGGCGCACGCTAAAGCCAATTTACGCAAACTTTAATTCCCGCGTACCGTGGAATTGGAAATTTCCCACGTCGAGGGGGACTTCCACTGACGCGTAACGAAGAATAGTATTCGTCCGCACTTGTCGCGGATGAGTGTAACGTGTTGGAAAATATATAGAGGAGAAGGAAAAGAAGAAGAAGAAGAAAAAAACATACTATGAAAGAAAACTTAACACTGTTTGTTGTAACTAGAAAACAATAAATTCAAGAAAGTGATAATAAAAAGAAATTGTAATTGGAGGCGTGGTAAACCGAATTTCCTTAAGGTAATTAATTTCTGTCAACATTGTTAAGCAACTTCACAAACTTTGCCTCTCGAAATACAACACCTTGAATCTATTGGTATCGGCATTATACGAACAACACTCTATCAAACACTTCTTGAACTGACATGCTTAGAGAAACTTGAAGAGAAGAGATGTAGGTGTTTGTGCTTCTTTTTTCGAATAAGGAATTTCAAATCTATTTATAGAGTTTTGCAATTTATGTATAGAAATGATATGTGAAACATGAATTAAATAGATACACGAATCCAAGAGCTCCATAGATACATGAATTAATAAGATTCATGAACGAAAACAACGTATCTCGTTTTGCTCACTTTCATTTTGAACCTTTTTTAGTGATAGTTTATCGGACATACTTAACCAATTGATGGACTAAACCTTGAACCGCTAGTTGTTGATGTAACCCTAGATAATATACCTCACACGGAGTATATCAGAATCAAGATTGGTTCTCAGTTGTGTTCATCTTTCAGGCCTTAAACCTCTCAAGATTCACGCGTGCTTTAGAAAATCTAGCATTTAGAGATTTTCATAGAGTCGACTAGCTCCATACATATAGGTGTATTCCTATTAAAAGTATCCTACCTACCATACCTTATTAACATGTTGAAATGCAAGCTATATGAATCATTAAATGCATACCATATCCTTAAAATGTTGTAGGAAGCATGTTGGGAGACAATGCACTCACTCGAGTTTTCAAAATGTGCATTGTTCTATTGAACCTAGTCCATGGGATCTCTAATTGCCAAATTAGATTTTCACCTTAGAATCTCTTTATTGGGTTAAGGCTTTTAATCCCATCCCCCTCGATATGCAGTTTACTTGCTCTCTCAATGAACCTTTTGTTAGTGGATATGCAATATTTTCCTTTGACTTCACAAAATCTAAAAAAAAATTATTCCATTCGAGAGCAACTGTCTTATGGTATTCTGTCCATGACGATGCCATTATATATCACATTATGTGGCCTTGCAATCACTACTTGATTATCATAATGAATGCATATCAGAAGCACATGCTTTTGCTACAACAGAATATCCTCTTAAAATTGCCGAAACCACTATGCTTGTTCGACAGTTTTATTCAAAACAACAAACTCTGTTCCATTGTGGAGCATACTATTAGAGTTTGTTTTAAGGATTTCTACAATACTGTGGCACCTCCTAGCGTGAAAACATATCCTCTAGTCAATTTTGATTGGTTTGAATCCAAAATCAAGTTGGCAACATAATAGCCTTCTAAAACAATTGAATATTTGCTCTATTGTATAACATATTCTTTGGTTCTTTGCAAAAACCCAACACTTTCAAAAGTGCATTCCAATGCTCATAACCAAGAATACTTGTATACCGGCTCAATTGTGCACAATATTCAGTCTAGTGCAGTTCATGATTTACATGATACACTCAATCACTTGAGAGTACTTCAGCTGCTTGATATTATTTCCAATATTCTTTCTTAAAGTCAGGCGTGGAAGAAAATTATCAATCACATCTTTAATGTTATACCCTTTAAAACTCTTAACTACCTTTTCAATATCATGAGATTGTGTTAAACCCAAACCATTAGAATTCTTTAGAATTTTGATGCCAAATATAACATCTGCAGCACCCAAGTCATTAATCTCAAAGTTCTTCTTGAGAATATTTTTGGTGATTTTGATAACCTTAGCGTTATCTCCAAAAATCAACGAGTCATCAACAAATAGACAACTAACATGGATTTAGTGTACATACACTTATCACACTCATTGATTCTATACCATTTTGAATCATTATACAGTCAAATTTCTCATACCATTAGTTTAGGAGCTTGTCTAAATCCATACAATAATTTGACAAGTTAGTGTTCTTGTCCTTTGACTTTAAACCCTTTAGACTATTCCATGTAAATCTCCTTGTTGATATTATCATTCAAGAATGTAATTTTCACATCCTTCTGATGTACCCACAAATTTTATAGCAAAACTATAGTAATTAACATCCTAATTAATGTCATTCTTGTTATAGGTAAATAAGTATTAAAGTAGTCTAGACCCTCTTTTTATCTAAACCTTTTGGCAACAAGTCGTGCTTTATACTTATCTAAGGAGTTGTCAGCTTTACGCTTCTTCTTTTTGAAGATCCATTTACATCCAATTGGTTTAATTCTTGACGAAAGATCAACCAATTTCCAAGCGTGATTGTTGAGGATAGAATTAATCTTACTGTCAACAACTTCTTTCTAGTAAGGAACATACAGAGTTGACATTGCCTCTTGAAATGTTTGAGGCTCACCTTCTCACATGTAGATTAAAAAATCTTGAATTTTTTTTCAATCTGTGACCTCTTAAGCTAGGTTTTATTGTCCGGATTTTAAACAAGATAGAACTGGATAGAATATGATAAAAAAAATCCATGAATTTCTTCATATTCTATCCATTGTTTAGTAAATTACAGTTTCAAAGTCAAATATTCTCATATGCTATCATATCTACTGTTTGATGAACTGCGGATTTAGAGTCGAATATTTTCATGAACAAATATATTCTTGAAAAAAAAAAATAGGAAAGCACAAATTAACGTATTAGATTATAGCAAAATCGTCCAAAACAGTTTTTTTTTTTTTCGAATCAACAGATTCTCACAAAAACTCACAAAATCAATCCAAGATTATGCATCATCTACGAAATGCATAAAGAAGCAAAAAGCAATATTGCGTATGCTAATATAAGATGAGTCAATTCAGACTAATATGAGAGCATTAGAAATATGAACGGATGAAAAACCAAATTGCATCATAGCATATTCGAATGACAAATGCTAATATGTAATATTTGCAATAAGTTGCACGAAAAAAAAAAAAAAAACGGTAACAAAAAGTGTTAGGCCGACTTTAATAATTGTGGTCAATGTCCTCAAACATGTGTATATCTACCCAGATTGCATACGGTTGTCAGTAGAGGAAGTATTGGCAAAAGAGGGCATAGGTTATCAAGCTTATTATCACTGTTGAATGTGCATTGCACTGATCATATATTGCATGCTTAAGTTGTTGGTGTGACTGTTTTCATGCACTTCTTTATGTGATTTTTTAAAGTCATTTCATATTGTTTAAGTATTGTATGGATTGAGCTCTCGAGTTTCAATTTCAGGGAGATTTACGATGCGCATGGTATTTCAAATTTATACATGACAAATATATGTAATGCTCACAGTAAGTTCCATAAGGAAAAGTAACAAAAAATTTGACTACAGTCATGAGATCTGATTTTAAGATTTTGTGGATGGAAAGTCTATCTCGAAAGTAGCAAAAGCATTACTAGAGCACTCCATCAACAAACATATCGGGGAACAATACGTTATTGAATTGAATTTAACCACCATCGGGGACAAACTTCAGCATAAGAATAGCAACACACTCTCAAGTTCAAGATGTTTCATGTACCTTAAGGTCACGAACAAGACCCAATATAACTACATAGGGATTGCACAAGAAACAACACCTTAAAAAACATATGATTCCACTAAACAGCAAAAAGAATATTGTTCGATGTTTCGAATCCACTATGACTCATCGCTCCAAGTCATCACGCATTCTCTTCTCTCATCTCTTGGAGAAGTAGTTTCACAATTGCTTTCCTACCATCTCCTTGAAATCCAAAAAAAAAGATGAATAATCTTGGGATTCTTCACAATTTTTCCACATAATTTCATTATATCCATTGTACCTAGAGACATTTAAAGAAGCTCCTCATTGATTTTTGGCTTGTCATTATCCAAATCCTTAGCATGTCCAATGTGGCTAGCATTCATCTCCATCTTCTCATTAGCTTTTTCCAAAAATGAACCAAAGGTTCCTACTATCTCAACTAACCCAACATCCCATTTGTCACTTGCTTTAGCCTTTTTTCTTCTTAAAGAATCAGAAACCTCGTGCTTTTGAGAAGATGATAGTGGGGGTAAATTTTGACTTACCCATTAGTTTCCACAACATCATTATTTTCACATTGTTCATGATCTACAACCGCATGAGCTTCCAAAGGGTCTTCCTTGAAACTTCCCTTGGCACTTTGTTTTCCAAATACAATTGCTAGTCTATCATACTGAGGGAAAAACTTCCCTCTCAAAGAAGCAGCTCCTGGATAAATCTACAAAAAAAAAAAATTGTTGTTTTGTTAAAAATGAAATAAGTACTAAAGAAGAAAAATGAGAAGAGATGACACAAACCTGGCAATATTTTTGCCAACTATCTTTCGAATGGATATTAATACGATGTTTTTCATGATCCTACCCGAAGCCACTTTGATCGTTCAAATCATATATCTGATTGTATAATTTTTTCAAGTTTTTCTTCGACTTTATGTGAGGATTACCTTGATGCTGGGACCAGGGAAATTTTCTTCAAACCACTACTCTAATATAATCATGTAATCACTTTTGAAGCTGTTATCGGCTTTCATTCCTCATGTAATTAGTTCTTCAAGACCATTTTGAAGTCCTTTTTCTTCATTTATTATCCATGCACATCGATCACTCTTTGTTCCCCTTCCTTGACTTTGATTGAAATCACTATATTCCATTCCTAAACATCTTGTTTAAATTTTAGAAAATTTAATGTTAGAGAATAGCACAGTAGAAAAAATATAATGATAGAGACAACGGAATACTAAATATTTAAAATGATAAAGCCATAAAGCAAATGGAAAATAGGTCTCAATAATGAGAAACTAGCATCATATTACACATGTCTAATAGAAATGGAGAAATAAAAACATATTACAACACAAGTCTTGCAACAATGAGAAACAAATGAATTTATTTAATTATATCAAATCATACAACTCCTCCATGTCCTTGACTTGCATTCCACTCATTAAACATTTGTACTGGCCAATTTTGCCTCCGTCTCGTTCAATGATCTGACGACTCAACACCATCGATTATTTCCACATCTTCAATAGTTTTAGCAACTTCATCTAACGATGCCTCAATTAGATCAATAGCCATTTCTCTTCTTATCAAGTTATGTATGAGGCAATAAGCTGTGATTATTTGACTTGTCGTTCTAATTGAGTAAAAAGATGGACTCCTAAGAGTAGCCCATCGTAACTTAAGTAGATAAAAGTATCTTTCTATAACATTTCTAGCTTGAGAATGCTTCATGTTGAAGTACTCCTCAGGGGAATTTGGCATACAACTTTTTGTCCACTTGGATAGGTGGTATCGAGTTCCTCCATAAGGAGCTAAAAAGCCCTTCCCATTTGTGTATCCGGCATCTACAAGATAATAATTATCTAACAACAAATAATAACATTATTAATTGTCTTAGAATCATCAAACCTACATGACAAAGAATGCAACATATTGATAAAGGCTTATCTTACTAACAAGAAGTTTCAAACCATTAAGTTTAACTAAAGCATCTCAAAGCACTCTAGAATCCGCTTCTGAGCCTTCTCCTCCTGGTAAAACTCAAAGAAATCACATGTCACGAGAGAAAACTCCTAAGACATTAGCTACTATCTCACCATTTCTATTTTGATACCTTGGTCTATCAAACTTTGGAACACATACCCTAATGTATCTGTCATCTAATGCTCTTAAGCAACCCTAAAAACATGAAATTAATGAAATAACGTTATCTTTAAATTATTAAATTAATCCATGTAATAGCATAGCAAACATACTTTAAACCATTTCCATCTCTCGTCAATACATTCATCTGGAACTGGTTCGGGTGAGACAAGAAGTACACTATACATTCTTATCACTACACTTAAAACTAAGTTAAAATACCTACTTATTGTCTCCCTAGGCCTCATAAATCTGAACTTGATGACACGAGTTTTCACATGATGGGCAAGTATATGTAGGAACATTGACATTTGTTATTCTATAGTCGCAAGTCCATCTTCTTTTAACTCACTAACTGTATGTGCCAACTCGCATAGTGGAGTAAATGTACGTCTATCCATTCTAAGTCGTTCCACACAATTCAACTCACTACTATTAACGATGCGGTCAAGGTGATCTACACAAGCTTGTCTTCTAACAAATGTGTGATCCTTACTAAATGATTACAGTAGTGCCTTTCAGCAATAGTGCACACCACAATCATATACATTATATAAAAGCAACATCTGTAGATTCATCTCCTTTAATATTAAAATGCTAAAAATTCCCTCTCTATCATCACAATCCATTTCTAGTGAAGGGAAAAAAAAAACAATGACATTAGGCAAGTACAAGTTGACAGGTTATGTGATAGCAAAATCATCAAACACAATATCTTTTTCAAATCAACATATTATCATAAAAAGTTGAGCATGAACAAATGAAGAAACACATGAATCTATGATGACAATTCACTAATGAATCAATGATGACATTCACCACATGAATAATCCACACAAATGCATTGATGCCTCCACAAGCAAAGAAGACAGATTTTGATGGTTTCATCATTTTGCAATGGACAATGCAACCTATAAATGATCTGTGTAGAAGAAAAAAAAGCTGGTGAAATCGACCTGTTGCTGTATGATGAGGAGTTCTCATTTAATGTATGAGGCTTATGTTAGCATCTCGTCTAAATCTAAAAGGATATTTATGAAAGTGATATAGAGCTATAATGAACTATAGTTTTAAAAAGTTAGGAGTAAGGTCTACAATTGCTTCTTTGTAAAGTTTCTTTAAGGCAAGCTGGGGGTTAACTTATACCACACAAACTCTTACCAGGAGCTGATTTTGTACTTGTAATCACAAATAACGATAGACAATTGTAGACTTTATCCTACTAGATGGGAGTTGTATATATATTGGTCTCCTAGATGATTCTAGTATGTTAATATCCAAGTCTATATCTATGTAACCGAAGAGAGTAGGAGTGAAAGAGACCACTTTGCTCCATCTATATATATTTCTTCATAATCAGTATATGCTATTATTCTTTATTACATGTCACGCAATTTTTCCTATTGTTATTTGTCCACATCCTATTTACTGTTGTTAATGAAAAAATGTGTTTCTCTCTCCTTGTACTCCTTTATGCTAGTAATAGCATATGTTCTTTATATAGTTGGCTTCTTCCTCTGATTTGATGGAGTAAACTTTATGATCCTCTAATAAGTAGCCTCTTTTGGACTTGAAAAATATGGTTAGGAATATGTGCTTCCTTTAGTCTTTGTTGGACCATTTGATGACATTACTACTTTGATCTTTGTTTTGTATATTAGAAACATCCACTTACCTGTCTCTCTTGTTTTTTACAGGTTGAAGCTAAGAAGCAAACATATAAATCTTTTGATGATCTGTTGGCCAAATCTGAGAAACCACTATTAGTTGATTTTTATGCTATTGGGTAATGTACATCCTCCATAGATTTGGAGCAATGATACCTATTCAAAAAAATCTTTGAGCAACTTGATTGGCCAAATCTAATAATTCGAGCTTTTGTGCCCAAGTGTGGTCCTTGTCAATTTATGGTTCCCATCCTTAATGAGGTTAGCATTAGACTTAAAGATATAATTCAGGTTGTGAAGATTGACGCTAAGAAGTACCCCAACATTGCTGATAAATATAAGATAGAAGCATCACCTACCTTTTTCATATTTAAAGATGGGAAGCCTCGAGCATTTCATAAGTTTTATCTTTTTCACTCTTGATAATATGTCTTTCAGTATTGACTTGTTCCCTTAAATTTCAGCAATGAGGAAAAAGGTCGAATCATTATGAAAAGAAAAGGTTACCAAGTGATGTAATTTGTGGAAAAACAAAAGTAGGCCACTGTAGAGCAGAATTTCATGGAAAAAGAGTCGCCAAACTTGAGCCACAATTGACTGCACCCATGAAAGCTAAACCAAGGAAGAAATTCACAAACCTTGTAAAGTGTGCGAAAATCAATGCATAGAGAGAGACGAAACCTCGTGAGAAAGTAGAATCGTCAGACGAAACCGTGTTTGGTGTTTTCACGGGAGGAGTCGTGCATGTGAGAGAAGGAGAAGGAAAAGAAGAGCGTAGGGTTTTTTTTAAAAAAATAGATCGATAAGAGAAATACTATCCAAGTCTATTTTACCCCTCTTAGGATTTTTTTTTTATCTGAGCTATATCCCATCAATATCCGACATTATCCTATCCTAGACAGTTACCAAACACGGGATAAGATAAACATATCATATCCATGCTTTTATTCGATTGATCAAACGCAGCCTTACTCCTTCAAAGTTTGACTTTAGTTAGCCTCGACTTCATCATTCTCATATTCTAATTCTCTAAATCTTTTCTAATAAGGTTCACATTGATTTCTTTTCGCAAGATATATGTCCTCAAAGAATTCAACATCCCTTGATTCTAGGATAGTATTCATATGGATTTCCACATTTTCATATTTGTGAGCCAAAAATCTGTATCCGCTACTATTTTGAACATAATTGATGAATATGCCATCCACCATTTTAGGCCCCAACTGAGTTTGTTTCTAAGGAGAAATCGCCACTTTGACTAGGCACCTCCACACTTAGAGTTCTTGTAACAACTCGGGCCTCACTATGTAATATTGTCCACTTTGGACACTGAGTCCTCATAGCTTTAAAACGTGTTATCTAGGGTAGAGGCGTGAACCCGGCCACCCTCATCCCAGCCCAATATTGTTCACTTTAGAGGCCTGGCCACCACCGTCCTCCCTCATGGGTTTGTTTTCAGCACAGTGGAAGCGTACGTGAAATGCGTTATACAGATTAGAGGGACCCAAGCCTTTATAAACTAGTCTAGGACTCCCTCCTAAGCGATGTGGGACTAGAGAGGGACCCCTTCCCCTTCCTTGCGCACGTCTGGGGACCGAGGCGCGGATGCACCGCCATCCCTCCTCCCCGCGTACCGTCGCTTGGGCTGTCACAGTTTTGTTCTTCCATTAAACAACTCCATTTTGTTGCGAAGTGTAAGGTGTAATTATTTAGATAATTATTCCCAAACTAGCATACAACTCTTTTAAGTTGGAAGAACTATATTCTCCTCCTCCTCCTCTAACAAATTTAAGCACTTTAATTCGTCCATCAAGTTCATTCTTGACCTCATTTTTATACTTGATAAACATGTTCATAGCTTCATCTTTGCTAGTAAATAGATAAACATAGCAAGTCAAGTACAATCATCTATAAAGGTGATGGAGTGCTTTTTTCCACATCTACTTTCTACAAACTTTAAGTCACATAAATTACTATGGATTAATTACAGAGATTCACTTGTTCTTTTAACAATTTGAAAGATTCCTTAGCAAACTCAATCTCAACACATGTCTCACACTTGTAATTGGTGTCCAACTCAAACTTCGAAATTAGCCCCAAGTTTGCTATCTTCTTCATTGCACTATAGTTTACATGTTCCAATCTACCATGCCATAAATAATTAGACATAATAGTATAAACTGAAGACTTTTCTTCATCACTAGCTTTTGGGTACAAAAATTTCGAGTTTACATTTATGACAGCCACATTGACTTTGAACAAGTGATTGTATAAGTACCATTTCCCCACATACACCCCCTTTGAAAAGTACAAACTTGTTAAATTCAAATACAAATTCAAAACCCTTCTTGATAAGTATGGGGTCAAAAATGAGATTCCTCTAGATCTCAAGTACATGCAACACATTTAGCAATGTGATTTCCTTGCTAGAGGTATACTTCAAGATCACTTTTCCTCTCTCAACAATATTTGCTCATATAGAGTTAGCCACATAAAGCTTCCTTTCTTCCTTAGCCTTCTCATAAGACGAGAACATATGTTTATCCACCGACACATGTTCAACACCAAGGATACCTTAGACATTACCACAATAGTCAATCTCTCATTATCTTTCTATTGCCATTGCTTAAAGCCCACACCAGTGAATTTCTTTGGTTTCTCATTCAATGTTACTAGAGGTATTACCATCAAGCTAGCAAAGCCCATTGAATCATCCCTCCAAAAATTGGACCCTATGTCATTTGGTCTATACTATTTTGAAAAACATTCCTTAGAATATTAGTCAAGTGACTCGTACTCATATCACCATGGATAATTTCAGCCCAAAAGCTCACAGCATTTGTTGCCACAACATTAGGCCATGAGATCTAAATCTCACTAGTCGAAACGACCATAGGAAATTCCAGACATCATTATTATAAACCATCTTGACCTTTGGATTTTAAGATTGTTGGAAAATATATAAAGGATGAGGAGTAGGAGGAGGAGGAGGAGAAGAAGAAACATATTAGAGGAAGAATACATAAGACTATTTGTTGTAATAAAAAAAAAATCAAGAAAGTGATAACAAAAGGTAATAGTAATTGGAGATGAGATATGACTAACTGAATCTCTTTAAGACAATTAATCCATGCTAACAGAGCTAAGCAGCTTCACGAACTTCGCTTCCCAAGATACAACACCTCAAACTTGTTAGTATTAGCACTTTACTAACAAGACTCTGTCGAACACTTCTTAAAATCGGCATACTTAGAGAAACTTAAAGAGAGGAGATGTAGGTGTTTTTGCTTCTTTTTTCAAACGAGGAATTTCAAATCTATTTATGGAGTTTTGGAATTCATGTACAGAAACGATGCATGAACAATAAATTAAATAGATATAAGAATTTAGGAAATTCATGAATTAAATAGATACAAGAATCCAAGAGATATATGAATTTGTGAAATACATGAATTAAGGAGGTACATGAACGGAAACAACGTATCTCACTTTGCTTACTTTCCTTAATCCATTAATGCACCAAAATTACAACATGACGTGTCTCAACTAGATTTGGTGGGTAGATGAGCATGGACGAATTAGGTCAAACATTAGATTAATCGATACTTATTTAGATAGGCTTGAAACATAGTAAAATCTTAAATCATGCTTGCAAACTAATCGAGCCAACGAAATAGAGGGACCTAAGAAGGATGCCTAAACGGGGAATGGCTTGCTCAAACAGGAATCCGGCATCTTGATCGAAGTTTTTCAAGTCGTAATTAATGAAGAGCTTATTTTTGTGCGTATATGTAGATGGAGAAATGTTAGAAGAGATCGGTGCGGGGTGAGCGATGATATACGCATTCATCCATGGCTGTATTACTGAGGATATTTCGAAGAAGAAAAGGACTGTGGTCTTTATTAAAAGTGAAAAAGCGGAGGATTCTCGTACCTTATGTTACACTATATATATAAAGGGAACAAGCTCTTCTGGGGTAAAACTAGGTTTACAAGAGAGAACTACCTTCGCCATCTGCTTTTGGTCAAGTACCCCGATCGAGATTCCGTCTCCCACATCATGACATGCCGTGTAAACAGAGGGCATTCCTTGGGCGGACCTGTCGCTGATTGAGGGGGCGAAAAGTATGATTAAAGTTGGGTAGATTTGCAAAATCTTGGCAAAGGAACACGACACGGGAGCCCCGGTTCGGGAAAGTTCACGACTTTTTTCCTACAGAACCTTTACCGAATTTTAAAAAGTAACTTACTGTTTTTAAGAATCGTATTTCGCGACGGTAAGAAAAGGGAAAATTCCGGAAAAAAATCTGTCACACAATTTTGCTAATGACCAAATAAGGCAATTTTGTCCCAAACAAAATCTAGATAAAAAATTAAAAGAAAATTTTGACGTTGTGCTAATGTAGCATTAGCGTGGTATTGCAAGTTACCGTTCATTCTCTTTGAAAATACCTTTATCATCTTCAACCTCACAATCGCTCGGCCAAACTCCATCCATACACTTTCGTCGCTGCCCCTTGCCACCTAGACATCGGAGAGCGTCCACCTTAGCCGCAAGCTTCAAGGTCAGACCTAGCTTTGAATCTTGCGATCGCCATGACTGATTGAGCTCAAAAACTTGGTCAGATGGGCGAGCTTGCTTGCTACTTCGACGCCAAACTCGTGAGACCATTCTACTTCAAGATTCTTTCAGTCTAGATGGTGCTCAACATTTGAGGAAGATGAGAACGAAGATTGAAGATGCTTAGCTACGGAGATCTCGAGAACAAAAATGGAGGAGTTCGAGGAGGCTTGGCCAGTTACTGGAGAATCAAGCACGGTTGGAGAATGATGAACCATAGCCAAACGGAGGCGCAATTGGATTGGCCACAATTTTAAATGATGCTGATTCGCAAATTTTGACCCTTATTTAAAACCGATTTATTCATTTTAAGCCGTTATTCGAAATTTGCATTGTTATTTTATTTTCTTATTTGAAAACAGCATTCGCTTTAATGCGTTTGTTTCGCGGAATACATATTCGGGAAACTATTTTCCTCATTTTCCGGTGTTTGGGTCGCTTAGAAAAATAAGTCAACAGAAAACGTTTTCCTAGTGAACGAAAAATATTTTCCTAAAGCAAAACCTAAATTCGGGAAAATGATTTCCCTTTGAAAGGACCGGAAAACGTTTTCCGAATCCACCAAGGCTTAGATTTGATACTTGGTTTACAAACAATTATTCTTATAAAAATATATTTTAAAAAAATTTGAATTTGAATTTTTTATTTTTTTAAAAAAATTAAAATTTGGAAAACATTTTAAAAATAAAAATAAAAATTCGAATTTGTTTCTTTATCTTTTCTTTTCTTCATTTTTCTTTTTGCTGCTTCTTCACTCGTCACCGACCACAAGGACGACCACCATATCGAGCGATCTTATGACCTTCGACAATAAGGCTTGAGCTTACCCAAGACTGATGAGCCTCAAGCCTTGCTAAATTAGGTGAGCTCGTGGCCTCCAGCGATGAGGCTCAAGCCTCGCCAGATTGGGCAAGCTCACAGCCTCTAGCGGCCAACTAGCGAGTTCGCCGCCTCTAGCAGCCAGTTGGAACTCACCCCTTATAAGCCGCCTGGGAATAAACTGCTAGGGATGGCATGAGGAAGCTGAGGAGTGAAGGACAAAAAGAAGGAAAAAGAGAAAAAGGAAATAAAAAGAAAGAAAATAAAAGTAAATAAAAAATAATATTATTAAAAATTTGAAGTGTTAAATTATTTTTTAATGGGATCCAAACAAAAAAACATTTTCAATTATATATTGCCAAACAAAGGAAAATAAACCGTATTCTGAAAAATTCTTTTGGAAAGCATTTTCCCTTATCATTGCTTTCCGTGAAACAAACACATCTTGTATTTTTTTTATTTTAGAAAATGATCTTATTTTAGATCATTATTTATAATTTAACTATAGAAATATCACCGACATCATTTAAAATCGTCTGGTTAATTTCCTCAACTTGATTGGCCACTCTGAGTTTGTTGATCGGCCGTCCTTTGAGTAAGGAATCTGGCAAACGAACGTTCCGGTGAGTAAAGTAATCGGCCGTACCCGATCATGAGGAATTCGGTTGTGGGATTTCTGGAAGGTCATTGACAAAAAGGGTCTCCAAAACACGTGAGGAATCGGGATTCCGGAAACGACGAAGGGGGTCTCCCGACGTAGCTTTCCTGTCCCTGTCTCTTGCATGGCCCCACGTGCTACCACTGCCCTGTAGCCTTTGCTTTTAAGCAAATCCGGAGAAGCTGCCTCGAAGCGCTAATCGCTCCTCGCCTTCCTCCTGCTCCCATTATCTTAAAGCTTTGAAATAGGCTCACCGCTCTTGACCCTCTTTTAGCCATGTCGAGAACAGATCACGTTTCGAAGCAACACTCTTGCATTGTGGCAAAGGAAGAAATCCATCTCCTTTTAATTTGCGGATGTTGGAAGGCCATCAATTTCTCGTTTGCTAATGTGACCCATGGATAGAATCGAACGCAATTTAGTAAGTTCGATTTAAGAGCTAG
This sequence comes from Eucalyptus cloeziana, assembly GCA_014182715.1. Lineage (NCBI taxonomy): Eukaryota > Viridiplantae > Streptophyta > Magnoliopsida > Myrtales > Myrtaceae > Eucalyptus > Eucalyptus cloeziana. Next base: position 33,112,809 of record CM024635.1, on the reverse strand, counting down.
CGGCATTAAAAAGGGTACCAAAATATTCACTCAGAATTTCTATGAAAAATTTTCATGCATGGACGATATGAGTTTGCTAATCTTCCTTTTTGTATTTGCCAAAACCAAGCTATTACATTTTTTTTTTATCTCTTTTAGTGTGTCAATGATACGCAGGAGGAGTAACTTTCCATATATTTTTAAGGCATGGGGTTCAACCCTACTTGTCAATTCAACTAATCGACCAACTTCATTAGTTTTTTGAATCCCTATTTTTTTTTTCCACTGCCAGTAATTTTAAAGTCTTTGTTCAACAGATAATGACCCATTTGAGAAGATACTTATTCGAGTACCAAGCCACATATGGTTGCCGATCATTCGCAATGGAGATTCAAATAAATTTCACTTCAATATTCAGGATCGGCGATGTCTCTTTTTCTTCTTTCGGGCAAAACTATTAAAAACGTGCACGTGACCCCTTTTATCGATCGCGTTGAAACATTGGAAATACGTTCATCATGAGCTTTGGCTTTCCAGCTAAGGTATGGCGGAATCGATAGCTGGAAGGAGCGTTCTTTTCCACGAGGCGGAGGCGGGGTGGGTTGGGTTGGCTTCCCGTCCGTTTTATATAATTAACAAATAAACCTCTTTGTTAGGAGAACACGAAACTACTGTACTTGCTCGCGTACTGTAGTCGAGACAGAAAGGCCTTTCGAGGCTGTCGGTTATGTGTTCCCAACGCCCGTCTTTGCCCACCGCGGTCTCCATTGTTTGTTGAGGCTCATTTGGAATTTGCGAAGCGGACGTGGACGCAATTCTCGTTTTTCCCTTTTGTTTTTGGAGTGGAGAGATGAAACGGGGCGGGGGTAGGAGTCGGATCGGACGGCTGAGGACGACAGGAGCCCGTGCATGCTTATCTGCTCTGACTTGACTCTGCTGTTCGTTCGTTCGTTCGTTTGTTGGTTCTCGAGCAAGAGCGAGCGAGCGACCGATAGAGTTAAAAAGAAAAAAAGGAAAAAGAAAGGGGGAAGTCTTGAGAGATTAGAAGGAAGCGGGGCCAGCTCCCCGCCATTAATGCTGTTCTCCCCAACCCGTCCCCCCCACCGCCCCCGACCCCCCCCCGGCGCCCCCCTCTCTCTCTCTCGCTCTCGCTCGAGCTGCTGCATTAATCAAAACAAGCTGTGAGGTGCAAGCTTACTAGCTTTTCCTGCTTGATGGTCTTCTTCTCATCTTCTTCATCTTCTTCGTCTTCTACTTCTTCTTCTTCTTCTCTCTCTGTGAAGTCGTGTTGAGCTGCAAAAGCATCATATAGTACAAGAAAGCCCATGCTTTTCTTCCTCCCGCAGCTTTTTCCGTAGTGGGTCTGCTGGTGGGAGTGGTGGGCAGTCAGTTAGAAGAGTTCTGGTAAAAAGGTTTGTCAATTTCCTCCTCCTTTCTGGCCCCTTCTCTTTGTTCGTGATGTAGCTTTCTCTCGTCTCCCGTTGTTGAGGTTTCGGTTCACTTGAGTCGAGTTGAGGTGAGAGAAGGTTTTAGTTTTTCCGTTTTGTCTCGTGAATTTTCGAAATTGGGTTTGCATGCGAAGCCCCCTTTCCTCTTTCAGACCTCAGATCTGCTTCGTTTCGTTCTCGAGCTTTGATGGCTATTGGTTTTTGACCTTCTCCGTGTAAAGGAATGCTTTTGTCATCTGTAGGTGGGAGGGGAAGTGATTCTCAAAATTGGGTTTCGATGGGGATTTGCTTGAGCGCTCGAATCAAGGCTGAGAGCCCATATAACACAGGTACTTGATTTTTCGGTCGCACTCTTTTGTCTTCCGTTTCTCATTTTCGTTGTCAATTGAGTGCAGATTGCGTAGCAGCTGCAAGCTGCTAGATGCAGCTGAATTCTTCTTCCTTTCCTTCTCTGGTCGTCACTTTCTATAAGATCTCTTCTTTCCTTGCTAACTAAATTTTCAGCTATGTGCTTTCCATTAATGTTATTTTATTTCGGCGTGGTGGGGATATGGTGGAATTTATGGCTATCAGTACATATGTATCCAATTTAGTTCAAGTGGGAGTGGTTGTATAGTTTGACCAGTTTCCAATTCCTCTTTCTAGGCAGGTAGTGGTATGCTGAATACCCCTTTTCACCTCATACTTCCTATAGTTTGAATGCCCTGTGGACTTAGCCAAAGTGAGCTTCGAGCTTTTAGAATATCCTATATTATCTTGAGAAGTTCTATTGGAAATAGAGCGAAACAGTAAAGTACTTGTCCGCCATCTCATGTTGAAGTGAGTTGAACCGTTGATAGGGGAAACCTCGTAGACCAATTAATCCCGTCGATTACCAAGTGGACACGACATGGATTTCTTTATGCGTTCTGGGTAAACCATAGTCCTAAAACTTTACATGTTGCTGATCGAAAATAAGATAGGGAAAATTGCTCTCCTTTCTATATCTCTTGTAGAAGAGATGAATATTTTTTATTTCGCATTTTTGCTGGGAATTGTCGATTATGCGGAAGTTGCAATGCCTGTTGAGACCTGCCGAATTCACTTCGGTAGACAAATGTGCACTTAGTAGTTCCTCCAATATCAGGGGACTTTTCTTGAAAGTTCTGCACATAAGACTTTGTATTGCTTTGCATATAATAGAAAATATATCATGGCACAGGGACAAATACGAAAAGCATCGCCACCAGCGAGAATGATCTGAGCAGTAACGGGAGCAAGGCCTCATCAGTTTTGGCACCCCTGACTCCGAGGAGTGAGTGTGAAATTTTGCAGTCATCAAATGTGAAGATTTTTAGCTATGCTGACCTCAGAATGGCTACTAGGAACTTCCGTCCTGATAGTGTTCTTGGGGAAGGTGGTTTTGGCTCAGTTTTCAAAGGGTGGATCGATGAGAATTCTTTTTCTGCGGCAAAAGCTGGAACTGGTATGGTCATTGCAGTGAAGAAGCTCAACCAAGAAAGTTTCCAAGGTCATAGAGAGTGGTTGGTGAGTCAAGCTTTCCCCTCTTTGAGAAACTAGGTAACACGGTTGGTGATATGAATGAGGCGGACAATTCAAATACGAATTCCAACTTCATTAGAAGTGGTGGCGCTTTCAAGCTTCATCTCCCAAACATTTTGCAAGGACGATATTGTTGAGGATTTTGTTCCTCCATTTGTGTTGATCAAAGTAAGTCTCAGATCTGTTGTGCACTAATACTGGTAATTTTGATAATGTAGGCAGAAGTTAATTATTTGGGGCAGCTTTATCATCCTCATCTGGTGAGGTTGATTGGGTACTGCTTGGAGGATGAGCATCGACTTCTTGTGTATGAATTTATGCCTCGTGGTAGCCTGGAAAACCATTTATTTAGGAGTGAGTTATTTGTTCCCGTCCCACTTATATTACTGAGCAAATGCGGCTTTTGTTGATATTTTTTTGACACATAAACACTGATGGTATATCAGGAGGATCATACTTCCAACCTTTGTCTTGGAAACTCCGGTTAAAGGTCGCGCTTGGTGCTGCAAAGGGGCTAGCCTTTCTTCACAGCGCTCAGGCCAAAGTGATATACCGGGATTTCAAGACTTCCAATATCCTTCTTGATTCGGTAGGTGAATTTAAAATGATTGTCACTGTCTTCTTTTAGAACACTAGTAATTACCGTCTCTTGCTACTATATTCTGGGCTAATGTCTTCTTTGATATTTTATGCATGGCTGATGCCAATTGACGTTTTTGCTCCTTATTTGTGTTTTTGATGGCTTAATTGTTACTCAACATTTGAAAAGCATTATTTCATAATGGCAGAATTACAATGCAAAACTTTCTGATTTTGGTTTGGCCAAGGATGGCCCAACCGGCGATAAAAGTCACGTGTCGACCAGAGTCATGGGGACTCATGGATATGCTGCCCCTGAATATCTTGCCACAGGTAATTTTGAAAGTCATAACTCCCTTAGTAACAAATTTCGGCGTACAGTCCGAGCTTCTCGTTTTTGTCAATCTACCAAATGCAACTTGCCCGCTCTTATAGTGGATTAGTTAAACCCCACCATCACTAGCTAAGCCAATTCCGCATTTGCATGTGAATGAGTATATCAAGAAAATGTATAGACTTCAAGTTGTAGAGGTCGGTCAAATTCCCAAGCCATCCAAAATAAGCGAAGATGACGACTGTTTACCATTTTCATCTTCAATTGAGTACCTTTGCGGAATTGCTATGACTACGTCCACATCATGGGAGAGTCGGCCTTCTTAAACTTCTAATTGCATTGATTCTCTTTCAGAAACCTGTTGAGCCTCAAACCTGCTTGACAAATTTGGTCATCTAGGGAAACTTCTACCGTCATTGATTCCATCCTCTGATTTTTTTTTTCCACTATAATTGGTTACTCATTTCTTTTCACCTCTTTTAGGTCATCTAAGTACCAAGAGCGACGTGTATAGCTTCGGGGTGGTCCTGCTAGAGATGTTGTCTGGCAGGAGAGCGGTCGACAAGAACCGTCCATCTGGGGAGCACAACCTTGTGGAATGGGCCAAGCCCTACTTGTCCAACAAACGTAAAGTCTTCCGAGTGCTGGACAATCGCCTTCAGGGCCAGTACAGCATGGAAGGGGCCTACAGGACGGCAACTCTAGCTCTGCGATGCCTATCCATGGATGCCAAGTTCAGGCCTACCATGGACGAGGTGGTCACAGAGCTGGAACAGCTTCAGGAATCCAAGGTAAGGGAAAATGCTGGTGACAGCAGATCAAGCAGTGGGCAGAGAATGCGCAGACGAAGTGCCGATGATGCGAATGCTCCAACAAGGGCTGTTGCGTACCCGAGACCTTCCACTTCGCCTCTTTATGCATAGAAGGAAGGTCAGAGCTGGCGCAGGCGTCTTCTCTGGTGACCTTCAGAGCACCTGTCTTACGCCATCCTGTCTCTGTACAGTTTTTGGGCTAATGTATTTGTTGAATCATTTTTGGAGCCATTTTAAACTAGAAGTGTGACACGAAGCAACTGCTAGTGTTGTGTCTTAGAAAGATCAGGTGTCAGCATTAGCGATCAGTTTGGCTGCTGGCCGGTTGGTAGAAAAAGCGAAATGCCCATATATGAAAAGCTTGTTTTGATATGGCTTGAGATGTATCCCGTTCGATCAATCTCTTTCGGGATGGGTTCGTAATGGTCTTGTAACTTTGTCTTTTTTCCATATTATCTTGCAACTTTTTTATATGGAAAGAAAGAACCTAAAATGCAATGATTCCGACATTTATGCTTCGTGATGTTCCATGCGAAATGCGACAGCTTGCATTTGAGGAAAACGGCCGAGTTCTCGCAAATCCTGTCAGAATTAACGACGTGAATTTCTTACGTAAGTCAATTACGCAAGGATTGATAATGCAGCAAAAGTTCAAATAATAAGCCGAAAAGGAAACATGAGACAAGCTGGCCCAAGACAACCAGCTGTGTATCTAGAGAAGCCCGGACCTGCCCAAGGGACCTGCCCAAGGTAAGAAAAACGGTATCATCCTAGAAAGTGAACAATTTTTTTCGATCTTGACGACGGCACATCTGCTTCTTGTTGGATCAGAGTCTGTCCGAGTGAAGAGATTACCGGAGCTGTCTCATCCCCAAGTCATTGTTCATATTGATATTCCGGGGATGCTATTGCTGGACAATAGTAGAGGTCATATTCAGAGGTTAACTGAGGTGATCTACAAGGGAAAAATTGAAATATGCTGCTTGCATTTGAAGAACCGGGTTCGCCTCCAATATATATACAACTCTGATACTGCTACATCATGATCAAATTGTTCGCATCCCTCACAATCTCCAAATCCATGGGGCAGCGCAGATGCATGTGCATGTCGTATCTTGTGACACAAACATTAGTACGCTGAGTCACCAAGTTTTTACCAATCCAGGAGTCCAATTTCTCCAATCCAACTTCCCCATGGACTTGTTTCTCAAGTTGACTATCTCTCTAATATCAAACACTTTCCTCAACTTACTGTTTCCTTGCTTACCAGAATCGACCTCTATCTCCCCTGCAGCCTCTCCCTTAACGTCTTCAGTTTCAGTTTCTACTGGTTCAGGAATAACATCGTCCTGTGGGGATAGCTCGCTGATGATGTTTCCAAGTATCTCGACCACATCGCTCATTTTAGGGCGCGATTTCGGCTGCTTCATTAGGCACTTATTGGCAAGAGAAGCAAGTTTCTGAGCTGACTTGATGCAATCCGGTGCTTCAAGGCGAGGGTCTAGAATAAGGGAGAATTTCCTTGAGTCCGAAATATAAGGTCTGACCCAATCCAAAAGCTTCTGCTCACTCCGAGGTAGATTCCTTTCCACTGCCCGTCTTCCTGTGATGAGTTCGAAAAGAACCACCCCAAAGCTCCATACGTCACTCTTAGCAGTCAGCCGGCCCGTATGTACGTACTCTGGAGCTGCATAACCAATTGTTCCTACAACCTTAGGGAGAATGGGTATGTCAGCGATGCAGACTGAAGTTGAGAAGTAATAGTATCTTCTCACGGTGAAAAACTTCAAATATAATGTAGCTATCCTCAGAGTAAAAAATAATCAAGTGAAAAAGCAGTGATGGTGGCAAAGCAAAAGGTTTTTCTGAGACAAAGTGTAGGGAGAACTACAACAACTAAGAAAGCTTTCATACTCGTTGTGCTCATTGTAAAATGATAGGAACGTCCCACAAACAGATGGCTCGACTTACTGATGTTGATACATGACTCAGCCCTTCAGCCGGTCCCTGCCTAGCCAATCCAAAATCTGAGAGCTTAGCATTGAAGTCTTCATCTAATAGGATGTTTGATGTCTTAAAATCTCGGAAAATTAGCTGCACAAAGCAAGCAGCGAAATTACATGTACTTGCCAGCATAGGAAAACACTTTAACCAGGTAATGCGTTTCCCAACTATTCCTGCCCCTCTCACAGCATTCTTTCCAAGCGAACTTATATGGAAGAAAACTGCCGTCAGAGAGCATGTACAATTGAAATTGCTCTAGAGTCATGTACCTGAAAATCCATTTCTTCATGCAGGTATGCCAATCCACGAGCAGCATCCTGAGCGATTTTTAACCTTACTTTCCAGGAAAGAGGCGATGGCACCCGAGCCAGGAGATGATCTTCCAAGCTTTTATTGCGCATGAGTTCATAGACCAAAAGGCGCTGAATCCCCCTCTCATCGTCCTCAGCACAATAACCGACAAGCTTGACAAGATTTGGGTGCTTGACTACACCAAGAAAATTTACTTCATTAATCCACTCCTTATGCCCCTGAATATTGGATATACTTTCAGTCAAATCGTGCAGTTCTTTTTCTTAGACTCTTTACGAGTTTCATAGGCATTCCAACCCCATTAAGCCCTACAGCAGGAGAAAATACTCTCGACTCGACCAACTGTAAAATCAGCCAATACCCACAATTGTTGATTATTACGGTTGCATAAAGTAGCTCTAAGAACAGAAATGTACATCACATACCTTCAGCATCTAACGCTAAGCACAGTAACTGCTTTACTATTTACTTCCAACTTGGAAGCTACAGGTACTGTACAAGATACAGCAATTAGCGACTCTCTAATAGATTAGGACGAGACTCGTCAAATGGTTTCTACGACAAGCGAGCGAATTCAGTTCCTAGTTTTATGTCCGGGCGGATTTGATTCGTAAAAACACGCTCTTGACATCGGCATTAATGATCTTCATGAGCAAAATCTCAGCCAGCGAGTGAACAGACGGAGCTAAGGAATCCCAAATGCATCTAGAAATGGCATCGCCAGACGACATCAAGTCGTTGACATGGCGCATTGAAAGAGCTCAAGAAATTACAAGCGGACGAGAACAGAAAGGGGAATCCATGCCTGGAAGCCGTTGCGGTTCAGCTGCTTCACGGCGACGTCCATCCTCGCGTCGGAGCCGTCCGGCGCGCCGGCGGGGACCGCGACGACGCCCTTGTAGACGCAGCCGAACCCTCCCTCGCCGATCATGAGGGACCTGCTGAACCCTCTGGTGGCCGATTTGAGCTCCGCGAAGGAGAAGACCCGCAGATCGTTGGCGCGGCGCTGGGTCAGCAGCTCGTAGAAGGCCAGGGAGTCGCCGAAGTCCCGGGAGTCGGAGTCGCCGAACTCGGACCGCCGCGTGTCGGCGGTGCTGGAGGCGACGCTGAAGGAGCGGGCCCACGACACCCTGGAGGCCCGGGAGGCGGCGGCGGCGCCGTCCTCCTCCTCCCGCCGCTCGCCGTTGGTGAAGTGGAAGCACTTCATCTCCTCCCCGCTCGCTCGCGGTCGCCGGCGACGGCGCAACGCGGAAGGAAGGGAAGGAGAGAGACAGAGAGACAGAGTCAAAGCAGGTGTGAGGAGGATGAACGGACTTCTGCTTCGAGCCTTGGCAGGGTCATATGCGCCTGTCCATTAGAATTTAGAATTCTAGGCGCCCATTATTTATGCCCTTCTTGTCCTTTCTTTTCTCCCTAATTATGGTCATAATCCGATCGGCAACAGTTAACATTTGAATTTTTTTGCGCCACCAGTGGATCATGACGCTTAGCTCGATCTTGCTCACTATCCTTAGAGAGCTAGATTCAACGTATCTCTTCGAGGCGAACATCAAAAGACTAAAATATATCGCGCCATCATCGTGACGTTCAAAGAGGCTGGCATCAAGGCAAATGGGTTTTCTAAATTGGTTAATCTTTGGGAAGCATCGCTTGTTAATTTCAAAATCGAACGTGAGGGATCGTGTCTTTAGGGGAAGCAAGAAGGAAGAGAGAGAGAGAGAGTAGGTGAGCGGGGGGTTCGGTGAATTTGGAATGGTTTCTTAGCATTGGAACGTGGTTGGTTCCGGTCGCATTGAAGTCCGTCGGAAGGCTAGTAAGCGTCGTGTAGCGAAAGAGGGAACAGTACTCGAGTCAGAGCGATCACGAGCAAGGGAAGCGCGCGAAATGCGACCGGGGTCCAGTGTCCGTATTGCCATTGGGAGCAGAACCATGGCCCCCCCGGGCCATCCTCGTCGTTCGTTCGAGGGGCAAAACGGGCAAATTACGGGACGAGCTCTGTCGGAAGGTTTACTCAGTCGACCCCGTGTCTTTGTTGGACGATGGCGCACGAAATCGACGCTCGTACAATCCTAAAAACCATTCTCGCGTTGTTCGTCGCTCGTTCGTTCGTCGTCCCGCGAATCGGACGGTGGAGCGGTACTGTCCGACCACGTCACCGCAACGCATTTTTCTTCTCCCCACCTCCCTCTTCTTTCTAGATGGCGTGCTCGAAAGACTCGAATTCTCGTGGGGAATTAAAGAATTTCAAAAAGAGGAGGAGGAAGAAGAATTTCAAATTCTGTATTCCGTCCGCGTGGGTCTGCCGAAGTGGATCGACGACGGGACTCGGTCGACGCGCGATTTTGCTAAATTCAGCAAAGCGGGGCCAGTGACAATCACGTTTGAGTTCAGAACAAGCAAGCATCATCCGGGAGTCGCATGCAAAAAAAGCGGAGGATATTATTGCCGACAATTACATACTTGATATGGTTAAAAAAAAAAAAAAAGGGGGCCCAAGCGTGAGCATCGATACCGTCCTTGCCGTGGGAGGAGCGAATCATAACTCATCGATCCGTTTCATTTCGCGGTGGCCATCGGTCTTGATTTCTTGAACTTTCGTTCGTCCGAGGCGGTTATGATAGTGAGTACTGTGGATGTTTGTGGGAAAAAAATACTAATTAAATATGCTTAAAGAAAGGTCAGTACATTAAAAACCCGTAACACTAAATTATTTGGCTACTTCATAAGCATTTCTCGAACGGTCCTCGATGGAATTCTTCCTTTAGTAACGTGAGCGCAGTGGAAAGTAATGGCTTATTTCGCCTCCTCTTGCCGGTTGTTTCTTGACTTCGGTTAATAATCTGTCCTCTGAAATTCCAAAGCCAAATATATACTGTTCGAGCATCAGAAAATTATGGCCGGAAATTGTATATGATCATACATGTCCGATTTTGAATTTTTTTGGGGTGTTTCGGATTAAATTAAAAATAAATTATGGGTTTCGCAATTGAAATTTAAAGTACAAATCATAGATGGCCCTTATGTTTTTTTTTTCTTTTCCTTTTTCTTTTCGTATGGATTTTGGAGCGGTGTACATTTTGAGAAAGCAATTACGGAAAGTGAAGGGGAGGCGAAGCTTTTTAAGGAAAGGACAGGGCCGGAGGCCCAATTCGTTCCGAAGATCAAACAAAAACATCACGTGTTTAGCCCATCCAAAAAGCCGACTTGTTTATCCATCTCATTGTTCATTCGTCATGCCTACCATAACATAAAGTATCATTTTCCCCGTTTCCATATTACACAAAAAATGAAAATTACCCATTTTTCGGGAATCGAGTCTTGTTATTCTGTCGAGGAATTAGTAGAGATATACGATGGGTGCCCTCCTAGCATCAAACGATGTTTTTCACGACAAGGAAGCTTGCCTTATGTAGGAAAGTTTAGCTCATGAACTGTGACGCTAACTTCGTAATTCGTGTTGCCTTTTAATATGAGACTCTAAGACTTTATCTGTTGAAATATTTTATATGTTGGTGTCGGCATGAATCTTCGCAAGAAAACTAATATGCATAAAATTGTAATAAAATAATATTCACATGAATCAAATTCACCGCCGGAGCTTACGTGAAATTTTATAAACTAAATCCCAGTCCATGATGTGGTTATATCAGTTGATTAAACGAAATTTCATTCTTCTTTTTAGAATAAGAATATTTGCTTAATCCTTCCTTATCCCGTGAAAATTTCATTGCCGACGTTGATTATTGATATATTATGCATTTATTAATGCTTAAAGTTAATAATTTGTCCTGACTTTGTAAAACTTAATTTGGTTTTATTACAATTAACCTTTAACTTTTTTACTTACATTGCTTGATTAATATGTCGTAGAAATATTCATTTCACAGAAGTGAAATATTGGCAGCCTCATGCTTTAACATTTCTATAAGAAAATTGATATTAAATTGAAAGGATCGCGAGATGATATTTAGAAGTTGCAAACATGTGATGTCCTCGAGGCGATCCATAGTTTTAGTTTACCAATATACTTTCATTTACATCTGAAAATTATGATAAAGTAATATATAGGATGAATATCGAATATCATGAAGTTACTATCGCTACATGCTAATGCTATATGGACATGAGCCCATGCTTTATTTTTATGGCTGATAATTTTTTTTTTTTTTTTTTTTTTTTGTCAACGGTCAACGGTCGCGGTCAACAGTCGCGGTCAACGGTCGAACCGGTCTCCCGGTCGGGTCGTTTCGCCAACACGCCATGCACGCACCCGGGCCGACGTCATAACGGCGCGTTCGCGCGGGGAACCGAGTCGGCGCATGCATGACCCCCGTGCGTTCCGGCCGTGCGTGGCGGCGCGTCCGGCGGCGATCCGTGACTCATTTTTCTTGTATCGACGAGAGCTTCATCCCTGCACTATCAAAAACGAATTTCGACTTGCACAAAATCACGAAATACGGCGAATAGTAGGCGGGTGTCGGGTTTTTCCGTCCCCGATCGACCAAAATTGTTTTTTCTCGAATTTTTGACCAAAAAATTAATCAAATTCCATAAAAAGGGGTCGGGAAACAAGGACAGGGCTCTGATACCAATGTTGGGTAAAACCGATTCCCATAAAACGGATTCGACACTAAATCGATCCCCTAAAAAGACAAAGCGAAAGCGAGCCCAAAAACAAAACAAGTCATGAATCACCGATCAAAAGACACCACTGGGATCGAGAGTACCTTTATCCACGTACTAAACACCGACGTTGCAATTCGAGAAGGAAAAAACGAGACACTGTTCTTCGAGGAGTCTTCTTCTCTTCGGGAGAAAACGGTAGGAAAAAGAACGTAAAGACAGAGAACGTAATCTCTCTATCCGAAATAATACGTCGTTCTTGTTTCTGTTGTTTTTCCCTTTATCTTTTATAATTTTCTCCATGGGCCCTCAACTCATGGGCCGGGCCTATGACCGGCCAACTCAAGCCCATCAAAAAAAAGAAAAAATCTATCAATGGCCTTGCTAGTATTGAGGCTAATCTCCTAAAAAAACTCATAAATTTAGGTCCAATCTCAACTCTACTTCGATCTTCTTCTTCTTCTTGTCTAAAATTATGCTTAACTTTCACTTTTGTTTCAAATCTATCACATAAAAAAATCACTAACGTTTTTTCTTTTTTTCAAAATTATGTTGTTGTAATTTCAAATAAAAGTGAGTGTTGATAAATACACAAGTTCGATACTAGATCCGTAACTAATCTTGATGTGGAAAGAAACTAGTGGCAATTTTTTAATAAAGTGAAAATTGAGAATTTTCTTTACATAAAAACCCCACCCACGCATGGTTGCGTTGGTTGAGGTGTAGCCCCGATTTAGCACTGTGTCGGGGTTCGACTTTCTCGAGTCGTCACAACTCCCAGAGTAGTTCCGTGATTTAAGCGGGGGCCCGCGATGAGATGTTGAGCCAATCTCCCGAAATATAGTGGATTACATGCTCCCGCAAGGTTTGAGTCTGGCCGGATCCTCGACATAAAAAAATATATATATAATTTGAGATAGAATTGTGATTAGACCTAAAATTGAGAGTTCTTTTTAGGGAAGTAAGCCATAGTGTTATTAAAGATGAAAATTTTTAGCTTTAAGTGAAAGGAGTAATTCTATGAAACGGTGATAAACACTCCATGGACCGATCACTCGGGCGGCCGAACCATCGACGTGCCAAATTTTCTACTAATCCTTCCATGGCAACACCACGAAATTATCATTACGTCGTGCAAAAATCGGTTCCGGACGTGTTCTCGTTTTTGTGGATAGAAGGGAGAGGGCCCCTGCAACATGCAACGACACGATCCGTTCACGCTCGTGAATACGTGGAGCTGGTCCCATGCGCGTTTGTACCGATGCAGCGCAGAGAAAAACGAGTGAAGGACAAGGATAACGAACCACGGTAGCGTAGGAGGGGGGCGAGGGGGGGCAGTAGGGAAGATAGGTCAAAGGATGACCGGTCGAAGAAAGCGCAGAGCGGGGCTCTTCCTCCGTACGCACGTGACATTGACACGCCTATGAACCCCGTCCAAAGAAAGGGAAAAGTTCCCCCATTTTGCATCGCTACGTCTAATCACTCACCCAATTTGCTACTTTCTAGCCATTGCTCAATGCTCTCTCTCTCTCTCTCTCTCTCTCTCTCTAAAATCTGTGTCAATTTTCATTCCCAACGCTGTCCTTCTCTGCCTCCCTTTAATAACATTCGTACCCCCCACCCCCAAACTCTGCTGCTCCCTCTGCGTCGTCTTCAGGACTAGGGCTTCTGGTACTGCTAGTAGTAGCTCGACTGTTTCCTCTTTTTCCCCATTTCCTTTTCCGGTCATTGAACGGAACCCCCTCGGCTCTCCCCACAGCTAGCTCTTCCAAGCCTTAGGGTTTTGCTGCACGTTGGCTAGCTAGGTATGAATGTGAACCGAACCCACCATTGATCTTTGCTCTCTTTGGTTGCGTGGCGACACCGCACATGCGATGATTAATGCTAGTTATGTAAGCCGTGCTTTTTGCAAACGGGTCTCGATAGGTCAAAACCATATAGTAAACCGACGAATGAAGATGATTGTTGGTTCATATCACATGCAAATAATCGCCTCATCATGTGCGAGTTGGTGAGAGTAATGGAATTTGATTAGGTATGGAATGTTTGGTGCATAATATAGTTAGCATTAATCATTGCGTGTGCAATGATACGACGTGTTCTCAAATTCAAATTCACACAAGATGGTTCCATATTAATATGTGTGTTATGTTCGAGACAGTTTTATATTGACACGTATGTCGCGTTTAGCTTTTGTTTCAGTGAGATAAACGAGTTTAAAATTTGAGAAAGAATCTTTATATGGAGTAAATTTTTTGTGGTGGACAATGATTACCATTACTATCCCGATTTTTCATGTGCTTTTTCCCCGATGAAGTAATCTTATTCGTGATAGCCAAATCTCTCTTATATACGTACATAATGATTAACACCACCAATCACATTCACTCATGTTAGGCAGAGACCACGCAGCTAATTATACATCATCACAAACATAAGAAAGCGTGCATGCAGACACAAACGAGCAAATGGTGACGTCAAAACGAATCGCGGTCGGTCCTGTAACCATCTAGAAAACAAGAAAAGCACGTCTCGAACCCATGAAAAGTTGGCGAACCATCTACCCCGAAATAAGAACCAAGCATCAGCCACCATGCATTTCCAACCTCTAGCTTACAACACCGATGACTTTATCCATGTCCGCACATCTCTATGCCCTAAAACTGCATACAGGACACTATCAGTAAAAACACTGTGATCGAGACCGATGATAATAGCCCCTAACTTCCTCCTCTGTGTTCGCTACATAATTGACGTGTTTAATCCAGCTGAAAGTAATTACATTGTCGCCAAGAGACTAGCTTTAGCTACTGGCTGGGGCTAAACGGATGGTTCGACATTCGCCGGGTCACGGACTTCGAAGAAGGATCGGTTCTTGACGACGATGTCATACATGTGGAGGGTCTTGAGGTTGGCGAAGTCTCTAGGGAGAGAGATAAGGTGGGCCGAGAGGTCGGACTTGTGGAATTGGATCAGGTCGGGCTTCTCGGCGGCCGCGTCGTGGTAGCGGGTCCAGCCGAGCTCGCCGAGCCGCTGCTCGAGCTCGGCGTGGGACCTGATCACGTGGTTGGCGGGGACGTAGACCAGGACGCGGGGGCGGGCGCCGGGGGCGGTCGCGGTGCCCGGGTGGTGCGGCTCCCTCCGCTCGAAGGATTCCCGCGTCGGGTTCGGGATGAGGCGAGCCACGCCGTTCTTGTTGAAGAGCCAAACGCCGGACATCTCGTGTTCTAGAGAGAGGGAGGGGGAGAGGGACAGGGACAGGGACAGGACAGCTCGTTTGTAGTGGCGAGGGAGAGGTAGGGTGTGGAGATTGTTGATTTGGCCTGTTTATATAGCAAAGCGAAGCCTTGAAGGCTTTTCATTAATCGTACTAAGGATGTCAGAGATTGCTTTCAATGTGGGAAGGAGTAGGAACGACGATCTCCGTACCACGAGGATCATGCTTAAATTTGCCGTGACAGTAAAGATCTAACCTAAAAGTCGAGAAATATACAGTACAGGAAGTCATTGGGCAATGTCTCGTTGGATTAACATGGGCACCTCATCTTCCTCTGAATGAATTAGATGCGATTTATACGTGGAGAATCTAGCGGCAGTGCTTGCTCATGCCATTTAAATTTGCTGTAATGGATGTGCACAATTCACACGTAGGACTTTAGTTATTAAAATAAGACGCAACACCTCTATGTTCATTGAATATTAATAACAAACATATGTTAACAGTAAAGCCGTCTTAGCTCAGCTGGTAGAGCGCATGGCTTTTAACCATGTGGTCGTGGGTTCGATTCCCACAGACGGCGGATATCCTTAAAAAAATGGCGCTTTTTTTTTTTTTTTTTTTTTTTTGGACTTTCCTACGTGTCGATGGGATGGACCATAAAACCTCTCTCTTCCTAGAAAATATTACAATCGCAGGCCCATAAAATCCATAGCACTGGGCCCACGGACCCATTCACCCCTAACGTGGCGATGGGCTGGACCACAAAACCTCTCTCTCCCGAGAAAAATATTGCATCGCGGGCCCACGAAATCCTCCACGGCATTGGGCCCACCGGCCCATTCACCCCTCGCTCGGTCCATCAACTTCGCAGCCGAAGCGAGTACGGCGCTCTTGACCCAGTCGCGAGAGTCGGGGGCGTCCAATTCCTGAAACGGCAAAATACGCGGAAAAGCGCAATCGCATGGGATTTCTGCAGATTACGAATCAGGCACGTCCGGTACCGGGCTTATCGCAGGGAAGACCGATGATCGCGCGATGCGTTTCTGAGCTATTCCTCCTTCCTTCTCCGTTCTCCGTCCTCCGTCCTTCGTCCTTCG
The DNA here is from genome assembly GCA_014182715.1 of Eucalyptus cloeziana. Classification (NCBI taxonomy): domain Eukaryota; kingdom Viridiplantae; phylum Streptophyta; class Magnoliopsida; order Myrtales; family Myrtaceae; genus Eucalyptus; species Eucalyptus cloeziana. The sequence goes on along the minus strand of CM024635.1, from coordinate 33,096,859 downwards.
TCTCATCACGTCGTTCTTCGTCCTTCCGTCGTCTTCGTTCTCTTCTCTTCAAGCAGCGGCGCGGCCCCCGGACGATCCATTGCAGCTTCAGCGTACCGGCGGGGTCTAGGGTTTCACGGTTCGCTCGGCGTGGCGAGTACCTGCGTACGCCATGGACGAACGAGGTGAGATGGATTACCGTCGATGGAATTTTTGGTTATAGACCGTGCTCGGTTGGCGTGCGCTGTTTGATTCCGTAAAGAAGGAGAGGAAGCGGAAAAGCTTCCTCTCCTCTTGTCGATGACAGCGTGCTTAGCGTTTTTACTACCGGCTAGTGGTGGCGATCGGTTTGTATCCGGATGAAATGTAGAAAGCTAGAAACTTGGACAATGCTGCCGTCGCCATGCTTTTTTTTTCTCCCGTGGTGGCCGTGTGAGTTTCCTTGTTACGGTTGGCCTGAACTTGTCCTTTCTTGTATTGGTTGTGTTGCTTGAAGGATTTCCAGTTCCATCTGTGCCATTATCAGGGTAATCAGTAATGGGAAAATGGAATAACCAAAGCGCAAATAGGAGTTGTTCGTTTCTCTGTTTTCTACCAAGGGAGAAAACAGGGTAAATTATTCATTTGGGGCTATTGCACCGTAATCAGCATAAAAAATTACTGGTGCAGATATTATCTAATAGGTAAGTTCCGATAAATGATTAGTTCGGTCAATCATAACTTGCAACTTGAAAGTGCTGTTGAAAGCATTGCCATCCGACTCTACGCATCTCACGGTGCAGTTGTCGTTGTTGGGTATTCATACTTGTCTTTAAATTTGACTGAACTCATGTAGAATGAGGCCATTTGAACTAGGTAGGCATACCTGCCATTCCCTTCGGTCGGACAGAATAGGAAAAAGGCAATATTTTTTCCTTTGACTTTGACAGTCTCTGATGTAGACTTCATGAAATGCATTTTCAATTCGATTCCTCTCTGTCATAGATCATCATAACTGAAACGTTTGCTTTGCGCAATTCCACAGGCAAATCCTCAGTGGATGATGTTCTTGCCGTCTTCTCTTAGTTGTTGTGTGATATCTGTTTGAAATCATTTCAAGAGTTTTAGAAATGAGTGGCTTGTTTTCTTAGACGACACTCATCTTGATCTTGTCTTTTCATTTTCTCTTTCATGTGTAGGAATGAAAATGTCCCACAGAGAAGACAAAGAAACGAGCAAAAAGAGGTCTGAGCTGGAGGAATATGAAGATCGTTATTATCAAGAATTGAAGGGACATTATATCAGGATCAAAGTTTCAGATTCACATTATAGGTGTCCATACTGCAGAAGTGCACGTGATTATCGCTTTGAGGACCTTTTAAAGCACGCCTCACGCATATCGAAGGATTTAAAAGGGACAAGTACTAAGGAGATTGCCAAGCACTTGGCATTGGAGAGATACATAAGAAAATACTTCTCTAGGAAAGTTAATGCCGAAAATTCTTCCAACATAAGACTCTCTTCAGCTAAGGACGATCAGCAGTTAAGACTATCTTCAGCTAAGAACGATCAGCAGTTAACACTCTGTTCAGCTAAGGACGATCAGCAGTTAACACTCTCTTCAGCTAAGGACGATCAGCAGTTAAGACTATCTTCAGCTAAGAACGATCAGCAGTTAACACTCTGTTCAGCTAAGAACGATCAGCAGTTAACACTCTCTTCAGCTAAGAACGATCAGCAGTTAACACTCTCTTCAGCAAAAAACGATCAGCAGTTTGTCTGGCCCTGGATGGGTGTAATTGCAAACATGAAGACTGAAGTTAAGGATGGAAGATATGTTGGGGAGAGTGGTACCAAAATCAGGCAGGAGTTGGAAAAGAAAGGATTCAACCCTGTGAGGGTGCAGGCCTTATGGAACTACCGGGGTCATTCGGGACTAGCAGTTGTTGAATTTAATAAAGACTGGGTGGGCTTCTGTAACGCGATAGCTTTTGAGAAAAGCTATGAGATTGAGCGCCGTGGGAAGAGGGACTTTTATGTCTCCAGGGACAGGGGAGACAAGTTGTTTGGTTGGTTGGCATATGATGATGATTACTATTCGAGAGGCATACTGGGAGACCACCTTAGAAAGAAAGGGCACTTGCGAACTTTGTCCGATAAAGAGGCAGAAGAACAACGCCAACGATCAATGCTTGTTGCTGACTTACAGAAGACGCTGGAGATCAAGAGCTCGCGACTTATGGAGATGGAGAGCAAGTATGAAAAAACAAAACATTCCCTCGACAATTTAGTGACACAAAAGGATGAAATGCTGAGGGCTCATAATGAAGGTGTGATGTGTTTTTTGGGAAATGAGTACTGGCAACGAAATTGACTTGTGAACTGACTCTTTCTTTTCCTTTTTGCTAGAAATAAGAAAGATGCAGCAGAATGCCCGGGATCATCTTGCGAAGATATACCTGGAGCATGACAAGGTGACACAGCATTTGCAAGCTCAAAAACATGAGCTTCAGCAGCATGAAGAAGAGTTGGAATTGCGAGAATTTCAAAATGAAGGCAAGAGGGCAAAGCTTAGACATGATAAGGAAATGGTATGAAGTTTCATCTATATATTCTTAATCCATCTTCAGCTCGAGCATAGACTTCAGAAAGGATCAGTGCAGTTGATATTTGACCATAAATATCAAGGAATAAGATCTCATCATGTCTAACATTGAACAACACATAACGAAGTTACCTCCATTACAAGCATTCCTTTTGTGTATCAGACAAAGACCGAATGCTTCGAAAAATCCAGAAAGTACTTGTTATTGACTAGATTGGTAAGGGAAGTGGGAAATTAACCATCAAAGGCTATTATAACCTGTGATGTCTACAAATGGGAACCAGGAAATAAAAAGAAAACACAACCAACCCCACTAGAAGGAATGGAGAACTAAATCTTTTGGCGCTGCCACAGAAGAACTCAAGTTTAACTGGTTTCAGGTTGAAAGGGCATTTTTGGAGCAGCAGAAAGCAAACAATAATTTCTTGAGGCTGGCAGAAGATCAGAAGGTGCTTGCTTGCTTTCTTTACTTCTGCATTTTTTTTTTATTCTTTTGAGCTTAAGCAATAGCTAAATCTTTATTGGCTCAATAGTTTCTAAACTTCCAGATTGCTATTGATGGCAGAGAGAAAAGGAGAAACTTCACAGGAAAATTTTTGAGCTCGAAAGAGAACTCGATGATAAACAATCGTTGGAATTGGACATTGAGCGCTTGAGAGGTGCTCAGCAAGTCATGAAACACATGGAGGATGATGATGACGCGGACCTTAAACAGAAGATGAAGGAGATTGAGGAAAGTTTAGAGGCAAAGGAAGAACTGAGTCGAGTGCTTACTGTTAAGCACTGGAGGAACAATGACGAATTGCAGGATGCTCGCAAGGAGCTGATTCAAGTAATTGCTTTATTTCCTTATCTTGGACCCTTTTGTGTGCATTTGTTATCACGTCAAGGCATAACTTACTGCACTGGACATGTAAACAGTTTGAAAGCTAATGAAATACGCAATGATTGCCTGTTTCCAAAAATGTCAACCTTTTGATCTGATAATGGATTTTGAGCTGTCGGAAATGATAATTCTGTTGCTCTACAGATTTTCAAGAATAATACAAGTCGTGCCCAGATTTGGGTCAAAAGAATGGGAGAACTTGACAGCAAGCCGTTCCTCATAGCAGCAAAAAGAAAATATGCCGCGAAAGAAGCAAATGTAATGGCAGCGACGCTCTGCTCTGAGTGGGAAAAACTTCTAAGAGATCCGGGATGGTACCCCTTTAAAGGCATAACAGAGGGAGAGAATCGCAAGGTATACTTTACGCCCAACTAATGTTACCAGCATATCTCTTACATAACATTGTTACCAATATTTATAGCAAGTTTATGTCAGTTAACATTCTTCTGCATTTTTGTACATTAATGGAAGCCATGTTCTTTAGGAGGTTTCACTCTAAATTCTGAAGAGTTCATGCAACTTTTCCGATCAACCTAATTTCACATGCCAAGAATGATCATTTGTCACCCAACAGAAGAGTTGCAATGAATAGAAGCCTCTACTACTTCGTGTTTGCATTTCAGTATGATTAGTTTGATGTCATGATTCAAGGCAAGCACTGTTATTTCACAAACAAAAGTATGCTGATGCATTTTGTAGTGTGTCCGTTTCATGATAGCCAGCCATGACATGTAAATCCTTGTTAACCAGGCACGATTTTTACATATCGTGGTGTAGAAGCCTTTTCTGTCCATATCGGTGTCTCTCCTACTTCTCAAAGTCTCTTCGTCATTTGGCTTCATAGGAAATTATTGATGAAGAAGATGAAAAGCTAAAAGCCCTTAAGGATGAGTATGGTGAAGAGGTCTTCAAGGCAGTATCAAAGGCCCTCGAAGAGCTGAATGAGTACAATGGCAGTGGCAGGTACACCGTGCCTGAGCTATGGAATTCTAGAGAAGGAAGAAAAGCATCTCTCAAAGAGGCAGTTGCTTACCTTATCAAGCTGTGGAAACCCCAGAAGAAGAAGAATTAGAGGTATGAATTTTTTAGTAGCAATGAAGAATGGGTGTTCACGATGCATCTGCAGCTTGAGTGTACATTGAAAGTTGTTCACCTGACATGCATGAAAGAGCTATAATACAAACAGTTAAAAAGAAGGAGATGATGTGGGGGTGGGGTGTGGGGGGCGGCTATTCACCAGATTGCCACAATTAACCCTATGGCGAACGTAAGTTCATTCAGATGTCAAAGCGGTGCGATATTTTTTACTATTAACCCCCCCAACCCCACTAAAGCTGGACACTCTTTGGGAGAATTAATGAAACACTGATTGATGGTTTATGTGCCTGTTTAACACGATGTTTAAGCTTATGTGTACTGCAAGCACACACTTGTATAGGCATTGTTTTGAACATGCGGTCCATTCCAACGGTGCTTTTGCTGGATGTGGACTCTTAATGTATTCAGGTGGGCAGTCTGGCATCTTCATCCTCCTACTTGTTGCAGATACACATCTCAGGATGCAGTTGTTGAGTCCAGATACTTGATTTCTAAAGCTGACTGAATGTAGATTCTTGAAGTAGAATTAGGCCATTCGAAATAGGCGTACTTGCTGTTCCGTTCAATTAGATTAAAGGGGAAAAAACCAAACTTTCCTTTGACTTTTGACAGGAGCTCTCATGGAGAATTTATGAGATGTATCTACAATTTGATTCTTTCATAGACGACCATAGCTGCATCCTTTGCTATGTGCAAACCCACAAAAAAAATTCTCAGTGGATGACGGTATTGCTGTGTTCTCTTAGTTTTTTGTGTCGTATCTATTCGAAACAATCTCAAGAAGTTGTCTAGAAATGAGTGGCTCCTGGCTACGGTTTTTCGGATAACGCTCATCTTGGTAGATCGCAAGGTGTGGGATTGTGAAAACTGAGTGTGGCCTGCGTAGCTCTGCTTGGGAATCCTCAAAATCCTACTTATCTTGGGTTGTCGTGTTTCTAAAATTTTATGGAGGAATTCGTCTTGGCCGATCGATTTGGAAGATGGAGGGAATGAACCCCATCCGCGAGTGGATGAAATGGAACTCCTACATGCTGATACGGGCAAATCCACTAAATGCCGTGAAGGAATTTTCCCATGTCTGGTAGCGTGATATGGGCACCCTATCAGGATGGCCAGGAATCAGGCTATTAAGAATGGTGGGAAGACAAGATTGACAGGAACTCGCGGGTAGCGACAAGAGTATTCGTCAATTCTGCTCCGAACATGTCGATGCGTGGGTTGCTGGTGGTGCTGTGCCGAAGAAGAGATACAGAAATGGTTTCCTCCTCTTGAAGAAGTTGGAGCGAGAATAAAATCAACTGGGGCGCGTCTTCCAAGAACATTATAAGACTCTGAGCTACCGAGTGTAATTGTCGGTGTTGTGGTTGGAATATATGCAATGTTACCGAGCAAATGAAAAGAATGGCTGTAGGTATTTGCAGGGAAAATTGTTAAAAAAAGTATTGAACTTATTCTACGACAACCAACATGCTAATTTAATTTTAAATCTTTCAATTTTACCAATTTTGTCATAATTCTTTTAACGATTCCGACTAATTTTTGCTAGATATTGCCAATGTAACGGTGTTGGTTGTTCTACATAGTAGGAAGTATCGACACTCTCCGGAAACTTTTGAACTCCGACACTCGGTCAACAGGTATCGAATTTTCAACGATTAATCAACTCCCAATACTTTACAATACGTGAGTCCGAAATTCTAACATGTAAGCTTGGAATTCCGACACATGATTCCAAGACGCATGAGAGATCAATTTTAAAAATTTTCGATTAATGAATGGTCAAAATGTAAATATGTAAAAAAATAAAAGTAAAAATAAAGAGGGAAAGAAGAAAAACATAATTTTCTTTTTTTTTCTTTTCCGACTCTCGCTTCCCGTGACACACAATTCACCCTCCGAGTTTGTTTTTTTCTTCTCTTTCGACACATTTTGATACACGAATTATTGGTTTGTTTTTTACTTCAAGTTTTATGGATTAAAAAAATAATTTAATATACAACGTGTTGGAATTCTTTATTTTTTGAGAAAAACGTATTGACGTGTCATGTCGTGTTATATTCGTATATTGGTGTTGGTGCTTACTTAGTCCACATGACATGACCGACTCAATATAGACATTTTTTTAATATTTACAATTTTTTTCTTTTTTCCTTTTTCACAAAAGGCTAGGCAAGCCGTTGGCCATTAAGCAAGGGCCGATTACCTCGCTGGCCCCTAGGTGTGGGCCAACGACCCCTGTTGACCCCTAGGCCCTCAAGCCTTTGACAAATCCCGCAAGGCGAGGGCGTTGTGGCCCTTGCCGATCATAGCAAAGATGAGCAAGGGCTGCTATGCACTCACTATGGGTCACAACAACCTAGGTGAGGGCTCATGATGCCCCTGCTAGATTCAGCTAGGGCCACGACCTTTGCTTGCAAGCAACGAGGGCTTCACAGCCCTTGCCTAGGGGCCAATGGAGCCAACCCTTTGTAAAAAAGAAACAAGAAAGAAAATAAAAAAAGAAAAAAATTCATAAAAAAATTTGGGCACGTCAATGTTGAACCACGCCACATAGGACAATCAACACTGATTAGGCTATCACATCGGCGATATTTGGCAAAAATTAATAGAAAGGATTAATTTGGCAATTTATTAAAAGGTTTGGAATTAGTTTGACAAATCGTTTAAAGATTTATGATTAAATTAGTACAATTGAAAAATTTATGATAGAATTAGGCATCATACAATATATTTATAACTTTTTTGATAATTTCTCCAATTTTTCCGTGTCTACTGATGAGGCCTCATTTTGTTTAGGAGAAACTGAAGCTACTACGAGCGAGCATTCTCGAAAGCCAAACATTGATATGCTTTGTAATACTGTTATATTTTGGTTGGAACCCGTATAAAGAACCTTGGATGTAATACCTAGGCTAAGTTTCAGTAAGCTTCAACGGGCTTCAAGTTTTTCTTCTTCTTTCCCTGTTTCTACCTTTCTAGAGTTGATCTTGTTTTCCTCATTGTTTCCCCCTTACCTCGGCTCCATCAAGCACGTCCGGGCAACAAGGTGTCTCGTCCTAAATAGTTGGAATGGACGGGGATTATGAAATTCGTTTACACGGTACGTGGAGCGGGCAACAAAGGTTTTTGTCTCCAGCTCGTTGCGAATTAGTGGGTGCGTCTTTGAGTTGGGCATGAAAGCTGGATTCGGTTGGTTCGCCAAACCCAAATTGACCGCAATAATAGGGGAAAAAAGAAGAGGAGAGGCGCGGGGGAAACAGTGGGAAAGTTGAAAAGGGGTACGGGGAGTCGGGGGGGCATCCAATGCTTGGAATCCGAAGGTGGATACGGAAGAAAATAGGGACATTTTCACATGCGAAGAAAAGCATTTAGGGCAGCGACCCGGCCCCACCCACGTGCAGCTTTGGTTCCCCGGAGATGTTTTTCGGTCGTTTCTCCTGATGTGACCCGTTTGGAACTTTTTCATGAAAAAATAATTATGACGAGCGATAATTCTTGAAGAAATAATTTTTCCATATCCTTTCCCGTGCTCTAAATCTCTGAAGACCCGAGTATTTTTCCCATATCCATCCTCATTTTGTAATGTAATATCCGAGAACACTCCTAGTAATTTCTAATCCGACTGGGATGGGACAGACATTGTAGCATCAGACAGCAAAACAAAGGAAAAAAGAGCACTGAAAGGACGGCGGTGGAGGAGGATGACGAGGCAAACCAAATTCCATTCCAAATTCAGCTATAGATTGGACTTACATTACACTTGCTGGTTACATAATGTAAGAGAAATATAACGTGTCACATACATATATATATATATATTAAATTATAGATACACATACTCAAACTTGCTCGAGCATTACTGTTACTGGTCTACTACTAGTACTTCTCGGGTGCCATATCAGCTGCGGGCCACGTGCTTATGCAGACGCCTCCTCAGCCCTAGGATGTCTTCTAACATTCCTCCTTCCCTACTCACCAAACAATCCCCCACTCAACAATTCACCCCCGAAAAGTAAAGAAAATGGAAAGCAGAAAATGGTAAAAAAAAAAAAAAAAAAAAAGGCCCACCAATCAAAAAGGCAAAAAAATAAGTCTGACGCTCCGTTCACTTTTACATTCCCCAACACCTTTGAGTTAAAACAGCAAAACGAGAAAAATAAAAAGGAACAGGGCATCTTCTGCAGGGAGAGTGGGAAAATGGCGCCGCGGGGGCAAAACGGTGAATTAAAAGAGGCTTTCGCTCCTCAGACCCTGAAGTTCTTGCCGGTGAAGGTCTGGCCGAACTGCCAGCCGGCGGGGACCATGTTCCAGGAGGTGGAGGAGCGCCGGTCGCTGGCGGTGACGCGGAAGGAGAGCGCCTGGCCGGCCAGCACGGCGTTGGACTGCCAGTTCTGGCCCCAGTTGCGGCTCATGCTCATCCACCCGGTCCTCGCCCCCTTCACGCTCACCCGCACGATGTCCCCGGCCCCCGCCACGTTCGAGATCAGCACCAGGTTGAAGTACCGGAACCCGTTGATGGTGAACCTCATCCCGCCTCGCTTCCGGCACGCAACCCTGCGCAAATTCACGTCAGATACAGCACGGGGCATTTCAGTCGTTTGATGGAACCCAGCTTTTCCTTTCCTTTCTTTTTTTTTTTTTTTTTTAACTTTTTAACTTTGCTCGCACTAGTCCACGAATCGCGCAACTCGTTTCGCGCAAAATCTGGCACAGCCGCAGCGCTTGTCGTTTTGACTGTGCGGTCAAACCACACTGACATGCATTATGGTCTTCGTATAGTCCATTTATAGGCGAGAACACTCATCTGAACTTTGATTCCCTTCGATACCAAAAAGGGGGGTCTTTTTTTTTTTTTATATTGAGGCAGAAATGTCAGACTTTGAATATTCGACGGAGAAAAGTTGCAATATAATAAGAGTCGTTTGGCTTGGATCTATACTCCGTCGAATGAAAACATGGGCTCTTGGTTTTTGCAGCCACTTACCAAATTGAAGGGACAAAAACAACGAAAGAGACTCGGACAGAGGGAGGGGGAGTGTGTGGTCCAAAAGAAGGCATTGTGTGTATGCCCATCGACACAAATCTCTGCAGAACATACCGAACCGTCGTCTCCAACTAACTAACGGAACGGAGTGCGTTGGATAAGGCAGACGAGGTGGTAAATGTGGGAAAGGAAGGGGGGCGTTTTGGCGAACTGAACTGACTCGAGGACGGGAACTCCGCCGACGGTCTGACAGAGCTGGCATTAAAGAAACGCTGCCAGAATCCAGCCAACCAACATGCAGAACGACCAAATCACCCTTCCCCCTAGAAAACCCGCTTAATTAAGTTAATCTAGAGTCGTTAGAATTCCCACTAACCTCGTACCCCTTTCGAACCGACGAAACGCTTTGTACCGACAAGACAAACCTGCATCGTGTCGCTACTCCCGAGACACAGTAAAAGCTCGAACCTCATCCCTCCGTAAATAATTATTCACTAACCTCCGACATTAATCTATCTACAGCTGTCACTGTACTCCGAACGCTACTGAAGCTCGCGGTCCCGTCGCATTTTTCAACAAAGGTACAGACCTTTTGCTGTTCTACCATCCCTTTCCCTAAAGAAAGTGTCACGGGCATACGATGGTGCGTCTCGACGCATGCTGGTAAGTACATTACACTAAATGCACGCGTTTCTACTCCTTTGACTTAGCGAAAAATCGGCATAATGAAAGGTGGATTTTCCCCAACGTAAAGACAGAGGGATGCGACGGGATCTCACCGGCGGAAAGAGACGGGGACGATGCCGGCGCGGTACTCGGCGATCTTGAGGAACATGGGCATGGCGAGGTCGAAGTGGGAGCGGGGAGGGTTGCACCACCCGCCGTTGTCGCTGGGGAGGGCGAAGTTCGGGGGGCAGAAGTTGGTGGCGGTGACGAAGATGGAGGGGCTCCCGGAGTGGCACCACGTGGGGTCGTTCGCGCACTTGATCTCGAAGCACGCCCCGCAGCTCAGCCCGTTGTTGAACAGCGCCGTGCTCAGCGCCGCCGTGTTCACGCCGTAGCCCTGGCTGTACAGGTTCCCGTACCCGCAGGCCCCACCTGCCACAGATTTTTTTTTTTTTTTTAACTCCGCGAGTGAAAAAGGCAGATCTCGAAGCGTAAAAATGAGAGCAATTCAAACAGTGTTAATATCGTCCGCGCGTTCGAATGCCGCGCTAACGTCACGTATTCCGCGACCCTAACTTCGCAGGCTCTCCGAAACCGGACCGGGCTTTGGCTGAACCGGCCGGCCCGGTTTCTTGACCGGTTCGATTTAACAAATCCGGTTCCGTGCGTGATAAAGTTTTTTTGAGGGCTCTCGTGACCGGCATTGCTCGGAGGGGAACAATGCCGGAGGCGGGAAGGGTTTGTAGGGGGGGTTAGAGTTTTACCCATGGTGCCGGAGGCGTCGGAGCCGCCGTAGAAGGTGGCGTGGGCGGTCTGCCAGGGGCCGCCGGAGTAGACGCCGGGGATCCTGGCGTCGGCGAGCCACATTAGGGAGAATGAGATGAGGGAGGCTGCGAACACCACGCTTGCTCGAGTCATTTCTCTCTTCCTCGGTCGCTAAGCAAAATGCTCGCTTCACAAGCGCAGAGAGAGAGAGAGAAAGAGAGAGAGGGGGTGCGAGGAGAAGTGGATGGGCGGAGGTGAAGAGAGGGTGGGGCTAGCTACTTATGGAGGGTCTGCGTTCGGCGGGGCTACAGAGCCGACGTGAATTTACGAAAGAGCCCATCTATCCTCTTCAGTCTTCCCCCCCATTTCTAGACTCCTTTTTTTTTTTTGCCCTTTTCTTCTTTTTTCAGGACTGTCGTTGAACATTAGCTACTTTGTGCTATTGTCTCCTGCACTTATGTGAGAACAAATCAATGAGTGATGTATTTACATCAAATATAAAAGTCTAATATGTACATAATGCATGTAAATTTCTCTTTTTTTCTAACCACGATCCCCTCATTTTAGCTAAAGGGTCGGTGCATAGATAAAACATGGATGTAGATTCCACAAAACACGGCTCATTTCTCGTCTTTATGTTTAATGGCTTTTGCACCTATGAATATGTTCATGGGTTAAAATGAGTGTCAGATATGTTAAGATGCGGCTTGCAGTGCTGTGTTGGCAAAAAAAACATGTTAACACATCAGCTTAAGCGCAGGTGAATTAGTGTCTGAACGGATTAAGCGAGTCGATTCAGATCCACATCGGACTAATTTTTAATTTTTTTTCTCGGGGGAGGGGTAAATGTCAAGTATTTTGTCATGGCTGGTATACTTTTCTAGATCTTTCTGACCAAAAGCCAGCGGTTATAGTCAAAGCACCGTTCGCTCGCACGAATAAAATAACTTGTAAAGTCACAACTTCCGTAGTCGGTTTTATCAGAAGGCCCCAAAAAAAAAGGGAAAAGAAAAATAAAAAATAAAAGGAATAATACGGATTCAGGTGGGGCCCATAGTAATTGGAAAAGCGTCCTTCCCGCTTCCCCTAACTGAATGGGGGACCGTGTGATTCACGCTCTCCCGACAGAGCGCAACGTGTCCTCTTCTCATCTTCATCTGCGGTAAATTTCTTTTTACCCCCTTTTTTTTCCCTTTTACCGACGATAATTAATGTCGTAATTGAATTTCTGAGACTTTTATTAATCTGTTGAATGCTTTTGACGTGATTGCCGACCCAATAAATTTTTTCTGTTCTAAGAATGAAAATGAGAAACGACCTAAATTCGAATTGACAAATCGTACGAGTTGAAAGACTCCCATGCACAATTCAACACGTCCACCGTAAATATTCGTCAAGATTCTGGCGCGAGGTAGATGGACATCAATGACCTCGGCAGACGACGAGACAGTGCGAGAGGCTAAGTGACGTCACCAGGGTCATTTCGGAGACCACGGCAAAAGTGCGGTGCCTCTTTTTGCTAATTTGCTAATCGCTAATCGCCCCGGCAAAAAGAGAAAATCTAAAGCAACCCGTCCCGTAAAAGAGAAACGGCAAAGGGGATTCGGGATAACTCAGATCCCTACCCCCCCACTAAAGAGAGATTATAGACCATAAATATTTAGATCTCCCATCTCCGCAAATTAAAGTCTAAACGTAATTAAATTCGTACCTAGAAAAAACCCTCGTCAATCGAAACGATTACGTGACGAGGGACGCAGCCTCTGCGTCAATCGCGAGTCGCGGCGTGAACAGCGGCCGCGATGGACCATTAAAGTCGGAAGAAAATTTCTGGGTCCATCAGAAGATTTCATGGGTCATGTTCAGCGAGATCCGAATTTCAGCCGCGACCCCCAATTAGAACCCGAGCGAGCAGTAAAACCAGGCGACGCCCCCCCGCCCCGACAAGTGGGTATGCCGCGGCAGCCGAACTACAGCTAGACGACACTCATTATGGGAGGGGAAGACCGGAGCAGCATCCAACGTGCGGTGTCCCGGGGCGGGGCCCGATCCCCGTAATCATCGGCCCGTAACAAATCTCGAGCCACTCGCCCGTCCTAAAGGACTCTCTCTCTCTCTCCCTCGCCCGGATCGATTAAGCGTGTTTTCGGTAAGCCATGGATGCGTTCTAAACCCCGTCTTTTTTACACGGCGACGAGCTCGACAATCATTAAATGCGCGCCGTTAGCTGGTTTCTGGGGAAATAGAAAAATTGGTGCGCTTTTGGGGTGCGAGACAGAAGGGCATCGGATGCGGATCGCGTCCTCGTCGTCGTCGAGGGCGAGTCCCGCGCGTTCTTTTGTCAACGACGCGCGCGCGCGGTTTCACGTTGAAAAGGAGGGAGCCAAAGTTGGGAATGAAAAGGAAAGGGACTAGTGGTGCGGAGAAACCGCGTCGGAACTGAGGAGGATGAGGAGAGGCTTTTCTTTATGAGGAACGAGACAAGGGTTTTGGGGAGGGAGGATGATGGGGGTGGCGTGTGTGTGTGTGTGTGTGTTAGCGAGCTTCACTGTTTTGAGGTGCATTTTCTTGCATCTCTAGCTGTCTCCCACTCTCTACAATCTCTACATTGCTTTGCTTTTGTTCCTCCTTTCGACGTGTCTCGACTCGAATGACATTTACTCGTTGAATGGGGGTAAGATTTTGCCATAAAGCATGTGGTGGGCGCGGGGACGATTGGATCGTAGTTACGCAATCGAACGACGAGTTTACGGTTTTAAGTGGGTTTACTTATCTTGTGATACTTACGATGGGTTATCCAACTCTGCAAAAACCCAACTTTTTTCGTAAAGTAGCATAAAGGAAAAGAGATCCTTGGAATGTTAGTAAAAAGTCGTGCCGTCCACCGACGCTTGACTTTTTTAATCCTATCGAAAATCACAGGGACAAGGAATTTTCGCATTTTCGATAGTTAATGACTGTGCATTTCTTTGATTTCGAATGGCTTTAGCTAATCATTGGAAAGGAAACGATACTGCTCTTCATGTGCGCACGATGTAATCGACCAATCGGGAGACAAAGCAAGGGGGGCTACGAGGGCACGGGGCTTCGGCCGCATGATTGCGCTATTGTCACATCCAAAACATCCACAGTCTCCTCTGTTTTCTCATTGCCAGCCCCATCCATGTGCTCCCGCACGCCACATTCGCTCGTCTTCGAGCAAGGAACAGCCCCGCTCTCCGTGAATTGCCAACATGGTCGGAAGCACCGGGCAATGATTCGGATCCGAAACCCGGGTCCGAATCTATTCGAACGGTCCATCGCGTGGGTGCTCCACGAAAGTTCACATCAGCTTCACAAAAGATGAACCGTGCATGTGGCCATGACGTTCCTCTAATCAAAGAATATTTGCCGCCGACAAGTCAGACAAAAAAAATTCACGACCATGATAGCTAATTTGAATTCAATACAAGACGCATCATATTGTGCTCTCGAGCATCACTGGTTCTGTTCAAAATTCTTACGGCACTCAATGTGATATCACGGGTATGTCAAACACGTTCTAGTGATTAGGGCGTTACTTACAAAATATTTCTGAGATTGAAAATTTTACAAAGAATCATAAGCTTCCATGTATTAGGAGTTAGCTATGCAGATTCCTTTCCGCACGGCTTGTTTTATTATTAGTCGGTAACCGCACCTAAATGGGTACTACTCCGATCCCGTACGGGACATTCCCAAAATCAAAACTCGCCGTTCTCCTTGTCGTATCTTCTCGATCTACATTGTCCGAAGGATAGCTTAAAGCCAACCCAAATTCTTATGAAACTCCTCTTGCTGTTTGTATCGACATATGATAGACTGCGCAGATGAATAACAAAAGGCGTTCAACGTGAAATCTACCTATATGCAATTTGGAATTTTCCCGCTTGGCTATATACGCGGGCGTAGCATTTTCCGTGCAAATATCGACCTCGCTAATCATCTCCATTTGTTTTTCTCTTGCCCGACGCCCCCTTTGATTCCGCCCATCAAGGGAGCACATTTGACCTGATTGTTTTAGCCTCTTGCGCCTTGGCCTCTATCGCTCTGGCACGTCTCTCCCTCTCTCTAGAATGTTACCTAACAACACCTCTTTTTTTTTTCTTTTTTATGAATTTGACTTTGAAGAGCATCTCTTTTGCGCAAGCATTTCCAAATGCATCCAGCCTAGGGGTCAGGTCAACTTATTAGTTGTTCGTCGATCGCGAGCCCCACGCGTGTTTCGCGAGTTTTGATAGTCGCGATTATAATTTGTTCACCGGCGACAAGTCTCGGAGGTGAAGTATCCTCTCTAGAGACTGTTTCTAGTTTTCCCCAGTAGAGTCGGGGGAGCGATGGGGAATAAATTTCGATGACAGAGAATTTAATGGGTCGAGATCACCTCGTCCATAAGAACACTTGCGGCCTGATTGATGGTGGTATGAGAGAGTAACCTAGGTCAAAGGTCAGTGAGGCTCGAGAGCTTGATCGCCGATGGAGAAGTGACCTTACCCTGCGGATAGGGCAGCGGATGTTAACCGGATGGCAGGGGCTCCCCTTTGGTCCCTTCCACCGATATCTCCCTCTTGCCAGGACACGAAAGTGGCCTAGCCCTCGTAACTCCCCATCAATGCTCTAACTTACCCTGCCCTATAATTGTGTTCCGCTTGCCTTTCTGATGGAGCACCATGCCTGTGAAACTTCTCTTAAAGGAGGGCCCTTCGTTGTGCAACCGTCACTGATTCGCATGTCGTTGCTTTCGCATTCTTCAAAATGCTCAAAATTCATACACACACACACACACACACACACACACACACACACACACACACACACATATATGTGTGTATATATGAATTTTGAAGTTTAGAACATTTTTTTTTTAGCAAGAAAAGAGGGGGGAATTTATGCGGATGGGTGATGTGTATGGTCTGTCGTGAGCAGGCCTTCGCCATCATGTAGTTTATCTTCAACTACCGCAACATGGGGATGCAGAAAATTGGATATGGATGGGACTTGTTCGATCAACTTGCTATTCCTTTCCGGCCTTAAATCGACCTTGATTTGGAAGGGCGGATGAGGCCTGTCCGGTGGACGTATCAGATCACATGCGGCTCTCGCGTCGAAATTTATCAAGATCTGCATGTGGGAGGAGGAGGAAAGATGGAGACCGGATGGACAGCAGAAGATTTGCCTTGACCATAAGCATGTGAGGGCAAGAGATTTTGCTAAGAGGGCCAAATAAATCTGTCCCCACCTTGTTTTTTTTGGGGAATAACGAAAAAATCTTATATTATTCATTTATTTTATCGAATTTTCTCCTTGCCTGTGGTCATCTAAGATCACCATCCATGATATACTTACACGGCATAATTTGGAATTTTTGGTTCTATTTGTACCTTGGCCCCGTGAGTGAATTGCCGTGAGCCTAGACAATCTCTCTCGGGTGTTTGGGTGTGTTTGGGAGAGCATTTGGAGAAAATCTTTGGGAAAATGTAAAACATTTTATGTTAAAGGTATTTTATAAAATGTAAATAGTGTTGGGTAAAGTGTAATAAAAAGGTGCCGGAAAGTAATTTCGGTTTAAATATTATTTGGAAAAAAAATACTTGCAAAATATTTTAGTTATATTTTTAAACAATTAAAAAAACCGAAGCTTAGCAACCGGTAGCACTTAAAGGTTTTTAGAGCCCCAAAACGCATTTTCAAAGCTGCACTAAACACATTCGTATTTCTGTATACTATTATGAAGCTAATTTTTAAAATGGGTGTCCAACCCCAAAAGGCAACCTTTTTGGGAGTACTTGCAAAAGAATAATTTTTTTATTAATTTCAAATTATTTTATTAGTAAAAATCTCAAAAAAATCGTTACGCTCGTTTCAAAAAGCAACAACTCTAATGCAGTGCGTATTTGAGGTCAAGTGAAGTATCGAGCCAACAAATTTTCGGCGATTGAAAAGGAGAAAAGGAAAACAATAAGGCAAATTCTTGCTACAACGCTAAAGAAATATCTTATCCAGAAAAAGGGATTTCATTTTCATTTCGGCGTATCCAAGCTACTACGTGAATCTCACGTGCTCAATTTAATATTTTTCTATCGCTCTCCGCGTCTCTCCATGCGTACGCATCCCCTGAATGCAGCTCAATTAGGCGACCCTCGATCACAAAACAAGGAATGAATTTTCAAAAGAGTGTAGTGGCAAAGGGTAAAGGCCCTTTCGCCACTAGGATTTGGGAGGTGGGCGAATTGATAAATATTTCTAGCCGAGTGCTGCGGCCGTAATCGCATGCGACGGGTCGACGACTGCGATTTCTCAGGAACGCCTGCCCGATCTTTATCGAACCGCTTGGGTGGGAAGAGGGAACCGAGCATCCCGAGACACGCGACCCCATTCTCCCATTGAATCGCAGCACGCCTCGGCGAAAATCGGGTTCCCCCGACTTTACGCAGATTCAAAGGGAAAGAGAGAGAGAGAAGGGAACAGCTTTTCGGGGTTTCTTCCTTCCTTCCTTCTTTTCATAATGCCAGGCACTCCATGTTAAAAGCCAATTGACACTCGATGCTGAGAGAGGGACAGAGATGCTTTGAAATCTCTGGGGGGCCAACAACTGCAACAACCGCCCTTAACTACCTCTTATCATGGCCTCTGAAAAGGAAAAAAAAAAAGGAACGACAGTAAGTTCATGATTAAATTGCGGGGTCAAAGATCAGAGGGACAAGCAATCATAACAACTAATCAATCGGGAATTTTTTTTCTTTTTTTCTTTTTTTGTGGACCAAATGCCCAGATGAATTCTAGTTCTATATTTTGCTTTCCTTTGCCGACAGCTAATAATTAAGCGTCGATCGCTTCCCAACTTCTCCGCATGTAACCCCATGCGCGATCAAATTGAGTGATCGATGTTGGCATTTGCAAGTGACTGGTCACGTTTATGCGATGCCATTCGACCCGGGGAGGAGCCTTCCTATCCTTCTGCTATGTCTCGTTGACACTCTCGAGTGGACTATGCTCGGTTAGACTAAATGATGTTTCAACTCATGTTGTCGGTAAGTAAACTCGTTCGAACAATCCAATGAGTCTGTTTGCAATTTTAAAGTTGTCCAAATATAAGAATCGATTGAGATGTAGGTTGTCTATAAAATGAGCTTTACAAGAATATGAGATGTGTCTTGTATTTTCTAGTAAAAGAGTTTCTGTATTATAAGATCTACAAAAAGGAAAGGGCTTCGCATTAACGAGTGCCTCCAATATATTTAGTAAGCATGCATCATTTGGAATGAATCAATTTTTGAGACACTAATTGTACATAACTATGTCGACCTGCCAGCCACATGCGTAGGGCCCCCATTATGGCCTGTAGTAACTAGCTGCGACGACCGATGTACTGGGCCGGACTGTGCAGTTCGCCTTGCCGTGCCAACCCGACCCGACCCGACCCGACCCGTTTGCAATCACTACCACAAAACCTCCCCAGTTGACTTTTGGCACAGGGGGAGTAAATGAATTAGGTGCTATTGGAGAGGGGACTTGATGAGTGCGCACATCGCTCGGTCACCTAACACGCGCTCGGAGAAAGGTGAGAGGAATGAACACCCCAGAAATCAAAGGGCCCCCCCCCCCCCCCCCCCCCCTCCCCTCGTTCTCATGTGGTCCGCGCCTTTGCATTCAATTTCGCAAATCGAATCATGATTTCGTCCATCTCGAATTTGATTACTCACCAACCATCACGTCCATTTTCCAAATTAAGAATCGCACGCAAGCCTCTAAACCCGATCCTGACAACTTCGTACTCCCATAACGAAATCCGTATCCGGCGTTAGACCAGCATCATTAGTCATCGGTCAAATGAATGAATACGTAGTAGTACGAGTTTGTTAAGGTGGGACATGCGAAGACCATCTAAGTGCTCGGAGATTACATTGGTTACTTTCTTTACATGAGATGTGAGCGTCGCTAAAGTAGAATCTGGATATATGTTCGAGAGACGGAACCATATTCTCAAATTTATAATAACATCTTGTTTGAAGGCGCTTTTTTGACGTTGTTATTGATGTGCAAATTGTAATCATGAAACATTGAAATCGAGCAACACACGAGATTTTACATGTTGTGAAAAAAAAAAAACAAATGCACAAGCTTTCTATATATTTCTTTATGTGGTTTTGTTTTAAGAAAGGATATATTTTACTAGGGAAATCACCAAAAAGTTTTAAACCTATCATCTAGTTCTAAACTTTTCAATTTAACCAATTTACTTAAAAACCTTTTGACAATTTAAAAGAGAAAATTTCAGAAAAATCAGCGATTGCCAGCCCAAATTAATTATATCAGCAAATCTTCAAAAAATTTTAAGACTAAATTATCTAAATTGAAAAGTTTATCACTAAATTCACATCTTTTAAGATCTTCCTTTTGGTAATTATCCTCGTTTCGTTCAAAAGATGTGGAGCTCATCAGGGGCTGGGCTCACTTCTCTCCAACAAAAGGCTTAGCTCGTAGGGCCGACCTCGTCGAAAGTTGGCAAGTCAATGTTCGAAGTTCAGTAAGGAGCGAATGAACAAAACGACGGGCACCGTTGCTCTTTCAGGCCCAAGACAGGTACGACTTCGTTCTGGAGACGAAGGTTGTTGAGGACATGCTCATCGGCCCAGAGGTCCCTTCGGTTCGAGCTGCGTAACGTACTCTCATCGGAGAAGATTGCCCAGTCAGTTCCCCATCAAAGCCCATTCGCCAGTTTGCTTTCTAATTTCGACCGTCTCGCTTGTTGCAGGAGCTTGCGTGTAGGCTGTGAAGATGGGCTGATGTACAGCTAGAGTTTTCAACCATTTATGGCAGTAACAATCAAGCTGATGCGCATGCCTTAAGAGCCAGTTTGCTTTCTAATTTCGACCGTCTCGCTTGTTGTAGGAGCTTGCGTGTAGGCTGTGAAGATGGGCTAATGTACAGCTAGAGTTTTCAACCATTTATGGCAGTAACAATCAAGCTGATGCGCATGCCTTAAAGAGTTTCTATAATTAAGTCCAGCGTTAAAAAAGGAAAATGGAAAAAAAAGATACGTGGATGAAAACGTTGTTATTATTCCCCTGCTACGCCCTAAAGACCGCCCCTTTGTCTTTAAGCACTCCAGATTTAGCATCCTAGCTTATATGCCGATGGATGGATTACCTGTCTACATCCGTAGTTCATCGTTAATCTGTCAAACGCCGGACCTTCCTCATTCCAAAGATGACGTTCCATTGCCAGAAGCGAAACCGAAACCGAAACCTCTCTCTCGCTTTCATGGCTCTCGTCTCAAGAATAAAGGAATTAACGGATTCCCAAGTGACGTGAACAAAGAGGTACGAACGTTTCGTCCTCTCGTCTTCTTTTTCGGTTCTCCGGTTCTGATCTAGTGGCGCGGCTTGTTGGCCATGCGACGCTTGATTTCCTACGTCGTCCCTTGAGGAATGAATCTCCGTCTCTCTCTCTCTCTCTGTAGCTAAACGGTATACACGTTCTCTCGTCGTCTCGAGCGACGCGGGTATTTTCCTTTTCTTGATTTTTGGTGCTGCATCATGAGGATGATTGCATCGTACATGCCGGGCAGAGCTCAAAGATAGCAAAGCGATGGAAAAAGCGCTCCTTGCTAGGTGTCGGAATCGACTGTGGCTGGTTATCTTGGCTGGCTTTCTCCTTTGGTTCGTATTGATCTTGTCGTTCCATGCAAATCCTGTCCATTTTGTAAATCATAGCTCTATAGATCTTGCCGAGAATTACTCTCAGAGCGACAATGCACGGAGCGACCATGCCAAAAATAAAGGCGAGACTGGAAGACCGTTCGAGGGTATGAAGGAGACTAATAGTTCGCTTCCTGGTTTGGAGATTGCAGAAGAAAAGGCAATTAGGGAATATAGAGAAGCTGATTCGATTGCCTGCAAAGGGCGGCGTGTTTACATTCAAAAGCTGCCGAGGCAATTCAATGAAGACATGCTCAGGCACTGCGAGTCGCTTAATAATTGGACGAATATGTGCGACTCGATATCAAACTTCGGTCTTGGTCCTCGGCTTCCTAAGTCCAATAAGGTTCTAGGAAACACTGGTTGGTATGCCACTGATCAGTTCTCATTGGAGGTCATTTTTCACAACAGGATGAGACGGTACAAGTGCTTGACCGATGATTCCTCGGTCGCTTCGGCAATTTTCGTGCCCTATTATGCAGGTCTCGATGTGGCTAGGTACCTGTGGGATTCTAACAGAAACTTGAGAGATGTCGGTCCTTCCGACGTAGTCCGGTGGCTCAGAAGAAGACGGGAGTGGAAAGTCATGGGCGGAAGGGATCATTTCTTAGTCGCTGGGAGAATCGTTTGGGATTTCAGGAGGGAAAATGACAGACCCCCCAACTGGGGTAACAATCTCGTGCTTCTGCCGGAATCGATGAACATGACCATATTAGTACTCGAGTCTTCGCTTATCGATAAAGGCAACGATTTCGCCATACCGTACCCCACCTACTTCCACCCTTCGAAGGATGTCGAAGTAAGGCAATGGCAAAGCAGAATGAGAAGGCAAAGAAGGCGTTACTTGTTCTCATTTGCAGGTGCTCCGAGGAAAGACCTGTATAACTCTATCCGTGACAAGATCATCAGCCAATGCCGTGCTTCGAGGAGGAAATGCAAGCTATTGGAATGCGATTCCAGGGGACACCGGTGTCACAAGCCGATTTTCTTGATGAAGCTGTTTCAAAGTTCCGTCTTCTGTTTGCAGCCTCCCGGGGATTCGTACACCAGAAGGTCGGCCTTCGACTCGATGTTGGCAGGGTGCATTCCCGTTTTCTTCCATAGCGGCTCAGCTTACGACCAGTACAAGTGGCATTTGCCGGGTGATCACTCCAAATACTCCGTGTTCATACCGGAAAATCACGTCAAAGATGGGAAGGTCGCACTTGAGAGGCGATTGCTCCAGATCCCGAAGAAGGATGTGTTGGCCATGCGAGAGGCGGTGATACGGCTCATTCCGGCTATCCTGTATGCGGATCCGACGTCGGAACTAGAGGACTATGAAGATGCATTTGATCTATCGGTTAAAGGGGTTCTTGAGAGGGTCCAGAGGATTAGAGAAGAGACGTTAGGCTAGAAGAACTTCGTTCAATCCCGGTTATCACTCAGGAACCTTGAGATTCTTGGCATTTAGGAAAGACATGATTCTGCTGTATAGTCGCAACAAATAAAAAGAGTAGGAAGATTTCATTGGCTTTTGTTTTGTTCATTCAGCCACAAAGCAGTCGTCTGATCGCTCGTTTGAGTTATATATTCATATCATTCCTCCTTTTCTGGGTTTCATCTGGGAGGGAAGATCGTGGAGCCTCGAAGGTCTCGCTCGCACCGTCACAAGAAAGGTGAGGAAGGCAATGCTTATTTTATTAATTAATAAAAATCAGGTAACCGAACGACAAAGCGTTTGTAGTCCAACGGTTAGGATAATTGCCTTCCAAGCAATAGACCCGGGTTCGACTCCCGGCAGACGCAATCCCTTTTTCCTTTTACTTTTCTACTTTTCTTCCCTGTGTATAGAGTCTAGACGACGTCGTGCGAGAACAAAACAATGCCGGAAATGACAAAAGTGCAGTCCCCGAATTTCTGCTTCCTTTCCTTTCTGGGCACAAAATCCACAACCAATCACATCCCCCGCAAAATATCCACCGGCCCGATCACCGAGCCAATCAAAACGGAAGGCGACACGTGTGGCATCACTCGATGTGATGGATTCGGGATTGACTACCTCCAGCCTTGGCCGCCGAAATCAAGAGCCCGATCCCCGTCAGCGTCGGGGGGGCATTCCCGTCTTTTCGCGGCCCGCAATGACCGGACGGCGGGAGAGAGGCCCCTTCGTCCCACGCCACTCCCCACTTGTGGCCAAGACGAAATCGCCCTTCCATTCTCGGAAAGGGCGACGCCGGCTCATTCCCGACCTCTCGTGATGTTGCCTCTCTCTCCCCCGCGCCACTGAACCGAACTCCTCCTCCCCGATTCTCATGGCCGGCACGAGCTCCTCCGTCGCGCCGCGCGCGTTCGGGCCCGGGGCCGCCGGGCTCTCCCGGCGGACCCGGGTCTGTTCCGCGGCTCCGCTTTCCGTCCGGGCCCCGACGCGGATCCGCGGGATCGCCACCTGCAAGCACGGCGAGCTCGGCCTCGCCGCCGAGGCTCCGTCCTGCATATTCGTCGGCCCCATCGAGACGGCCAGTAAAGAGACTCTCGAAGCTCTCTATCATCAGGTAGGAGTTCGCCGGCGATGGTTTGCTTTTTGCCTCTTTCTGGAGGAGCGAATTAATTGCACGGAGCGGATACCGATCGAATTGTGGTTACCGAGCACTTACATACGTTCGTTCATGGATGTCCTAATTCAGTTCGTGCTTTGCTTGATACTATTTCTTTTCTCGTGTTCTGGTGTTTCTCAGAGCATTATCGAACTGTTCTCTAGCATATGTCGTCGGACTCTTCGCTTGTGAAAATCTTGTATCTAATTCCACTGGTGTTGGGACGCTTTAGCTAATTTTCAGAATCAGCATGTAATGAGCTTCTGAGCTCGGGAGGTTCTTAGCAATCGAATTGTTCAGCCTGGACTTTTCTTTTTCATGATTATTGTCATTTTAACAATCCGTGACAATCTGAGCGGAATTCACGTCTGTCTTTGTCCTAGGCACGAGATGCATACTACAACGGCAAACCTCTCATAGTCGATGACATGTTTGATAGAGTGGAGGTAAAACCAGTACAGCATTTCGATTTGCAATGCTCAATTTGTCCTCTTTTTTCTCTCGGTGTCTTTGTTTTCTCCCTCTCTTGCTTACATAATGATTCTGAACAGCTAAAACTCCGGCGGTACGGTTCCGATTCGGTTGTGAAGTATCCTCGCTGCAGTCTCAGGCGGCAATCGGTGTATGCAGATGCAGAGGTAAAATGTTTAGATGTAGCATGGAATGCCTACGATAGTTCCTATCTTTGTTTGGATGAATCGATATCGAATTAGTTCTTGGGAAAATGTTTCCCAATTGTCACTTACCTGAATTACACATTCACGCGGGGTGCCCACATGCATTCTGTGATTGGTTATCCGCCATTTGTGAGCATGAGCCATGTCTGTTTTCTTCATCCTCTTCTGACTTTGCCACCCAATACGAATCATCTTGCCATTCATTTTGGCATTTCCTCCATCTTTTTTCCGGTGCCATTGCAGTTCAGGAAAAATTATGAAATTTGCCTGTCCACCTCTCTTTCATGGTGGAATCAAGAATCTTTCTGTGGGGCTATTAATAGATTTTAATTTGTTAAAAAGTACTTTACATTTTTTCTTCACTACAAGATTGATTGACATGGACGTAGGGCAGGAAGATTTGTCTCAGGTCTTTGCCCTTGCCAGCATATGGATTCTGTTTCTGGCATTTGGAGGCTCAGCATTTATCGTGCCAGTAGTTTACACTGTCGGTCTGGCTTATCAAGATGCATTTCATTCGGGGATTTACCACAGCACCCATGCCTCTGCTTTGGGATTTCTCTCTGCTGTTAATGGCTTTCTTCTCATGGCATTGGGATCAGTTGTCGGATATCCAATTGTTTCAGCTTCTGGTAAAATTCCTTGGCCCAGTGCTTTAATGAAGTACCACAAGATGTACTAATTAAGATTCCATGTTTGTGAGAGATAGTTTCGGATTTTTCCTGTCTTTTCCTTTGAAAGCAAATTGCCTTTCTTCTGTTGTTTTTTTTTCTCTCGACAAGTCTCCATATAAAATTTTATAATCGTCTTCTAGAGTATGATACTCTCATAATTGGACATACTGCTCCAGAATTATTGGCATGGGAAATGAACGAAGAATTAATAAGCTGAATGCAATAACATGAGTCATGAGGTACTTCCTTGGGTACTTGGACCAAAATTAGGTTGTCATTGTGGTCAGCACATAGATTACTGGACTTACGGGAGACATGTGAGGACAACTGATTTATTTTTGTAAATGAATTTTTGAACAAGCAGGAGCCAAGGATATACACATAATGCTTAAATGTCTGCCTGATTTGATTTCCAAAATGCTTAGAAACATAAGAAGTCATATATATTGTTGAGGAACATCTTCAGTTAACATAACTTTGACGGCTGCAAATTGAGGAAGATAATTGTTTGATGCGCCTCTTTCCTTGCATGTCAGTGAACAACAGTTGTTAGTATTGCATAATATGTAATCCTTCTGTTAAATTCTTTGAACAATATAGTTCCTTCACGGTTATTGCACAGAGAATCATTTACACTATCTTTCTCTTCTCATAGTTGGGGTACTTCAGGGCTTGTGGAGGAAAGATTTGGCAGCTTTGAAAGGGGCTTGTCCAAATTGTGGAGAAGAGGTATTTCTTAGCATGCCTTTTGACTGTCATTGGTCTAGAGCTGATTGGGTCACTTTGCTTTTCACTTTGCTTTAAGCCTACATCTGCAATAGACTGCTTCCTGATTTTGGAACAGAATTAATGTAGGAACTTGCAATATTTATCTAGTCGCTGCTTCACATTGTGCCGTTTTGCAGGTTTTTGCATTCGTGAAGTCAAACCAATCAAATAGCTCAGCTCATAGAGCTGATTGTCACGTTTGTGAATGCACATTAGAGTTCCGCACCAAGATTGAGGTACTGACATGCATGTATATTAACTGATCTTCTCATATTTATTTAGGTTATGGTCATTTTCTTCTGTCTGTCCCTTTGGAGATGTCGGTACTCGACATAGGAACATAATGGGTTATATAACCTGTATTACACAGGGAAGTGACTCCTTTGATTTCTGTGATTGTTTCACATAAGCGCTCAAAACTTTCTGATGCTTTCCTATATATGCAGCTATATTCAGGGTCAATGTTCTGTAGTGATTGTTGACTATATACATCATTATCACGTCCAAAATGATATTGAGAACTTGAGCTCCAATGACCAATTGAAAGATTCTGTATTTTGCAAGCTATTATTGAAGAGAAATGGATTAGAGAACTTTTTTGCTGTATGGTTTCTTAACTTCCTTTTCGCAAATCTTACTGGTTGCAATCTGCAAAATAGAGGACATATATCTTCGGTAAAGAAGGAAGAATCTCCTCTTCATGAAAATATGTTAGCCTTGCCCTTACAAAAGTCAACAAAGTTTCTGAAACTGGATCTTTCCTGCCATGGGAACACCAATTGATGAAATGTCCAGTATAGCACATCATTTAACATTATGTGCAGGCGAAAAGGAGGAACGAGATCGTTCGTCATGCTATATTGTAGTCCAAGAGCTCCAGCACTTTTGTCTCTGAGTAGTTTGCGATGTATCTGATTAATTTGTTATGTCTTCATCATGCAGCAACCTGTCTCGAGCTTAGGCAGACGATGGATTTATGGTCGTGTGTACCTTGTTTCTCGGAGAGGCAGGACCCGGCGCCAAGTATGGATCTGAAATGTTTTCCAAGGCATATGCGAACCGTCATTGCTTTTTGTACAGCGCTGGAATTTCTTCATTTATGGCCAGGTTGGCAGGGTTTGTCGCAATTGGCTTACCAAGCAATTGTTAGTTGCGGTATGAAATACCCAGTTTCTGATACTGTAGAATAGTTACGCTGTAGCCGGCCCTTATAGGACAGAATTGTAATCAGGGAAATAATATGTCGGAACGAGGTTCAGTCTTTCCTTCGTATTAGTGTTCTGGAACATCAAAATTTTGAAGCACTGGTATGAAGAGTTGAATTAATTTCGCTTTAGTTCTTTTCTCGGTTTCGTTATGTCTTTAGTGGGCAGCAAATCCACGTAAGATTGAAAAAATGATAAAAAGAAAGTCACGTTTTGTTTTTTTGGTCAACTTAAAATTGATGGAGATAACAGAAAGATTCAAATGCATAGAAGATTCAACTTTTAGAATTTAAACACACGAAATAAAAGTTTTAAAACTTAATTATATTGTATTAACGAGTTTTAGAACTTATTCTGTAATTAATAATTATGTCCATTTTAATTAGGCTTATTTACCAAAATCAAAAGTGCGTTTCACTCGTCTCCATCACGCAAAATTGAAGTCGGATTTTGCGATTCTCTTCTTCTTTTTTGATTTTGCGATTCGAGGTTTCTTTCTCGGACGGGGAGCATAAATTTGTAGGCTCTTCATTTTTGTTTGGAATAGGTTTGATTGGTCGGTTGTGTTAATTTGAAAAATAATCTTTACATCATCAAGTCGGACATGAAATTATAGATGATTGGATGGAATTTCCCGAGACATGTGATTTTTAAATTTTGTGGTCTTCGTTTTATTGGGTTAATGCAACGGGACAAAGCCCAAAAGAATCTACATATGAAATGCTCTTGGGCATGCGAAAGCCTACTTGCGGTCGAACGAAAAATCAAAAGGGAACGGCTTCTTAGGTGGACACGAGCCTAGGCTCTCGCTTGAAGGTTCTCCAGCGGCATGGTTGACTAATCGATGGGCACATTCATTGCTTTCGCCAAGGACACGAGACGAGACGTGACATACTGGCCACCACGAAAGATCGTAGAAGCTTGCAAATCCCCCATCTCAGGTTGTCTCCTCGTACGTGTTGGCTCGAGGCTTTCTTGCCCAGGTGATTCTCTTCGCATCCGAACATGTCGCGAATTCACACCTCAAGTCATTAAAACTAGATCATCGGGTCGGCAAAAGCTTTCTTGAAAAGTTTCCTCATCACTCCATTCCCAGAAGAACCAACACGTGGATCCAGATCATCCCATTAGAGCATCGTCTCCATTTAAATTGAAAGTATAATAGACAGTGAACACGGCACCTAAAGAATACATCCGGTGTGAGCCAGCTAAACACGTGAACTGTAGTTTCAGGAAAAGCAAAGGATATTCGCAGCTAAGATCGACCATGAGTTTGCTTTTTAAACCTTTCTGGATATGTCGAACAGACATGAGTGAATCACACCATCACTACTTGAGCCCCATAGAAACTTAGTCGTGAATTCTAAGATTTGTTTGTGAATTTGATTCCCCTGTTGTGCGTAGACCTTCTGTCTTAAAAGGCAAAAGCGCTAGTGTATGATTCCAAATTATGATTTGGTTTGATTAGGTTCCACTCTTTTTTTATTTTGAAAAATATATTTATGCACTCCGATTCAACTCTACTGCAAACTAAACTATATTTACACCTGTATTCAGTTCCTACCCGGTCGGATTTGAATAGGGTCTACTCCATTGCATAGAGTACACACATTGGACATTACTTAGACTTTATTTATTTCGCGAAAAATAAATAATTTGAAAATATTTTTTTAAATATAATTAATCGTTTCGCTTATAAAAATGAATGAAAAATATTTTTATCGGATATTCAAACATAATTTATTATTGATAATAAAAAATTGAATAATTACTTCAAAAGATTATTTATAAAAAAAATTTTTTAAATTATTCATTCTGCACCATAATCGGAGTCTTAAAAAAGCATTTTTGCGATCTGTTCGGGACATAAATTGAAATTCGTCCCGCTAATCCAAGCCACGATCCACGCGCCGCCGCTCGGCGTGCAGAACACGTCCCCCAAGGATATTTTCGGGTGTCTCGCGTTGTTGCTAGCGGCGTAGCGCAGACTCAGCTACTACTCATAGCGAAGCAGATCTCGCCGCGCCCCCACTCCCTTTTTTTTCCAATTTTTTTTTCAAATTTTTTTTTTCATTCTCGCCGAAAAAGAGAGAGAAAAGAAATCGCGCACGAATCAAAGCCCCAAAATCGTCTTTTCGCAATGAAAAGGAAAAATGGGAAACGAAAAAAGAAAACCGCCAACGAGTCCTCGCTGGTTCCTGCAATCAAACCCCCTCCCCTCCTATTATATATTTATTCTCAATTCTCTTCCTGTCTCTTCGAACGTCGTTTCGCTCGCGATCGCATCCGCCGATTCCGTCGAGGAAGAAGAAGAAGAAGAATCCGCCCGCCGTCTCCGATCTCGTGTCTTAGGTTGAGTCGCCGAGCTCGTTTGTTCGGTAGGAGCTACAGAGAGGTAGGGAGGAGAGAGAGAGAGAGAGACAGGGATGGGGAGTCCGAAGAAGAATCAGAGCAAGGGCTTCTTCGCCGCCATGAGCTCCGGGCTGTCCATGTTCGGCAACGCCGTCCACAGATCCGTCAACGGGTACTCCTCTCTCTCTCTCTCTCTCCTTCTCTGACTTCTTCGCGTCTTGTTCGATCCTTCTATGCTCGTCGCCTCGCGATGTTGTTCCGTGTGGGCGTGTGGCCGTTTTCCCCGAGCTGCGATCAGCTCCCTTCTCTTCCCGTACTCCCGCCCTTCGCCGTCTCTGCTTGTCCGAGTCGTGAGAATTATTCGACGCGTTCGGTGCTTGATCTAGTGATTCCAGGCCTCCGCGTGTCGATTCCAGTGCGACTTGACTTTTCCGGAAAGTAGTTTCTGGATTGGACACTGCGAGCTCGATTCGCGTTTTTCTGCTGTCATTTGCCTGTGGTTGGCCGGTGGTTTGTAATTGAGTAGGGAGATTAAGATTTGATGGAAGGGATGCAGCTCGTGAGTTCGGTTTGTACGTCCATTATCATGGATCCGAGGAAGTTGGACTTCTATGCGAACGGTTATGATCTGATGATCAGTTTGCTTTTGGTGCCACATGCACGTAAATTGAATTGACTTATTCAAGCTCTTGATTGGAAGAGGCAAGAACTTCATGAACTGGCTTGATGGAGCATCTGGCTTTAAATAAGTGCTTTTTCGTAATTTTCACTTTCGCTTGATGGTTTGCTTCAGTCCTTTTATGCCGCAGCGACGATTATTCATTGCGATGCATATTTCCAACATATATGCATGTCGTATATGTTTGGGACCTGGTTTTTAGTCTTTAGCAGAGTGCGTGACTTCTTCCGAGCCTTCATTTTTATTTTGAAACTCTCAAAGCCATATCGTGGGAGAAAATGTACATGTCCTAAAGCATCTTCTTAAGTTCCTTTTGATCATGTGTTAACATGCTGAAAAGTATAGTGGACTCATGGCCATAAGATCGAAAAATGATTAAATTGCTGATTATTGCTGGTGCACCTTGTTGGCGATTTGCTATTCTTGTAATCCCTATGATGAATACAATTGTTTGATATGAGTATTGGAGATGTGGTATTGGGTCGTGTATAATCCTTCTTATTTCATCCAGATTGCTTGGCTATGAAGGTTTAGAAGTCATCAATCCAGAGG
The DNA here is from genome assembly GCA_014182715.1 of Eucalyptus cloeziana. Lineage (NCBI taxonomy): Eukaryota > Viridiplantae > Streptophyta > Magnoliopsida > Myrtales > Myrtaceae > Eucalyptus > Eucalyptus cloeziana. The sequence goes on along the minus strand of CM024635.1, from coordinate 33,066,695 downwards.
GAGGCAAAGAAGATGCAGAAGAGGAAGCTCAGAAAGGTAGATGGAGGCAGGAGGTATGTTCCTACTTTGTTTTTGTCTGCTGTTTTTGCATTTAAAGGAATACCGTGCTAAAGATCTTTAAGGTTTCTCTTGTTTGCAACTTCTCTTGTAAGCCTCTGTTTGAGTTCTGCTTCTCATGCTGTGAAGTTCTGAGGGAAGAAATTATGTGTTTATGAGTTATAATTCTGCTATCAAGATATTGTTGCCTGTCTGCCTAATTGGCGTTACTTCTTTGTTCATGTGCATTTACCATTACAACATTTAGTTTGACACGTCTAAAGAAAAATATCTTTGTGCTTTGGAAAACTACGTTTCTTGCTCTCTAATGTCATTATGTTCCCCTTTTTTTCTAGGACCGAGACGGTTACTGGAAGATGATGCAAAAATATATTGGCTCAGACATCACATCAATGGTGACACTTCCAGTTCTTATTTTTGAGCCAATGACAATGCTCCAGAAAATGGCAGAGGTTTGAATTGCTTTTTCTGGGAGGGAACTCATTTTTTTCTATTGTTTTATTCGTTTTTTCTACTTTTCTCCCTTGTGTCTGATGGCACAACGTATGCACTAATTTGACAGTTAATGGAATATTCACATTTACTGGATCGGGCAGATGAATGTGAGGATCCGCACATGCGATTGGTCTATGCGGGTAATTGTCCTTTGGAATTTCATTTTATTAACCCTTGCAAATACTGTCTTGTAGATGATTTAGTTCTTCAAAAACATTTTCAGCATCATGGGCTATATCAGTATATTATGCCTATCAAAGGACGTGGAAGCCTTTCAATCCTATTCTTGGGGAGACTTATGAACTGGCGAATCATGGCGGTATTACTTTTATTGCTGAGCAGGTCAGTGTTAAAAATACTTATCTCCGGGAGAATTTTGCCATTAACAGCTATTAACTTCTTGTCGTCAGCATATACTCGTTTCAGCAGTCGTTGACTTATCGGTGTTGTTTCTTCTGAATGGCTACTTATTCACATATTCTGAATCATTTCATGAGAGCGACTACATTGTTGGAATACATCTGCACTTGTATTTGTAATGCCACATTACATCGATTTTCAGTAATTAATATGTGCTGTGTTCATTTCAGGTCTGTCATCATCCTCCAATGAGTGCCGGGCATGCTGAAAATGATCATTTTACGTATGATGTGACGTCAAAATTAAAAACCAAATTCTTAGGGAACTCTGTTGATGTTTATCCTGTAGGAAGGTATGGATAATTTTTTTTAATATCAATTTTGCAATTTAAATTTTCTCGATGTAAGTATTTCAGTTATTAGAATATCTTATCTTTTTCATTTGGCGTGCAATACATTCATTATTCTTGACACTGGAAGAACCTATATATCACCTCTGATAATTACTTCGATCAGTGGATGAATCCTTTTCACTGCCTAATTGGGGGTGTTTTACAAGCTGGACTTAATTTGTTACTAAATTGGAGTTGGTAATTGCTTGTGGTTCGACTTTTTCTTCACATGCAGGACCAGTGATTTATTGTCCATTGTGATTAGAAGAGGATTGAGCTTTGTTGCACATTTTATGACAAACTCCTGAAGCCATCAATGATGGATAAGTGGTTATTTGATTGCAGAACACGTGTCACTCTTAAACGAGATGGTGTGGTTTTAGATTTGGTGCCACCCCCAACAAAGGTTAACAACCTGATTTTTGGACGGACATGGGTTGACTCACCTGGGGAGATGGTCATGACAAATTTGACTACTGGAGACAAAGTCGTACTGTACTTCCAACCGTGTGGCTGGTTTGGGTAATTAGTTGCTCTGTATTCCTGTACCCCTGCTTCTTTCTTTTTTTCTTTTTCTTTTTTTGTGTTGGTTGGGCTGTTCTTCCCACCCTTCCCCTTTTACCAAAAAAAAAAAAAAAGCATTTGAAAAATTTGCTTATTGCTGGTCTTGCTCATGAATTACGACATTTCATTGCAGAGCTGGTCGTTATGAGGTTGATGGTTATGTTTATAATGCCGCCGAAGAACCAAAAGTCTTGATGACAGGGAAGTGGAATGAGTCGTTGAGTTATCAACCATGCGACATGGAAGGAGAGCCTCTTCCAGGCTCAGAACTAAAAGAGGTTTGACGAGTAAAATCTCTTGCATTTAAAAAAACTTCCCTGTATGAGCCAACTTTTTGGGTTCTCTGGCCCTGTTCCTTATTCTACTTCATTGTTAAGGTTGTTATGGTAAATAGCAATACTGCCCGTCTCTTTTCCATGCAATCAATGCACTTATATCTTCATTTTTGACTGTTTCCTAGTAGTATAAATTATGGAGCATGGAAGCTCAAAACATGAGTGAAAAACTGGAGAGAGAATTGAATTAAGGGGCAATGGAATTTATGTTTATAAAATAATGCCAAACCAAGTTTCTTTACAAGAGTAGTCTACCAAATCTGTTTGTTTGCAACATTCAGCTACTTCCTGTTTGCTGTTATTATCTGTTAAGAGTTGAAAAGTTGAAAGTTCATGGTCCTTCTAATGTTTTCCAGCCATGCCTTCACAAATCTCCCTTTGCCCCCTTTGGGCATAAAATACTGTAGATTGATCTTTTTCATTGGTTCTATACATAACTGTCATCTTGCTAATACTCATTTGTTAAGCTTGTCTACCTAATTGCTCACTGCTCACTATTATGAGCCTGGTTCTTGTATAATGTTTAATTTACTTATGAGATATGTTTAGCAACTAAAGGGTTTGGCTGGATCTCTCCATCTTGTCTATTGCATGCGGATCTTACTTCAACCTGGGTCCCCAACACACCTGCCACACACATGACCGAAGAAATTGAAAAAATAGATAAGATGAGAAGAGAATGAGCCAAAAAAGCACATGAATTCACTGCTTCCCTAGGTATTTGACTATGGGTAAAGCTGCGTGAGAGGCAGCTCCAGAGCATGAGTACTTTACTGTGTTTTTGAGGTTATCTCTTTATATTGTCTATGCCTCTATGCTCTCAGAATTGAGCTTTCACTAACCATGTGGGTGTTGTATATTCCTTCAGTACTTCTTAGCTGCTAAAAGCACTGCTCTTATTGACCAAAGTTTATTTTTTGTATCGTTTTTTTTTATTGACCAAATGTTCTTGTTATCTATAGGTCTGGCATGTTGCTGATGTTCCAGCAAATGACAAATTCCAGTATACTTATTTTGCGCACAAATTGAATAGCTTCCAGACTGCTCCTAAGAAGTTGCTGGCATCAGATTCTCGTTTACGTCCTGATAGATATGCACTTGAGAAGGGTGATCTCTCCAAAGCCGGTGCTGAGAAGAGCAGGTCTCTCTCTCTCTCTCTCTCTCCCTCTCCCCCCCTCTTTGGACCAAATTTTTAAACTGAATTACACAGGCACTCCAAATTCTTTTTTAGTGATTTACCAAGCCCTTATGTTTTCTTTTTGCTTGTCTTGCAGATTGGAGGAGAGGCAAAGAGCTGAAAAGAGAGAACGAGAGTCCAAGGATCAAAAGTTTACCCCTAGATGGTTTGATCCAACTGATGAAGTCACACCTACTCCTTGGGGTGATTTAGAAGTTTACAGTTACAATGGAAGATATATGGAGCACCGAGCTGCTGCAGATAGTTCTGACAGCAGTAGCGAGATTGATGTCACATCCATTGAATTTAATCCGTGGCAATATAGTGATGTATCTACGGAATAAGGTAATCCTGTGTTAGATTTGGCTTGTTGGACTATGCAGATTATTCATGGAACTTTCTGGTGTGAAATGTTAGATCAATGCTTCTTGTAGCCTGTTAACGTCAAATTTTTGGTCTGTTATTTTCTTTTTTTTTTTTTTCCGTTTTGATCTTAGTTCATTTATTATTCCCAAATATTGTTGTAGTTATGCTTCTCTCGTGTCTAGAATTTATTATGTTCTTTTGTGGTTTTCATCATTGTTTTGTTGATCTACTTTAAATTACACAACTGTCTGTAGATTGATGAACAGAATCAATAGATTAAGATAATGAAGTGTCGGAAAGAATCGTGATCAGAACTTAGATTGTCAGTTCTGTACTAAACGGATGCAAGAATGAGGCTACAAAGCTGCCTGAGGAAGAGACTGAGATATTTGACGGATTAATCAATTTCCTTTTGGGCTAAACGTAATCAACTTTGACTAAAGAGAGTAGTGCTTCGTTGGATTTAGATATCTCCTGGCGATGCTGTGAGTAGCCTCGCTGATTGTTTGCAATGGGGTTTTTGTGATTTCTCATCTTGGAAATGCATGTAAGCAGACTATATGTTCAGCTTGATCATGTCTTGCTCTTGGTGGACCCAGCTACCTGACGTTAAGTGACAAAAGACCAACTTCATTATTATGTGCGGAGAATGCATTATGATGTAAGGGGTGTTCACTGTTCATAGGCCACTGGTATACCATGCGAAAGGCTTGAGGGCAGTAGTATTCATGCCTGCTTATCACACGACAGACTGGTCTGGAGTGTGGTCACCAAGGTCGAGTTATCGTTCTCTTTCTGTCAGTTCCAGAAGCTGGGCTTTGGAATCGAAATGTATGATTTGATTTGTCGGTGTCAATTGAGGATTAGGTGCAACTGATCGCCTTGATATACAGCATGTCCATCTCTTTGAAATTCGTTCCTGAAGATTCTCGTTGCCTTCTTTCTCAAATCTTTCTCAGATACATGATTGTCCGACTAACAGAATGCTGAAATTTATGGAACCTTTTCGAGAAAGTGTGTGAGCAACTGTACGTGCGTGTTTTTTCTATATGGTGTTCGGCTTTTTAGTCTTATCTGGAGAGAGCATGAGTACTTGAATTAGCCAGAGTTGGGTTTCGTGTGACGAGGAACTACACTGGTTTGCCGAAGATTTGCGACTTTTCCAAATTCTCTCCCTCCCTCCTTCCCTCCCTTCTACCACCTTGCTACTATAATGATAGTGTGAGCATTGATGCTGCAACCTCTGGGGCTTCAGGCAGGCGTTATCTACGAATGAATGCGCCCCATTTCTTGTGTACCTCGGTACAGTATGTGGGAACCCTAGGCTTCTTGAAAGCATAAGCTTGACTATTCAATTCTGTCCATCCCCTTTGTGTCACTAACTCGAATATCTCAGTCTCCTTTTTCTCTGGGTTAACTACATCTTCCACCTTTTGGCAAATCCTGGGTAACGTCGAGAATTACTTCCGCTGAGATTCTTGGTTGAGAATATAGTAAATTTGAACAGATTGTTGGCCGCCTAATCTGAATCTAATCCAACCTTAAAAACGTTACTTGGCAGTGGGCAGGATTAGGATATGCTTCACCTAATCAGTGTTGACATACTATTGTTGCTTAAACCAAATGTTGCATAAATTGAGCATGAACCGTTTAGAGATTCGATCACAAAGTGAATCAAAATCATGATCGCCATATTATCAATTTATCACTGGGCCAATCACTTTGACAATGCGCTACCTAATAATTTTGCTTCTTTTGAGTGAAAAAGAAGTGATGGGAAGTAAATTGTGAATGGACTGTGAATATTAGATCCTCCCGTAAAAATGTGGCCTGCTTCTTTACTCCTCTCTAATTGGTATTCAACTCCAAACAAGGGTCTTGAATTAATAATTGATTAGTTGTGCCAAATCAATCAATCGACTGTATGCCGTCCAATTGATTTGCTTTGCAATGGAGACGAGTAGCCTGATGGCTCTGATTAACATCGAATTATCAAATAACAAATTAAGAAAAATGACATCTTCGACTGGAGCTTTGAATGGCCTAAAAAATTGGTGGAGTCCCCTCCCTAAAACCACATGCCCCCCACCCGATCCCTTGGCCCGGTTTCCACTCCCACCACCAGAAACCCAGAGGCAACGAAAGACGGTCCTAGAGCCACTCTCGAAGCGCCACGCGTGACCATATCCGTAAGCCTCTTTCCGAGCACTTTTCTCGTTCACTAATGTCAAAGCCGGAAGGCCCGACGCCCCCATGGCTTTCGCTTCTACAGCGACACGTGCGCGGACCTCCGCTCTCCGACGCGACTTTAACCCCGACAAATGGGGGGAAAATATTGACAGGTAAATAGGCTATCTTCACCTTTAACGTACTTCCTGAAAGCCACTCCCGAAATTAAAACCCATCCCTTTAAATTTGAGTACATACATAATAATATCCACCCGGGTTTTATTTAATAAGCGACGCATTCACAAAAAAAAACAATATGTATGTATTTTCTGAAGAAATCACGTGTCGTTGTGAGTACATAGAAGTGGAATCTAGAATCTGCGACAAACACTATGGTAAGAAAAAACGGTGGTCTCCCCTTATTTTCTCGGAAATTCCAAAACGAAACCCGTCCAAATCGCCGTGTCCTCGTTATGGGCCCTCTTGCAGGGAGCCCGTCAATTCTCCCGGGCTGAATGGGGCCCACCGAGGCCCACTCGAAGGACGCCGCCGTCGTTCCCCGGCCTCGACGCCGTCATCCGAATATCCGCTCAGCGACCGGCACGCTGCCCCTGAGGCCGCGCTCATCTCTGACGGAGATTCCCTAACGGCCGTCGAACGCGACAACGATAATAAATTAACCCGGTGCCCCCTCCGCCCCTCCCTCTCTCTTTCAAATTTATTCGAATGCGAATCGACTTCCACTTCCCGTAATATAATATTATTATTGGTTGTCGCCTTTTTTGAAAGTGCTCCGTGGGACATATTTGTTTACATAGTCAATGAAAAAAATTATTTTCTTCAAAATTCAAAATATGATCCGAAATTTTTCAAATCACGAAGAGGGTTACGTGTGAACTTAAATATTAATATTTGACGAGTACTGTGAATTTTTCGGAAGTTTTGGATGTAAACAAATCAAAATAAAGATAATGACATATGGTTATTAAACTTTGACTCGATGTGCAATATGATTTTTTAATTTTTAATTTATTTAATGTGGTCATTGGATTTGCACCACATTTGACTTAGTCCAAAAACCATATGAGAACATTTAATATTGTCATTCCATTAATCTGAGTTTAGGGACAACATTGAATATATACAAAAGGTCTGGATATCATATTATACAAATTAAAAGTTTAAATTCACATTACACATTGAGTCAAATTTAATGACTATTTGTATCATTTTCCCATCAGAATAGGTAAGTCACAAAATTTGTATGTTGAATAGTGTCTGCTTGAACACTTATAGAGAACGGCTAAAGGAATATAAAAGTTATGAAACTCAATCCATTCACACTACCCACGTCTCGTGAGGGTGTTCACAGACATAATATTTATTCCATGTCACATTGAAGTGTTGGTCGATTGGAATTTTTTTTTTTTTACATGGACTTAGTTAAAATGATGATAGTGGAAGTATAAGGACGAAAAATGAACTTCATTGGAAAATACTTTTCAAGGAACTTACGAGGAAAACGATTATTTTCTTGTCATTTAATTATATTTTGTGATGAAAGTCATGTTCTAATGCCATTTATAGAAAGTTATGAAAGATCTCATATAAAACTACAAATATCGATTTCACGAGTTGGGGGTGAGCTCGAGCCTCGAGGGATCATAGGCTCATCCTCTAGGGACATGGATTCGACCGCTGAGGCTACAGGCCTATTCTCAATGTAATATGGGTGGGGACTTTTGGCCTTCAAAGCCCATTTGGAAAATGCTGGATCGTTTGATAACAATTTTAAAGGAAATTTTGAGTGAAAGTTAGCATTAGGAAGATTAAAAGCCCAATACTAGAAAAGACTAGCATTGGGCCTTCAACATTTGGCTTTCGGCATTTGGCCAAACTTATTTTTATTTCAAAACTGCCCTCATCAATTCTTTAAATTTCCAATTTCATCCTTTGTTATTTATGTTATTTTATTAAAAAGGACCAAACCCTTTGCTGGTTTGGTGAAGGGCTACGATCACCGGTGGCTATCAATTAATGTCGCCCGAGGTTTGGCGACCTCTAGCGAGGGTTGTGCAACCTCGACGAGGGCTGCCAGAGCCCACAAGACTTAGGTGGCAGCGCACGACCCTCGATGAGGGTCGCTCGACCTTAGGTGACTTAAACCGACCATTCTTCGACACCGGATCTAACTCACCAACGATCGTAGCCCTTTGTCAAATCAACAAAGGGTTTGGTCATTTTTTTAAAATTATATATTTGATTTTTAGAATTATTGTCAAAAAATATTTTAGAAAAGTTGCATATATTATTTTTTCAATTTTAAATAAATAAAAATTTTAAAAAAAACTAATATTAATTACCCATATGACTTTTAAAATGTGTTTTATACCAAACGGTATTTTTCTTAAAATTAGCTTATCAAAGCATAGATTACCAAATGACCTTCTTTAAACTAAACTACTTTGTATTTCCCAAATAGATTTTCAAAATGCTAAACCTTGATTCAGTATTTTAAAAGCTTGACTGCTAGGTTCTTACCTCGACTGCCATAAACATGTTGAATGCCCTAACAGCACAAAGAGAAATCACCCGAAGTCTCTTTGACATCAAACTTTCAGAACTTAAACAAAGATATGAAAAACATCTCGTAATGCATAGCTCTAATGATTCAAACTATAACTATAACGCAAGTGACAAAAAGATAGGCCTGTAGTTAGGTCACTGTAACATAGATCATTGTAGCAAAGTACTGTAACAATATGTTAGGAAAATCACTGTTTACAGTCATTGTTCATATCATTTAGAATAATTATCACCTTTGTTTGTTTTAGACCTGTGAACATGGTCCTTGTTTGTTTGTTTATAACCTCTTAATGCCTATAAAAGGCAAATAGGATGTAATGTATTGGACAGGGTTCCCTAAAGTAAAGTGAGTGTTTATGAAAATTATCAATGTCTCTATAAAACACTCTTCTTCTCTAGCTTGGTAAGATATTTTAAGAAATGCAGCTCGGCAAAGTTAGAAAAGTTATCATCCTGACATCCTCAAGTGTCTTTATGCTCTGAACTAAAATTCCGAGTAGTTTGCTACTAAAATGCCGTCCCTCAAGAGCTTGAACAGGAAGTTCGCCTACATGCAGAAAACTAACTTTGTTTTCCTTGTTCTAAGCATAGGTTTATTCAAATGGTAGCCAAGATCCTGAGCTAACCATTGAAACCCAGGCAATAGCCCTAGGGTCTCAATCTCAATCTCAAGGACCCTAGCACAAGTGTTAAGATCTCGAGTTCAAATACTAAGGTTTAATGATATTGTACAAAAAAATTATAATTTATAAAAAGGAATTTATTTTTTAAAAATTTTAAGCACATATATATTTCGATGGATTTTATTGTCTATTATATTTCGATGGATTTTATTGTCTATTCTGTTTACTCAGCTTTCTGAGATACTTAAATGTTGGAAAATCGAGAAAAATATTTTCCGACTCGAGAGAGAACGTATTTTTCATTCTCTCTGTCGAGGTGAGATAATACGGACACTAGTATGAACCTCATGTTGATCCACGTAGGACCGGAGGCTTGATCCGACGTGGCAGAGGATGGGCCCACGGATGCGGATGCTGTTCTTTTTTTTGGGTCAGAGGATGCGGATGCTGTTGACACGCTGAATAAAGTGCTCGACATGCTCATTGGGATAACTGCCCCGCAATGAAATGACACATCTGCCCCTATAAGAAAGGCATTTAATATATATAATATTACATCAACATTATCACGTAAGCATCTCATTATTGACTCGAGTATAGTTACAATTTACAAGTTGGATGAACTATTTCAAGTGCTTTGCCCATCAAGTTCTTATCAGACTCGAGCTCTAGGTAGACTAAAAATAGTAGTTATTAACCTCTATAGATCAATAAATTAAGGTGAATCAAAATCAACAGCTATATGTATCGCATTTGATTACCTACCAAAATAGGTCAAATCATAGATCCTTAACCTTTGATATAATACGTTTATAAATCAAATTTGATACGATTTATCTCAAGATTTATCTTGTGGTGCCTTTGATTCAATACATAATATAATTTACATCTTCAAATTTGGCCGAATCAATTAATTGTTAGCTTTCTTTAATATTTGTTTTGATGTAATTACGATTATATATTAGTTTTGGAAAGAAATCCAAATCTTTTACCCTATTTCGACCTCGTTCCTTTGGGGAGCAAGGATATGGCGTCATGAGGTTAATTTCTCAAATATTGGGTCGTCTCCCATAATTGGCCATTTAAGGCAAACAATCCCATTCGATTTTTAGCACATTTTTGGGGTACCTCAAGTTCTACGGGTGTACCAACGTATCGCTTTTCTACGCGAGCCATAATGTCATGCTTTTATGAGTTCCCCATGTCTTGTCATAGTTAGATTCTCTTGTCCTTGGAAGAATGTCCTACGCCGTCCTTTCCTTCACTTTTCTGTAGCAAAACTTCTCACCAATTATACACGAATTTTCCTCGTCCGTGAGAACCATAAAAGTGATTTCACCTTTTTTTCTTGGGCACTTTTGCTAAAAAGCACAAGTGGTTTTATATATATATAAAAAGAAAAAAACTACATAGATCGCTTGACAATCGGGCCATTTCGGGAGAAATCATTGCGTGCGTGCTGACCAGCATTCCTTTTGAAGACAGCAAGAAGAAAAAAAACACCAAGAGAAGACAATTTGCCTTTTCCTCTGTTTCACGAAAATAGGCATGAATGTCTCGCTACGACGCCCGTAGCAAGGGCCACTTGGTCTCTAAAGGCATCCCAATTAAGGAAAAATCCGATAACTAATTTCAAAAATAAATAAATAAATCCCTCCATACCCCCTAAAAAAAGAGAGGAAGAAAAAAAAAAGGAAAAAGAAAAGAACGAGGAACTCCTCCTCCTGTCAGTAGCGGGCTCAACGTTTTTCTCGATCGCGCTGACCAACACCCAGCCACATGATGCCACCCCCCTTCCACGTGTCGCGCCCGGGGTGGCGACACGGCACCGCTGAGCTCACTCGGGGGAGTGGGAAGACCGGGTCGTCGAGCGCGCGGGGCTCCCCGGGCACCTGCTGCAGCCGGTGGGCCGCGGGCCCGGTTACCGATATGACCGGTAAATAACTGGTAAATGTTCGTGCGTGCGGGGGGCGGATGGCGTAACCATAAAAAGAAGGGCGTTGGGGTTTAAGCGTTTGGTCGGGTGGTTCTCAGAGGGTTTTTGGTGATCAGGAGAAGGAAAAAGATAGAGAGAGAGAGAGAGAGAGTTTTCTCGCGCGCAGAGAAAGGGAGCGAGGAAGGCAACGTATTTTCTCGGGAAAATTCCATGGGCTGAAGGGGAGGGAATTCGGAATGCGAGAGAGGAAACGGGGGGCATTCGCGCGGTACGTGTGGCCGTCGAGGCTCTCTCTCTCTCTCTCTAGATTGCATCGTCTCTTGGATTGATTCTGCGGTCGTCCCGTCTTGCCTTCGTGGGGGTTCTCTCTCTGCCGGAATCCAGGCGGGCGGAAGCGAAGCATTGTCGAGAGGCGAACCGGGATCACTCCTCGCCGTGCTTCGTCTCGCGGAGATTCGTTGAATTTCCGTGCTTCTCCTTTTTTTTTCTCCACTGTGGTTTCGGTTTTTTTTTTTTTTTTTGATGGGGTGGATCTCGACGTCGGACGCTTGGTTCCGGCGAGGAAAGTCGAGGTCGCGCGAGCCGGCGGCGTTGAAAGTTGGATTCCGACTTTCGATTGCGATCTGGGAAGGTTCCGGCAGTTCCAAGTTCGCATTTTTCAGGCGCGGAAAATGCTCGGAATTTCCCCGACAGTCTCTCGTCTTCTACATGTTTCGATTTTGGCGACGGTTTTCGATCTCCACGCTGATTGTCGCATGCTTTCTCTGCTTTTGGGGCCCGATCGCTAGGATCCGATGATTTTTTTCTCGTGGACGCGATACGGTCGAGACGCGGTTTTCTTCCGCTGCTCTGTTCCTGAAATCGTCTTCGGAGCTCGAGCTTTCAAAATTGATGTTCGATGAGTGTTCTGGATCTCCATGTTTCCACCTTGTTCAAAGATTCGAGCGGCTTTCGGATTCGCCGGAGAACCAATCTTGGCGATTCCTTGCTCTGCATGAGGGTTTTGTGATGGTTTAAGCGGTTTTCTTTCCCTCCTCTCCTCGTACCTTTCCCCAAACTGGGAATTACTCATAATTCGGCTTTTCCATTCTTGAGTTTCAAGTCTTGACATTTTCTGACTGTCCGTCGATATTTTCTTCGATGTTACCTTGCGGGAGTCGTCAAAACCCAATCTTTTCCTCTCTTTTCTGCAGTTTGCCTTTCGTTAGAGTTTTCCCAAATTAATGTATTTTTTCCGAGTGTCAAGCTTGGCTGGATCTGCGAACTTCTGGACATTGAACTCTTGTCACGGATAAATGTTTTTAAATTTTGTTAAACTGTGCATTAATTGGGGGAATTAGATCATCATGGCTGGAACGGGTTTATTAATTTGTCTTTTCTCTTCTTGACGACTACCCTAAGCAGTGACATTGTTCTGAGTTTTTGTTGATCAAACTGCTTCCTAATTGGAATTTCCACCAAATGTGATTTCGTGAATTGATTTTTACTGTTTAAATGTTTTGTCTTGTGATCATTACGACACAAAAGATTGGAGTGGTACTCTGTGTGTGTGTGTGTGTGTGTGTGTGTGTGTGTGTGTGTGTGGGTGCCTGCTTTTGTGCATGCATGCATGTGTGCGATCATGATAATTGTGAATTAATCAAGCAAGTTTTTTTCTTTGGATAGATATAATGTAGCAAATTATGTGTTTTTATTTTAGATCATAATGTCTGCTCTCCATTTAGTTTAATGCTGCAAACTTTTTATGCTTTCAGGTTCTGGTATGGTCTCTCAAGCATTGATTGATAGCTGAATTATAAGATGGATTGAAGAGAGTTTGTTCCCTGTATCTGGTTGATCTTATGTAGTATGATTTCTGCGATATGGTGCTGAATAGGAGGTTAGAATATGGATTCAATGGCTATCAGGTGCCTACCATGCCTCGGGGCGCCAGATCTGCTAGAGTAAGCTCATTTTGAGTTTCCAGTTGGTACTTCTAGAATTTGTATCCATCTCACACCATCATTCTTGGTTACTGATCTCCGTTATTGATCTTTTATTCTCTTTAGAGGAGAAATTCGATTAAGAAGAATGTTGAAGACAACAAAATGCATGCGTTTGACTTACTGGCCACCTTAGCTGGGAAGCTGCTGGTCGGGAACAGTAGTTCTTCATCTTCCAGTAATTCGTCGACTAAAAAGGATCAATTTCCCGTCACTGACAGCACTGGTATAGAAGAAGGGTGTCAGAATCAGTGTAAACAGTTGGAACTGCAACTTTGTGATCAAGGAAGCTGTGGTAGGAGTATGTTAGATTCCCAGCTTGAATCCCAACAGCATCATGATCCAAAGCTTTCTCTGGAAGATATTCAACATCCTGTCATTGGAAGTACCGACCGCTCAGAGAGCCTGGGAACTGATGAGGACAAAAGCAATGATGAAACTAGTGGACATGCAGTGTTAGGGACTTTGATGTCAACCGACTCCAAGTTAGAAGATGATACCCAAAATGAGATTAAGGTGGAACAGCTTTATTCTGAGAAGGCTCCAAACGATAATGGGGCTGTTATGTACAGTTTAAGGGAACCGGTGGTATGGGATGCAAAACCTCTTACACAAGTTAGCTTGGAGAGTGGCGCTGCTGCGTCATTCCCTGAGAATAAAGATTGCATTTCACATGATTGTTTATCCCCTGCTAGGAATGTAGAAGTAGTTGGTAGAGATGATGATGAAAAATCCTCTGGGTGCATGCACCCTATCCCCATAAAGAAGTCTTTTAGGCAAGTGCCTCATATTGGAGACAGAAGAATAAGGAAGGTTTGGGCTTCTCGACATTGGAAAGTACATCCTAGAACTGGTAAGTGGTCACTCATCATTTAGATGTGACAGGTTTGTTGCTGCGTGCAGTCTTGTATTTCCATTAGGGTTTTGGATCTGTTAATGTCCTCTTAATTTTAGTTCATGGGGCCAGGTGTAAATTTCAAGGCTGATTACAAGGATAAGAGTAGTTATTATAAACGCCAAAGATCTCAGAGGAACTATCCTTTCAAGAAGAGAAAATTTTTTGATATTGACTTTGAGTCGTATTCTGACAAGGAAATTAGTAGCAATGCCGCTGTCTATCCACCTGAGAATCATACTGATGGAGATGTTTCTGGTTAGTTTCAGAAAAAATGCAATAGTTCCTTTCTAGTTTGTTTTTCTTTTGCCTTTTTGACATAGAATCCCGTGTAAGTCTTTTTTCTGCAAATTTGGTCCTCTTGCAGCCAAACGGCCATCCCCTCCAGCATCAGGTCAACATTTGTCATACCAATCTACAGATTCCCATGGTAATGGAGCTTTTGGAAAGACGTCGTGTACTACTTGTGGTTTTGTAGGGTAATTCATTTTGCTTATCAACGCTCTTTTTTTTATATTCAGTGAAGCTCCGGATTGAGTCTTTCGCTGTGCCGGAGCTATTTATTGAAATTCCAGAAACAGCTACTATTGGCTCATTGAAGGTATATTGGCCATCATTTTCTTCAGATTATACCACAATATATTGCTCGGCCATCTTTGCATAGCTGATTGCAGGGGCTATTCTGCGAGTGTGTTTAGGGTCTCCACTCTGACTCTCTGTGCATTTCCCCTAATTTGTTCACAGTATGAAGAAAGGTGTGTAGGATGAGTGGTTTGTCATTTTACTACTTCTTAGTCTTTTGAACCACAGACTAACTTTTCTCTTGATAGCTTGGATTTGGCTCCTCGTCTGTGGATTTCTCTACAAATTTCCTGTCAATTCTCTGTTCTTTAAATTCTTTTGGCTATGTGCAGAGGGCAGTTATGGAAGCAGTTAGTGGTGTTCTTGGCAGTGAGTTACATGTTGGAGTTCTTCTCCAGGGAAAAAAAGTTGGAGATGACAGCAAAACTCTACTACAGACAGGAATTTCACATGATAATCAATTGAGTTCTTTGGGTTTTGCCTTAGAGCCTGACCCTTCGTACGCATCTGCAAGTCCAAAGGTCTCTTCTCTGTTTCCTTGCAATGTGTCTCAGCCTTTGATAAGGTAAGAAAACATTTTATGTTCCTGTTTGAATGATCATTTTGGTTGAGGGTGCTTAATGGAAAATCTGGTAGATGTTTTTGTGGAGTAGTCGCTTTTTTATATAGTACTTGTGTATTTATTATGCATGGCTTATAGCATGATAATGTTGAACTGCACATTGAACTGAGCATTATTAGTTGATACTATATTTCTTTAGAAATAGTAATGGGGTTATGATAAGTCTGGTTGTTGTTGTGCTATCTGGATTTCTTCCAGAAACTTCTTTGTCAACTTGTTTTCACTCTGATTGTCTCTCACCAGGTATCCCACTGGTCCAAATGATTCTCAAAAGAGAACTCATGATACCCTGCCTGAGCATCAAGAGACGAACTTACCCATTGTGGTAGAGAATGATTGTGATTTGGCAACCTCTCCTGTTGGAGCGTTGAAAAAGGGTAGTACACAATCTAAAGCACTTATACCTGTTTCATCTATGAACGTGGAGGCTTTAGCTGTGGTACCAGTGCACAGGAAATCAAAAAGATCTGAGTTTGCTCAGAGGCGCATTCGTAGACCCTTTTCTGTGACTGAAGTTGAAGCACTTGTTCAGGCTGTTGAAAAACTTGGAACCGGAAGGTAAGCATGAAATTACACATTCAAGGACTTATAGATTGTGCAGTGAGGGATATTTTGGGTGGTTGATGTTGATATGTCGAGACTGGTGTGCAGGGGTTGCCTTAAGTCAGCATCTATATATTAGTTTCTTAGAACAGTTCTTTCAGTTTTGTTTTAGAATTTTCTAGATGAATTAAGCGTACAAATCCTGTTCTAAATCTGTGAGTATCAGATCGCAGTTTAACTATTTTTCCCATATTCTGAACAATTCATTAATTTTATACCTCCAGGTGGAGAGATGTTAAGCTTCGGGCCTTTGATAGTGCAAAGCATCGGACGTACGTGGACTTAAAGGTGAGCTTTTTCTTCAAAAGTATTTGAAGCTATTGAGATTGCAGTTACATTTTAGTTTCAGCCTCACCATTCTTAAAACTCCATTCAATTGATTCATGAATTTCAAATATTCAATTTTGTGCGTGTGCACACTGATAAATGAATGAACAGAGGAAGATGATGTAAGCCCTTATTACCATTATCTACCTGTTTTAGTTTTAGCCTCACCATTTTTTATAACTGCATTCAATTGATTTGTGAACTTCGAATATGCAATTTTCACACGCACACACATGCACTGATTTATGAATGAACAGAGGGAGACAACATAACCCCTCGATGAATGTACACAGGGGGACAATGTAACCCCTCATTACCATTATCTACGCTGTTCCTATGGAGTTCAACTTGTAGCATAGAGAAAGTGGCCGGATCTCCCATCTAAATCCTGTCAAGAGTGTCCATTTGAAGACAAAAGAAAACAACACCGATACACGTTAATCTCCCCTTATAGCTTGTCTGCATTGCTTCTCGAACAGAATGAGTGCTGATGTCAATCTGAGAAGTCAAAATCCTGCACAAACTCCTCTGCTTCTGAAACGTGATTCAATTATATACAGGATAAGTGGAAGACATTGGTACACACCGCGAGAATATCGCCTCAGCAGAGGAGGGGAGAGCCTGTTCCTCAAGAGCTCTTGGACAGGGTCCTGACCGCACATGCTTACTGGTCCCAACACCAAGCCAAGCAACAGCTCAAGCACATCTGAGGGAGTTGAAGAAACAGGTCACTTCGTGTTTAGAGTATATCTAGTATTTTCCTAATTGTTCAATTGACTTGTAAAAAGATGTGACAGTCAAGAAAATAGGTACATGAAAAAGGAGTATTTAGTGTAATATTTTATCCGCGCCGTCGCGGAGGTTATTTGTGTAAGGATAGGGTGGCGATTGTAAAGGGGATGTGATGTAATAAGCCCTAGCTAATGGTGCGTTTTAGTCTTGACACCGCCACGGTGTCCTCTAGGATTTATCTTCATTGGCTGTAGTGAATTTGGCGTGTAGATGGAATACGTAGAAGTTGAAGCTGCACATGTAATCCTTGTCCATTAATGTTGAAAGTATCAAGTTCCTTTACTCTCTCTTTATTTATGGTGACTGTATGAAAGTCGGATCTGCACAAGACGGGGGGCACTATCGTCATCGACTTGAATGAGCAGACCTACTTATCCTTCAATCTGGAAGATGTATTGGAAATTAATGTTGGGTGAGAAGGATTGCGATGGATGGGCAGCCAAAAAATGAGGTCGACGTTAATTCATGTGGTCTTGGTGATACAAGAGCAAGTTTTGTTTACTAGAGTAGAGGGATCAGTGTGATTAAGTTAACTAGTAATTATGTCGTTGTTAATAGCTAGTAAATTTTCGATATGATCATAAACATTTCAGACAGAAAAATTAAGTTTTAATATATCAAGAATCATATGTAAAAAGTAAATATTGTTCTTACAAGCAACCCCTGAGGTTTCGAACGTCTTTGGTGGACATTTCAAACTAGTGCAATTTTCAACATTTCGGATGATTTTTCCTGTTAAAATCCAATAGTCCACGATTACCATAGATGAATTATTATTTTTAGGCAAAACCCAAACTTACATCATGTTTTTCAGGATATTAAAATCCGATAGTCCACGATGACCATCGATGAATTAATACTTTTAGGCAAACTCAAACTTACTTCATACTTTTCCGGATCGATAAAAGGAGCAACTCATCCTTCACCGAAAGTACAAATAGTCCTTTTCCTAATTTTAAAGAACAATGGATCAGTGCTGGGTCCGCATAATTGATTCAAATGAATTTGAAAAAGTGATCGCGCTGTTTCGAATGTTATTTAATTTGCGAGATCAAATGTTCCCAAAGCACCACCTTTAAAGAAAGTGTTTTTTTTTCCACCAGCACTAACGATGCTATTGAATCATCATCATTAAAAAGTAAAGCTTTTTCTTCTTGATTTTGGACAATTGTGTTCGTGCAAGAGCGGTTTCAATATGACACGTTTACACAAATTCTTTCCTAGGCACGGGGACTTCCCCTCTGCAACCATTGGATTCTCGAAATCGCTAGGATGCAATTCTAGGTATATATTGTCGCAAAAACAGACGGAGATAACTAATCAAATTGCAAAAAATGACACGACACGAATCCCCATTTATTCTCTCTAGAAAAGAACAAATGGGATGGATCGGTGTCATTTTGCTTTGATCAGACCACTCCCGTCCTTCCTCGTTGGCCAACATAAAGAGCCCCACACTTACGCACCTTCGCTCTCAGTCTTCTCGTGTCGACAGATGAAATGATTAAAGGATTCTGTCGTTTTGTGGCTGCTGCCTGGTGGAGGGTCTCCATCCTAATCCGCTTTCCACGTAGGAGGGCGATGCAACGATGTGAGCTACCAGTCCAATCCCATACACACAGTCTCTGTAGTGGACACGATTTCGCGCTTTGCGGGGGATAGCTTTCTTCTACGACAGGGAGAAAGGTCAGTTTAGCTTTAGATAAAGATAAACGTCATACATTGTAGATAAGGATGCAATGGGACCGAGCATTCGGCTTCAATTATTCAAAGGAAAACGAATCTCTTCTTGATGGCCCATTTCGTTTCGCAGCCCAGAGACCAAATGCGTCCAAGCCCAACACCCCAGAATTCGGAAAAGTCCTGATTCGTCTTGCCCGTCGGTCTCCAGCTGGTCGCTCTGTTATGGCTGCTTGAACGATGTTCAACCCACCCAAATTTGTACGTGGCTGAGCACGTGAGATGCATTCAGTTTGCAGCTGGCACACCGCTTCGGCAAAGCGAGTCGTGCATTGCTATAATTTTTGAAGGCCTCCTCAACAGGTTTCGTGGGTCTAATACGGATATTACATCGATGATTGACTATATTCGTCAAACCCTGGAAATTGTCGGCATGCTGGAACTTTCCTTGGGCAAAATGTACTTCAGAATGGTTTGGCATTTCGATCGAGAAAATTTGCTCTCATCTTGGGTTTGGTAAGCTAGAAAATTTTTCATTATGGTCAAGTCATCCATATAAGTCGGTCTTTAGTATAACCTTAAATTGCTTCGTCTGAATTTTTTGATTTAAAATTCGGGGTATTCCCTAGAGAGAAGAAAGAAAGGCTTTAACTCCAATTGAGAGATTGAAGTGTGCAAATATTGACACGTTAAAATAAAAAATACAATCTTATTAATCCGATAGGCTTACATGTTAAATGGATCGACCCTCGGTAGAACTTTCAGTCAAGTGATCTATGCAAGACATATCGTGGGCAGCTCACCTCGTATCGTGTTACAATTTGCTGCTCTCTCGTAACTTGGGTTCGTCAATTAAAGTCAATCCTCCACCGCATCTACGAAGGGTGGGGAAAATTGAAAAGTCAATTGTCGCGAAATCTTCCAGAGTGTCGACATCTTTCTCTGACTCTATCTGCGCTGGCTGGGGCATTGAATGTGGGGGAGGTTGTTCTAATGTTCATACTTTCCAAAAGCAAAAGCAGGAGAAAAGACCATAAAAGGAGGTGGGAATTCAAAATCATTCAGACCAAAGAAAGTGACTTTGGCGCATCGTATGAAGTTACACGGCAAGCCAACTTTCCTTCCTACCCTGACCAAATTCCCCCACATATATTGGCCTAGTTGATCGTAATTGGATTTGTTTCCTTTAATTAACCATAGATTATCCTTTAATTAGCCGTGATGCCCACAACACAAAAGTATGAATATAAATAAAATTAGTTTTAGAATCGTCAAATCTTTTCTGTAGGATATAATTCAAACGATTTATCTTTTTCCACCTAGGACCGTTTAGAAAAAGAGAAATCAAAACATGAACATCGAGCATATTGAGAATAACTTTAATTAGGAAATGATTAGGATTCTCGTCGCAAGACGTGATCTTCAGAATGGCATGAGAAGGCAATGTGATTGGTTGATGAAAGATAGACGGACACTTGGAATTGCTTTGGGTTCCTTTGTACCATAAGTAAAGTCTTCGTCAACAAATTTAAATGAGCCATTGGAAGTAGGAATAAAAGGACAACGAAATCATAAAGTTCTCATTAAATTTTAAGGTTTTTTTTTTTTTTAAATTATTTCAGTCCGACCTGAAAATTTGAGGTTTGGTATCAATCGAGGATGGAAGAATGGGGCTGTGGACAACTCTTCCACCCGTTCATCTTAAGCAAGAAAGGAGAAGATAATGACAATATCAATATCTATATTTTTGTCCTTTTTTTTTGTCAAGTATATCTCTAGTTCTAGAGTTCGATTTTACTTGAATTCTCTATTAGATTTGGTGGCTGAAAATTGTTCAAATTTGTGGCTGACACCGTTAGGTAGCATTTAAATGGTTGAGCTGTCATCTCACGGTCAACGCAACATCAGCAAAAGTGACACATCGGCCTCTCTATTTATGATCCTTTCTTTTTTTCAAAAATATCTTTAGGACGCGTATAAATAAATAAGGTCTAGTCTTTGTACCACCTCCATCCTCAAAAGGTATACTTTAAAAACAAATACTAGGAGGTTCGGCCGCCCAACCACAATCCCATTTCGCAATGGTGCCTCCACTACCATTGATCAACCGCACCACCTCTAGGTGCCACGATCCTGCCTCACCCTAATCACGATGGTTTCACCATTATCGCAGACTATTCAGCATCCTCAATAGAAACCACACTTAGGGACTGTTTGTTTGTATTCATTTTTTTGTTCGTGAACACAATTCGCATTTTTTTGTTAGGGAATAAAAAAACATAAACGCGTTTGTTTGGGTTTTTGTCAAAATCTATTTTTTTGTTCCCGATAACAAATTTTGGAGCAACAAAAACGAAAAAAAATTATTTCTTATTTCTGGAACACTTCCGATAAACAATTTTTCTCTCTCCTTGTTTTTTTCTTCTCTTTCTCTTCTTCTTTTTTCTTTGGCCGGTAGCCGACCTCGGCCATGGTTGGTGACCTCATCGGAGTGTTGCAGGCCCTCAGCGAGGCCGACCTCGCGCCGGGGCGACCGGCCAAAAGGAAGAAGGAAAAAAAGAAAAATTAAAATTATATATTAAAAAATTGCACAAGTTTTACCAAAGCGTGTTTTTGTTTTTTTTTTTTTTTATTTCGGGAGCAAGTTTACCAAACGCGTTCTTCCGGTAAAAAATTGTTTACCGGAACGAAATAGTTTTTATTTACATTCCCGAAACGATTTTGAACAGAAACGTTTACCAAATGCATTTTTAAAGCCACAATTTGCCTCTCCAACTTCAACCATGGGCGGCTCACCGCCACCAACCTAGCTCGTCGTCATTTTCCACCATCAACGTCTTTCTCTCAAATAAAGTTCCGACGTCCATATATGAGATCATGATCCCTAGATTTAATGTCACGAAGTCGGAAATGACAGTTATGGACGCGGTTGGGTGATGACGCGTTGAAGGAAGAAGATGATGGCGGACCTATGGATGCACACGGAAGAAAAAGAGAATAAAAAAGAAATAAAAATGAAAAAAAAAGAAGAAGAGAAAGAGACAAAAAGGGAAGAAGAAAACTAAGAAAGAAAGTCAAAATTACTATTGAGGTTGGAAAAAAAGAATAAGAAGAAATGATAAGGTGGTCAATTTAATCGAGACATCATTCAATTTGATTTTGTAAAGTTGAGGTATTCAAGTAATTTTTTTTTTTTTAAATATTCAAATATTAAGAAAATTAAAATCCATGTGACGTATAATACCAAGATAAGAAAGAAAGGGTCTGGTGAGAAATATGGGGGAAAAAACTTGTGTCTATTTTTCTAATCTAACTCGTACCAAAGTTGAAGTAATTGGCGTATATAATCTAGGGCGGACATCGCATCACCCAGCCGGAAGGATCCAAAATGATTCGGTGCTCGAGATCACGTACTTGCCAACGTGGACCAATGGGGGCTTTGAGGGTCATTGTCATGCACGTGCATGAGTAACGCAGACCTAACGACGATGACTCCGAAGTCTTTGCTGAAATCTAAAAAATTAAATGACGAAAATGTTCCTGACCAACCGCATGGTAAGCTCTTTTTTTTAAATTGGTATGACCACTATATATCTTTAATTAAAAAAAATGATAACACTTGAAGTTGTTATTTTGAAATTTTCCTATAAATAATATATGAATGGGTTATATAGTCGTGTAAAGATTATGAGGTAATAAATCATCAAGAGATGATTTCCTTTTTTAATTCTAGATAATTCCTCGAGAAAATGGGACTTCGGGGTTGTAAATTGGTCAAAGTATATAATATCATAGTATGAGATCTCAAACTTGAATCTTTCTAGTCATAGGCAAAAGTTTTGACCTTAATGTGATAGAATGTGTTAGAATATTCAAATACTAGATTAGACGTCGATCTAACAATATTGTTAATTTCCGTCATAACAATGCTCATTGATATTCTCTCATTCATTTTTCTCAGTAAAAATAATAAAAAAAAATAAAGAATTCTTTCTCTGGAGTAAGTTATTTTGCGGACGCGACGAGGACCCAAGGACTTTGTTTTGTAATTGATGGAGTCGTTGATTAGATTTGATTAGGCGCGCCTTATTCCATCTAGCTAATGACTTTAACCATTTCATACCATGGAAGAAAGTGAGGAAACCGTAATCATCAAGATGTACATATAATAAATGAGCAGGTGCCAATGAATGCAGTCCATTCTCAACGCGGTTGGCTCAAAGTCAAGCTTGGGGTTCTCATACGGAGAAAGAGAATTAATAAATAATTCAGATGGCGTGACTGGGCATATCACTCATTTTGAAAATAAGATTCCTATAAAATTAAATATTTTTCATGCTCTTGTCACGAAAGGTCATGCGATTCTTGTCACGTAGCTTTTCGTTTGTTTTCATAAGCGACATAATTGATTTTTTTAAAAATTATTTATTTCTTGCGAACCAAACGGAGCTCTAATTTGTTGAAGTTAATTCCTTGTATTATAGGTTGGATAAGGTCCTCGGAGCAGACAAGTCAACCTACTCTCTCCATGGAAAATTGGGAATGGCCCGATTTACAAAAGAGGCACTGATGATGGTAATAGGCAAATGGCACAGAAAAGATAGGCACTGGCGCAAAATTCCAGCGGGAAGGGGGCCCCACAAGTTGACCCCAGGCGGGCGGACCGTTGATTTACTTTTGGAACCCGGAGTTTTTCTTTCCTACGCGGTGGTCGGTAACCACGCGTGGGCATCAATTGGGCACCGACGGGATATCCCATATTTCTAACGGAAAAAATCACGAAAAACCAAAAATTTTGTCTAAAGTAATAAATTTACCCCAAATTTTTATTTGTGACAAAAATCTCAACTTTCATTTGTATGTAGAACACATTTATCCCAAAATCATAGGGGTATTTTGGTCTTTTTATTTTTTTTTTTTTTTTTTTCTTTCTTTTTTTTCTTCCCTCTGCCGGCATCGGGTGAGGGCACCGCCATGACCGATGGAGTGAAGAGAGAATAATTTTTTTTTAAATAGAAAAATAAAAAACAGAAAAAAAAAAGACGAAAAAATATCCTTAAATAAATCACAAATTGTAAAATTTGGGGTCAAAAAAAGTTTGGTAAATGTGCCACAATTTGTAAAATTTGGGGTTTTAAATGTCAAAAAAAAAGTTTGGGATAAATTTATTACTTTGGGCGAAGTTTGAGATTTTGGTGGTATTTTCCCTATTTCTAATATCTCGATCTAATCCAAAAGGCCCAAATGACACCCTCAACCTTCAAATTAAAAGAAGGAATCTATAATTAAAGGCCTGTTACCGACACTGAGTTATAATAATTTTCATCTCTCGTTATTCGAAATCAGTGGAAACTCAACTTTATACGAAAGGCTCAAAAGTCGCTTTTGGTCTTTAAATATTTGATTTTTGATACCGAAGGAAGAACCCTTTTGCAATGTTCACATTAGGTCGTCTAAAGCCATAAATACTCCACGCGTCCATCTCGGGTCACCGTTTGGGGGGCCACGTCGGTAAATGGACCCGGGTCGGGCGACGACTCGAGCTTGAGCGCGCATTGACCCGGTTGCGGTCCCGGCGCCACGTGGGGGGGCGGCGGGGGAGGCGAAACGACGACCCTCGCGAAGATGGTGGATGCCAAAACGCACCCCCCGTCCCGTCAAAAGAGTTGGGTGCTCCAACTTTCTCTCCAACCTCGGCCCTCTCTCGCTCCCCCGCCATCGAAATCCAGTTTCGCTTCGCTTCCGCGAAGATTCGCGGCGGCGCTTATAAGAGATCCGCCCCCCACCGACCTCGCCTCGCCTCGTCTCCTCCTCGCCTCCGCCCGTCCCGCAGGTACGTCGCGATCCTCAATCTCCTCCCCGCGCTGTTATTTTATAGATTCGATTGGCTTTTCTTACTGTTAAATATGACGATTTTTTAGGGTTTCATTTCTCGATTCATGGATTTCGACTGCGGCGTATGTCGAGTTCGTCTTGTCGAGGCGTTTTGTTGTTTGGTTTCTGATCGATTGCCGAGCGTTTTGAATGGGACGGCTTAGGTTCTTTTGGGACGTCTTCTTGTCGTGACTTTGGTTTCCTTTTTTTTTTTTTTCTATCCGTTCGAGCGGTTTTCAGGGCTTAGAATCGTAGGAACTCGCCGAAGGAGACCGTGTTGGATCGGGATTTCCAGGTCTGTGACCTGAGTTGGAATCGTTTTCCTTGAGCTCGTGCGGACTGAGAAATGTTTATGGATCCTCAGTACGCGGGATGTTCCGGGCCGTTCAGCGGCTTCAATTTCCACGACCAGACTCTCGCGCCCTTCTCGAATCCGTATGAGGATCTGGCGAACCAGTTGCTGCTGGACGAACCCGAATCGGACCTTTCGGTTCAATTCCCTTCCTTCGCCTCCGATCCCGAGCCCTGCAACTCTGCCCTATCTCCTAGTTTTAGTGCGGATGGGGATTTCCTTTCTGACTATGGCGACACCTCAGATCCCATGCTGAAATACATAAATCAGATGCTCATGGAGGAGGACATAGATGACAAACCCTGTATGTTTCATGATCCTTTAGCTCTCCAAGCTGCAGAGAAATCCTTGTACGATGCTCTCCGTCCAAAGGACTATCCCTCACAAAACCAGTTGCCTCTCTACATGGACAGCCCTGATGACAATTGCTCGGGTAGCAGCAATGGCTACTGTAGCAGTAGTACTATCACTTCGAGCACTACTAGCGGTGGCAATTCTGTTGACTTTCCAGGGACTGGTGATTATTGTGAGAGCCGACCCTCTATATTACAGCCTCGCATCCCAGAGAACTTTGTGTTCCAGGCGACTGCAATTCCCAGTCGCCAATCAGGGCATGAATTTCGAAAAAGTGTTGTTGCCAAAGCTAAGGGGATGTTGGGCTCAGGCTCTGCAATGGGCGAGTTTATGCTTCCCAACCTTTTTGCGGATAGCAATTCCATGTTGTTCTTCCAGAAGGGGTTTGAGGAAGCTAGTAGATTTATTCCGAAGGGTAATCCATTGTCGATTGATACAGAGAAGAGGATGCCCCATCTGGTGTCGAAGAGGGAGACTGCAAGGGCAGCAGTCAAGGTGGAGAACAGTGAGCCTGAACTCTCGTATTTATATGAAATCAAGGGAAATAAGAAGCATGAGCGTGAGGACGCAGAATTTGAATATCAGAGGAGCACAAAGCAGCCAGCAGTTTGCTTGGAGGAGAATGAGTTAGCTGACATGTTCGATAAGGTTCTTCTTTGTGCTCCAACAGAAAATAAGCCTGATTCTAAATTTCCTGGTTCTAGAATTGAGGATGCCTCAAATAATGGGGCAAGCCAGAACGTACAGAAAAATCTGCAATCACCTGCACTTTCAGCCGAACAGCTCTCTGTCAAAAAACCAATGAGTGATAAGAAGGAAGTCGTGGATCTGAGGAACCTTCTTTGTTCTTGTGCACAAGCAGTTGCCGTGGAGGATCGTAAAAATGCTAATCAATATCTGAAGCAGATTATGCAGCACTCCTCCCCTTTTGGCGATGGGTCTCAGAGGTTGGCCCACTCTTTTGCCGAAGCCCTTCAAGCACGCATGGATTGCACAGGAGCGCAAATCTATACGGAGTTAGGTTCCAAAAGGAAATCTGCTACTGAAATGTTGAAAGCTTACCAAGCTTATCTCTCGGTTTTCCCATTTCAGAGGTTTGCGAACATCTTTTCTAACCATATGATTTTAAGAATAGCTGAGAAAGCGACGAAGCTGCATATTATCGATTTTGGTATCCTTTATGGTTTTCAATGGCCCCCCCTCATTCATTGCCTCGCAAGGAGACCTGGTGGCCCCCCGAAGTTGCGCATCACGGGGATTGAGCTGCCCCAAAGTGGTTTCCGTCCAGCAGAAAGAGTTCAAGAGACTGGTCGGCGCCTTGCAAAGTACTGTGAGCGTTTCAAGGTTCCATTCGAGTACAATGCTATTGCACAGAAGTGGGAAACCATTAGGATTGAGGACCTCAAGATTTCTGGCGACGAGGTGGTCGCCGTGAATTGCCTCTTTCGATTCAAGAATTTACTTGATGAGACTGTTATAATTAATAGCCCGAGGGATCAGGTACTAAAGCTAGTACATCGAATCAGGCCAAGAATTTTTGTCCACTCCATCCTTAATGGATCCTTCAATGCCTGTTTTTTTGTGTCGAGGTTTCGGGAGGTTCTTTTCCACTACTCGGCCTTGTTTGATGCATTTGATGCTAAATTACCTCGTGAACATCCAATGAGGCTGGTATTTGAACGAGAGTTTTTCAGCCGCGAAGCTCTGAATGTCATTGCATGTGAGGGCACGGAGAGAGTCGAGAGGCCTGAGACATATAAGCAGTGGCAAATCCGCAACACGAGGGCGGGTTTTAAGCCCCTCCCCCTGGATCCCGTAATTATGAAGAAGCTGAAGTCGAAATTGAAAGAGGGGTACCTTGATGATTTCGTGGTTGACAAAGATAGTCACTGGATGCTCCAAGGATGGAAAGGTCGGATTCTTTATGCTTCCTCCTGTTGGGAACCTGTGTAGAATTTCTCCAAGTCTTTATATGCTTGTCCTTTTGGTCGTGGCAAGTATTGCATCTTTCAAGCCTTCGGAAACAGGTGTCATATCACCTTTCTTTCACTTTACGATTGTATGCTGCTATAGGCTTCTCTCTTTTTGGCTGGTGATCTATCTGTTTAGACTGATATCTAGTAAACGCTTGCCCTCCCTTGGCTGTGCATACTGTATAGTATAGCTACTAATTATCTGTGGTGCTGTCTAGACAGTCTTCCTGGACCATAATAAATTTGAGCACTGATGTAGTTTTTCTGGTTATATCTGTTTCCGAATATCCATATTGTCTGCTGTAGGGTGAGGAGTAATAGCACTGAAGACATCGACTTCCAACAGTGTTGGGTTGATCTTTTAGTTGCCTGAAACAGGTCTTGGTTAATTTTCTAGATGGGACCGAAATTCTTGTTTCAGGATCATGGCATTATGTTCATTAGGGCACGCTTTGCGCGTGGGAGCAATATTTCCACGAGTTCAGATTTATAAATGTAAAAGGATGTGATTGGTGGAGCCGCAGAATTTTTTTTCTTTGGCAGGCCGTAGGGATGGCGTTCGTTAAATAAAGATAATCATTCGGATAAATTATATCTAGGCCTGAAGATGGCGTTAACTTATCTGTTTTGTGCGCTTACGAATTAGAGAATATTATCTTTAACTTTGACTAAACCGTCTGATAAAAGGACTTGGGTCCAACCCTCCCGGGGCGCGGCCCCCCCGGTCGGTTAACTTATTGAGTCTCGGCATGGAGAACAGTGTTCCGCATTGCGCGTGCGATCGAAATGCATTAGTCGTCCCGATGGATCCCACTGAATTTAACGCAAGATCTACTAAACCCAACAAAGCGCGCTCGCGTCTCTTTAATCCAACATGGGGGGTCCAGCCTTCTAAGTACTGGCCCACAGGCCAGAATCTCGGTGGGGGGAAAGAGAACATGGGAAAAGAAAACCTAGAACGAAGAGATGCGAGGTCGAACGAGGTAGGCCAACTCCATAATTGTTCTTTTTCTCTTGGGTCGAAAAGAATACTGAATACATAGAAAATTTCCCGCAGTCGGAAGGAAGGTAGTCCTATCCCAGGGTATTAGAGATGGCCACCACAACTGCTCCGATTAAGACCCGTTACCGAACCTGTTTCGAGATTAGGCATAGGACATGGAGCTGGCCAAGTTTGACTCTTTTCGGAATTGTTTTCTCCTAGTAAACAAAGCCAGTAAACAAAAAAGGAAAGAAACTGACCCATCAAAACCGACAACGCTGAGTTTCGGATAAATCGTGTTAGGGACTTTGCAGACCAGTCTGGAATTTACCGTGTGATTAGCTTCTTTCTGGCAAAAAAAATCATAAGTTGGATAAACAAATTCAGAAAGATCACAACCATAAACATATGACGATGTCTGAGTTTTCTTGTGACGACAAGTAGTAAGTACTTTGTACGTACTAGGGGTAAGCAAAGTACGATATTACTCAATTTTGGTGCCCAAACCAAGCCAAATTACACTAGCGCGGTTTAAATCAATCCAAACCAAAATAAATTTGAATTCTAACCGAAACAATTTTTGAAACCGAATTGAACCACACGATTGAGTTCAGTTGATTCATTCCTTTCCATTCACACAAATGATTTTTTTTTTTTGTTGAACATTCGCCCTTATGTTAGTTGGAAGAAAAAAACAGAAAGTAACCACACATAGCATTATTTCCATGTAGCTTCCGGCTAGCTCTTTGACTTTATAAATTATGGATGGGAAGAAGCCACCATAGGAATTATGGACTAAACAAAGTTAAATCCGAGGAATCAATCTTGGATATTCCATAAATTATAGATGGGAAGAAGCCACTATAGGAATGAATAACTAAAACAAAGCTAGATTCATTGAATTTGAATCTGACGTATTATTAAACTGTCGAGAGCATAATATCTTTCCCAATCTTAGGTATTCCATAAAAATTATGGATGGGAACAAACAAGCACTACAGGAATTAAGGACTAAACAAAGTTAAATCCATTGAATCTGAATCTGATGTATTATTAAATTGTCGAAAGTATATTATTCGAGTTATGAGTTTTGGGTGATCCAAAAGTCACGTAATGCTTATGCTCACGGATCGATGTAGTGTCGCAAATACCGAAGCAACGCTCTTACCGATACATACAGGGGAGCGCGCGGCGTCGTTTGAAATAGACCGTGGAAGATAAGCCAGGCCTCTGACCGGTATCGCCGGTCCACCCGGTTTTGGGCTGACGCAGGCTTTGACCGAGTCGAAAAAGCCAGAAAACTCGCGTTCACATGCGCGCGTTCACACTGGGAAAAAAAGAAGAAGAAAATACCAAGTGGCGTCTCCTCATTTTTAATCTTTCTGTCATTGACGGAAGCCGTCGCTCGCTCATTGGCCTGTAAAAGTACGACACGTGATCATCACGAGACGTGTCGACGCGGGGCATGCAGAGTTGACAGGTCGTTTCCCCGGCCGAAGGTGCGCGGTGTGGACCCAATTCTTCTTACGCGATTTCCTCCTAAATTATTTAGGCCGATGCTATTTTTACATCTTGTTAACATTTGAGACCCCTTTATCATATTCAATTGATTACGTTATCTCTTGTAAATTTCGCTGTTGGTTTAATATTATTTATTATCTCCTTTTCTTCTCATTTTTTTTCATCCTATGAACTCTCAATATCATTCTAACGAGTTTTTTTTTTCGCCTCAGCTGCTTTTTCTACGCCCATCATATTTTAAGGTATCTTTCATGCGTGTTTTGAACTTGTTGTCCATGATCATAATCTAAGTAAGTATAGGAATAAAGAAATGTTAATTTTATTTGTAAGTTGTTTATTTTATTTCCATAAATTATCCTTATAAGTGTGAAATTTTTGACTTTGATTTTTGGTACAAGTTTAGGAAAATTTACTATGGTCAATGGATACATTATACACAATTTGCTCATAAATTATCTTTCAACTTGTACTTAAGTTATATTTTGAATAATAGTTTCCTGGGAAAAAAAGGAAATATATAACTCATTAACAAAAAAATTAGATTTTTTTTGTCGGGAATACAATAATTTGTTAGCTTACTATCAAATAAGCTATTTTTTAAAAAGGGGGCGCACCAATTTTTTTCTAAATGGAGAAAGAAAAGGAAAAATCAAAAAAGGGAAAAAGAGAAGGCAAGCATTAGTTTAAAATCAAGAGTGGTTGCACATTTAAATCTAATGAGCATTATTCGAGAGCAGCACGATAGTTTAATTTTTAATAAAATTAAAATGAAAGAGGACAAAGGAAATTATATCAAATTAATAGGAAGATCCGTACAGAATGATATAGTTAATTTAACGTAAGAGGGTTTCGAGAGCCAATAAAACGACGAAACTTGAAGTCGAAGTCGAAGTTGAGTGAAACTGAAATACCGCTCGTCTAATTCACGGAAGGTGCCGAACATCACGCAGTCCTTTCGTCTTCGTCATCTTCATCATCTTCCCGTTCACTCGTATGAAAATCGCATCGGAGAAGCCCATCTTCAGATTGGTCTTCAATTCAGCTTCCGACTTCACCTTCCCGTCCTCACGGTACGCAGATCCCATCTCTGTCTTTCTTCTCCATTTCACGGATGAAAAGTCGGGTCTCTCGTGGGTTTGCTTCTTCGACTCATGCGTTCTCTCTTTCCATTTGCTTAGGATCTTAGGAGCAGTCCGCTTTTCTCCCTGCACTTGCTCTGTTTGGCCTTGCGATTCCTCGACTTCAATCCACGTCGTTTAGGCCGGCGAAGCATGAACAGAAAAAGAGAAGATTGAAGAGTGGGTTTTTTCGTTTAGTTTTAGTCGGTTGGTGTTTTGGTAGTGACGGGTTTTGCATGAGTACGTGCTGGTTAGGGTAGGCAAGTGATTTTGATAGGGTCTGGAGAGCGTATATGACCATGGATCCTTTGAACTTCGATTACTCTGATTGTATCAATGTAGATGATCTTCCAGTAGACAGCCATGGCTTTTCACCTAATCCGGATCGGGACCCGAGTCTCGCGGATGGTTTCTTTTCCGATGACCCTTTTCTAGACCTTCAATCCTCGAATGGTGCTTTTCTTTCGAATAAAGTAGATCCTGTCTATGATCCCCCCTCGAAATCCATCGACCTCGATATTGGAGATTTAATCTTTCCCTCGACAAGCGGGAGCTCAGGCAGAGGCCCATTTGGTCCATCTGTGAGCTCGAGTAGTGCCCTGAGTCCAGGGGGAGATTCTCTCTCCCCATCGGGGGACACGGACTCATCGGATCCTGTTCTAAAGTACATAAATCAGATGCTTATGGAAGAGAACATGGAGGAGCAACCGTGGGAATTTGCTGATCAGGTTGCTCTCCTGAATGCTGAAAAGTCATTGTATGATGCCCTTCGTCAGCAGCATTCAGAGGTGTCGGATCAGAGCCCATCACAGCTTGATTTAAGCCATTATATTGAGAGCCCAAATAGCAACCTTTCTGGAAGTAGCAGTGCTCATGGAAGCCACGATGCTACAAGCATTACTATTAGCTCTAGTGACTCAGCTGATGCTAATACTCTTTACACTATCGAAGAACATAGCCGTGCTGGGCTGGAAAATTTCGATCTCGACGTTCAGTCGAGCGTGGATTCAAGCTCGCAGTTGTTGTCCAATTCTTCAAGCAGCATCATGAATTACGATGATGGGTCGGAGGAATCTTTGCACGAGCTTCTTGTCAAGAGCATTTTCACTGATAGTGAGTCTATGCTTCAGTTCAAGAAAGGATTAGAGGAGGCCAGCAAATTCCTTCCTACCAACAATCAATTAGGAATTAACCCAGAGAACAGCAAACCACCATTGCAAGCAAAGAAAGGAACCCCGAGAATGCACATCAATGAGGATATCAACGTGAAGCGCTCATCTGACGGATTCAAGGGATTAAAGAATCACGAGAGAGACGAGGATGCTTCTGAGGAAGGCAGGGCCAATAAGCAAACAGCCTTGTACACAGAAGAGAGTGAGCTCTCTGATTTGTTGATAAGGTGTTGCTATGCAACGAAAATGGTGGGGCTATGTGTTCTGGCAATGAATCTGTGGAGAGAGGGCTGAGCAAAGACATACGGCAACAAAGGAACAAGCGTGGTTCCAATAGAGGTAGGGGTCGTGGTAAGAAGCAGGGAAGCAAGAATACTGTTGACTTGAGAACTCTTCTGAGTCTCTGTGCACAAGCCATCTCTACAAGTGATTTGAGGACTGCTAATGAATTGTTGAAGCAGATTAGAGAGAACTCTTCTCCATCTGGCGATGGGTCTGAAAGACTGTCCCATTACTTTGCCAATGGGCTAGAGGCACGATTGGTGGGAAACAAAACTCGAACGCAAGACTTTTATTCTACTATTGTTGCCAGGAGGACCTCAGCAGCCGATGTCTTGAAAGCTTACCACCTTCACATTTCGACATGTCCATTTAAGAAGTTCTCCATTTGCTTTGCAAATTACATGATTTTGAGATTAGCAGAGAAAGCCACTACACTTCATATAATAGATTTTGGCATTGGATTTGGTTTTCAATGGCCAATCCTTATACAGAAACTCTCTTCTCGATCAGAAGGGCCCTGTAAATTGCGCATCACAGGGATTGAGCTTCCACAGCCTGGTTTCCGCCCAGCAGAAAGAATAGAGGAGACAGGTCTTCGTTTGAAAAAGTATTGTGAACGTTTTAATGTCCCTTTTGAATTCAATTGCATAGCATCAAGGCATTGGGAATCCATTAAACTTGAGGATCTCAAGATTCAAAGCAATGAGACAGTTGCTGTGAATTGTTTAGATCGGTTTAAAAATCTCCTTGATGAGACAGTTGAGGACAAGAATCCACGTGATGCTGTGTTGAATCTAATTCGGCAAATGAAACCGGATATTTTTGTTCACTCTGAACTTAGCGGCTCCTACAATGCGCCCTTTTTTCTGACAAGATTCCGAGAGGCACTCTTTCAACTTTCTGCACTGTATGATATGTATGATGTTATTTTAGACGGTGAGAGCAAAGAGAGGTTGGTTTTTGAGAAAGAGTTCCATGGAAGGGAAATTATGAATGTGATAGCATGTGAAGGTTCGGAAAGGGTTGAGAGGCCAGAAACATATAGGCAATGGCAGGTTCGTCATATGAGGGCTGGTTTTAAGGCACTTCCTCTGGACCAAGAGCTCATGAAGTTGTTCAGGAGTAAGATGAAAGCATGTTACCACAAGGATTTTGGGCTTGATGAAGATGGCAACTGGATGCTGCTAGGTTGGAGAGGTCGGATTGTTTTCTGCTCCTCCTGTTGGGTGCCCACTTAGGATGGCTCCAAAAGGAATGTTTTCTGTCATAAA
Source organism: Eucalyptus cloeziana (assembly GCA_014182715.1). Lineage (NCBI taxonomy): Eukaryota > Viridiplantae > Streptophyta > Magnoliopsida > Myrtales > Myrtaceae > Eucalyptus > Eucalyptus cloeziana. Next base: position 33,033,254 of record CM024635.1, on the reverse strand, counting down.
TCCATCCGTTCATTGCAGGGATTCTTCCCTGGTTGACAGGTCTAGGAATTTTATTAGAGTAGCTCAGACCGTACTGATTTCCCACTCTTTCTGTTTGTGCATGTATATTTTTAATTGCAAACAATTTTGAATCTGCAATGACTTCTTACCGTTTATCAACCCTTGATATAGGAGGATAGAATTTGCAGCTTCTATGCCGCATTGCGAATTTTGCTGATGATGTGTTGTGATTTGTCTATTTTGTATCTCACAAGTTCTGCGAGTGACAAGGCAGCTCAAAGCTAATAGTGGGTGTGGGTGCAGGATTATCATGTACGGTCTGTGCTGTTCGCTCGATGGCTCTATTGTTTACTAGTATCCTATAGTACTGAAAGCTGTTTAGCTCTTTGAAAAATTGAGTATCCAAGGTGGGGCTGATGGAGGATGATGTTTCCACATGTGACGCAGTCAAATTATGTTCATGCCAAAGTTGTTTCTGTCTTCGCAAGGGCAATTGAACTTCTGGATCCTTTCTGGCATCCTGGCATTGTATTTGCATCTCCGTTTGTATGGGTCAATTGCCGGTTTATACAAGGGATACAAGGGATTAAACTAGTTATCAATGTAATATGTGATTAAACTAGTTATTGTAGATGTAATGGAAATCTCATGCAATTCAGTTTGTCAATAAATTGTTTCATTTATACCAACGATTGATAGATTTTTTTTTTTTCCCACCGTGGGGTGGTTTGAGATTGATCTAAAATCTAAGATTCATTTTCCAATCAATTTATCAACAAAATAAACAGAAATATTAATGTGATGAATTGACAATTAGGGTGTGTATGGTCCGGGTGGGCGGTTCCCGACCTAGAATCGAGAACCGCTTACTAAGGACCGATCCAAAAAATTGGAATCGGGAATCACCTGTTGTTGCATGGATCCACCCGAGTTCGGTTACCGGGTAGATCCATGGAACCGGTCTCATCAATAATAATATCATTTTTCAAATTTCGCTTGAGTATTTTTCATATCGAGTAATATTTTTCTTTAAATCGAACCGGCTTAAGTAAGGGTACCATTTTTCTTTATTTTATTGGAAAACACTACCGAAGAAGAGAAATATGTTTTTTTCCTATTTTTGAATCATTTCAGTTGAAATCTAAAATATTCTTTAAGTTCAAGATTCTGGATGATTATCATATGTAGATCATCTTTTCCTTTATCCTCTAACAATGCTCAATTTCTTACAACATTTGCTTTATTATTATTATTTTTTTTTTGTAGAAACAATTTCACCGGTACTCTGCATATTCTTGAACATAGTGTCATATGTGAGTCTCGAAAGTATAATTTGAATGAGCCATTTGTTGAGTTGTTGAAAGGTAGCTTACACATTTTACTAAATTCTTATTAAAACATGGAAACCATGAGAGGAGATGGAGCCCTAAAATTTAGATTTGCTAATTAGTAATTTCGAAATTTATTTTAATATTAAAAATCAATATATTATTATAATATAATCGGTCTGGTTCGAGTGGGTAAATCTGCCCATGGAACCGGGGAATTGAACCGGTGCCCACCGGTTCCATAAATTGGAACAAGGAATCGAACTGGTTCCCTCATGAACTACCGGTTCTGGGCGGTTCGGCGGGTCCCAGTTCTTTTTTGCACACCCCTAATCGACATCGCATAGTTTCAATAACTACGCAATTTTGGAATCATGTTTTTCGATGTAAAAGAATGAGACACCAATTGCCATGTCTTTTCTTTCCACTAATGTTGTTGAATATCGTAAAATACTATTCAATTATATTAATTTATTTTGTTTTGTCTCGCTTGATGAAAAGTTTTCTTAATAATTGATGTAATAAAATCAACATGTGTGTAATTTAAATTTACTAACTAAATGGTCATGATTTTCTAGGTTTAGGGTGTGGATGAGTAAAAATCTTGATAACGCCAATGGGATTGCATGGTTTTGTTGATGAGGTGCCGTCGAAGTTAAGCTTAGGAGAAGCCAACTCCAGGTGTCAAAACTTGGCATGGTGGACATTAGGGTGCGTTGGGTAGCATTTTTCTTCCCGGTAACATTTTTTTTTTTTTTTTCAGAAATAATTATTTTCTATTTCTACTCACTAGAATAGTTCTTAAGTAAAATAATGCGTTTGGTAATTGTATAAAATTTATATTATCAAAATAGAAAAAGAATAGGAACGCGTTTGGCACAACTTCAAGTCTTTTGTGACATAGAATTTCTTTTAATTTTTTAATAATTTTTTTGAGATTCTTTTTTTCTTTTTCCTCCCTTCTTCTTCCTCCTTTGGGGGCGGTGGGTAGTGGCAGCTTGATGGGCGGATGGCAATGGGCAGCGACGTCGGGTGGTGGCAGGGTGCAGCAAGGGGCAAGGGGCAGGGTCAGCAATGAAGAAGAAGAAAAGAAACATAAATAAAATAAAGAAATTGACTTATTTTTAAAAATTGTTCTCGAGAACAAGAAGGTATATTTTTCTACTTCTTGTTTTTATTTCAAATCCGTTCTGGCCACTTTTATATTCCGAGGAATAGAAAAATCAACTAACGTTACCAAATAGATTTATGTTCTTTTTCTATTCTTGGGAGTCAATAAAAAGAAAAAAACAAAGGAAGAGAAATGTTACCATGCGAAGCCTTAGCGACATTACCAAACAGATTTATATTTTTTTCTATTCCGGGGAACAAAAAGAACAAAAAAAAAGAAGAAATATGAACGTTCATTTATTCTCCGATTTCGACACTTAAGTGTACATTTTAGAAATTTTGACACTTGGGATTTTTAGCACTCAAACAAACCTCTTGCTAAGCCTTTAACCAGTGATGCTAGGTCTCTGGTTTTGTGATGTAGGTTTTGACCATGTTAAAAGTAGAAACTGATATCTACATTTGCTTTTAAAGAAAAAAAAACCCAAATTCATCTAATTAGAAAGTTGGAAATATAATTCGAGAAATCCCAAATTATGCTAATTATGACATCAGTAATCATGACAATATGCTTAATCACAATTTCTTTCAAAACTTCCGTTAAGAGTATCCACAACAGAAGGTCGTAGTGAGAAACAACGTTTTGTTGGGAAATAATTTATAATGTGGCCTAGAAACAAATATGACAGTGGTGATGTTGAGAGATGAAAGCTTAGGAATTGAGGTCACTTGAGACGCCAAACCAATTACAACAATTGGACGCACTCGAGCTCGAATTCCACTTGGACAGGAGCCTCTATGGGTCGAAGAATGAATCCTTAAGCTGATCGAGGATGGATTATTTGAGTTCACTCACTCATACAAACATCGATGGAAAATACAAAAAACACAAGAAATCATCGATTTTTTAATATTCTTCTTTTTGCAAAAAAAGGTAAAAATAAAGGAAATTCCTTGCTAAAAGTCGACGTCATTTTTTCTTTACTAAAGTTGTGTTAGAGCCATATTAATCGAGTGTCGGACACCTGAAGTGCCAAAACTTGGCACGGAGGGACATTTAAGTGTCAAAAGTTAGGAAAATGACATTTAAGTGCCAAAATCGGAGTAAAATGGATCACTTAAGTGCTAACGGCGAGAAAATCCGGTCAAAATGCTGACGTGGTGATTTTCCGGCGAAATAAGTACAAAACAGCGTCGTTTTGCACGTTGACATGGCTAGATAAATGCAAAGAGTCACACAGTGAGCTACGGATGTACAAAATGGATCGTTCGAATTGGGAATTACCTTCCTAGGACCGAATCGATTGGTTGGGTCCGGTTCCCGAGAGTGTTAGTTTGGTTTCCTATTTGACAGTCTGGTTCTTGGCACCATGGATTTAGTTTATTGTTTTTGAGGAAATAGAAGCTCATAATTGAAAAATAAGATATTTAGATGGAAGTAAAAGATTGGTCTTGAGCTTTTTTTTTCTAGGTCATGAAAAAAATAGTGATATGTTATATATACCGATCTTAGGACGATTCTCAATTTTAGGAATCGGTCCTCCTAGTCTGGTTTTCGATTTCACTCCACCTTGGAACCGGACCGGAGTGGAATCGAGAACTGGATCACTAATTGATCACCCCTACGGTGAAGGGTCTTCCTTAGGAGACGAGTTGCACACACCCAAACAAGATATGCCTAGAAGAGGAAAAGAACTCAAAACACACGAGAAAAGATCCGAATATAAGATATTTATTTGTGAATGCTTTCAATTTAGATATAATTTAGATGTGGGGAAGCACTTGAACTTGCGAATAATTGTAAATTTTGATTCTCTGATTACGGTGAATTATTTCTCGCTAATTCTGCCCGTGATATTGACACTTAATATCGAACCGTGTAATTCTTCTATTGTTCATTGTTTATTTTCTCGAATAATTTTGAAGTGACATAAATTTCAAGATCCCGGCTAGCTTCTGCATTGACATCACGACAATATTAATGCTTGCGTAATTTGGAATTTTTAATGGCACGGGTATTATTCGGTACATAATGGTCCTGATTTAAGAATTTTTGATGGTTTTTTTCCGTGAGTCTTCTGTCTCTTTGTCTCTACATCTTTGTTCCGCAGCGGCCGTCATGTACTGGCTGGCAAACGTAACGCTTCATTTCACGACCAAAAAGAAAAAAGAAAATAAAATAACGCATCAGCATCCCCATCGGCAGGGTTGATCGATCGTTCCGCCAATCGAAGGCCAGGCACACGAAGCGGAAGACGCGCGGATGGAGACCATCCGAGCCCGCCTTACCGTCCGACCCGGTCCTTCCTACACCATTCTCTTTACGGGTATCAAGTCGAAGTCCAGTATTCCAGCTCGTCTACTTCGCGGAGTATTCCGACCTTAACGGAATCATTAGTCAGCTGATTCCCTCGTACAAAAGTCGCATCGAAGGAACTTGTCATCAGATGGGTCTTTATTCAGCTTCCAAACCCACTTTCCCATTTGCGGTATGCAGATTCAACCTCTGTTTGTCCTTTTTTATCTTGTAGATGAACAGTCGGGTTCCGTGCCTTTTCTTTTCATTTGCTTTGGAGAAGCATTTCGATGTTTACTTCCTGCTTGGTCCTTTGCCTTTGAAGTGCTCCGCTTTTCTCCTTAAAAGTGAGTCTGTTCTTGGATTCTTCGACTTTAAATTGAAGTTTGTTTGAGCAAACGAAGAGAAAAAAAGAACAAGATTGGAGAGTGAGTTCTTTTGTTGCAGGCTGAGAGCATTTCGATTTAGTCGGTCGATGTTCTGGGAGTCCAAATATACTGGTGGTTTGCATCAAAACATGATGTTAGGGTAGGGACTTTGATAGGGTATGAGTGAGGAGAATATATGACCATGGATCCTTCGTTCTTCGATTCCTCTGCTAGTATCAACGGAGATGATCGTCCCATGGATAGCCGTGCCTTTTCAACTAGTCCAGATCAATACCCGAGTCTCACAGATGGTTTCTTTTTGGATGACCCTTTCCTAGACCTTAATTCCTCAGATGGTTCTTTTCTTTCGAATAAAGTGGACCCTGCAAATGATCTCCCTTCAAAACCTATAGACCTCGGTATTGGAGATTTAATGTTTCCCTCGACAAGCGGGATCTCAGATGGAGGCCCATTTGGTCCATCTATGAGCTCGAGTAGTGCCCTGAGTTTAGGGGGAGATTCGCTGTCCCCATCGGGGGACACTGACTCATCGGATCCTGTTCTAAAGTACATAAGTCAGATGCTTATGGAAGAGAACATGGAGGAGCAACCGTGGGAATTTTCTGATCAGGTTGCTCTGCAGAATGCTGAAAAGTCACTGTACGATGCCCTTGGTCAGCATTCAGAGGTGTCTGATCAGAGCCCCTCACAGCGTGTTTTAAGCCATAATATCGAGAGCCCAAATAGCAAACTTTCTGGAAGTGGCAGTGCTCGTGGAAGCCACAACGCTACAAGCGTTACTGTTAGCTCTAGCGACTCAGCTGATGCTAATATTCTTTACACGATCGAAGAACGTGGCCATGCTGTGCAGGAAAATTCTGACCTGGACTTCCCATCGAACGTGGATTCCAGTTCACGGTTGTTGTCCAATTCTTCAAGCAGCATCACAAACTATGATGATGGGTCTGAGGAATCTTTGCACGAGCTTCTTGTCAAGAGCATTTTCAGTGATAGTGAGTCTATGGTTCAGTTCAAGAAAGGATTAGAGGAGGCCAGCAAATTCCTTCCTACAAACAATCAATTAGGAATTAACCCAGAGGACAGCAAACTGCCATCGGAAACAGAGAAAGGAACTCCCAGAATGCGCATCAATGAGGAGATCAACATGAGGCGCTCAACTGATGGATTCAAGGGATTAAAAAATCACGAGAGGGATGAGGATGCTTTTGAAGAAGGCAGGGCCAATAAGCAAACAGCCTTGTATACAGAGGAGAGTGAATTTTCCGATTTGTTCGATAAGGTGTTGCTATGCAACGAAAATGATGAGGCTATGTGTTCTGGCGATAAATCTGTGGAGACACAGCTGAGCAAAGACAGACGACCACAAAGGAACAAGCGCGGTTCCAATAGAGGTAGGGGTCGTGGCAAGAAGCAGGGAAGTGAGTATACTGTTGACTTGAGAACTCTTCTGATTCTCTGTGCACAAGCCATCTCTACTAGTGACTTCAGGACCGCTAATGAATTGTTGAAGCAGATTAGAGAGAACTCTTCTCCATCTGGCGATGCCTCTCAAAGACTGGCCCATTACTTTGCCAATGGGCTAGAGGCCCGATTGGTGGGCAACGAGCCTCGAATGCAACACTTCATTTCAAGTTATGTCGCCAGGAGGACCTCAGTAGCCGATCTCTTGAAAGCTTACCACCTTCATATCTCGAGATGTCCGTTTCTTAAGTTATCCATTTGCTTTGCAAATTGCATGATTTTGAGATTTGCAGAGAAAGCCACTACCTTACATATAATAGATTTTGGCTTTGCATTTGGTTTTCAATGGCCAATCCTCGTACAGAAGCTCTCTTCTCGATCAGGAGGGCCCTGTAAATTGCGCATCACAGGTATAGAGCTTCCACAGGCTGGTTTCCGCCCGTCACAAAAACTAGAGGAGACAGGTCGTCACTTGGAGAAGCTTTGTGAGCGTTTTAATGTCCTTTTTGAATTCAATTGCATAGCATCGAAGAATTGGGAATCCATCAAACTCGAGGATCTCAAGATTCAAAGCAATGAGACAGTTGCTGTGAATAGTTTAGATCGGTTTAGGAATCTCCTTGATGAGACAGTTGAGGACAACTGTCCACGGGATGCTGTATTGAATCTAATTCGGCAAATTCAACCGGATGTTTTTGTTCATACTGTACGTAGTGGCTCCTACAATTCGCCCTTTTTTGCGACAAGATTCCGAGAAGCACTGTTTCATCTTTCTGCATTTTATGATATGTGTGATGTTATTTTAGATGGTGACAGCAAAGAGAGGTTTATTTTTGAGAGAGAGATGTATGGCCAGGAAATTATGAATGTCATAGCATGCGAAGGTTCGGAAAGGGTTGAGAGGCCAGAAACATACAAGCAGTGGCAGGTTCGTCATATGAGGGCTGGGTTTAAGGCGCTTCCTCTGGACCAAGAGCTCATGAAGTTGTTCAGGAGTAAGATGAAAGCATGTTACCACAAGGATTTTGCGCTTGATGAAGATGGCAACTGGATGCTGCAAGGTTGGAGAGGTCGGATTATTTTTTGCTCCTCCTGTTGGGTGCCCCCTTAGGATGGCTCCAAAAGGAATATTTTCTGTCATGATCCATTCATTACAGGTATTCTTCCCTGGTTGACAGGTCTTGGCATTTTATTGGAGTAGCTCAGACTCTATTGATTTCCCACTCTATGTTTGTGCATGTATATATTTAATTGCAAATAATTTTGAATCTGCAATGTTGTCTTACTGTTTCAAGATGGGAAGATATAATAGACAGCTTATACGCCGCACCACATTGCGAATTTTGCAGATAGTTTGTCGTGATTTGTCTATCCTGTATCTCACAAGTTCTACAAGTAACAAGGCTGCTCGAAGCTGATAATGGATGTGGGTGAAGTTGTTGGAATTTGTGATCCAGTTGTTGGAATTTGTGATCCAATTCTAGAAACTTCAAGATAGATTTGAGCTAGAAAATTCAAGAAAAATTCTAGAAGAGTCTACAAGTTGCCATCTCTTGTGTGTTCTAGAACACTCCATCTTATGCTATTATAAAATAACAGTAGCTATTTGTAAAGAAGTCTAGAGACTTCCTCCACCGACTTTGGCAGCTTATATAAAGGAGCAAGTGCTCCATGTTTTGTGTTGGGGAGCTAACCATAAAAATCACATCATGTAGCTCCCTCACCAACCCCTCCTTCAACTATTGTAAAATTATTTTCATAAATTAATGAAACTATTTTCCCCCATATCCCATGTTATTTATCCTTCAATTATCTTATTTTATCCATTGTCCATCTACTACAAATTCTACAAATTATATCATACACTTGCACACAACATCACTAATCAAAATACTTCCGCACGCACACATCCAAATATTTTCCAACATGGTATCAGAGCCAGATGCGCCTAGCTTCGTAACTAAGTTAGGCGTAAGGGACCATGAAGCCAAAACTAGGTATATCGGATGGTTATGGGCGTTTGTCCTCACCATCTTCAACTAAAAAGGCCAGAGCCGAGCGAGAACCAACAGAGCCAGAGTCGGAGCTAGAGCCAAAATAAAAGGCTAGAGCTCGAGCGAGAGCCAAGAGAGCCAGAGCCAAAACCAAAGCCGGAGCTAGAGTTAGAGCCTATGAGAGCCAGAGCTAGAACAACTACAACTAAGAGCATTTTGATGTTCCGACACATATGGACATCGTTGAAGAAAAGTCATGCATGTTCAAAGGCAAGTGCAAGTGGTTCGACAAGAGAATGCAAAGGATCGTGGAACGAAGACGGAATAAAAGACATGGGACAAACTACAAGAGGAATTTTAAGGTATGTCCATTATAAAGTTCGGAGTATCCCGAAATTGGATCAAAGGGGAGTGTTGGAATTTGTGATCCAATTCTAGAAACTTCAAGATAGATTTGAGCTAGAAAATTCAAAAAAAATTCTAGAAGAGTCTACAAGCTGTCATCTCTTGTGTGTTCTAGAACACTCCATCTTATGTTACTACAAAATAATAGTAGCTATTTATAAAGAAGTCTAGAGACTTCCTCTACCAACTTTGGCAGCTTATATAAAGTAGCAAGTGCTCCATGTTTTGGGTGAGAGCTAACATAAAAACCACATCATGTAGCTCCCTCACCAACACTTCCTTCAACTATTGTAAAATTATTTTATCCAACTAATGAAACTATTTCCCATATCCCATGTTCTTTGTCCTCCAATTATCCTAGTTTATCCCTTGTTCATTTACAAAATATGCTATACACTTGCATACATCACTAATCAAAAACTATAACTAATACCAAAACCATGCTTTCGCATGCACACATCCAAATAATTTCCAACAGCAGTATTATCATGTACGGTCTGTGCTATTCGCTTGATGGCTGTATTGTTTACTAGTATCCTTTGGTACTGAAAGCTGTTTTGACTCTTTGAAAAATTGATTATCCAAGGTGGGGCTGATGGAGGATGATGTTTCCACATGTGATGCAGTCAAATTATGCTCACGCCAAAGTTGTTTCTGTCTTCGCAAGGGCAATTGAACTTCTGGATCCTTTCTGGCATTCTGGTATTGTATTTGTATCTCCGTTTGTATGGGTCAATTGCTGGTTTATATACAAGGGAGATCAAGTATTTGATTAAACTAGTTAGTGTAGATATAATGGAAATATCATGCAATTCAGTTTGTCAATAAATTGTTTCATTTATACCAACGATTGATAGATTTTTTTTTTCCGGGGGGGTTGAGATTGATCCAAAATCTAAGATTCATTTTCCAATCAATTTCTCAACAAAATAAACAGAAATATTAATGTAATGAATCGACATCGCATAGTTTTAATAACTACACAATTTTGGAATCATGGCTTTCGATGTAAAAGATTGAGACACCGATTGCCATGTCTTTTCTTTCCACTAATGTTGTTGAATATCGTAAAATACTATTCAATTATATTAATTTATTTTGTTTTGTCTCGCTTGATGAATTTTTTTTTCTTAATAATTGATGTAATAAAATCAACATGTGTGTAATTTAAATTTACTAAATAAATGGTCATGATTTTCTGGGTTTATGGGGTGGATGAGTAAAAATCTTGACAACGCCAATAGAATTGCATGGGTTTGCTGATGAGATGTCGTCGAAGTTAAGCTTAGGAGAAGTCTGACAAAGTATACTCCGGGTGCCAAAACTTGGCATGGTGGATATTAGGGTACGTCGGGTAGCATTTCTCTTACTGGAAACAATATTTTTTTTTTTTTTCAGAAATAATTCTTTTCTATTTCTACTCCCTATAATAGTTCATAAGTAAAATAACATATTGGGTAATGTATAAAATTTCTATTATCGGAATAGAAAAAAAAAGAAAAGGAATGCGTTTAGTACAACTCACAAGTTTTTTGTGACATAGAATTTATTTTAATTTTTTAATAATTTTTTTGAGATTCTTTTTTCTCTTTTTCCTCCATTCTTCTTCCTCCTTTGGGGGTGGCGGGTAGTGGCAAGCTGGTAGCCTGACGAGCGGATGGCGGTGGGCAGTGACGTCGGGTGGCGGTAGGGGCAGCAGGGGGCAAGGGGCAGGGGTCAGTAATGAAGAAGAAGAAAAGAAACATAAAGAAAAGAAAGAAATTGACTTATTTTTAGAAATTATTCCCAAAAACAAAAAATTATATTTTTCTACTTTTTGTTTCTATTTCAAATTTGTTTGGCCATTTTTCTATTCCGAGGAATAGAAAAATTAACTAACGTTACCAAACGGATTTATGTTTTTTTTTTTTCTATTTCTTAAGAGTAAAAAAAAGAAAAAAAACAGAGGAAGAGAAATGTTACCATGCGAAGCCTTAACTAACGTTACTAAATGGATTTATATTTTTTTCTATTCCGGGGAACAAAAGAACAAAAAAAAGGAAAAAAAGAAATAGGAACGTTCATTCTTCTCTAATTTCGACACTTAAGTGTACATTTTAGAAGTTTTGACACTTGGGATTTCTAGCACTCGAAGAAACCTCTTGCTAAGCTTTTAACTAGTGATGCTAGGTCTCTGGTTTTGTGATATTGGTTTTGACCATGTTAAAAGTAGAAATTGATATCTACATCCGCTTGTGAAGAAAAAAACCCAAATTCATCTAATTGAGAAAGTTGGAAATATAATTTGAGAAATCCCAAATTATACTAATTATGACATTAGTAATCATGACAATATGCTTAATCACAATTTCTTTCAAAACTTTTGTTAAGAGTATCCACAATAGAAGGTCGTAGTGAGAAACAACGTTTTGTTGGGAAATAATTTAATGTGGCCTAGAAACAAAAATGACAGTGGTGATGTTGAGAGATGAAAGTTTAGGAATTGAGGTCACTTGAGATGCCAAACCAATTACAACAATTAGACGCATTCAAGCTCGAATTCCACTTGGATAGGAGCCTGAATTGAGGTCACTTGAGACGCCAAACCAATTACAACAATTGGACGCACTCAAGCTTGAATTCCACTTGGATAGGAGCCTCTATGGGTCGAAGAATGAATCCTTAAGCTGATCGAGGATGGATTATTTGAGTTCACTCACTCATACAGACATCAATGGAAAATACAAAAAACACAAGAAACCATTAATTTTTGAATATTCTTCTTTTTGCGAAAAGGGTAAATGTTGACATCTAAATTTTGATGACTCGTTTAGTCATTTATTGTATTAAAAAATTACGGACTAAACTTTAGCCCCTAAACAAAAATATTAAATCACAGCATATAGTTTTAAGAGTGTTTTTATTTTTTATTTTATTTTATTTTATTTTATCGCATTTGCATGGACCGGTGATGGATAGGCTTTAATTTGACAAGTTGGGAGATAGGTGCATTTTGGAAAAGATTCGTATTATTATTCCAATATTTAATGATATCACGGTAGATTGTGAGCTCATCTTTGTAAGACTCGGAATTTGAGAAGATTCTATTACAATCTTGAATTTTTAGCCTAATGTTCGACCAATTTGTGGGCAAGTATTTGGTCGGAGAATATTCAATCTGCATAAGGACAGAAAATGATATCTTCCAAGAAAAAGATGAAAGCGTGCGGACAAAGATTTGGCCACGAGAGAGACCATCTTGAAGACCCATGAAATTGAGTCAATATTCTCAAAATTCTTAGACAATTCTGTTGACCGTAATGCAAGGAGGAGGATAGCTTCGTACAAAGGAAATCAAGAAAAAGGGAAAGTGGGGTTTAGTCTTCACGTATCCATCGGTGTGGGCAGAAAGAAAAGTTGCAAGAATAAGAAAGAAATCATGATGGGTGGTCAACAAGACAAGTGAATAATACATGCAAGATTTCAAGGGAATATTCATGCAATGCAATAGAAGGAAATAAAGTCTTAGTCCACTCACCTATAAAAAGTTTGTTATACTACGGAACACAAGGGAGCCACACATTGAATACACGGCCACATTAAGAGACGAGATTTGCTCTTTCGATCTCAATTCTGGGATTGCTCTATCACCACCTCCCAAGATCCATTAGTCATCATTGTTGCTGCCATACTTCCACTTCCACGTTGCTCCTGCAATTACCGGTGCCCAACAATTTCTGGCCTACCGTTCTAGCCTTCAGTTCTTCATCCACCAACGCACAGCCGTGCTCCGCCAGCATCACTCCAAACTTGACGACGAAGCTGCTGTCCAGAAGTGTCATGAGCCCGATGCTTAGCAATTCCAGGCGAGTTCTTAGTCCAGCGAGCAATCCTCAGCAAAGTTCAATCACCGATGCAGTGAGATCAAAATTTCGGGGCTGTCTGTTGCTTCTTCGAATTTGCCATTGATAATTCATCGCTAGCTGCCGTGAAAAGTTTCGGTCCATTGCCATCTGCAAGTCCCTGCACCGCGAGCTTTAAGCTGCTCCTCGCCACACGCGCGAAGAGGTTAGTAAAAACCAGGGAATTCTCAGCTGAACAAACCAAGAATTCTTGCACATACACGAATGGAATCTTGGACAAGGCAAAAGCATTTGGGGAACATTCGCTACAGGACGTGGAGGAGGGGGGCTTCTTCTCTTCGGTTTTCGGGGTCGGCAAATTATAATTTTTAGAGCACGTGAGGAATACACGTGAGAAAAAATGGAGAGGGAGTTCGGCCATTAGAGGAGTTATTTGCGTTACAATTCGCGTGGCTGGTCTGGGTTGACTTCATCGGAAGATTCACGATTGGCGCGTAATCACTTCTTAAGAGACGATCCAAAGAGGACAAGAGAGTAACCAAAAGCATAGAAAAAAGAGAAGTCTTTGAAGCGGTGCTCTTTGTCTGGAGTGGTCCAAGGTGAGAGAGACAGAGGAAGCTTTTGCAAAAAAAGACAAGAAAGGGGAAGCCGATCCTTCATCAATATCACATATTTGCATTCCACTAATATTCTTTTCTTAATTCTTTTTTTTTAGGTTCTGCCCACATCCTCGTCATTGTAGAAAACGCCAAGGAGAGACCCCACATTTGAGTATTAACAATCCCAAGAGGCTTCACGGAGAGTGATCAGGGAACAAATATCAAATCTCGTTGATTCAAATTTATTGCCAAGTTTCCAGTGACGTCCTCATCAGTTGCCGCGCTGGTCCTTCGCCATATTGTCGCACCAAGCGAGTTCCCTCAAGCCCCGCCATCCTTGCCATGGCGTGCGCCAACCCGAGATCCATCTGCTGGGCCGAGCCTCACCTACAAGCTATTTCCGGTCATTTGTCAAGCCGATTTCGTCGAGCTCGAATGTGGCGATAATTCTTGCAATATCAGGTAATTATTTTATCCAAATTTGATTTCGGTATTTTATTGCCTAATATGTGTCTATTAATATCTAGTGTTCATATCCATGGGTGATAGACATAACTTTTAATTAGGATTTACTTCCTAATTCGCAACCGCATATAATCTTTGATTCCACCTATAAGGCTTTAGATGGAATTATTGATCACGCCGGAATAAAATTGATATCTTGATCTTTAAGGCTTAAGATCAATTTATCGATTTTATTAGCGAAATAATCAAATTTGATTAGTTATCCTTTCCAAATTCGAACGATGGATAATGTCTTTGATGACCGTGACTGATTTGGTACTTATCTTTTAAGTGCTTTATTTATCCCAAAAATACAAAAAAAAAAAAAATTGCGTTTGCATATCATGTAGATTAGAATTGATTTCCTAGATAGAATTGCATGATAGAATAGTCAGATTTTTTTTTTAATTATATTAAAATGCATGTTTAGATAGTATCTAGGTTAGATAATATCTTTGACTTAAATTGCAAATCGAGATAAATTTCTAAGTTAAGATAGGATTCAGATTAGTCTATATCCTAACTTAAAATAGATAATATCTCACTTTAGTTAGATTTTTATTTTTAGCGATTTTAATTACGAAGTTTCATAAAAAATACAAAAAAAATCATGCGCATGTCATGTAGGATTAAGTTATGAAATGCCCGTCATCTAGTGATTGTTGCTAAGTTTATTTAGTTAGAAATTGCTCGTCATTGCAATTAGGTCATTTGGTTAATTTAGATTGAATATTTAATTGTTGCATTTCTTTAATTTCGAATTTCATGGAAAATACAAAAAAAATTAGAATAAATTCATTTCATGCTTTAGGATAGATTGCATGTTTATTCATGTCATATAGTTTAGGTCATATTGCCACGTTATATCATTTTATGTTAGATTAGTAGCATGCATTTCATAAAGCATGATTCTCATTAAAAAAGTGAAAACAAAAAATTGAGTGATTGCGTGTTAATTAGAAATCATATCTAGGATTGTTAATGTGAATTCTGATCTAACAACACAGATGCTTTCGTTGCTTTGAGGTAAGTCCTACAATTTATTCACTGCTTTATCTGAGTGTTAAATTGGTGGCTTGCGCACTCGTATGATTACCTCACATGTTAGGGAAGTGAATTAAAATCCATTCAAGCAGCTTGCCAAAATTTTTTTCAAAATAAAAGAGAAAGGTACCGAAAGGGCGTTAGTGAAAGCTAGCGTAATCAAGTCCCTGAACTCATAAATCTCTGGTTCGTAGAAGTGAAGTAAATCTCCCGTTACTTTACTTGGGTTTCTAATCGACCCAAAAAAAATAGATTAGTGGCAACTCCTGATTGAAAAATCAATTGCATGTTAAGAACTTGAACCTAAGTCACGAATTGGTATGGGCTTGGAAGAGCCCAAGCTAAGTTTAGGCTTAGCAATCCATTAACCAAATCCTAGGTGGTTCACCCGAAAAAAAATTGATCGCGACAGTAAAAATAAAGGAAATTCCTTGCTAAAAGTTGACGTCATTTTTTCTTTACTAAAGTCGTGTTAGAGCCATATTAATGGAGTATTTTGCCAAAACTTGACACGGAAGGATACTTAAGTGCTAAAAGTTAGAAAAGTGATATTTAAGTGCCAAAATAGGAGCAAAATGGATCACTTAAGTGCCAACGGCAAGAAAATCCGGCCAAAAATGCTGACATGGCGATTTTCCGGTGAAGTACGTGCAAAATGGCGTCGTTTTGTACACTAACGTGGCTAGACAAATGCAAAACGACGTCGTTTTGTTGTTGACGTGGTAAAAAATTAATAAAATAAAATTAAAAATACAAATATCTTTTTTAAAAAAAAGCCAAGGGAGGTGGCCGAGGGCCGAGCCCTCGCTATTGCCGTCGGGATGGACTCGGGTGATGATGGGAGGAGGGTTGGCCGGGGTCGCCGAGCCCCGACTGTGGGCGGTGATCGGCGGCGAGGGCCCGCAAGCCCTCACCCGGATCCGGGGCGAGGGTCGTGGCCCTCCCTTAGAACCGCCGAGGGTTGGCGGCCCCGCCGGGTCCGGCCAAGGGCCGCTCGGCCCTGAGGCAAGGGTGAGGGCTCGCGGGCCCTCGCCGCCGATTGGCGGGGTTGCCGGCCCCTAGCCGTGGCTTGGTGACCCCGGCCGACCCTCCCCCACCGTTGCCGGCCCTTCCTGGCGGCGGCGGCAGCGCGGACTTAGCCCTCACTGCTTTCTTCCATTTTCCCCCTTTTCCCCCTTTTTTTAAAAAAAAAATTAATTTTTTTATAATTTAATTTAATTAATTTTTATATTAAAATTCAAATCCATGCCAAAATGACGTCATTTTTGCAGTTCTTTGTTGAGTCGCATTCGGCAAGCCACGTAAGCGAGAAAAATAATAAAAAAATTGACACGTAAAATTTCAGACGAGATTCGTCGGAAGTGACACTTATGTGTCATTTTGCTAACTTTTGACACTTAAGCGTCATTTCGTACCAAGGTTTGACACTTGGGGTGTATTTCTTCCTATATTAATCTCATTTGCTTTTTGCTGTTTATGTAGCCAGCCACGTAAAATTTTTTATGTTAGTATTAGACGAGATCAAGGCTATTGGTATTTGTTGAAATATATTTCAAATTTGAGATTTTTAGGGAATCGACTTCATTGGATAAATGTCCAAGATTCAGCTAAAATTATGCACTTGGGTGCTTTTCTTGTCCAAGTTTGAACATTTGACCAGGAAGTGGGCGTGGACAAAACGAAGCAACGCGGGGCCGGGAGAAATTAGAAATTAAAGGAAAAGAAAACAAAGTAAAATATATGGGTTTTCTTTTGGCTAAGCACTAAGCCCCAGTGCCCTACGTCGCCCCTCTCTCACCATGTGGCCGCCACGGGATATTTCGTGCGATGAAAAGAGTCACATAGCGAGGAAGGGATGTACAAAACGGATCGTTCGAATTGGGAATTACCTTCCCAGGACCGAATCGATCGATTGGGTCCGGTTCCCGAGAGCGTTGGTTTGGTTCCCTATTTGACAGTCTGATTCTTGTTACAATGAATTTAGTTTATTGTTTTTGAGGAAAGAGAAGCTCGTAATTGAAAAATAAGATATTCATATGGAAGCAAAAGATTTGTGGGTCATGAAAATAATAGTGATATGTTCTATAGACCGGTCTTAGGACGATTCTTAATTTTAGGAATCGGTCCTCTTAGTTCGGTTCTCGATTTCACTCCACCTTGGAATCAAATCGGAGTGGAATCGAGAACCCGATCAATGATCGATCACCCCCACAGTGAAGGGTCTTCCTTAGGAGACGAATCGAACACACCCAAACAAGACATGCTTAGAAAAGGAAAAGTAGCCAAAATGCATGAGAAGAGATCCAAATATATGATATTTATTTGTGAATGGTTTCAGTTTGGATATAATTTAGATGTGGGGAAGCACTTGAACTTGCGAATGATTGTAAATTTTGATTCTCCAATTATGATAGATTATTTGCTGCTAATTCTATCCGTGATATTGACACTTGATACCGAACTGTGTAATTCCTTTATTGTTCGTCGTTGAATAATTTTGAAGTGACATAAATTTCAAGATACCGGCTAGCTTCTGCATTCACATCACGACAATATTAATGCTTGCGTTATTTGGAATTTTTAATGGCACGGGTATTATCCTGTACACAGTGGTCCTGATTTGAGAATTTGTAGTGGTTTTTTTCCGGGAGTCTTCTGTCACTTTGTTTTTACATTTTTGTTCCGCAGCGGCCGTCATGTACTGGCTGGCAAACGTAACGCTTCATTTCACGACCAAAAAGAAAATTTTAAAAAAAATAACGCATCAGCATCCCCATCAGCAGGGTTGACCGATCGTTCCGCCGATCGAAGGTCAGGCAGACGAAGGGGAAGACGCGCGGATGGAGACCATCCGAGCCCGCCTTACCGTCCGACCCAGTTCTTCCTACACCATTCTCTTTACGGGTATCAAGTCGAAGTCCAGTATTCCAGCTCGTCTACTTCGCGGAGTATTCCGACCTTAACGGAATCATTAGTCAGCTGATTCCCTCGTACAAAAGTCGCATCGAAGGAACTTGTCATCAGATGGGTCTTTATTCAGCTTCCAAACCCACTTTCACATTTGCGGTATGCAGATCCAACCTCTGTTTGTCCTTTTCTATCTTGTAGATGAAAAGTCGGGTTCCGTGCCTTTTCTTTTCATTTGCTTTGGAGAAGCATTTCGATGTTTACTTCCTGCGTGGTCCTTTTCCTTTGAAGTGCTCCGCTTTTCTCCCTGCAAGTGAGTCTGTTCTTGGATTCTTCGACTTTAAATTGAAGTTTGTTTGAGCAAACGAAGAGAAAAAAAGAACAAGATTGGAGAGTGAGTTCTTTTATTGCAGGCTGAGATCATTTAAATTTAGTTGGTCGATGTTCTAGGAGTCCAAATATACTGGTGGTTTGCATCAAAATATGATGTTAGGGTAGGGACTTTGATAGGGTATGAGTGAGGAGAATATATGACCATGGATCCTTCGTTCTTTGATTCCTCTGCTAGTATCAATGGAGATGATCGTCCCATGGATAGCCTTGCCTTTCCAACTAGTCCAGATCAATACCCGAGTCTCACAGATGGTTTCTTTTTGGACGACCCTTTCCTAGACCTTAATTCCTCAGATGGTTCTTTTCTTTCGAACAAAGTGGACCCTGCAAATGATCTCCCTTCAAAACCTATAGACCTTGGTATTGGAGATTTAATGTTTCCCTCGACAAGCGGGATCTCAGATGGAGGCCCATTTGGTCCATCTATGAGCTCGAGTAGTGCCCTGAATTTAGGGGGAGATTCGCTGTTCCCATCGGGGGACACTGACTCATCGGATCCTGTTCTAAAGTACATAAGTCAGATGCTTATGGAAGAGAACATGGAGGAGCAACCGTGGGAATTTTCTGATCAGGTTGCTCTGCAGAATGCTGAAAAGTCATTGTACGATGCCCTTGGTCAGCATTCAGAGGTGTCTGATCAGAGCCCCTCACAGCGTGTCTTAGGCAATAATATCGAGAGCCCAAATAGCAACCTTTCTGGAAGTAGCAGTGCTCGTGGAAGCCACAATGCTACAAGTGATACTGTTAGCTCTAGCGACTCAGCTGATGCTAATATTCTTTACACAATCGAAGAACATGGCCATGCTGTGCAGGAAAATTCTGACCTGGACTTCCCATCGAACTGGAATCGACTTCCCATCGAACGTGGATTCCAGTTCACAGTTGTGGTCCAATTCTTCAAGCAGCATCACAAATTATGATGATGGGTCTGAGGAATCTTTGCACGATCTTCTTGTCAAGAGCATTTTCAGTGATAGTGAGTCTATGGTTCAGTTCAAGAAAGGATTAGAGGAGGCCAGCAAATTCCTTCCTACAAACAATCAATTAGGAATTAACCCAGAGGACAGCAAACCGCCATCGGAAACAGAGAAAGGAACCCCAATAATGCACATCAATGAGGAGATCAACATGAGGCGCTCAACTGATGGATTCAAGGGATTAAAAAATCACGAGAGGGACAAGGACGCTTTTGATGAAGGCAGGGCCAATAAGCAAACAGCCTTGTATACAGAGGAGAGTGAATTTTCCGATTTGTTCGATAAGGTGTTGCTATGCAACGAAAATGATGAGGCTATGTGTTCTGGCGATAAATCTGTGGAGACACAGCTGAGCAAAGACAGACGACCACAAAGGAACAAGCGCGGTTCCAATAGAGGTAGGGGTCGTGGCAAGAAGCAGGGAAGTGAGAATACTGTTGACTTGAGAACTCTTCTGATTCTCTGTGCACAAGCCATCTCTACTAGTGACTTCAGGACCGCTAATGAATTGTTGAAGCAGATTAGAGAGAACTCTTCTCCATCTGGCGATGCCTCTCAAAGACTGGCCCATTACTTTGCCAATGGGCTAGAGGCCCGATTGGTGGGCAACGAGCCTCGAACGCAACACTTCATTTCAAGTCTTCTCGCCAGGAGGACCTCAGTAGCCAATGTCTTGAAAGCTTACCACCTTCTCATCTCGACATGTCCGTTTCTTAAGTTATCCATTTGCTTTGCAAATTACATGATTTTGAGATTTGCAGAGAAAGCCACTACCTTACATATAATAGATTTTGGCTTTGCATTTGGTTTTCAATGGCCAATCCTCGTACAGAAGCTCTCTTCTCGATCAGGAGGGCCCTGTAAATTGCGCATCACAGGGATAGAGCTTCCACAGGCTGGTTTCCGGCCGTCAGAAAAACTAGAGGAGACAGGTCGTCACTTGGAGAAGCTTTGTGAGCGTTTTAATGTCCCGTTTGAATTCAATTGCATAGCATCGAAGAATTGGGAATCCATCAAACTCGAGGATCTCAAGATTCAAAGCAATGAGACAGTTGCTGTGAATAGTTTAGATCGGTTTAGGAATCTCCTTGATGAGACAGTTGGGGACAACTGTCCACGGGATGCTGTATTGAATCTAATTCGGCAAATTAAACCGGATATTTTTGTTCATACTGTACGTAGCGGCTCCTACAATTCACCCTTTTTTGCGACAAGATTCCAAGAAGCACTATTTCATCTTTCTGCATTTTATGATATGTGTGATGCTAGTTTAGATGGTGACAGCAAAGAGAGGTTTTTTTTTGAGAGAGAGATGTATGGCGGGGAAATTATGAATGTCATAGCATGCGAAGGTTCGGAAAGGGTTGAGAGGCCAGAGACATACAAGCAGTGGCAGGTTCGTCATATGAGGGCTGGGTTTAAGGCACTTCCTCTGGACCAAGAGCTCATGAAGTTGTTCAGGAGTAAGATGAAAGCATGTTACCACAAGGATTTTGCGCTTGATGAAGATGGCAACTGGATGCTGCAAGGTTGGAGAGGTCGGATTATTTTTTGCTCCTCCTGTTGGGTGCCCACTTAGGATGGCTCCAAAAAGGAATATTTTCTGTCATGATCCGTTCATTGCAGGGATTCTTCCCTGGTTGACAGGCAGGGATTCTTCCCTGGTTGACAGGTCTAGGCATTTTATTAGAGTAGCTCAGACTCTACTGATTTCCCACTGTTTCTGTTTGTGCATGTACATTTTTAATTGCAAACAATTTTGAATCTGCAATGTTGTCTTACTGTTTATCAAGATAGGAAGATAAAATTGACAGCTTCTATGGCGCACCACATTGCGAATTTTGCAGATAGTTTGTCGTGATTTGTCTATCCTGTATCTCACAAGTTCTGCAAGTAACAAGGCTGCTCGAAGCTGATAATGGATGTGGGTGCAGTATTATCATGTACGGTCTGTGCTGTTCGCTTGATGGCTCTGTTGTTTACTAGTATCCTATCGTACCGTAAGCTGTTTAGCTTTTTGAGAACTTGAGTACCCAAGGTGGGGCTCATAAAGGATGATGTTTCCACGTGATGCAGTCCAATTGTTCTCATGCCAAAGTTGTTTCTGTCTTCAAGCGAACTCAAGGGCAATTGAACTTCTGGCATAACTCAAGGGCGATTGAACTTCTGGCATTGTTTTTGTATCTCTGTTTTGTATGGGTCAATTGCTGGTTTATATACAAGGGAGATCAAGTATGTGATTAAACTAGTTATTGTAGATATAATGGAATTCCCATGCAATCCAGTCTGTCAATAAATTGTTTCATTTACACCGCTGTCTGATAGAGTGGGGGAGGGGGATGAGGTTGATTTGATCTGCAAAAGTACTAGCTTTTCTGCATTTTAATTAAGCATAACCATGCATTGGGACTTGACAGCTAATCCTAAAGTTTAATGAACAAATATCTTAGTGGGTGTGCCCACATGTTGCCAGTTCCTTGCGACAGTGAGCTCCCACATTAATAAGCACTTAATGGTTTCTTTTCCTTCAAAATCCAAGACACATTTTCCAATCTATTTCTCAATAAAATAAACAGAAATATTTATGCAATGAATCGATATCGCATAGTTTCAATTGCTACATAGTTTTGGAATCACAGCCATTGATGTAAAAGAATGAGATACTGATTGCCATGATTTTTCTTCTTATTAAATATCATAGAATGCTATTTAATTATATTAATTTGTTTTGGCTTGATGAAAAGTTTTTCTTAATAATTGATATAGTAAAATCAACATGTGTGAATAAATAGAAGTAGTTTCTTTTCCTCCAAAATCTAAGATTCATTTTCCAATCTATTTCTCATTAAAATAAATAGAAATATTTATGTAGTGAATCAATATCGCACAGTTTGGAATCATGGCCATGGATGTAGAAGAATGAGACACTCACTGCTATGTTTTTTTCCCTTCCTACTAATGTTGTTAAATATTGCAAAGTGCTACTCGATTTTGTTAATTTATTCTGTTTTGTCTTGCTTGAATCGATGTAATAAAATCAACACATGTGAATAAACATAAATAGTTTCTTTTCCTCCAAAATCTAAGATTCATTTTCCAATCCATTTCTCAATAAAATTAACACAAATATTTATGAATCAATATTGCATAATTCCGATAGCTACATAGTTTTGGAATCGTGGCCATAGATTTAAGAGAATGAGACACTAACCACTATATTTTTTTCTTCCTACTAATGTTCTTAAACATCATAGAATGCTATTCAATTACATTAATTTATTTTGTTTTGTCCTACTTGATGAAAAGTTGTTCTTAATAATCAATGTAATAAAATCAACATGTGTGAATAAACATAAATAGTTTCTTTTCCTCCAAAATCTAAGATTCATTTTCCAATATATTTCTCAATAAAAAAACATAAATATTTATGCAGTCGATCAATATCGCATAGTTTCAATAGCTACACAGTTTTGGAATCATGGTATTGATGTATGAGAATGAGACACCAACTGTTATATTTTTTTCTTTCTATTAATGTTGTCAAATATCGTAGAATGCTATTCAATTACATTAATTAATTTTGTTTTGTCTTGCTTGATGAAAAGTTTTTCTTAATATTCTATGTAATAAAATTTAAATTTACTAAATATATGGTCATGATTTTCTAGGGATTTATGGTGCGGAGTGCAAAAATCTTGACAATGCTGATGGAATTGCATAGTTTTTTCCCCATGCGGTGCCGTCGAAGTTAAGCTTAGGAGAAGCCTCTAGCTAGGCCTTTAACCAGTGATGCTAGGTCCCATTTTCGTGATGCAGATTTTGACCATATTAAAAGTAGAAACTGATATCCACATTTGCTTTTAAGGACAAAAAAAAAAAAAAAAAAATCCCCAAATTCATCTAATTTGAAAGATGGAAAAATAACATTAAAAATTCCAAATTATACTAATTATGACATTAGGATTCATGACAACATGCTCAATGACAATTCCTTTCAAAACTGCTATTGTATTACTGACAACGAAAGGTTGTAATGAAAAACAACGGTTTACTGGAAAATAATTTGATGTGGCTAGGAAACAAAAATGACATCGTTTTGGTAGCTAAAGTTGATTTTGAGCAACCCCCCCATTCATGGTGATGTTGAGGGATGAAAGCTTAGGAATTAAGGTCACTAAGAAGCTAGACCAATCACAACAATTGGACACACTAGAGCTCGAATTCCAATTAGAGAGGGGCATCCATGGGTCGAAGGATGAGTTGTTAAGCTGAATGAGGATGGATTATTCGGGATCACTCACCTATACAAACATCAATGGAAAAGACAAAGTACACAAGAAATTATCAATTTTCTAATATTCTTCTTTTTGTGAAAAAGGTAAAAATGAAAGAAATAATGCCTTGCTAAAAAACCTCACTTTTTCTTCACTAAAGTAATGTTGGATTCATATTAGCCTCGTTTGCTTTTCATTGTCTATGTGACCAGCCACGTAACATTTTTGACAATGGTATCAGACGAGATCAAGGCAGGCTATTGATATTTGTTAAAATATATTTTGAGTATGAACCTAAACGGACCGACCTGATACATGATTGGATAAACGTGCGAGATTTAGCACAGGTTATGCACTGGTTATTCTCTTGTCCAAGTTCGAACATTTGAGCAGGAAGTGGGCGTGGACGAAAGGAAGCAACGTGGGGCCAGGAGAAATTAGAAATAAGAACAGAAAGCAAAGTAAAATACGTAGGTTTTCTTTCGGCTAAGCCCTACGTCGTCGCTTTCCCACCATGTAGCCGCCGCGGGTTCCCTCGTGCAATGCAAAGTGCCACGTGGTTTGGAGTTTTTAATAGCATGGGTATTAATCGGTACACAGTGGTCCTGATTTGAGAATATTTAGTGGTTTTTTTCCGGGAGTTTTCTGTGTCTTTGTTTCTACATGTTCGTCATTTACTGGCTGGTAAACATAACGTGTTTTTTTACGACAGGAAAGAAAAAATGACGCATTTTTTCGACAGAAGAAAAACATAACTCATAGTGAGTGTAGAATAAGAATAGAGTAGGATTAACAAAAAAAGAAAAGAAAAAGTGGGACCCATGGTTGACCGATTGTTGCGCCGATCGAAGGTCACGTACACCGTACGCGAAGCGGAAGACGCGCAGATGGAGACCATCCGGGCGCGCCTTATTGTCCGACCCAGTTCTTCCTACACCATTCATTTTACGGATATCAGTCGAAGTCGAGTATTCCAGCTCGTCTACATCGTGGAGTATTCCGACCTTCACGCATTCATTAGTCAGCTGATTCACTCGTACAAGAATCGCATCGAAGGAACTTGTCATCAGATGGGTCTTTATTCAGCTTCCAAACCCACTTTCCCATTTGTGGTACGCAGATACAACCTCTGTTTTTCCTTTTCTATCTTGTAGGTGAAAAATCGGGTTCCGTGCCTTTTCTTTTCATTTTGCTTTGGAGGAGCATTTCGATGTTTACTTCCCGCGTGGTCCTTTGCCTTTGAAGTGCTCCGCTTTTCTCCCGGCAAGTGATCCGTCTGTTCTTGGATTCTTTGACTTCAAATCGAAGTCGTTTGAGCAAACGAAGAGAAAAAGAAGAAGATGATTGGAGAGCGAGTTCTTTTGTTGCAGGCTGAGAGCATTTCAATTTAGTCGGTCGATGTTCTGGGAGTCCAAATATACTGGTGGTTTGCATCAAAACATGATGTTAGGGTAGGGACTTTGATAGGGTATGAGTGAGGAGAATATATGACCATGGATCCTTCGTTCTTCGATTCCTCTGCTAGTATCAACGGAGATGATCGTCCCATGGATAGCCGTGCCTTTTCAACTAGTCCAGATCAATACCCGAGTCTCACAGATGGTTTCTTTCTGGATGACCCTTTCCTAGACCTTAAATCCTCAGATAGTGCTTTTCTTTCGAATGAAGTAGACCCTGCGAATGATCTCCCTTCAAAATCTGTAGACCTCGGTATTGGAGATTTAGTGTTTCCCTCAGCAAGCGGGATCTCCCCATCAGGGGACACTGACTCATCGGATCCTGTTCTAAAGTACATAAGTCAGATGCTTATGGAAGAGAACATGGAGGAGCAACCGTGGGAATTTGCTGATCAGGTTGCTCTGCAGAATGCTGAAAAGTCACTGTACGATGCCCTTGGTCAGCATTCAGAGGTGTATGATCAGAGCCCCTCACACCGTGTTTTAGGCCATAATATCGAGAGCCCAAATAGCAAACTTTCTCGAAGTGGCAGTGCTCGTGGAAGCCACAATGCTACAGGCGTTACTGTTAGCTCTAGCGACTCAGCTGATGCTAATATTCTTTACACGATCGAAGAACATGGCCATGCTGTGCAGGAAAATTCTGACCTGGACTTCCCATCGAACGTGGATTCCAGTTCACGGTTGTTGTCCAATTCTTCAAGCAGCATCACAAATTATGATGATGGGTCTGAGGAATCTTTGCACGAGCTTCTTGTCAAGAGCATTTTCACTGATAGTGAGTCTATGGTTCATTTCAAGAAAGGATTAGAGGAGGCCAGCAAATTCCTTCCTACAAACAATCAATTAGGAATTAACCCAGAGGACAGCAAACCACCATCGGAAACAGAGAAAGGAACCCCAAGAATGGGCATCAATGAGGAGATCAACATGAGGCGCTCAACTGATGGATTCAAGGGATTAAAAAATCACGAGAGGGACGAGGATGCTTTTGAAGAAGGCAGGGCCAATAAGCAAACAGCCTTGTATACAGAGGAGAGTGAATTTTCCGATTTGTTCGATAAGGTGTTGCTATGCAACGAAAATGATGAGGCTATGTGTTCTGGCGATAAATCTGTGGAGACACAGCTGAGCAAAGACAGACGACCACAAAGGAACAAGCGCGGTTCCAATAGAGGTAGGGGTCGTGGCAAGAAGCAGGGAAGTGAGTATACTGTTGACTTGAGAACTCTTCTGATTCTCTGTGCACAAGCCATCTCTACTAGTGACTTCAGGATCGCTAATGAATTGTTGAAGCAGATTAGAGAGAACTCTTCTCCATCTGGGGATGCCTCTCAAAGACTGGCCCATTACTTTGCCAATGGGCTAGGGGCCCGATTGGTGGGCAACGAGCCTCGAACGCAACACTTCATTTCAAGTCTTCTCGCCAGGAGGACCTCAGTAGCCAATGTCTTGAAAGCTTACCACCTTCACATCTCGACATGTCCGTTGCATAAGTTATCCATTTGCTTTGCAAATTACATGATTTTGAGATTTGCAGAGAAAGCCACTACCTTACATATAATAGATTTTGGCATTGCATTTGGTTTTCAATGGCCAATCCTCGTACAGAAGCTCTCTTCTCGATCAGGAGGGCCCTGTAAATTGCGCATCACAGGGATAGAGCTTCCACAGGCTGGTTTCCGCCCGTCAGAAAAACTAGAGGAGACAGGTCGTCATTTGGGGAAGTTTTGTGAGCGTTTTAATGTCCCTTTTGAATTCAATTGCATAGCATCGAAGAATTGGGAATCCATCAAACTCGAGGATCTCAAGATTCAAAGCAATGAGACAGTTGCTGTGAGTAGTTAAGATCGGTTTAGGAATCTCCTTGATGAGACAGTTGGGGACAACTGTCCACGGGATGCTGTGTTGAATCTAATTCGGCAAATTAAACCGGATATTTTTGTTCATACTGTACGTAGCGGCTCCTACAATTCGCCCTTTTTTGTGGCAAGATTCCGAGCAGCACTTTTTGAGCTTTCTGCATTTTATGATATGTTTGATGCTGTTTTAGATGGTGACAGCAAAGAGAGGTTTGTTTTTGAGAGAGAGTTGTATGGCCAGGAAATTATGAATGTCATAGCATGCGAAGGTTCAGAAAGGGTTGAGAGGCCAGAAACATACAAGCAGTGGCAGGTTCGTCATATGAGGGCTGGGTTTAAGGTGCTTCCTCTGGACCAAGAGCTCATGAAGTTGTTCAGGAGTAAGATGAAAGCATGTTACCACAAGGATTTTGCGCTTGATGAAGATGGCAACTGGATGCTGCAAGGTTGGAGAGGTCGGATTATTTATTGTTCCTCCTGTTGGGTGCCCACTTAGGATGGCTCCAAAAGGAATATTTTCTGTCATGATCCGTTCATTGCAGGGATTCTTCCCTGGTTGACAGGTCTAGGCATTTTATTAGAGTCGCTCAGACTCTACTGATCTCCCACTCTTTCTGTTTGTGCATGTACATTTTTAATTGCAAACAATTTTGAATCTGCAATGATTTCTTACCGTTTATCAACCCTTGAGATAGGAGGATACAATTTGCAGCTTCTACGTCACACCGCGTTGCGAATTTTACCGATGATGTGTCGTGATTTGTCTATCCTGTATCTCACAAATTCTGCGAGTAACAAGGCAGCTCGAAGCTAATAGTGGGTGTGGGTGCAGGATTATCATGAACGCTCTGTGCTGTTCGCTCGATGGCTCTATTGTTTACTAGTATCCTTTGGTACTGAAAGCTGTTTAACTCTTTGAAAAATTGAGTATCCAAGGTGGGGCTGATGGAGGATGATGTTTCCACATGTGATGCAGTCAAATTATGCTCATGCCAAAGTTGTTTCTGTCTTCGCAAGGGCAATTGAACTTCTGGATCCTTTCTGGCATTCTGGCATTGTATTTGTATCTCCGTTTGTATGGGTCAATTGCTGGTTTATATACGAGGGAGATCAAGTATTTGATTAAACTAGTTAGTGTAGATATAATGGAAATATCATGCAATTCAGTTTGTCAATAAATTGTTTCATTTATACCAACGATTGATAGATTTTTTTTTTTCCCACCGGGGGGAGGGGGGGTTTGAGATTGATCCAAAATCTAAGATTTATTTTCCAATCAATTTCTCAACAAAATAAACAGAAATATTAATGTAATGAATCGACATCGCATAGTTTCAATAACTACACAATTTTGGGATCATGGCTTTCGATATAAAAGTATGAGACACTGATTGCCATGTCTTTTCTTTCCACTAATGTCGTAAAATACTATTCAATTATATTAATTTATTTTGTTTTGTCTCGCTTGATGAATTTTTTTGCTTAATAATTGATGTAATAAAATCAACATGTGTGTAATTTAAATTTACTAAATAAATGGTCATGATTTTCTGGGTTTATGGTGTGGATGAGTAAAAATCTTGACAACGCTGATAGAATTGCATGGTTCTCGCTGATGAGCTACCGTCGAAGTTAAGCTTAGGAGAAGTCTGACAAAGTATACTCCAGGTGTCAAAATTTGGCATGGTGGATATTAGGATATGTTGGGTAGCATTTCTCTTTAGGGAACAATTCCTTTTTTTTTTTTTTTCAGAAATAATTCTTTTCTATTTCTACTCTCTAGAATAGTTCATAAGTAAAATAACGCATTTGGTAATCGTACAAAATTTTATTATCGGAATAGAAAAAAAGAATATGAATGCGTTTGGTACAACTCACAAGTTTTTTGTGACATAGAATTTCTTTTAATTTTTTAATAATTTTTTTGAGATTCTTTTTCTCTTTTCCCTCCCTTCTTCATCCTCCTTTGGGGGTGGCGGGTTGCGGCTGGCTGGTAGCTTGACGGGCAAATGGCGGCGGGTAGCGGCGTCAGGTGGCGGTAGGGGGCAGCAGGGGGCAAGGGGCAGGGGTTAGTGATGAAGAAGAAGAAAAGAAACATAAATAAAATAAAGAAATTGACTTATTTTAAAATTGTTCCCAAAAAGAAGAAATTATATTTTTCTACTTTTTGTTTCTATTTCAAATCTGTTCCTTGGCCACTTTTCAATTCCGAGGATTAGAAAAATTAACTAACGTTACCAAACGGATTTATGTTCTTTTTCTATTATTGAGAGTAAAAAAAGAGAAAAAAACATAGGAAGAGAAATGTTACCATGCGAAGCCTTAACTGACGTTACCAAACGGATTTATATTTTTTTCTATTTCGGGGAACAAAAGAACAAAAAAAAGGAAAAAAAGAAATAGGAACGTTCATTTCTTCTTTGATTTCGACACTTAAGTGTACATTTTAGAAGTTTTGACACTTGGGATTTCTAGCACTTGAAGAAACCTCTTGCTAAGCTTTTAACTAGTGATGCTAGGTCTCTGGTTTTGTGATATAGGTTTTGACCATGTTAAAAGTAGAAATTGATATCTACATCCACTTTTAAAAGAAAAAAACCCAAATTCATCTAATTAAGAAAGTTGGAAATATAATTGACATAAGTAATCATGACAATATGCTTAATCACAATTTCTTTCAAAACTTTTGTTAAGAGTATCCACAATAGAAGGTCGTAGTGAGAAACAACGTCTTGTTGGGAAATAATTTAATGTGGCCTAGAAACAAAAGTGACAGTGGTGATGTTGAGAGATGAAAGTTTAGGAATTGAGGTCCCTTGGGACACCAAACCAATTACAACAATTAGACGCACTCAAGCTCGAATTCCACTTGGATAGGAGCCTAAATTGAGGTCACTTGAGACGCCAAACCAATTACAACAATTGGACGCACTCAAGTTCGAATTCCACTTGAATAGGAGCGTCTATGGGTCGAAGAATGAATCCTTAAGCTGATCGAGGATGGATTATTTGAGTTCACTCACTCATACAGACATCAATGGAAAATACAAAAAACACAAGAAACCATCAATTTTTGAATATTCTTCTCTTTGCGAAAAGGGTAAAAATAAAGGAAATTCCTTGCTAAAAGTTGACGTCATTTTTTCTTTACTAAAGTTGTGTTAGAGCCATATTAATGGAGTGTGTTGCCAAAACTTGGCACCGAGGGACACTTAAGTGCTAAAAGTTAGGAAAGTGACATTTAAGTGCTAAAATCGGAGCAAAATGAATCACTTAAGTGCCATTGGCAAGAAAATCTAGCCAAAAATGCTGACGTGGCGATTTTCCAGTGAAGTAAGTGCAAAATGGCATCGTTTTGCACACCGACGTGGCTAGACAAATGCAAAATGACGTCGTTTTGTTGGTGACGTGGTAAAAAATTAATAAAATAAAATTAAAAATGCAAATATATTTTTTAATAAAAAAAGCCAAGAAAGGTGGCTGAGGGCTAAGCCTTTGCTGCCGCCGTCGGGAAGGACTAGTGACTGTTGCGAAAGGCGAGCAATCAAACAATAATATAGACAGAAGAAGAAAATAAATCAGACACCAGATTTACGTAGTTTAGTCGTAAAGACCTACGTCCATGGGAAGAGCAGTAGCGAATTTTACTATAGATCAAGCGATACAAGGAGATTACACTCTCAAGTCATTCAAACACTCTCTCGGTGTTTCCCAAGTCTCAATTACACCCAACAACGCGTGCAGTGTTTAGCCCTGGAATTCCTTAAGAAATAATCTCTCAATCTCACGAAGGAATTACATGCAAATCTTACCTCAAGATTTAATCGGCTACAAACACTAATCTTTCTTGGATGTAATTCAAGAACGACAAAGAATATCCCTCCCAAGCACTCGACGATTAGACGGCACTTCAAGAACACTTCTTCATGATCAACCCTATTCCATCCACGACCACAAGTCTATATATATAAAAGTGAGACCCTTATTCTTTTGCCAATTTCTCATAGGATTCTGTTTCCTATTTTAAACGATTTTATCCAAAACATATCTCTGTATGTTTTAAACAAAATCCAAATCCAAGTGAAAGTTGGACTTTCCTATTTCAGCGGCCAAATTCTCCAGCACAAATTCAAACTTTGGGAAGTTGATCTTCGGATCTTCTTTGCTCAATTTCGAACGTCCGTAACATATCTAATTCGGAATATTCGGAATTTCACATTGCACTCAAACTCGAGACATATTTAACAATCTCCACCATGGCTCGACGTTTGAGCCAAGTTGCAATTGTTTCGCAAAAATTCAAACTTTGCTGCTACTCTTCCATAGCCCTCGATGGGCTCAACCGCCATAGATATTATCCAAGTCCAAGCGTTGCTTGAACTTCGCCATAACCAAGGACCTCATTAGAATAACAACTCCACATGCACCTTTAACTGCTCTGCAAGAATTTTTCAACACAACCTCTTTAATCGTAGATAAAGCAAAATCATTGTTGCATCCATATCTGTTAGGAGGTTGAATACATACCTTGTAAATATCAGCAGTTACAACAACCATTGACTTTATAGACTCCACCTCGCTATAAGCACTGTTGACACCTAATTTTGGAAAAATAAAATTGCATTTTGAACAAATAAAAAGAAAAAAAAATGAAAATGGGGGAAATTGATTTGATTGAATTATGCAAGGAAATATGGAATTCTGATGGATGTCCGGATTTTGTAAATGCAGCAACAATTTTTAAATCAAGTGAAAAATGGGCAAGAATTGAGCTGATTACCAAATCATACAGATTTGATTTTATGTGACAAGAAATGGCAACTCGGGAAATGCCATGTTAAGAGACCGTTTTGAATCACTATAAAAGAGAGGCTCATTTTTCATGACAAGAGGAGGCGATTTTCGAAAAAATTCAGTGCAAAAGTGAGGAAGGTTTTCTCCTTGGTTTCTTTTGAGTTTAATTTTCTTTAGGGGAGTCGACGATCTCAAGAATTCTCCGATTGGTCTATTGGATGGTGCAGTCCTTTTGACGACGTCCCACATTCATCATGTGTCATGGATATTGACGACAAGCATAAAGCTAAGTCAAGCTTTTTTTTTTTTTTTAAGTTTGATTGTGTGCGATTCCAATTTGCTATTCGAACTAAGGTGATTTTATTTTTGTTTCTTGCCTAGATTAAACTCCTACATCTCTTACGATAATTCCAGCGGTGAGACATCGAAGTGGCCAACGTACCTAAGCGTTGATTGCCATCCAGTGATTTCACTGTGATAAAACCAGGTTGTTTCTCTCCCTATTAAAGTTGTTCACCCCATATTTTCGGTATTTACTTTGTTTTGTTATGATGTTGTGGTCACAGGCAATTCAATGCCGAACAAAAGGCCACACAATTCCATATTCCACCATAATTGACAAAAGAGAGACGACAAGAGAAGGGGCGTCCACTCAAAAAGTTCTCGGAGGAGACTAGTGAATGGTCAAATCAAGAACTAGCCATATGCCCACCAACGCCCTCGCCGGACCGACGATCTGCTGCCCTTTTTTTCCTTAGGTTGTTTATTTACTTTTTACTTTTATCTTTCATTTATTCTGTTTACTTTTAACTGTCATTTATTTTATTTACCTTTTTAAGTTTTGCTATTATTGTACCAATTGGAATATTGGTAATTGTTTATTATAGGCATTATCCATAAGAGCTGTCCCTAAGATTTATTGTAATTATTAATTTGACCCGTAATATGTCGGGTCATTTTTTTAATTGTATTAACTCTTGGGATTGGTTTATAGTATATTAATTGTTGAATTAATATAATTATTAATTTGATCTCGTAAGATTTCGGATCAGATTTTTAATTATTTTGATTTCTTGTCGTGATGTTCATGGTTAATAGTAATCGTTAATTTGACCAGTGAGATAACATGTTATTTTTTCGTTTATTTTAATCCTTTATTTGTTGAATATCCTTTTTGTTTAGATTTAAGGTTTAGTTGATAATCGCTTGTTTTGGAAAATCACTAAGAAAAATCAAAAAGATATTTGAATTAGGATTCAATTTGTTTTAGAATATTTCTTGTTATTTTGCATATCTAGAATATGGATTTTATTCATTTAGGATGTTAGTTGCACGTTTAATTATTTGGCAATTTTAAATTTCGAATTTTATAAAAAAATAAAAAATAAAAATATCATGCATATGTCATGTAGAAATAGGGCATTTTCTGCACGTCATTACATATTAGATAAAATTGCATGTTTCATTTAAATCATATTTTAAAATAAATTGCATTTTAGATTAAGATAATATCTTAGTTTAAATTAGGATTTAATATGACTTAATCCTTAGTTTAAATTAGATAGAATTTTAATTTAGCAATATCATTTTTGCATTCGAATTTCATGAAAGAAAATACAAAATTTGTCTTTGCATAAGTTAGTTTCAATTTTTAAGATAGATTGCATTTTTAAAAAATAGAGATATCAAATGCACGTCATTTAGTTTTTAGGTTCATTTGATTAAAACTTTCTCATCATTAGACTAAGTCATTTAATAAATGTTGCATGACATATAGCTCGCATAATAAATTGCATGTTACATGTCATTTTAGTTGAGATAATTTTGTACGTCATTGCATTGCATAAGTCATGATTTTCATTAAATAAAGTGAAAACAACAAATTGAAATTGCGTGTTAATTAGAAATCATATCTAAGATTATCTATATGAATTCTGACCTAACAACGCAGTTGCTTTCGTTGCTTTAAGGTAAGTCCTACATTATTTTATTCGTTTTCTCGGGTGTTAAATTGGTGGTTTGTGCACTTGCATGATCGCCTTACACGTTAGGAAAATGAATTAAAATCAAATCAAGCTACCTGCAAAACATTTTTGAAAATTAAAAAGAAATGGTACCGAAAGGGCACTAGGATAGTCTAGTGTAACCAAGTCCCCATACCCTTAGTCTCTGGTTCGTAGGAAGAAAATAATTCTCCAATTATTTTGCTTAGGTGTCTAATCGACCTACCAAAAATAGATTAGTGGCGACTCCTAGAAAATAATATTTTGCATGTTAAAACTTTAAGTCGCGATTTGGTATGGGCTTGGGAGAGCCCGAGCTAAGCTATTAAACTTAGCAGTCCATTAACCTAGTTTTAGGTGGTGAACCCGAAAAATTAAGTCGCGACAAGCACCACATGTGTCGATTACTTTGCTAGTACCCATACTTGCTACCTCAGGAGTTTTTGGTCGCAACTCCACCTCAAGCTAAACACTGTCTAGATCCGTATTAACACTGCCACAAACACTCCTAGCCAGAAGTACCGAAGACTCATCAAGAGTAACTTCTCTGCTGTTAACAGGTGAATTTATATCTGGGCACCACAACCAATTGCCCCGCTTACCTTGTGCATAGCCATGGAACATGCATCTTGCCCTCCCATCGAGCTTACCATCACTCACTCGAAAATAACATGGGCAACCACACATTCTAATAATAGAATAACCAGCAACGTTACCTGACCACACTTCTTCAAGAGTCCGTCATTCAATAGCAGTTGATGGGGATCTATTCACTAGGTAGCTTACCGTATTAAGCACATCAGCTAGGATTCTCCTAATAATACCAGCACTAAAGATAATTTTTCAGGCCATCTCTAGTAATATTCTGCTCATCAATTTTGTAAATTGTTGTGATTTACTGGCACTAGTGCGGTGTTTCACTATGTCCTCTTTCATGCAGAATTTATTTGCCACCTCCGAGCAGAACTCCATGCTATTGTCAGTCTGCACATGCTTGATCGACTTACCAGTCTCCGTCTGGATCAAAGCTCTTGATTGCGTAATCCTGACATCAGCATCAAACTTGTGCATTGGCACAAACACCCGAGTCTTCCTCGAGCAGTCAATAGATTCTCGAATAGATGCATCCGACGTCTTCATAGCGAAATTTGTCACAGTCTCACCTTAAAGTTTATACAGGCCTCTGTGCTTGATTCCTTTCATTATCACCAGGGCACCTCGAACAACCTTCAGAACTCCACCTTTTGAAGAATACCTGCAACCAGTTGAATCCAAGACACCCAAGGAAATTAGGTTCTTTTTTAATTCTGAAATGTGTCTTACTCCAGTCAATGTCCTCACAATGCTATCATGCATTTTGATTTTAACATCACCAACACCCATAACATTGCACTCAGCGTTGTTCCCTAACTGGACTTTACCACTACCCGTGCACTGATAAGTGATAAACCAGTTTCTATTTGGTGTGACATGAAAAGAACAACCAGAATCCATAATCCATCTTGACAGATAAGACATAATCAGTATTATCTACTACATTTGCAACATTATCTGCAGAATCAACTATAATTTCCTTACCTTTCTCATTCTTCAGCTTGAGGCAATCCCTTCTAAGACGCCCCCTCTTGCCACAGCTCCAACAGACAACATCAACAGCCTTAGATTGACTACGTCTATTCATATTAGTACTACTCTTACCCACACGTGTTACAAATCTTCCTCTATTTTCACCTACTAAAGCAGCATATACATGTTCGCCAGATTCTCTTTTATGAATATCCTCGCTTAGAATCAAATCTCGAACCCCATCAAATGTCAATCTTGTTGACCCAGAGGAATTACTAACAGCGGTAACAGTAGTATTTCAACTATTAGGCAATGAGGATAACAGAATCAAAGCACGTACCTCATCTTCAAAGTCAATCTCAACTGAACTCAATTGACTAACAATCACATTGAATTCATTGATATGATCTGCAACTGACGCACCTTCGCTCATTTTCAAATTAAATAGACGTCGCATCAAATAGACCTTGTTGATCGCAGAGGGCTTCTCATACATATTCGACAGGGCTTGCATCAAATCAGCAGTGGTCTTTTCCTTCAAAATGTTAAATGTGACGTTACGAGCCAATGTCAGCCGAAAAACACCCATAGCTCGTCTATCTAGCAAATCCCAATCAACTTGCTTCATCGTCTCTAGTTTCTCCCTAGATAAGGGCAAGTGTAGTTTAATATGGTAAAGATAATCTTCAATTTGCATATTCCAGAAACTAAAATTCTTCCCATCAAATCTGTCAATTCTCACTTTTACTTCTTCTGTCGCCATCGATTCGCTTCAACTTAGCCAAGTCTGGTTTTGATACCACTTGTTGCGAAAAGGCGAGCGATCGAATAATAATATAGACAGAAGAAGAAAATAAATCAGACACCAGATTTACGTGGTTCAGTCGTAAAGACCTACGTCTATGGGAAGAGCAGCAATGAATTTCACTATAGATCAAGCGATATAAGGAGATTACACACTCAAGTCACTCAAACACTCTCTCGGTGTTTCCCAAGCCTCAATTACACCTAATAATGCACGTAGTGTTTAGCCTCGGAATTCCTTAAGAAATAATCTCTCAATCTCACGAAGGAATTACACGCAAATCTTACCTCAAGATTTAATCGGCTACAAACACTAATCTTTCTTGGATGTAATTCAAGAACGACAAAGAAAATCCCTCCCAAGCACTCGACGACTAGACAGCGCTTCAAGAACACTTCTTCATGATCAACCCTATTCCATCCACGACCATAAGTCTATATATATAAAAGTGAGACCCTTATTCTTTTGCCAACTTCTCATAGGATTCTGTTTCCTATCTTAAACGATTTTATCCAAAACATATCTCTGTATGTTTTAAACAAAATCCAAATCCAAGTGAAAGTTGGACTTTCCTATTTCAGCGGCCAAATTCTCCAACATTGATTCAAACTTTGGGAAGTTGATCTTCGGATCTTCTTTGCTCAATTTCGATCATCCTTAACATATCCGATTTGGAATATTTGGAATTTCACATTGGACTCAAACTCAAGACATATTTAATAGTGACGATGGGAGGAGGGTCGGCTGGGGTCGCCGAGCCCTGACTAGGGGTTGGTGATCGGCGGTGAGGGCCCGCAAGCCCTCGCCCAGATTTGGGCGAGGGTCATGGCCCTCCCCCAGCACCAGCGATGATTGGCGGCCCTCACCGGTCGGCCAAGGGCCGCCGCTTGCTGAGGCGAGGGCAAGGGCTTGCAGGCCCTCACCGCCGGTTGGCGGGGTTGTTGGCTCCTAGCCGGGGCTCGGTGACCCCGGTCGACCCTCCCCCATCGTTGCTAGCCCTTCCCGGCGGTGGCGGCGATGGCTTAGCCCTCGGTTGCCTTCTTCCCTTTTTCCCTTTTTCCCCCATTTTTTTAAAATTTATTCATTTAATTTTTTTATAATTTAATTTAATTAATTTTTATATTAAAATTCAAATCCATGCCAAAACGACGTCGTTTTTGCAATTCTTTGTTGAGTCAACTCTCGGCGAGCCACTTAAGCGAGAAAAATAATAAAAAATTGACACGTAAAATTTCAAACGAGATTTGTCGGAAGTGGCATTTAAGTGCCACTTTCCTAACTTTTGGCACTTAAGTGTCCATTCGTGTCAAGTTTTGACACTTGAGTTGTATTTCTTCCCATATTAATCTCATTTGCTTTTCGCTGTTTATGTAGCCACCCACGTAAAATTTTTTATGTTAGTATTAGACGAGATCAAGGCTATTGGTATTTGTTGAAATATATTTCAAATTTGAGATTTTTAGGGAACCGACTTCATTGGATAAATGTCCAAGATTCAGCTAAAATTATGCACTGGGTGCTTCTCTTGTCCAAGTTTGAACATTTGACCGGGAAGTGGGCGTGGAAAAAACGAAGCAACGCGGGTATGGGAGAAATTAGAAATTAAAGGAAAAGAAAACAAAGTAAAATATATGAGTTTTCTTTTGGCTAAGCACTAAGCCCCAGTGCCCTACGTCGCCTCTCTCTCACCATGTGGCCGTCACGGGATATTTCATGCGATGAAAAGAGTCGCACAGTGAGGTAGGGATGTACAAAACAGATCGTTTGAATTGGGAATTACCTTCCTAGGACCGAATCGATCGATTGGGTCCGGTTCCCGAGAGTGTTGGTTTGGTTCCCTATTCGACAGTCGATTCTTGGTACAATGGATTTAGTTTATTGTTTTAGAGGAAAGAGAAGCCCGTAATTGAAAAATAAGATATTCATATGGAAGCAAAAGATTTGTCTTGAGCTCTAAATTTATTTTGTGGGTCATGAAAAAAATAGTGATATGTTCTATAGACCGGTCTTAGGACGATTCTCAATTTTAGGAATCGGTCCTCCTAGTCCGGTTCTCGATTTCACTCCACCTTGGAACCATATCGGAGTGGAATCGAGAACCCGATCAATGATTGATCACCCCTACGGTGAAGGGTCTTCATTAGGAGACGAGTCAAACACACCCAAACAAGACATGCTTAGAAAAGGAAAAGAAGCCAAAAATGCATGAGAAGAGATCCAAATATATGATATTTATTTGTGAATGCCTTCAGTTTGGATATAATTTAGATGTGGGGAAGCATTTGAACTTGCGAACGATTGTAAATTTTGATTCTCCAATTATGGTAGATTATTTGCTGCTAAGGGCCTGTTGACACCTAAATTTTTGCCCAAAAAAATCATTTCCAAAAAATGGGAACACTTGTTTTTCCACAAAAATATTCCAAGTTAAATTCTTGCATATAGATTATCTAGGCATTTAATATGGTGTTTTAAATGGAAGATGTTTTTACTTTAAAAAAAAAAAAAGATGAAAAAAATTGAAAATATATATTAAAAAAAGATTTAAAAAAAAAAAAAAAAAAAAAGAAAAAAAGTTGGGGCCAATGATCTAAATGTGACTAGCCAAGCCCAAGAGGTCAGATTGGAATTAAAATGGCAAATTGGGGCCAAATTGCAATTTCCAAAAGTTGAGGGACCAATTCGCAAATTTTGCAAAATTTTGCCCGAACCCTTAAATCATCATCTTGGTCACCAATTAAGTTGAAATTGAGCTTGGGCCAACTCGAATCAATCAAATCGGGCCAAAAGGATCAAGTTTGTATTAAATTGGGCATTTTCGGATAAGAAAATGGCCAACTTTGAGGGACTTTCTTGCAAAATTGGGTGGGCAAAATTGCGAAATCTGGTCGAGATCTTAAACTACTATGCATGAGCTTGCTAATTGATCAAAAAATGCAGCCAAATTGATGGATTAAAGCACTCAAACGAGCTATCAAAACCCAGCCCACGATTTAGCCTCAATTCGGAGTTGTTGAGTAAGCAACTTGGTGGCCCCACCATATCCCACTCAGCCGCCCATCCAACCTGATCTTTGCACGTGATTGAAGACCATAATGAGTAGTGCCAGTGGACGGAAATTGGTCAGGGATAAGCTGCTGAATGTACGGGAAAATCGCACCAAATCCGGACACTCAACAACTGCAGAAGTTGGAAAAATTGGCTAAGTCAGAGAGTGGGTGAACTAGCTCAGTTGGCAGGCTTGGTAGGTGGACAAAAAGCCGACTAAGGGATTGATGATTTCGGTGGATAAGATCACGGAAGCAAGCTCTTTCGAGTTGATGAGAGAGAGAAGACAAGAGAGAGAGGAGAGAGCTCACGGTCGTCCCCCAAAGAGGCCCTCAGAAGCAACTCTAGAAAAGCAAACTCAGAAATTCCAGACCGGCCTTGAGAGAGAAAAGTGCAATTTTCACAAACTTGTAGCCAAAATTAGCCAAAACCTTCAACTAGAGAGTGAAACTTTACTCAAAGATCTTTCCAACCATAGGTCGTACGTCCCAAATGGAGATCGGGAAGGCCTCCTAAAGCCCCCCGAAAAACTACTCTCCTGGCGGGCCAAAGAAAGTCTGAATTTTTCTAAGTGTTGAGCCCG
The DNA here is from genome assembly GCA_014182715.1 of Eucalyptus cloeziana. NCBI lineage: Eukaryota > Viridiplantae > Streptophyta > Magnoliopsida > Myrtales > Myrtaceae > Eucalyptus > Eucalyptus cloeziana. Next base: position 32,993,613 of record CM024635.1, on the reverse strand, counting down.
GTTAGTCACGAGTGAGAGAAAGCGAGTGTTTTTGAGAAAATTGAGAGACAAATGAGGAAAGCCATGACCTATAAGTCAAACTAGAATACATATAGTTTGGGTTTGTTTTAATTTGGCCAACAAAAGAGGTTTTGAAGCTTGATTTTGGAGGTTAATGAAAACCTTCGTTATCAGTTTTTTCTTTGCAGATCTTGTTTTCCAGTTGAAGAAGCCAACTTCCACGGGCCCCCGAGGATAATTTCTTGATTTCTTGAGCTAAGAACCACTTGAAAGGGAAACTAAAAAGCAAGGTAAGCATCCTAGATGTATTTTCTTTCGAGTTTGAGTACGTTTTGATCATGAAAATCAAGAGCAAAACCAGCCCGAAAAACTGATTTCTGAGGCTTAAATTTTTCTAAGTGTTCGAAATCTCTTCAAGAATTTTGCAAGTGTGCTTATTGGAGAGGTCATTTTGATGTCTTTCGGTGGGCCATTCTCTATGATTTTTGTTGCCTTTGAAAGCTCATGTTACATACTTTCACTCGGATCAAGTAGTGTTTCCCGTAGATCTTGCATGTGATGAGTGTTGGGGCTTGAATATGGGCATATAACCTGTTTGCTTGACTTTGGTTCAAACCCAGATTTGCAAAATCAGCTCAAACCCGTGTATTTGAGGACGATTTTAGCTGGGTTCTTATGTGTTGTAGGCTATGATTTCTATCTAATATTGCTCATTGCATGTGGTAGTATAATCTTGATGCTTTAGTTCCACATAGTATTGCTCATGGGTGAAGATTGAAGGCTGCAAACATGGCCTGGCGAAGCTGTTTTGGGGTGATATAATGCACGCCAAGTGTTCAATGAAATGCGCAAACCAAGTTTCGATCTTGAAACGGTCGATTTGAGCTTGATTATTGTGATATTCATGTGCTGTGTTACTCCATGTTAGCATAGATCGGTTTAAGGAATTATTATTAATATTTTTTTAAAAAATAATAATAAAAAAAAAAAAAGAAAAATATGAAAATTTCAAAAATATCAAAAAATGTTGGATGTTATCAAATTAAGCCAAAAATGACATTTAGGATATTTTCCTAATTTTTAAAGGTCATTTTCTTAATTTAAATGATATTTTGGTATTTTTAGAACCATTTTTGTAAATAATCTTTTATGCATAGATTAGAATTAATTAGAGTAATTGCATGCATCTAGAGTAATTTCATGCATATTCAAATTCCAATTTTGCTCACGGGGGTCCTGTCCCAGGGCGTGATAACAAGGCCATGTAACATTATTTGCCCGACTTGTATCGGGTTTTCCTTTTCCGCATTACTTTCAAGTCCTTTCAATTTATTGGATGTTTACTTATGCACCGCTTTTCATTAATTTGAGTGTAAATTTCTTTTCTAAATTTATGTTAGGATTAGTCTAGATAATAGTAAAAAATCTACAAAAACATTTGCATGGACGCTTAGCGGTTTTGTAAGGATTATAATTGGTGATCAAGATTATGTGGCCATTTAGATGAACAACCTTTCAAGTTAGTGGTACCGCAAGGGCGCTAATAGAAACATTAGCGTAAACAAGTCCCCGTTCCTAGAAATCTCTAGTTGCGTAGGAATCGAGACAACACTCCGTGCCTCGATTGGTTTCTAGCCGACCCCAATAGGCTAGTGGCGACTCTCTAGAAATACATAGGTTGTTAAGAACTAAAAAACAAAATCCAACGTCGCGCGAGGTATGGGGCTTGGGAGAGCCCGCGCCTAATTTAGGGCCATTGGTCCGCCTTTTAGGCAAATACCCTTAAACCATTCTTTCTTTTCCCCGAACGGAAAAAAGAGGTCGTGACGGGGCTGTTTGGTAACCATCCAACGAGTGCCGGATTCGATTTTTTCCCGAGAATCGGTTTGGGACGAGAATCAAGAAAAAAAAAAAAGTTGATTCTTGTTCCGAGAACAAAATTGAGAATCAAAATTCTTCTTCTCTTTTCTCCTTCTTCATCAATGCCATCCTGGCGCCCGCCGCCATCCACCGCCGCCGGTCACCGGCAACTAGTCCGGCGAGCTCGTCGGAGAGCTCTCGTTTGGCCTGAAAAAAAAAAAAAATAAAAAAAATAAAAAAAATAATAAAAAACTAAAAAAGAAGAATAGGAGAAAAAATAAAATAATAAAAAAGAAAAAGAAGAAAACAAAGGAAAAAGGAAAAAAAATTAAAATTAAAAAATTAAAAAAAGGAAAAAAAGAAAAGAAAATGAAAAAGAAAAAGGAAAAAAAGAAAGAAGAATAGGAGAAAAAAAAAAAAAAAAAAAAAAATAAAAAAATAAATAAAGAAAATAAAGAAAAAATTTAAAAATTTAAAAAAGGAAAAAAAGAAAAGGAAAAAGAAAAAAGGAAAAAAAGAAAGAAGAATAGGAGAAAAATAAAAAAAAAAAAATAAAGGAAAAAGGAAAAAAGAAAATAAAGAAAAAGAAAATAAAAAAAAAAATTAAAAAATTTAAAAATTTAAAAATTTAAAAATTAAAAAAAAGGAAAAAAGAAAAGGAAAGGAAAAAGAAAAAATAAAAAGAAAAAAAAAGGAAAAATAAAAAATAAAAAAAGAAAAGAAAAAGGAAAAAAAAAGAAAAAGGAAAAAGAAAAAAAAAAAAAAAAAGGAAAAAATTATTTAAAAATTAAAATAAATTGATTTGAAAGCGAGAATCAATGAACACGATCAAACCTTGATTACAGTCAGGAATCGAAATTTTGTACGATTCCAAACACGTTTTTACTCGGAATCGGTTACGGGAACGAGAATAAAAAAAATAATTTCGATCGAATTTGTTTAAGAAAGAATCGTTCTTAAACGCGCCCCTAATTGTGCTCGTGATATTGACACTTGATACCGAATTGTGTAATTCCTTTATTGTTCGTCGTTTATTTTCTCGAATAATTTTGAAGTGGCATAAATTTCAAGATACGGGCTAGCTTCTGCATTGACATCACGACAATATTAATGCTTGCGTTATTTGGAATTTTTAATGGCTTTTTTTCCGGGAGTCTTCTGTCTCTTTGTTTCTACATTTTTGTTCCGCAGCGGCCGTCATGTACCGGCTGGCAAACGTAACGCATCTTTTCACGACTAAAAAAATAAAAATAAAAATAAATAACGCATTTTTTCGAACCAAAAAAGAAAAACATGACGCATCACCATCAGCAGGGTTGACCGATCGTTCCACCGATCGAAGATCAGGCACCGAAGCGGAAGACGCGCGGATGGAGACCATCCGAGCCCGCCTTACCGTCCGACCCAGTTCTTCCTGCACCATTTTCTTTACGGGTATCAAGTCGAAGTCCAGTATTCCAGCTCGTCTGCTTCGCGGAGTATTCCGACCTTAACGGAATCATTAGTCAGCTGATTCCCTCGTACAAAAGTCGCATCGAAGGAACTTGTCATCAGATGGATCTTTATTCAGCTTCCAAACCCACTTTTCCATTTGCGGTATGCAGATCCAACCTCTGTTTTTCCTTTTCTATCTTGTAGATGAAAAGTCGGGTTCCGTGCCTTTTCTTTTCATTTGCTTTGGAGGAGCATTTCGATGTTTACTTCCTGCGTGGTCCTTTGCCTTTGAAGTGCTCCGCTTTTCTCCCTGCAAGTGAGTCTGTTCTTGGATTCTTCGACTTTAAATTGAAGTTTGTTTGAGCAAACGAAGAGAAAAAAAGAACAAGATTGGAGAGTGAGTTCTTTTGTTGCAGGCTGAGAGCATTTCGATTTAGTCGGTCGATGTTCTGGGAGTCCAAATATACTGGTGGTTTGCATCAAAACATGATGTTAGGGTAGGGACTTTGATAGGGTATGAGTGAGGAGAATATATGACCATGGATCCTTCGTTCTTCGATTCCTCTGCTAGTATCAACGGAGATGATCGTCCCATGGATAGCCGTGCCTTTTCAACTAGTCCAGATCAATACCCGAGTCTCACAGATGGTTTCTCTTTGGATGACCCTTTCCTAGACCTTGATTCCTCAGATGGTTCTTTTCTTTCGAATAAAGTGGACCCTGCAAATGATCTCCCTTCAAAACCTATAGACCTCGGTATTGGAGATTTAATGTTTCCCTCGACAAGCGGGATCTCAGATGGAGGCCCATTTGGTCCATCTATGAGCTCGAGTAGTGCCCTGAGTTTAGGGGGAGATTCGCTGTCCCCATCGGGGACACTGACTCATCGGATCCTGTTCTAAAGTACATAAGTCAGATGCTTATGGAAGAGAACATGGAGGAGCAACCGTGGGAATTTTCTGATCAGGTTGCTCTGCAGAATGCTGAAAAGTCACTGTACGATGCCCTTGGTCAGCATTCAGAGGTGTCTGATCAGAGCCCCTTACAGCGTGTTTTAAGCCATAATATCGAGAGCCCAAATAGCAACCTTTCTGGAAGTGGCAGTGCTCGTGGAAGCCACAACGCTACAAGCGTTACTGTTAGCTCTAGCAACTCAGCTGATGCTAATATTCTTTACACGATCGAAGAACATGGCCATGCTGTGCAGGAAAATTCTGACCTGGACTTCCCATCGAATGTGGATTCCAGTTCACGGTTGTTGTCCAATTCTTCAAGCAGCATCACAAACTATGATGATGGGTCTGAGGAATCTTTGCACGAGCTTCTTGTCAAGAGCATTTTCAGTGATAGTGAGTCTATGGTTCAGTTCAAGAAAGGATTAGAAGAGGCCAGCAAATTCCTTCCTACAAACAATCAATTAGGAATTAACCCAGAGGACAGCAAACTGCCATCGGAAACAGAGAAAGGAACTCCCAGAATGCGCATCAATGAGGAGATCAACATGAGGCGCTCAACTGATGGATTCAAGGGATTCAAAAATCACGAGAGGGACAAGGATGCTTTTGATGAAGGCAGGGCCAATAAGCAAACAGCCTTGTATACAGAGGAGAGTGAATTTTCCGATTTGTTCGATAAGTTGTTGCTATGCAACGAAAATGGTGAGGCTATGTGTTCTGGCGATAAATCTGTGGAGACACAGCTGAGCAAAGACATACGACCACAAAGGAACAAGCGCGGTTCCAATAGAGGTAGGGGTCGTGGCAAGAAGCAGGGAAGTGAGAATACTGTTGACTTGAGAACTCTTCTGATTCTCTGTGCACAAGCCATCTCTACTAGTGACTTCAGGACCGCTAATGAATTGTTGAAGCAGATTAGAGAGAACTCTTCTCCATCTGGGGATGCCTCTCAAAGACTGGGCCATTACTTTGCCAATGGGCTAGAGGCCCGATTGGTGGGCAACGAGCCTCGAATGCAACACTTCCTTTCAAGTCTTGTCGCCAGGAGGACCTCAGCAGCCGATCTCTTGAAAGCTTACCACCTTCACATCTCGACATGTCCGTTTCATAAGTTATCCATTTGCTTTGTAAATTACATGATTTTGAGATTTGCAGAGAAAGCCACTACCTTACATATAATAGATTTTGGCTTTGGATTTGGTTTTCAATGGCCAATCCTCGTACAGAAGCTCTCTTCTCGATCAGGAGGGCCCTGTAAATTGCGCATCACAGGGATAGAGCTTCCACAGGCTGGTTTCCGCCCGTCAGAAAAACTAGAGGAGACAGGTCGTCATCTGGAGAAGTTTTGTGAGCGTTTTAATGTCCCTTTTGAATTCAATTGCATAGCATCGAAGAATTGGGAATCCATCAAACTCGAGGATCTCAAGATTCAAAGCAACGAGACAGTTGCTGTGAGTAGTTTAGATCGGTTTAGGAATCTCCTTGATGAGACAGTCGGGGAAAACTGTCCACGGGATGCTGTGTTGAATCTAATTCGGCAAATTAAACCAGATATTTTTGTTCATACTGTACGTAGTGGCTCCTACAATTCACCCTTTTTTGCGACAAGATTCCGAGCAGCACTTTTTGATCTTTCTGCATTTTATGATATGTTTGATGCTATTTTAGATGGTGACAGCAAAGAGAGGTTTGTTTTTGAGAGAGAGTTGTATGGCCAGGAAATTATGAATGTCATAGCATGCGAGGGTTCGGAAAGGGTTGAGAGGCCAGAAACATACAAGCAGTGGCAGGTTCGTCATATGAGGGCTGGGTTTAAGGCGCTTCCTCTGGACCAAGAGCTCATGAAGTTGTTCAGGAGTAAGATGAAAGCATGTTACCACAAGGATTTTGCGCTTGATGAAGATGGCAACTGGATGCTGCAAGGTTGGAGAGGTCGGATTATTTATTGCTCCTCCTGTTGGGCGCCCACTTAGGATGGCTCCAAAAGGAATAATTTCTGTCATGATCCGTTCATTGCAGGGATTCTTCCCTGGTTGACAGGTCTAGGCATTTTATTAGAGTCGCTCAGACTCTACTGATTTCCCACTCTTTCTGTTTGTGCATGTATATTTTTAATTGCAAACAATTTTGAATCTGCAATGTTGTCTTACTGATTATTGTCTTACTGTTTATCAAGATAGGAAGATACAATTGACAGCTTATACGCCGTACCACATTGCGAATTTTGCAGATAGTTTGTCGTGATTTGTCTATCCTGTATCTCACAAGTTCTGCAAGTAACAAGGCAGCTCGAAGCTGATAATGGATGTGGGTGCAGGATTATCATGTACGGTCTGTGCTGTTCGCTTGATGGCTCTGTTGTTTACTAGTATCCTATCGTACCGCAAGCTGTTTAGCTTCTGAGAACTTGAGTACCCAAGGTGGGGCTCATAAAGGATGATGTTTCCACATGTGATGCAGTCAAATTGTTCTCATGCCAAAGTTGTTTCTGTCTTCAAGCGAACTCAAGGGCAATTGAACTTCTGGCATTGTTTTTGTATCTCTGTTTTGTATGGGTCAATTGCTGGTTTATATACAAGGGAGATCAGTCTGTCAATAAATTGTTTCATTTACACCGCTGTCCGATAGATGGGGGGGAGGGGGATGAGGTTGATTTGATCTGCAAAAGTTCTAGCTTTTCTGCATTTTAATTAAGCATAACCATACGTTGGGAGGTGACAGCTAATCCTAAAGTTTAATGAGCAAATATCTTAGTGGGTGTGCCCACATGTTGCCAGTTCCTTGCGATAGTAAGCTCCCACATTAATTAGCACTTAATGGTTTCTTTTCCTTCAAAATCCAAGGTTCATTTCCCAATCTATTTCTCAATAAAATAAACAGAAATATTTATGCGGTGAATCAATATCGCATAGTTTCAATTGCTACATAGTTTTTGAATCACAGCCATTGATGTAAAAGAATGAGATACTGATTGCCATGATTCTTCTTCTTATTAATGTTGTTAAATATCATAGAATGCTATTCAATTATATTAATTTGTTTTGGCTTGATGGAAAGTTTTTATTAATAATTTGATATAATAAAATCAACATGTGTGAATAAATAGAAGTAGTTTCTTTTCCTCCAAAATCTAAGATTTATTTTTCAATCTATTTCTCATTAAAATAAACAGAAATGTTTATGCAGTGAATCAATATGACTTTTTTTTATGCCAAGATTGATAAATAGCACGGGGCTAGCCCTTAGCCCATTCCTTGATCTACGAATGCCAGGCATGATGTATTATAATCTTAGGCCGATGGGACAGGTCCTTAGCCTGGGGCGATCTGGCCATAGTGACAAGAGCTGGTCAATCCCAGAGAGAGGGGAGATTGGTTGGAAGGCGGTGGGTGGGTCAAGCCTGGAACGAAGTCATGGATATAGAATAACCTGGACAAATACGCTACTAAATTACAGCACCCGGAGTACTACTAAGATCTAGATCGAGACTAAGCTTAATAGCTACATAGTTTGGAATCATGGCCATGGATGTAGAAGAATGAGACACTCACTGCTATGTTTTTTTCCCTTCCTACTAATGTTGTTAAATATTGCAAAGTGCTATTTGATTTTGTTAATTTATTCTGTTTTGTCGTGCTTGAATCGATGTAATAAAATCAACACATGTGAATAAACATATAAAGTTTCTTTTCCTCCAAAATCTAAGATTCATTTTCCAATCCATTTCTCAATAAAATAAACACAAATATTTATGCAATGCATCGATATCGCATAGTTCCAATAGCTATACAGTTTTGGAATCGTGGCCATAGATTTAGGAGAATGAGACACTAACTACTATATTTTTTTCTTCCTACTAATGTTGTTAAACATTGTAGAATGCTATTCAATTACATTAATTTATTCTGTTTTGTCCTACTTGATGAAAAGTTATTCTTAATAATCAATGTAATAAAATCAACATGTGTGAATAAACATAAATAGTTTCTTTTCCTCCAAAATCTAAGATTCATTTTCCAATATATTTCTCAATAAAATAAACATAAATATTTATGCAGTGGATCAATATCACATAGTTTCAATAGCTACACAGTTTTGGAATCATGATATTGATGTTTGAGAATGAGACACCAACTGTTATATTTTTTTCTTTCTATTAATGTTGTTAAATATTGTAGAATGCTATTCAATTACATTAATTTATTTTGTTTTGTCCTGCTTGATGAAAAGTTTTTCTTGATAATCTATGTAATAAAATTTAAATTTACAAAATATATGGTCATGATTTTCTAGGGATTTATGGTTCGCAGTGCAAAAATCTTGACAATGCCGATGGAGTTGCATGAAGTTAAGCTTAGGAGAAGCCTCTAGCTAGGCCTTTAACCAATGATGCTAGGTCCCATTTTCGTGATGCAGATTTTGACCATATTAAAAGTAGATACTGATATCCACATGCGCTTTTAAGGAAAAAAAAAAATCCCAAATTCATCTAATTTGAAAGATGGAAAAATAACATTAAAAATTCCAAATTATACTAATTGCGACATCAGTTTTCATGACAACATGCTCAATCACAGGTCCTTTCAAAACTACTGTTGGAGTATTGACAACGAAAGGTTGTAGTGAAAAACAATGGTTTATTGGGAAATACTTTGATGTGGCTAGGAAACAAAAATGACATTGTTTTGGTTGCTAAAGTTGATTTTGAGCAAAAATTAGGTTTTCATCTCTCTCTCCCCCATTCATGGTGATGTTGAGAGATGAAATCTTAGGAATTAAGGTTACTGAGACGCTAGACCAATCACAACAATTGGACACACTAGAGCTCGAACTCCAATTAGAGAGGGGCATCCATGGGTCGAAGGATGATTTGTTAAGCTGAATGAGGATGGATTATTCGGGATCACTCACCTATACAAACATCAATGGAAAATACAAAGTACACAAGAAATTATCAATCTAATATTCTTCTTTTTGTGAAAAAGGTAAAAATGAAAGAAATAATGCCTTGCTAAAAAACCTCATTTTTTCTTCACTAAAGTCACATTGGATTCATATTAGTCTTGTTTGCTTTTCATTGTCTATTTGACCAGCCACGTAACATTTTTGACAATGGTATGAGATGAGATCAAGGCAGGCTATTGATATTTGTTAAAATATATTTTGAGTATGAGCCTAAACGGAACGACTTGATACATGATTGGATAAATGTGCGAGATTTAGCACAGGTTAGGCACTGATTATTATCTTTTCCAAGTTCGAACATTTGACCAGGAAGTGGGCGTGGACGAAAGGAAGCAACGTGGGGCCAGGAGAAATTAGAAATAAGAAAAGAAAGCAAAGTAAAATATATGGGTTTTCTTTCGGCTAAGCCCTACGTCATCCCTTTCCCACCATGTAGCCGCCGCGGGTTCCTTCGTGCAATGCAAAAGAGCAACGTAGTGAAGCAAAGGTCAGCAAAAAGGAATGGCTGGTTGAATCCAATTCACGAAAGTGTCAGTCTAATTTTCGATTCCAGAAGGTTTGGTTCCTAATTTCAAGGGGAATTGGATTGGATTAGACCGATTATGTATACATTTTTTTCTTTCAAAAAAATTACTGAGTTCTGCATTTGTTTCCAAGTCATGTTTTGGACAATTAAATATTTGGATGAAACATAAAAAGAAAACTATGAGTGGTTCTATTGGACTGGATTAGACCGATGGTTGAGTTCGGTTCCCAATCTTAGGACTAATCGGTCTGGTCCTTGGTTCCCAATTACCCCTATAGTGATGGGTGTTCCTTAAGAGACGAGGATCATAGACACAAACAAGACATGCCTAGGAAAGGAAAAGAAGCTGAAATGTATGAGAAGAGATGCAGATACATGATATTTATTTGTAAAAACCTTGAGTAAAACTTGAGCTTGCGAATGACTATAAATTTTGATTCTCCCATTACGATGGAGTTTTTGCTACTAATTCTCCCGTGATATCGATACTTGATACCAAATCACGTAAATCTTTTTATTCCTTTATTGTTTCTCATTTATTTTCTCGAGTAAGTTTGTAGTGATATAAATTGTAAGATCCCGGCTAGCTCTCACATTGACGTTACAACAATATTAATGCTTACGTAATTTGGAGTTTTTAATAGCATGGGTATTAATCGGTACACAGTGGTCCTGATTTAAGAATATTTAGGGTGCGTTTGGTAATATTTCTGTTTAAAAATTGTTCTAGAGAACAGAAATAGAAAAAAGTGTTTCTGTTCCGGGGAACAATTTTTGAACAAAAAAACACGTTTGGTAAACTTGTTCGAGGAATAAAAAATGAACAGAAACACGTTTGATAAATTTGTATTCTTTTTTTTTTTTTTTTTATTTCTTTTAATTTTTTAATATTTTTATTTTTATTTTCTTTATTTTTTCTTTTTTTCTTCTTTTGGCCAGTCGTTGGCCTCGGCCATGGCCGGTGACCTGGTCGACGAGGGTGGCGGCCTCGCCTAGCCACGGCGAGGCTCGTCGGTGGCCGGGCGAGCTCGGGCTCGCCGGGCCACCGCCAGTGACGTTGGCCCGGAGGTGGCCCGGCGGCCGAGCCTCGCCGATGGTCGGGTGGGCTCGGGCTTGCAGATTTGGGCGAGCTTGAGCTCGCCCGGCCAAGGCGAGGCCGAGCCTCGCCGAGGGGCCGGCGACACTCGGCCTCGCCGGGGGCCGATGTGACGCTCCGACGAGGTCGCCGGCCCTCGACGGCGTTTCCGGCCCTCTTTGGCCGGTCGTTGGCCATGGCCGAGGCCGGTGACCAGCCAAAGAAAAAAAGAAAAAGAAAAAAAGGCAAAAAAAAAAAGAGAAGAAAAAGACGGGAGAGAGAAAATATGTTCTTAATTTTTTGTTTCAAAAACAAGAAACAAGTTTTTCTTATTTTTTTGTTTGTTTCCAAAAGTGTTCCTAGGAACAAAAAAATAGATTTGGAACAAAAACGCAAACAAACGCGTTTATATTCTTTTTTTTTTGTTTCCGGAACAAAAAAACAGAAATTTTGTTTATAAAAAAAAAAAGAAACATTAACAAACAGCCCCTTAGTGGTTTTTTTTCTGGGAGTTTTCTATGTCTTTGTTTCTACATTTTCGTCTTGCAGCGGCCGTCATTTATGACCAAAAAGGAAAAAAAAAAAAACATAAGGCATTTTTTATGACAAAAAAACATAACGAATCTTTTGCAATAGGAAAAAAAAAATGACGCATCTTTTCGACAGAAAAAATGCATAACGCATCATCATTTGCAGCTCGTCAAAGCGGGACCCATGGTTGACCGATCGTTCCGCCGATCGAAGGTCAGGTACATCCGGGCGCGCCTTATTGTCCGACCCAGTTCTTCCTACACCATTCTCTTTACGGATATCCGGTCGAAGTCGAGTATTCCAGCTCGTCTACATCGTGGAGTATTCCGACCTTAACGGAATCATTAGTCAGCTGATTCCCTCGTACAAAAGTCGCATCGAAGAAACTTGTCATCAGATGGGTCTTTATTCAGCTTCCAAACCCACTTTCACATTTGTGGTTTGCAGATCCAACCTTTGTTTTTCCTTTTCTATCTTGTAAATGAAAAATCGGGTTCCGTGCCTTTTCTTTTCATTTGCTTTGGAGGAGCATTTCGATGTCTACTTCCCGCGTGGTCCTTTGCCTCTGAAGTGCTCCGCTTCTCTCCCGGCAAGTGATCGGTCTGTTCTTGGATTCTTTGACTTCAAATCGAAGTCGTTTGAGCAAACGAAGAGAAAAAGAAGAAGATGATTGGAGAGCGAGTTCTTTTGTTGCAGGCTGAGTGCATTTCAAATTAGTCGGTCGATGTTCTGGGCGTCCAAATATACTGGTGGTTTGCATCAAAACATGATGTTAGGGTAGGGACTTTGATAGGGTATGAGTGAGAAGAATATATGACCATGGATCCTTTGTTCTTTGATTCCTCTGCTCGTATCAATGGAGATGATCGTCCCATAGATAGCCATGCCTTTTCACCTAGTCCGGATCGATACTCGGGTCTCGCAGATGGTTTCTTTTTGGATGACCCTTTCCTCGACCTTAAATCCTCAGATAGTGCTTTTCTTTTGAATGAAGTAGACCCTGCGAATGATCTCCCTTCAAAATCTGTATACCTCGGTATTGGAGATTTAATGTTTCCCTCGACAAGCAGGATTTCAGATGGAGGCCCATTTGGTCCATCTATGAGCTCGAATAGTGCCCTGAGTTTAGGGGGAGATTCGCTCTCCCCATTGGGGGACACTGACTCATTGGATCCTGTTCTAAAGTAGATAAGTCAGATGCTTATGGAAGAGAACATGGAGGAGCAACCGTGGGAATTTGCTAATCAGGTTGCTCTGCAGAATGCTGAAAAGTCATTGTACGATGCCCTTTGTCAGCAGCATTCAGAGGTGTCTGATCAGAGCCCCTCACAGCTTGTTTTAAGCCATAATATCGAGAGCCCAAATAGCAACCTTCCTGGAAGTAGCAGTGCTCGTGGAAGCCTCGATGCTGCAAGCGTTACTGTTAGCTCTAGCGAGTCAGCTGATGCTAATATTCTTTACACGATCAAAGAACATGGCCATGCTGTGCAGGAAAATTCTGACCTGGACTTCCGGTCGAACGCGGATTCCAGTTTACGGTTGTTGTCCAATTCTTCAAGCAGCATCACAAATTATGATGATGGGTCTGAGGAATCTTTGCACGAGCTTCTTGTCCAGAGCATTTTCACTGATAGTGAGTCTATGCTTCAGTTCAAGAAAGGATTAGAGGAGGCCTGCAAATTCCTTCCTACCAACAATCAATTAGGAATTAACCCAGGGGACAGCAAACCGCCATCAGAAACAGAGAAAGGAACCCCAAGAATGCGCATCAGTGAGGAGATCAACATGAGGCGCTCAACTGATGGATTCAAGGGATTCAAAAATCACGAGAGGGATGAGGATGCTTTTGACGAAGGCAAAGCCAAGAAGCAAACAGCCTTGTATACAGAAGAGAGTGAGTTTTCCGATTTGTTCGATAAGTTGTTGCTACGCAACGAAAATGGTGAGGCTATGTGTTCCGGTGATAAATCTGTGGAGACAGGGCTGAGCAAAGACATACGGTCACAAAGGAACGTGCACAGTTCCAACAGAGGTAGAGGCCGTAGCAAGAAGCAGGTAAGTGAGAATACTGTTGACTTGAGAACTCTTCTGATTCTATGTGCACAAGCCATCTCTACTAGTGATTTCAGGACTGCTAATGAATCGTTGAAGCAGATTAGGGAGAACTCTTCTCCATCTGGGGATGCCTCTCAAAGACTGGCCCATTACTTTGCCAATGGTCTAGAGGCACGATTGGTGGGCAGTGGGACTCGAAGGCAACACCTCTTTTCTATTTTTGTCGCCAGGAGGACCTCAGCAGCCGATATCTTGAAAGCTTACCACCTTCACATTTCAACATGTCCGTTTAGTAAGTTATCCATTTTCTTTGCAAATTACATGATTTTGAGATTTGCAGAGAAAGCCACTACCTTGCATATAATAGATTTTGGCATTGGATTTGGTTTTCAATGGCCAATCCTCATCCAGAAGCTCTCTTCTCGATCAGAAGGGCCCTGTAAATTGCGCATCACAGGGATAGAGCTTCCACAGGCTGGTTTCCGCCCATCAGAAAAACTAGAAGAGACAGGTCGTCATTTGGAAAAGTGTTGTGAGCGTTTTAATGTTCCTTTTGAATTCAATTACATAGCATCGAAGAATTGGGAATCCATCAAACTCGAGGATCTCAAGATTCAAAGCAATGAGACAGTTGCTGTGAATAGTTCAGATCGGTTTAGGATTCTCCTTGATGAGACAGTTGGGGAAAACTGTCCACGGGATGCTGTGTTGAATCTAATTTGGCAGATTAAACCAGATATTTTTGTTCATGCTGTATCTAACGGCTCCTTCAATGCGCCCTTTTTTGCGACAAGATTCCGAGAGGCACTTTTTCATCTTTCCGCAGTGTATGATATGTTTGATGCTGTTTTAGATAGCAACAGCAATGAGAGGTTGGTTATTGAGAGAGAGTTCCATGGACGGGAAATTATGAATATTGTAGCATGTGAAGGTTCGGAAAGGGTTGAGAGGCCAGAATCGTACAAGCAATGGCAGGTTCGTCATATGAGGGCTGGATTTAAGGCGCTTCCTCTGAACCGAGAGCTCAAGAAGTTGTTCACGGGTAAGATGAAAGAATGGTACCACAAGGATTTTGCGCTTAATGAAGACGGCAACTGGATGCTGCAAGCTTGGAGAGGTCGGATTATCATTGGCTCCTCCTGTTGGGTGCCCATTTAGGATGGCTCCGAAAGGAATGTTTTCTATCATGACCTGTACATTGCAGGGATTCTTCCCGAGTCAACAGGTCAAGGATTTTATTGGAGTAGCTCAGAATGTACCTATTTCCCGCTCTTCTGTTTGTGCGTGTATCTTTCTAATTGATAACAGTTTTGAATCTGCAATGTTTTCTTACTGTTTATCAACCCTTGAGATAGGAAGATACATTTTGCAGCTTTTGCCGATAATGTGTTTTGTCTATCATATATCTCACAAGTTCTGCGAGTAACATGGCAGCTCGAAGCTGATAATGGGTATGGGTGCGCAATTATTGTGTACGGTTTGTGCTTTTCGCTTGGTGGCTCTGATGTTTACTAGTATCCTATAATACTGAAAGCTGTTTAGCTCTTTGAGAGCTTGATTATCCAAGATGGGGCCCATTAAGGATGATGTTTCCACATGTGATACAGTCAAATTATGCTCGTGCCAAAGTTGTTTCTGTATTCAAGGGAACTTAAGGGCAATTGAACTTCTGGGTACTTCGTGGCATGCGGGCATTTTATTTGTATCTCGGTTTTGTCTTCCTGTGAAGAAATTTGGATGGGTCAATTGTAGGTTTATATACAAGGGAGATCAAGTATGTGATTAAACTAGTTATTGAATTCTCATGCAATTCAGTTTGTCAATAAATTGTTTCATTTACACCAACTACTGATAAATGATTTATTTTTTTGGGGGGTGGTTTGAGATTGATTTGATCTGCAAATACGTAGCGTTTCTACATTTTAATTGAGTATAATTATGCACACGTGGCAAAGTAGAGCTAATCCTAAAGTTTGATGAGAAATATCTGTTTTAAACTAGTGGGCGTGCAACCATTGGGGGTTCGCCCCAGTGGCCACCCTTCCATCTTGGAAGGCGGAGGTTGGGGGTTCAAATCCCCACCTTCTCGGGGATTGGGGTGGGGAAGATTTCATTTCAAGAGTGGGTTTTGGCTCCCACGCCCGAGGAGGGAGGGCAAAAAGTCCGAGAGTTAGGATTAGCGTAGGACCGACCAAAAAAAAAAAAAAAAACTAGTGGGCGTGCGCGCAAGTTGCCACGTCCTCGCAATAATAAGTTCAGATAATTTAAAGATAACATTAATTAGTACTTAATAATGTGTTTTCCTCCAAAAACATTAATTTAGATTCAATTTTCCAATCTATTTATCAATAGAATAAATAGAAATTTTTATGCAGTGAATCTATATTGCATAGTTTTAATATAGTCATTGATGTATAGAATGACACTAACTGTTATGTTTGTTTCTTCTTAATAATGTTGCTAAGTATTGTAGGATGCTATTCAATTAGATTAGTTTATTTTGGGCGTTCCCGCCCGATGATTTTTTTTTTTAATAATCGATGTGATGAAATTGACATGTATTTAATTTAAATTTACTAAATAAATGGTCATGATTTTTCTAGGTTTATGGTGTGAATGTGTAAAAATCTTGACAATTGATGCTAGCGATTCTGCAATTGGAGCTGTTTTGGGACAAAAGAATAATAAAGTTTTTCAAACCATATACTATGCTAGTTGAACCTTGTTAGGTACACAATTGAATTATTTAACAACAGAAAAGGAACTTTTGGTGGTAGTTTTTGCTTTTGATAAATTTCGTTCTTATTTAATTGGCTCAAAAGTTATAATTTATTCTGACCATTCTGTTCTTAAGTATTTGCTTGAAAAGAAAGAATCAAAACCCCGGTTGATTAGGTGGATTCTATTGCTGCAAGAATTTGATTCGAAAATCAAAGATAAGAAGGGGATTGAAAATCTAATTGCAGATCACTTATCAAGAATTACAAATTCAAAGGAAGATGTAAGACCAATTTTGGAAGAGTTCCCTAATGAGAAATTTTTTTCCATCAAGTCTACAAAAATTTCCTGGTACGCTGACTTTGTAAATTATTTAGTAAGTAATGTTATTCCTCCTGAATTATCATATCAAGATAAGAAATTTTTTTTTCTTATGTTAAAAATTATTTTTGGGGAGAACATTTATTGTTTAAAGTATGTGCAGATCATGTCATAAGGAGATGTTTTCCAGATGAAGAGAGGGCAAACATTCTACATCATTGTCATGATGGAGAGGCAGGTGGCCATTTTGGTGCCACCAAAATTGCAGCTAAGATTTTACAATCTAGATTTTATTGGCCCACACTTTTTAAAGATGCATACTCCTATGTAGTTTCATGTGATAGGTGTTAGAGAACTGGAAATATTTCAAGAAAAAATGAGATTCCTTTAAACAACATTATTGTGTGTGAATTATTTGATATTTGGGGTATTGATTTCATGGGACCCTTTACACCTTCTTATGAGAATTTATACATTTTAGTGGCCTTAGAGTATGTGTCTAAGTGGGTAGAAGCTGTAGCATTGCCAACAAATAATGCTAAGGTTGTGGTTAAATTTTTGAAGAAAAATATTTTTACCCAATTCGGCATTCCTAAGGCAATCATAAGTGATAGGGGGACACTTTTTTTCAACAAACAATTTGAAGCACTTTTGAGTAAGTACGGAGTTACGCATAAGGTTGCAACCCCTTATCATCCTCAGACTAGTGGTCAAGTAGAGATTTCAAATAGGGAAATCAAAAGAATTTTAGAAAAAATAGTGAATGCCTCTAGGAAAGATTGGTTAATAAAACTTGATGATGCACTTTGGGCCTATAGGATAGTATTCAAAAATCCAATTGGGATGTATCATTTTAGGTTAGTGTTTGGGAAGGCTTGTCACTTACTGGTGGAATTAGAGCATAAAGCATATTGGGCATTGAAATTTTTGAATTTTGACATGCAGTCTAGAGGTGAAGAAAGATTATTGCAACTGAATGAACTGGAGGAATTTCGCAATGAGATCTATGAAAATTCAGAATTTGACATGTGATTTTGTGGTGGAGGACATGTTAGCATAGAGTGTCAGGTAGATAATACTTTTAAACAATCTAGTGAAAATTCTAACTTTGTTGAGAATTTTAACAGGTCACAGAATAATTCCTACTTCAACATGTACAATCAGGGATGGTGCAATCATCCAAATTTTTCATGGAATAATCAGAATGTGACAAGACCACCGGGATTCAAACAATTAGAAGGGACAAAGTCAAATTTGGAAGATATAGTCACCAAACTTGCTAATACGACTCATGACTTCATCAAAAGCACGGATGTGAGATTTCAAAACCAAGAGACTTCAATCAGAAATTTGGAGATGCAAGTGGATCAGTTAGCAAGCATGATGTTAGGGAGACAATAGGGTTCTTTGCCGATCAACACAGAAAAAAAACCAATTGAAAACATAAAGGTTATAACCCTGAGAAGTGGTAAACAAGTGGGAGAAGAAGAGATTTTTAGAGACAAGGAAGATGTGATCAATAAATAATCAAATGAGACAAGTAAGAGTAAACTTTTTTCCAAATAATCCCAAGCCATGTGTGCTGCCAATTCCATTCTCTCAACAACTCTAATAGCACAAAATAGATAAGCAATTTTCTAAATTTCTTGATGTATTTAAAAAATTGCACATTAACATTCCTTTTGCAGATGCCTTAGCACAAATTCCTAGTTATGCAAAATTTTTGAATGAGATTTTGGCAAACAAAAAGAAATTGGAGGATTATGAAACTGTGAAGTTAAATGAGGAGTGTTCAGCCATTCTACAAAACAAATTACCTCCAAAATTAAAAGATCTAGGGAGTTTTACCATTCCTTGCACTATTGGGAATTATTATTTTGAAAAAGCATTATGTGATTTAGGTGCAAGTATTAATTTGATGCCTTATTCAGTTTTTAAGAAATTAGGATTGGGTGAGGTAAAAGCAACTATAGTGTCACTTCAACTAACTGATCGATCAATAAAATATTTGAGAGGTATTGTGGAAGATGTTTTGGTAAAAGTTGACAAATTTATCTTTCCTGCAGATTTCATAGTTCTTGACACGGATGAAGATTTTGAAGTACCACTTATCTTAGGTCGACCTTTCCAAGCAAGAGGAAGAGCTCTTATTATTGTATAACAAGGAAAGTTGATTCTTAGAGTTCAAGATGATCTTATTTCATTTAATGTTTTTAAAGTAATGAAATATTCATCTGATGATAATTCTTATTTTAGAATTGAGACAGTTGACAAGTTGGTGAATAAGGTATTTCGAGAAAATATTTTTAAAGATCCACTTGAAGCATGTTTGATTCAACTAAGGGACAAAGATATTTAGAATGAAGAGATAAAAGAGTACGCAAATTTCATGGAGGCAATTCTCCCATATTCAAGGCAAAAGAAAATTAAATTTGAGGAGTTGGGACATCACATATCAAAGCTTAAACCATCAATTGAAGAGCCTCCAATTCTTGAACTCAAATCCTTACCTTCTCATTTGAAATATGCTTATTTAGATAGAGTTTCTTCTTTATCGGTAATTATATCTTCTTCTTTGACAGATTTGATGGAGGAGAAATTGCTCAGAGTATTAAGAGAGCATAAGGGTGCAATTGGATGGAAAATAACTGATATCAAAGGAATTAGTCCTTCAATTTGCATGCACAAAATTTTGATGGAGGAACAATATAAACCCACTATCCAACCTCAGAGGCGTTTGAACCCGAAGATGCAAGAAGTAGTGAAAGCTGAGGTAATTAAGCTACTTGATGCAGGTATCATCTATCCTATTTTTGATAGTTCTTGGGTAAAACCTATACAAGTTGTGCTAAAGAAAGACGATATGACTATTCAGAAAAACGACAACAATGAATTGATTCCAACTAGAACAGTTAATGGGTGGCGTGTGTGTATGGATTACAGAAAATTGAATGATGTCACTAGAAAAGATCACTTTCCTTTACCATTTATTGATAAGATGTTGGAAAGACTTGCAGGACATGAGTTTTATTGCTTTCTTGATGGATATTCGGGGTATAATCAGATTCCTATTGCACCAGAAGATCAAGAGAAAACTACTTTCACTCGTCCTTATGGTACTTTTGCTTTTAGAATAATTTCCTTTGGTCTTTGTAATGCACCGGCTACTTTTCAGAGATGCATGATGACTATTTTTTATGATATTGTTGAAAAATATATTGAGATTTTCATGGATGATTTTTCCGTTTTTGGCTTATCATTTGATTCTTGTTTAAATAATTTGGCTTTGGTCTTACAAAGATGTGAGGAGACTAACCTTGTTTTGAATTGGGAGAAGTGTCACTTTATGGTGCAGGAAGGAATAGTGCTCGGGCATAAAATTTCTCGAAACGGAATAGAAGTTGATCAAGCCAAAGTGGAGGTCATTGCAAAATTACCTTCGCCAACATTTGTGAAACTTGTCAGAGGATTTTTGGGCATGCGGGATTTTATAGGCGATTTATAAAAGATTTTTTAAAAATTGCTAAACCTCTTTCTAATCTTTTGGAAAAAGATGCTCCTTTTAATTTTGCATGTAGGCTTTTAACACTTTAAAGGAGAAGTTAATGTTAGCACTAATTATGGTAGCACCAAATTGGGATTTACCTTTTGAACTGATGTTTGATGCTAGTAATTATGCAGTTGGAGTTGTTTTGGGACAAAAGAATAATAAAGTTTTTCAAATCATATAGTATGCCAGTTAAACCTTGTCAGGTGCACAATTGAATTGTTCAACAACAAAAAAGGAACTTTTGGTGGTAGTTTTTGCTTTTGATAAATTTCGTTCTTATTTAATTGGCTCAAAAGTTATAGTTTATTCTGACCACTCTGCTCTTAAGTATTTGCTTGAAAAGAAAGAATCAAAACCCCGGTTGATCAGGTGGATTCTATTGCTGCAATAATTTGATTCAGAAATCAAAGATAATAAGGGGACTGAAAATCTAATTGCAGATCACTTATTAAGAATTACAAATTCAAAGGAAGAGGTAAGACCAATTTTGGAAGAGTTCCTTGATGAGAAAATTTTTTCCATCAAGTCCACAAAAACTCCTTGGTATGCTGACTTTGTAAATTATTTAGTAAGTAATATTCTTCATCCTAAATTATCATATTAACAGAAGAAAAAATTATTTAGATGAAGAGATGGCAAACATTTTACATCATTGTCATGATGGAGAGGCAGGTGGCTATTTTGGTGCCACCAAAACTGCAACTAAGATTTTACAATCTGGATTTTATTGATCCATACTTTTTAAAGATGCATACTCCTATGTAGTTTCATGTAATAAGTGTTAGAGAACTGGAAATATTTTAAGAAAAAATGAGATTCCTTTAAACATCATTGTTGTGTGTGAATTATTTGATGTTTGGGGTATTGATTTCACGGGACCCTTTATACCTTCTTATGGGAATTTATATATTTTAGTGGCCGTGGAGTATGTTTCTAGGTGGGTAGAAGCTGTAGCATTGCCAACAAATAATGCTAAGGTTGTGGTCAAATTCTTGAAGAAAAATATTTTTACCCAATTCGGCATTCCTAAGGTAATCATAAGTGATAAGGGGACACATTTTTACAACAAATAATTTGAAGCACTTTTGAGTAAGTACGGAGTTACGCATAAGGTTGCAACCCCTTATCATCCTCAGACTAGTGGTGAAGCAGATATTTCAAATAGGGAAATCAAAAGAATTTTAGAAAAAAAACAGTGAATGCCTCTATGAAAGATTGGTCAATAAAACTTGATGATGCACTTTGGGCCTATAGGACAACATTCAAAACTCCAATTGGGATGTATCATTTTAGGTTAGTGTTTGGGAAGGCTTGTCACTTACTAGTGGAATTAGAGCATAAAGCATATTGGGCATTGAAATTTTTGAATTTTGACTTGCAGTCTGCAAGTGAAGAAAGATTATTGCAACTGAATGAATTGGAGGAATTTCGCAATGAGGCTTATGAAAATTCTAAATTGTACAAAGAACGTAAAAAAAGATGGCATGACAAGCGCATATTCAGAAGAGAGTTAAAATTGGTAAAAAAGTCTTATTATATAACTGTTGTCTTAAACTTTTTCCAAGAAAGTTACGGTCTCGATGGTCTAGTCCTTTCATAGTTACACAAGTATTCCCATACGGAACATTTGAAGTTGTGCATGACACTGAGGGCACATTCAAAGTGAACGGTTAGCATTTAAAGCTCTATTTTGAAGGTGGTTACAACAAGCGGAAGACCACCATTGAACTTCATTCTCTAGAATAGCGACATTTGAGATAGTTTTGCTGAAAACTATAAAACAAGTGCTTCTTGGGAGGCAACCCAAGCATTTTAATTATGTTTATTTATTTATTTATTTATTGTTAAGTTTATATTTTGCAAAAAAAAAAAAAAAAAAAAAAGGTAGCATCTTTCACTGCTTTTTGATTTGAATTCTTGATTTTTGCCATTCTTTTCCTTATCTTCTCCATATTTTATTATTTTGCATAAATAATGAAAATTTAAATAATCAGAAGGAAATCCAAATATTTTTTCATAGATATTGCATTAATTGTTGCCTAAAATAGGTAAAATAACTCTATTTTTATAGAGTTATCAACAATGCTGATGGAATTGCATAATTCTACTGATGGGGTGCCGTTGAAATTAAGCTTAGGAGAAGCCTCTAGCTAAGTGGTGCTAGGTCACCAATTTCGTGATGCAGCTTTTGACCAATTCTAAAGTAGAAACCTAATAACTCTATAATACGGTAACACGTATTTTATCTATTTTAGGCAACAAATACGGTACTTTGTAATGCAATATTTGTTAGAAAATATTTGGATTTTCTTTATATATCCAAATATTCATTTTTTATGGAGAAAATAATGAAAAAAGGGCAAAAGAAGGAAAGGAAAATTCTGTGATTCATGAATTCAAGTAAAAAAACGTCAGAAGATGGATACCAAATTAAGGATTATGCGATTTATTCCCTGAATTTATGCAAAAAAATAAGCAAGTGCATTTTGTTAGGGTTCTTGAATATATCCTATATATAGGATAATGGAAATAGCTAAGTTTTTGGCTTTTTTAGATCATTTTTCAATTGCTTTGAGAGTTTTTCGAGTGTTCTGAAGAGAAAAAAAAGTGGTGATAGAATTCTTCTTCTTTGATTCAAAATGTTGGCTTTAATTTATATTTTTGTTTCTTCTTTTACAATGTTCTAATCTTCTTTTGTTAGGGCTACAATATAACCATAATGATGTGAATTTCATGATTTTTATGCGCGTAAGTGATTTTATTCATGTGAGTTACATATTATTGTGCTTAATGTTTTTAAGTGATTGACTACCACTTAAATGATCTGACATGCATATTTGAGATTGAGAAGTGATGTTATGCAATTGCTCATTATAGTATATAATTATGAATTAAACATCGATAGAGATGTACAATGTTATTTATGTAGCTTTCGGTGATAAGGTGATTCAAAATACTCATTATAGGCCGGCAATATTAATAGATTTTAATGCGCTTATGTTTATTTAAATTCATGTAGAGATATAGTGGATTAATAAACTGAGTAGGTTTGCTATGCCTAGAATAGGATAGTAAATAGATTAGAAAATTCCGCTATCACATATTTAATATCGTTCTTATATGCATAATAATATGAAACTCATATCTAGTGATTATAGTGAAATCGGATGTTTTAACATATTTATTTGATTGATTTACTGATTTAGTCTCCAAAATTTTCCATTATGATTTTTAGTTTTAATTTATTTACAATTCTGTTTTGATATGTCAGATAAATTTTAGAATTAATCTATTTTTAGTATTTAATTAGTTTATTAGTTATCGATCTCCGTGGGAGGACACTCTTTCTTATCATTATTACTTGTTTGACATATTCACTTGTATTTAGAATTTTACGAACAAGTTTTTGGTATCGTTGTCAGGGATTGTTAGTTTAATTCTAATTAATATTGAAACCGGATAATTCTAAGTTTAATCCAACTTTTGTTTTGTCTTTTTTTTTTTTTTGGGTGTACATCGGTTTATGACACGTAGTTAACAAGGGAGACTTGTTGAGTTTGATTCAGAAATCGAAGGTACATTTAAAAAGCGCTAAGAGAACAAAGAAATAACACTAAGAAGATAGCAGATGGTGAGAATGAAAATCCGTGTGGACTCTTGAGAGATTATGTTAGTGCCGACAGTTCAGGGTACCACATCAAGCATTAGGAGACCTACAATTCAGGCAAACAACTTTGAGATTAAGTCATCACTCATTTAAATGCTTTAACAATTAGTGCAAATTAGTGGGCTACCAAGTGATGATCCAAATACTCAGATTGATGCTCTTCATAAAATATGTGACACCACTAAATATAATGGAGTTACGGATGATGTTATTAGATTGAGATTATTTACATTCTCTCTCAAAGACAAAACTAAGAGTTGGCTTTTTTCTCTTCCTGCAGGATCGATCACTACATGGAATGATATGACTTAGAAATTTCTTAGTAAGTTCTTTCCATCTACAAAGTCTGCAAAGATGTGTAACGATACTAATTTTATGCAAATGGATAATAAATCATTATATGAAGTATGGGAAAGATTCAATAAATTTCTTAGAAGATGTCCAAATCACGGACTACTTGTATGGATGCAAGTATGATTTTTTTTTATAATGGATCTAGTATAAATCTTCGTTCTATGATTGATACAGTTGTAGGAGAAACTTTAAATAATAAAACACCATAAGAAGCCTACAATCTATTATAAGAGATGGTGTCCAATAGTTATTAGTGGCCTAGTGAGAAGTTACTGATGCGAAAAACTAGTGGAGTTCATGAAGTGGACGCTTTTGCTACAATTGTTGCACAATTTGAAGCATTCAACAAAAAGCTAGATAACGTGAGTGTTTCAGCCATGAAAATTTAGAATTTGACATGTGATTTTTGTGGTGGAGGACATGTTAGCATAGAATGCTAGGTAGGTAACCCTTTTTCACAACTTAATACAAATGCTAACTTTGTTGGGAATTTTAATGGGTCACAGAATAATCCCTACTCCAACACCCATATGGCATAATCATCCAAAATTTTTAATGGAGTAATCGGAATATGATGAGATCATCACCATGATTCAAACAATTAGAAGAGAAAAAGTTAAATTTGGAAGATATAGTCACCAAACTTGCTAACACTACTCATGACTTTATCAAGAGCACGCATGTGAGTTTTCAAAATCAAGATGCTTGAATCAGAAATTTGAGATGTAAGTGGGTTAATTAGCAAATAGGGAGACAATAGGGTTCTTTACCTAGCAACAAAGAAAAATCCAATTGAAAACATAAAGGCTATAATCTTGAGAAGTAGTAAATAAGTGGGAGAAGAAGATGCCAAATAAGAGATTTTCAAAGACAAAGAATAGGAGATCAATAAACAACCAAAGGAGGCGGGCAAGAGCAAACTTTTCCTAATAATCCCAAGATATACGTGCTAGTAATTCCATTCCTCAGTGACTACAGCAGCATAAAATAGATAAGCAATTTTCTAAATTTCTTGATGTATTTAAAAAATTGCACATTAACATTCCTTTTGCAAATGCCTTAGCGCAAATGCCTAGTTATACAAAATTTTTGAAGGAGATTTTGGCAAACAAAAGGAAAATTGAGGATTATGAAACTATGAAGTTGAATGAGTGTTTAGCCATCCTACAAAACAAATTACCTCCAAAATTAAAAGATATGGGGAGTTTTACTATTCCTTATCTAGGGGTCTTAGCCTCAAAAGACGTATTGGTTATAAAGCAGGCCAGAGGGCTTATCCCAAGCGATGTGGGATAGCTAAGATCCCTTTAGCATGAACCCGGATCCACCTTAACCTGACTCTGATGCCAATCTGGGGGTCTTAGCCTCAAAAGACGTCTTGAGAAGACGTCTTGAGAGGTGAGGGGAGCCATAGCGGTTATAAAGCAGGACAGAGGGCTTCTCCCAAGCGATATGAGACAGCTAAGATCCCTTTAGCATGCACCAAATTCTTTCTTTGAAAAAGCATTGTGTGATTTAGATGTAGGCATTAGTTTGATGCCTTATTCAGTTTTCAAGAAGTTAGAATTGGGTAAGGTAAAAGCAACCACAATATCACTTCAAATATCCGAAAGTTATTGTGAAAGATGTTTTGGTAAAGCTTGACAAATTTATCTTTCCTGTAGATTTTGTAGTTCTTGACATTGTGGAAGATTTTGAGGTACTACTTATCTTAGGTTGATCTTTTCTAGCAACAGAAGAGCCCTTATTGATGTATAACAAGGGAAGTTGATTTTTAGAGTTCAAGATAATCTTGTTTCCTTTAATGTTTTAAAGTAATGAAATATCCTTCTGATGATAATTTTTGTTTTAGAGTTGAGATAGTTGACAAGATGGCGAATAAGATTCATCAAGAAAATATTTTTTAAGATCCGCTTGAAGCATGTTTAGTTCAATAGGACAAAGAAGTTTAGAATGAGGAGATAAATGAGTACGCATATTTTATGGAGGCAATTCCACCATATTCAAGGCAAAAGACAATTAAATTTGAAGAGTCGGGGCAACACACAACAAAACTGAAACCATCAATTGATCGGTATACAATTCTTGAACTCAAACATTTACCTTTTCATTTGAAATATGCTTATTTAGATGGAGTTTCTTCTTTACCAGTAATTATATCTTCTTCTTTGACAGATTTGATGGAGGAGAAACTGCTTGGAGTATTGAGAGAGCATAAGGGCACAATTAGATGGAAAATAGTCGATATCAAGGGAATTAGCCCTTCACTTTACATGCACAAAATTTTGATGGAAAAACAATACAAGCCCACTATCCAACCTCAGAGGCATTTGAACCTAAAGATACAAGAAGTAATGAAAACTGAGGTAATTAAGCTACTTGATGCAGGTATCATCTATCTTATCTCTAATAGTTCCTAGGTAAGACTCATGCAAGTTGTGCCAAAGAAAGGAGGTATAATTGGTCATAAAAATGACAACAATAAATTGATTCTAACTAGAACAATTACTGG
Source organism: Eucalyptus cloeziana (assembly GCA_014182715.1). Taxonomy (NCBI): domain Eukaryota; kingdom Viridiplantae; phylum Streptophyta; class Magnoliopsida; order Myrtales; family Myrtaceae; genus Eucalyptus; species Eucalyptus cloeziana. The sequence goes on along the minus strand of CM024635.1, from coordinate 32,967,089 downwards.
GTGGTGTGTGTGGATGAATTACAAAAAATTGAATGATAGCATTAGAAAAGATCACTTACCTTTGCCATTTATTGATCAGATGTTGGAAAGACTCGCATGACATGAGTTTTGTTACTTTATTGATGGATATTTGGGGTTTAATCAAATTCTTGTTGCACCAGAACATCAAGAGAAGACTACTTTCACTTGTCCTTATGGTACTTTTACTTTTAGAAGAATGCCCTTTGGTCTTTGTAATGTACCGGGTACTTTTCAGAGATGCATGATGGCTATTTTTTCTGATATGGTTGAAAAATATATTGAGATTTTCATGGATGATTTTTCCATTTTTGGCTTATCATTTGATTCTTATTTAAATAATTTGGCTTTGATCTTATAAAAATGTAAGGAGACTAACCTTATTTTGAATTGGGGGAAGTGTCACTTTATGGTGAAGGAAGGAATAGTGCTCGGGTCTAAAATTTCTCGAAATGGAATAGAAGTAGATCGAGCCAAAATAGAGGTCATTGCAAAATTGCCTCCACCAACATGTGTGAAACTTGTTAGTGGATTTTTGGGGTATGCAAGACTCTACATGTTGTTAAAAAAGATTTTTAAAAAATTGCTAAACTTCTTTATAATCTTTTGGAAAAAGATGCTATTTTTAATTTTTCTGATGAATGAGTACAGGTTTTTAACATTTTAAAGGAGAAGTTAGTGTTAGCACCAATTATGGCAACACTAGATTGAGGTTTGCCTTTCGAGCTGATGTGTGATGCTAGCAATTCTACAGTGGGAGCTATTTTGGGACAAAGGAAAAATGGAGTTTTTCAAATCATATACTATGCTAGTCGAACCTTGTCAAGTTTACAATTAAATGATTCAACAACAGAGAATGAACTTTTGGGGGTAGTTTTTGCTTTTGATGGTTAAAAATTATGGTTTATTTTGACCACTCTACTCTTAAGTATTTGCTTGAAAAGAAAAAAAATCAAAACCTTGGATAATAAGGTGGATTCTATTGTTACAAGAATTTGATTTGGAAATCAAAGATAAGAAGGGGATTGAAAATCTAATTGTGGATCATTTATGAAGAATTACGAATTCAAAGGAAGATATAAGACCAATTTTGGAAGAGTTCCCCGATGAGAAATTTTTTTCCATCAAATCCACAAAAATTCTCTGGTATGCTGACTTTATAAATATAATGTTCTTTCTCCTGAATTATCATATCAATAGGAAAAAAAAAAAATTCTTTTCTAATGTTAAAAATTATTTTTGGAAAGAGCCTTTATTGTTTAAAATATGTGCAGATTGGGTCATAAGGAGATTGTTCCAAACTAAGAGAGGGCAAGCATTCTACATCATTGATGGAGAGGCAAGTAGCCATTTTGGTACCACCAAAACTACAACTAAGATTTTACAATCTGGATTTTATTGGCCCATACTTTTTAAAGATGCATACTCCTACGTAACTCCATGTGATAGGTGTTAGAGAACTAAAAATATTTCAAAAATGAGATGCCTTTAAACAATAATATTGTGTGTGAATTATTTGATATTTAGGGTATTGATTTCATGGGACCCTTTACACTTTCTTATGGGAATTTATACATTTTAGTGGTTGTGGAATATGTGTCTAAGTGGGTAGAAGCTGTAGCATTGCCAATAAATAATGCTAAAGTTGTGGTCAAATTCTTGAAGAAAAATATTTTTTACTTGATTCGACACTTCTAAGGAAATCATAAGTGATAGGGGGCACATTTTTACAACAAACGGTTTGAAGCACTTTTGAGTAAGTAGGCATTACGCACAAAATTGCAACCTCTTATCATCCTCAAACTAGAGGTCAAGTAGAAGTTTCAAATAGGGAAATCAAGAGAATTTTAGAAAAAATAGTGAATGCCTCTAGGAAAGATTGGTTAATGAAACTTGATGATACACTCTAGGCTTATAGGACGGTGTTCAAAACTTTAATTGAGATGTCTCCTTTTAGGTTAGTGTTTGGGAAGGCTTGTCACTTACTAGTGGAATTAGAACATAAAACATATTGGGCATTAAAATTTTTGAATTTTGACATGCAATCTGCACGCGAAGAAAGATTGTTGCAACTGAATGAATTGGAGGAATTTCGCAGTGAGGCCTATGAAAATTTTGGGTTGTGTAAGGAGCGTACAAAAATAATGGCATAACAAAAACATATTCAGAAGAAAGTTCAAAATTGGTCAAAAAGTTTTACTTTATAATTCTCGTCATAAACTTTTTTCAAGAAAGTTACAGTCTTGATGATCTGATCCTTTCATAGTCACATTAGTATTCCTATACGGACTAGTTGAAGTTGCGCATGATACCAATGGCGCATTCAAGGTGAATGGTCAATGTTTGAAGCCGTATTTTGAACGTGGTTACAATAAGCAGAAGACCACCATTGAATTTCATCCTCCAGAATAGTTATATTTGTGATAGTTTGGCTAAAAACTATAAACCAAGCGCTTCTTGGGAGGCAACCCAAACATTTTCATTATGTTTCTTCATTTATTATTAAGTTTACTTTTCGCAAAAAAAAAAAAAAAGAAAAAAATATTAATTTTTTGCTATTTTATCCAAGTTAATTTTCTTTCTTGAGGAATCATGTTTCAAGAGTTTAGTCATCAAGGCCATCCATGGACACGTCCAACAACAAGGGGAGTTTTTTTTGTTCCTATTTTTCTTTTTCACATTGAGGACAATGCTTCACTCAAGTTTGGGGGAGACAAAATTTTTGTTAAATATAATTTTTTTTTATCATGATTGCATTCCTTATTGTGAATTTTTGCGATTCATAGGAAAAATTTAAACTTGTTTGAATTTGCAACTGATGTGTGAGTTAATTTTAATTCATATCATGTTGATCCACTTACTAGCACTAAAAATCCTTAATTTTTTAATTGTGTGTAAATAGAAAACATTCATGCGAAGTACGTGATTTTCTTAGATCTCACTAAAATCTTAGAATTTGTTTGATTTTCTCTTAAGGCGAAATCTAAGTTACATCTAACTAAGAAAATAATTTAGGCAATTTTTGGATCGCTTGAGCCTTTCTTGCCAACCCTATTTATTTATCCATAGTCTCCCCGTTGAGTCTTAATTATTATCCAATTTTCATTGACATCCATTTATTAAATTATATCATTGTCCCATGCCCCATGAACACATTGATTTTTATTTTTTTTGGTAAAAGTTAATTTTAGCCTAATAACAATTTGGGATAAAGGATGGAGCATGAAAAAAAAAAAAAATGAATGCTATGGTTGTTTGGGGTATATCATCAATAAAAAAAAATTACTTTTATGGTTCCCTATCGAACTTTCAATTGAGTGAGCCTTTTGGATATTCAATGGATTGGAAATTTTCATGTTATATTAGGAGGGACTTTGGGAGGAACTCCACCATAAAGCAATTTGAAAAAAAAAAAAAGAGCAATGAAAAAAAAGAAGGAAAAAAAAAAAGGAATGATGATATGTGGTGGGAGATATCTTGAAGGAGTGAAATTGGGGACAATGACATTTGCTCTAATTATATCCTAGAAATCAATGTGTTGATGAGTGATTTGAGCTTAAAATTACCGTTATCTCACATTTAGCCCAGCCTTACATTATAAACCAAGAAAAGTCCTATTGATTTTTGGTTGGATAATTAGCTTATATTAGTGGAGAGAGGAATGAAAAGCAAACCTAGAAGATTTGGTCATGATTATAGAGAATTTTTGAGAAGTTGTATACAAATTTGAATTTATCTAGATTACATATAATTTGAAAAAAATGATGACTCGCACACACATTTCGATTACATAGTTAGAAATGTTCTTAACTTATAAAATCAATTTCAATGTTTGAATGAAATTTGTATTTTTCTTTGAATTGTGAATTTGAGCAATGATGGAAAGATATCATGGAGGAGGTTGTTAGCTTGAGTATGTGTTATATCCTGTTTTTGCTTAAGAACTAGCAAAATGTTTAGTTTGGGAGTTTGATAACTCCATAATAATAGAGTTAATTTTACCTATTTTAGGCAACAAATATAGTACTTTATAATGCACTATTCATTAGAAAATAATTGGATTTCCTTCTATTTACCAAAATAGTTTTTGTTTATGCAGAATAATGAGATATGGAGAAAATAAGGAAAAAAAAAAGGCAAAAGAATGAAAGGAAATTTTCGTAATTCAGAAATTCAAATTAAGAAGTGTTGGAAGATGGATACTAAATCAAGGATTCTGTGATTTATTCTCTGGTTTTATGCAAAAAAATAAGCAATTACATTTTGTTAGGATTCTTGAATATGTCCTATAAATAGGATAATATAGACAGCAAGGATTTTGGATTTTTTAGATCGTTTTTCATTATTTTGAGAATTTTTTTTAGCATTCCCGAGAGAAAATAAAGTGGTAGCAACATTCTTGTTTTATGATTCAAGATGTTGGGTTTAATTTATATTTTCGTTTCTTCTTTTACAATATTCTAATTTTCTTTCATTAGGATTATGATGTAGCTTAACCATGATGATATGAATTTTATGATTTTTATGCGTGCAAGTGACTGGCCATCACTTGAATGATTTGATATGTAAATTTGAGATTGAGAAGTGATGATATGCAATTACTCATCATAATAAATAATCATGAATTAAATGTGGATAGAGATATACCATGCTATTTATGTAGTTTTCGATGATAAGGTAGTAAAAAAGACTCATTATAAATTAGGAATATTCATAAATTTTAACGCACTTATGTTTATTTAAATTAACGTAAAGATATAGTAGATTAGTAAACTGAGTAGGTTTGCTATATATAGAGATATGATAGTAAATAATAAGCAATTCCACTATCACTTGTTTAATATCATTCTTGTATGTATAATAATTTAAAATTCATATCTAGTAATTATTATAAAATCGGATGCTCTAACATATTTATATGATTGATTTACTGCATTTAGTTTCAAAATTTAACTTTTAAGATTTTTAGTTTTAATTTATTCTCAATTCTATTTTGATCTGTTAAATAAATTTTAGAATTAATCTATTTTTAGTATTTAATTAATTTATTGATCATAAATTATGTGAGACGATACTCGTTTTTATCATTACATTATTTGTTTGACATGTTTACTCGCGTTTATAATTTTAAGAACAAACCAATATTCACATGCCCTCTTAAGATAAAAATCCAAATTCAACTAATTTGAAAGATCTGAAAATAACATGAAAAATTCAAGTTATACGAACCATGACACCGGTATTCATAGCAACATGCTCAATCACAATCCTTTCTAGATTGTTGTTAGAGTATTGAGAACACAAGGATGTAGCAAACAATAAGGTTTTGTTCGGAGATAATTTGATGTGGTCATGAAACAAAAATGACATTGTTTTGGTTGCTAAAGTCGAATTGGATAAAAAATAAGGTTTCATCATTCGTTCTCTCGCTATTAAACTCCATTTATTTCGTGAAAAATAATTTTTACGAAAATATTTTCTAGATTTTCTAGTGTTCCTTTCATAGAAAATGAATTACTTGAGGAAAACATTTTTCATGAAGGAAAAAAAGTCTTCTAAAATAGAGGAAAATGTTTCCACTTTTCAAATAAGGGAAAACATTTTCCCCATTTACTCTCTCTCATCTGACACCCCTACAAGTCCCTACTTTTTTTTTGCCATTGTTTTCCTCTTCTTCTTTCTTGGTTGGTCGCTACCCACAACGATGGTTGGTGATTGGCTACAGGCCACCCTTGACCTCGCCGGGCGAGCTTGAGGCTCGCCTAAGCTTGAGCAAGAGCCTCTAGCCTTGCCAATTTGGCAAGCCTCGAGATCTAGTGAGACTCGAGGCTTGCCAGATTAGTGAGTGCGAGCCTTGCCTCAGCTCAAGCTTGTCGATTTGCTCACTAGATTAGCGAGCCGAGTCTCTTGCTTGAGGCTTTCTTGTGGTTGGTTGTCGGCAATCGACCAAAGATGAAGAGCAAAACAAAGAAAAGAAAAGAAGAAGAAAAGAAGAAGAAGAAAAGAAAAAAATAATTTAATAGTCAATTTTTTATAATATAAGAAAGAATTAAAAATCAATTTTTATAAAAAAATAAAGAATGAAAAATCGATTTTAAAAAATAAAATAATGATACAATAATTGAAAAAGAGTATATGGAGGAAAAAAAATATTCCTTATTAAATAACGGAAAATATTTTCCACTTCATTTTTAAATTTTACTTGAACAATGAAAAATAAATATATTTTCCTTTGAAAATATTTTCGAGAAACACCACATTTCCCTTTGACATAAGGTCACTTGAGACACCAAACCAATCACCACAATTGCACCCACCTGAGCTTGAATTCCAATTGAAGAGGGGCCTCCCTCCATGGGTTGAAGATTGAGTTCCTAAGCCGAACGAGGACCGATTATTGGGATCTCTTACACACACGGACATTAATGGAAAAATACAAAACACACAAGAAATTATTGAATTCTTAATATGCTTCTTTTTGCAAAAAAAGGTAAAAAGAAAAAGAAATAATGAAGTCGAAGGAGAACAGTGGACTGTTTTCTTACTAAATTTGACGGCGTTTTTTCTTCACTAAAGTTATGTCAAAGTCATAGTAGTCCAGTTTGCTTTTTGATGTCCTCATAACCAGCCACGTAAAATTTTTTATGGCAACATTAGATGAGATCAAGGCTATTGATATTGCCACGTGCAAAATTTAGAGTTTTTAAAGACACATAAAAATTCAGGTATTGGTCGGCACACAGTGGTCCGAATTTGAGAATTTTTAGTGATTTTTTCCTGGGAGTTCTCTGCCTCTTTGTTTGGTCTTTTTTTTTGTTTCATAGTAACTATCAATTAAAACGCGTTTGATAACGTTTGTTCAAAATTATTTAGGAACAGAAATAAAAAAACTATTTATGTTTCGGGGAATAATTTTTGAACGAAGAACGCGTTTAGAATCGTATAAAATTTATGTTACGGAATAGAAAAAAAAGCGTAAAACACGTTTGGTAAACTTGTATAATTTTATTATTTCTTTTAATATTTTAATATTTTTCTTTTTCTTTTTTTCTTTTTTTCTTTTTCTCTTTGGTCGATTGCCGGCCACCGCCATGGCCGACGATCGGTTGGGTGACGTTCGGCGAGCCTTGGCCTTGCCCAGGCGGCATGAGGTCGGCCTCGTGCCGACTAGGGAGGTTGAGCCTCGCATGGCCATAGCAAGCCACGGCGAGGCTCGGGTTGACGAGCCTCGTTGTGGCTCGGCCTCTCCGGGGGCAATGACGCTTCGGCGAGGTCGGCTGCCCTTGTCGGCTAATCGCCAGTGCCGGCCATGGCCAAGGCCGATGATCGGCAAAAGGAAGAAGAAGAAGAAGAAAAGAAAGGGAAAAAGAAGAAGAAAAATGAGAAGAAAAAAATGTTTTTTGAAAGTGTTTCTGATTTTTGTTTATGTTAAATTTTTGAAAATAAAAAAATAGATTTGTTTATTCTTAGAATAAAAATATAAATAAACTTGTTTCTGTTTTTTTTTTTTTTTCCGGAACGGGAACAGAGGAACAAAAATTTGCGTTCCGAGGAACAAAATCAATTTTAAACAAACACATACTTACTGGCTAGGTAAACCTAACGAATCATCATCCGCAGCTGGATAAAGCGGGATCCATGGTTGACCGATTCACGGATCGAAGGTACACGAAGCGGAAGAGGCGAAGATGGAGATCGTCCGTGCCCGCCTTACCGTCTGACCCAAATCATCCAACGCCAATCTCTTTTGGATATCAAAGTCGAAGTTGGATTGTTGAGCTCATCTCCTTCGCGGGATGTTCCGACCTGCACGCAATCATTCATCCGCTGATTGGCTCGTTTATTAAGAACCGCATCAAAGGAACTTGTCATCAGGTCGGTCTTTTTGCAGCTTCCAACCCCACTTTCCCATTTGCGGCATGCAGATCCGATCCAATCCATGTTTTTCCTTTTCTATGTTGTAGATGAAAAGTCGGGGGTTCTGTGCCTTTCCTTTTCATTTGCTTTGGAGGAGCAATTTCGATGTTTACTTCCTGCATGGTCCTTTGCCTTGGAAGTTTCGAGTCCCGTGTGGTCCTTTGCCTTTGAAGTGCTCCGCTTTTTTCCCTGCAAGTGATCCGTCTGTTCTTGGATTCTTTGACTTTAAATCGAAGTTTGTTTGAGCAAACGGAGAGAAAAAGAAGAAGAAGAAGATTGGAGAGTGAGTTCTTTTGTTGCAGGTTGAGAGAAATTCAATTTAGTTGGTTGACTTTCTACGAGTCCAAAGATACTGGTGGTTTGCATTAAAACATGATGTTAGGGCAGAGACTTTGATAGGGTTTGAGGAGAGTATACGACCATGGATCCTCTGTTCTTTGATTCCTCCGCTTGTATCAAAGTAGATGATGGTTCCATAGATAGCCATGCCTTTTCACCTAGTCCAGATCGATACCCGAGTCTCACAGATAGTTTCTTTTTGGATGACCCTTTCCTCGACCTTAAATCCTCAGATAGTGCTTTTCTTTCGAATAAAGTAGACCCTGCAAATGGTCTTTCTTCAAAATCTATCGACCTCGGTATTGGAGATCTAATGTTTCACTCGACAAGCGGGATCTCAGATGGAGGCCCATTTGGTCCATCTATGAGCTTGAGAAGTGCCCTCCCTCCGTTGGGGGACACTGATTCATCGGATCCCGTTCTAAAGTACATAAGTCAGATGCTTTTGGAAGAGAACATGGAGGAGCAACCGTGGGAATGTGCTGATAATGTTGCTCTGCAGAATGCTGAAAAGTCATTGTACAATGCCCTTGGTCAGCAGCATTCAGAGGTGTCTGATCAGAGCCCCTCACAGCTTGATTTAAGCCATTATATTGAGAGCCCAACTAGCAGCCTTTCTGGGAGTAGCAGTGCTTGTGGAAGCCGTGATGCCACAAGTGTTACTTTTAGCTCTAGCGACTCAGCTGTTGCTAATATTCTTTACACAATCGAAGAACATAACCATGCCGTGTAGGAAAATTCTGACCTGGACTCCCAGTCGAACGTGGATTCCAGTTCATGGTTGTTGTCTAATTCTTCAAGCAGCATCACGAATTATGATGATGGGTCTGAGGAATCTTTGCGTGAGCTTCTTGTCAAGAGCATTTTCAGTGATAGTGAGTCTATGGTTCAGTTCAAGAGAGGATTAGAGGAGGCCAGCAAATTCCTTCCTACCCACAGTCAATTAGGAATTAACTCAGAGGACAGCAAACCACCATTGGAAACAGAGAAAGGAACCCCAAGAATGCTCATCAATGAGGAGATCAACATGAGGTGCTTATCTGATGGATTCAAGGGATTCAAAAATCACGAGAGGGACGAGGATGCTTTTGAGGATGGCAGGGCCAATAAGCAAACAGCCTTGTATACAGAGGAGAGTGAATTTTCCGATTTGTTCGACAAGGTGTTGCTATGCAACGAAAATGGTGAGGCTATGTGTTCTGGCGATAAATCTGTGGAGACAGGGCTGAGCAAAGACATACGACCACAAAGGAAAAAGTGCGGTTCCAATAGAGGTAGGGGTCATGGCAAGAAGCAGGGAAGTGAGAATACTGTTGACTTGAGCAGTGTTCTGATTCTCTGTGCCCAAGCCATCTCTACTAGTGACTTCAGGACTGCTAATGAATTGTTGAAGCAGATTAGAGAGAACTCTTCTCCATCTGGCAATGGGTCTCAAAGACTGGCCCATTACTTTGCCAATGGGCTAGAGGCACGATTGGTGGGCAATGAGACTCGAACGCAGAACTTCTATTCTAGTCTTGTCGCCAGGACGACCTCAGCAGCCGATATCTTGAAAGCTTACCACCTTCACATTTCGTCATGTCCGTTTGTTAAGTTAAACATTTGCTTTGGAAATTACATGATTTTGAGTTTAGCAGAGAAAGCCACTACCTTACATATAATAGATTTTGGCATTGGATTTGGTTTTCAATGGCCAATGCTCATCCAGAAGCTCTCTTCTCGATCAGAAGGGCCCTGTAAATTGTGCATCACAGGGATAGAGCTTCCACAGGCTGGTTTTCGCCCATCAGAAAGACTAGAGGAGACAGGTCGTCGTTTGGAGAAGTATTGTGAGCGTTTTAATATCCCTTTTGAATTCAATTACATAGCATCGAAGAATTGGGAATCCATCAAACTCGAGGATCTCAAGATTCAAAGCAATGAGACAGTTGCTGTGAATAGTTCATCTCGGTTTGGCAATCTCCTTGATGAGACAGATGGGGACGACTGTCCACGGGATGCTGTGTTGAATCTAATTTGGCAAATTAAACCAGATATTTTTGTTCATGTTGTATCTAACGGCTACCACAATGCGCCCTTTTTTGTGACAAGATTCCGTAAGGCACTTTTTCATCTTTCCGCAGTGTATGATATGTTTGATGCTATTTTAGATGGCGACAGCAATGAGAGGTTGGTTATTGAGAGAGAGTTCCACGGACGGGAAATTATGAATGTTGTAGCATGTGAAGGTTCGGAAAGGGTTCAGAGGCCAGAAACGTACAAGCAATGGCAGGTTCGTCATATTAGGGCTGGGTTTAAGGTGATTCCTCTGGACCAAGAGCTCATGACGTTGTTTAGGGGTAAGATGAAAGAATGTTAACACAAGGATTTTGCGCTTGATGAAGAGGGCAACTGGATGCTGCAAGGTTGGAGAGGTCGAATTCTCTATGGTGCCTCCTGTTGGGTGCCCACTTAGGATGGCTCCAAAAGGAATGTTTTCTGTCATGACCTGTAAATTGCAGGGATTCTTACCGAGTTGACAGGTCAAGGATTTTGTTAGAGTAGCTCAGAATGTACCTATCTCCCGCTCCTGTTTGTGCAGGTATCTTTTTAATTGCAAACGGTTTTGAATCTGCAATGTTTTCTTACTGTTTATCAAACCTTGAGATAGGAAGATACATTTTGCAGCTTCTATGCTGCACGGCATTGCTGATTTTGCCGATATTGTGTCATGAATTGTCTATTATATATCTCCCAAGTTCTGCAAGTAACATGGCAGCTTGAAGCTGATTATGGGTATGGGTGCGGGATTATCATGTACAGTTTGTGTTATTCACCTGATGGCTCTGTTGTTTACTAGTATCCTACAATACTGAAAACTGTTTAGCTCTTTGAGAACTTGATTATCGAAGGTGGGGCTCATGGAGGATGATGTTTCCCCACGTGATGCAGCCAAAATATGCTCATGCCGAAGTTGTTTTTGGAGGGAAATTAAGGGCAATTTAACTTATGGGTACTTCGTGGCACGCAGACCTTTTATTTGTAACTCGGTTGTCTTTCTGTGAAGAAATTTGGATGGGTCAATTGTAGGTTTATATACGAGGGAGATCAAGTATGTGATTAAACTAGTTATTGTAGATATAATTGAATTCTCATACAACTCAGTTTGTCAATAAATTGTTTCATTTACACCAACTCAGTTTCTCATGATTTTCTAGGTTTGTGGTGTGGATGCGTAAAAATCTTGACAATGTCAATGGAGTTTCATAATTCTACTGATGGGGTGCTGTTGAAGTTAAGCTTAGGCGAAGCCTTTAGCTAAGTGGTGCAAGGTCACCGGTTTGGTGATGTAGATTTTGACCAAGTCAAAAGTAGAAACCAATGCGCTCTTAGAATAAAATCCCAAATTCATCCAAGTTGAAAGATCGGAAAATAACATGAAAAGTTTCAAGTTATACGAACTATGATACCAGTATTCATAACAGCACACTCAATCACAGTTACTTCCGAGATTGTTGTTAGAGGATCGAGAATGGAAGGCTGTAATGAACCGCAAGAACTTGTTGGGAAATACTTTGATGTGCCCATGAAACATAAATGAAATTGTTTTGGTTGCTAAAGTCAATTTGGAGCAAAAATTAAGTTTCATCACTCGTCGTATCTCTCTCTCTCTCTCTCTCTGATTCATGGTGATGTCGAGAGATGAAAGCCTAATTTAGGTTACTTGAGACGCTAGACCGATCACCATAATCACACGCACCTGAGCTTGAATTCCAATTGAAGAGGGGCCTCTATGGGTCGAAGAATGAGTTGTTAAGCTGAATGAGAACCGATTTTTTGGAATCTCTTATTCACACAGACATTAGTGGAAAAATACAACACGCAGCAAGAAATTATTGATTTCTTAATCTGCTTCTTTTTGCGAAAAAAAGTAAAAAAGAAAAAGAAATAATGAAATCGAAGGAAAACAGTGGAGTGTTTTCTTGCCAAAAAACGCCGGCAGTTTTTCTTCACTAAAATTATATCGGAATCATATTAGTTTCGTTTTCTTTTCGTTATCCCCTTAACTAGCCACGTAAAATTTTATGGCAACATTAGACGAGATCAAGGCTATTGATAATTACCGCGTGCATAACATAGAGTTTTCAACGACACATAAAAATTCAGGTATTGGTCGGTACACAGCCGTCCTAATTTGAGAATTTTTTGTGGTTGTTTCCCGGGAGTCTTCTGTCTCTTTTGTTTTGACTTTTTTCTTTCGCTGCAGCCGCCGTTTACCGGCTGGCAAGCAGAGGGCATCGTCATCCGCAGCTGGTCAAAGCGGGACCCATGGTTGACCGATTCACGGAAGGTACACGAAGCGGAAGGTACGCCAATCTCTTTTGGATATCAAGTCGAAGTTGGGTTGTCCAGCTCATCTCCTTCGCGGGATGTACCGACCTGCACGCAATCATTCATCCGCTGATTGGCTCGTATATTAAGAATTGCATCGAAGGAACTCGTCATCAGGTCGGTCTTTTTTCAGCTTCCAACGCCACATTCCCATCTCACGGTATGCAGATCTGATCCAATCCCTGTTTTCCTTTCCTATGTTGTAGATGAAAAGTCGGGTTCTCTGTGTCTCCTCTTTTGATTTGCTTAGATAGGAGCGTGTCGATGTTTGCTTCCTGCGGCGTTCTTTCTTTTTGAAGGACTCCACTTTTCTCCCTGCACGCGATCCGTCTGATCTTGGATTCTTCGACTTTGAATCGAAGTTGTTGAAGCGAACGAAGGAAAAGGGAAGAATATTGAAGAGGGAGTTCTTTTGTTGCAGGCTGAGAGCATTTTACTTTAGTTGGTTGATGTTCTAGGAGTCCAAACATACTGGTGGTTTGCATCAAAATATGATTTTAGGGTAGGGACTTTGATGGGGTTTGAATAAGGAGAATATTTGACCATGGATCCTTTGAACTTTGATTGCTCTGATTGTATTAATGTAGAAGATCTTCCAATAGACAGCCGTGCCTCTTCACCTAATCCAGATCAGTACCCGAGTCTCTCAGATGGTTTCTTTTTGGATGACCCTTTTCTAGACCTTAGATCCTCAGATAGTGCTTTTCTTTCGAATAAAGTAGACCCTGCCGATGATCTCCCCTCGAAATCTATTGACCTCAATATTGGAGATTTAATATTTCCCGCGACAAGCATGAGCTCAGGTGGAGGCCCATTTGGTCCATCTATGATCTCGAGTAGTGGCCTGAGTCCAGGGGCATATTCCCTCTCCCCATCAGGGGACACTGACTCATCGGATCCTGTTCTAAAGTACATAAGTCAGATGCTTATGGAAGAGAACATGGAGGAGCAACCGTGGGAATTTGCTGATCAGGTTGCTCTGCAGAATGCTGAAAAGTCATTGTATGATGCCCTTGGTCAGCAGCATTCAGAGGTGTCTGATCAGAGCCCCTCACAGCTTGATTTAAGCCATTATATTGAGAGCTCAACTAGCAGCCTTTCTGGGAGTAGCAGTGCTCGTGGAAGCCGTGATGCTACAAGCGTTACAGTTAGCTCTAGCGACTCAGCTGATGCTAATACTCTTTACATGATCGAAGAACATAGCCAAGCTGTACAGGAAAATTCTGACCTGGACTTCCAGTTGAATGTGGATTCCAGTTCGCAGTCATTGTCCAATTCTTCAAGCAGCATCACGAATTCTGATGATTGGTCGGAGGAATCTTTGCATGAGCTTCTTGTCAAGAGCATTTTCAGTGATAGTGAGTCTATGATTCAGTTCAAGAAAGGATTAGAGGAGGCCAGCAAGTTCCTTCCTACCAACAGTCAATTAGGAATTAACCCAGAGGACAACAAACTGCCATTGGAAAGAAAGAAGGCAACCCCAAGAATGCACATCAATGAGGAGATCAACATGAGGCGCTCATCTGATGGATACAAGGGATTGAAGAATCACGAGAGGGACGAGGATGCTTTTGAGGAAGGCAGGGCCAATAAGCAAACGGCCTTGTACACAGAAGATAGTGAGCTTTCGGATTTGTTCGATAAGGTGTTGCTCTGCAACTGTTCTGGCGATAAATCTGCGGGGACAGGGCTGAGCAAAGACATACGGCTGCAAAGGAACGAGCGCAACTATTCGGGGGACATATCCGCAGAGACAGGGCTGAGCAAAGACATACAGACACAAAGGAACAAGCGAGGTTCCAATAGAGGTAGGGGTCGCGGTAAGAAGCAGGGAAGCAAGAATATTGTTGACTTGAGAACTCTTCTGATTCTCTGTGCACAAGCCATCTCTACAAGTGATTTCAGGACTGCTAATGAATTGTTGAAGCAGATTAGAGAGAACTCTTCCCCATCTGGCGATGGGTCTCAAAGATTGGCCCATTACTTTGCCAATGGGCTAGAGGCACGACTGGTGGGCAGCGACAGTCGAACACAAGACTTTTATTCTACTGTTGTTGCCAGGAGAACCTCAGCAGCCGAAGTCTTGAAAGCTCTTCACCTTCACATGTCAACATGTCCGTTTAAGAAGTTCTCCATTTTCTTTGCAAATTACATGATTTTGAAAATAGCAGAGAAAGCCACTACGCTTCATGTAATAGATTTTGGCATTCGGTTTGGTTTTCAATGGCCAGTCCTCATACAAAAGCTCTCTTCTCGATCAGAAGGGCCCTGTAAATTGCGCATCACAGGCATAGAGCTTCCACAGGCTGGTTTGCGCCCGGCAGAAAGAATAGAGGAGACAGGTCGCCGTTTGAAAAAGTATTGTGAGCGTTTTAGTGTCCCTTTTGAATTCAACTTCATAGCATCCAGCAATTGGGAATCCATCAAACTTGCGGATCTCAAGATACGAAGCAATGAGACAGTTGCTGTGAATTCTATACTCCGGTTTCAGAATCTCTTTGACGAGACAGTTGAGGACAACAATCCACGAGATGCTGTGTTAAATCTAATTAGGGAAATTAAACCGGATATTTTTGTTCATGCTATAGTTAATGGCTCCTACAATGCGCCGTTTTTTGCGACAAGATTCCGAGAGGTTCTTTTTCATCTTTCTGCAATATATGATATGTTCGATGCTATTTTAGATGCTGACTGCGAAGAGCGGTTGGTTTTTGAGAGAGAGTTATATGGACGGGAAATTATGAATGTCATAGCATGTGAAGGTTTGGAAAGGGTAGAGAGGCCGGAAACTTACAAGCAATGGCAGGTTCGTATTATGAGGGCTGGATTTAAGGCGCTTCCTCTGGACCAAGAGCTCATGAAGTTGTTCAGGGGTATGATGAAAGAATCGTACCACAAGGATTTTGCGCTTGATGAAGACGGCAACTGGATGCTGCAAGGTTGGAGAGGTCGGATTATCTATGGCTCCTCCTGTTGGGTGCCCATTTAGGATAGTTGAAAAAAACTGTTTTCTGTCATGACCTGTACATTACAGGGATTCTTCCCGGGTCAACAGGTCAAGGATTTGTAATAGGGTAGCTCAGAATGGACTTATTTCCGGCTCCTCTGTTTGGGCATGTATTTTTTTACTTGCAAACAATATTGAGTCTGGAACGTTTGCTTTACTATTTATCTAATTCTTGAGATAGGAAGGTACAATTTGCAGCTTCTATGCCACATGGCATTGTGAATTTTGCTGATAACGTGTCATGATTTACCTATCCTATATCTCACAAGTTGTGCAAGTAATATGGCAGCTCGAAGCTGACAATGGGTACGGGTGCAGCATTGTCATGTATGGTTTGTGCTGTCCTCTTGATGGCTCTGCTGTTTACTAGTCTCCTATAATGCCGAAAGCTGTCTGGCTCTTTTAAGAACTTGAGTAGCCAAGGAGGGGCTCGTGGAGGTGCGTTTCAGAATTTGCTGTAATCAAAGTTGCCCTCATGCTGAAGTTGTTTCTGTCCTCAAGTCAAATTAAGGGCAAATGAAATTCTAGATTACTTTCTGGCATACAGGCATTATATCTTACATCTCCGTTTTCTCTTTCTGTGAAGTACTTTGGATGGGTCAATTGTTGGTTTATATATAAGTATGTGATTAAACTAGTTATTATAGATCTCTTTGAATTCTCATGCAATTCAGTCTGTCAATAAACTATTCCATTTACACCAAGGACTGATAAATGGAGTGCGAGATTGATTTAATTTGCGAAAGCTTTAGCTTTTCTACATTTTAATTAAGCATAATTATGCAATGCTTGGCAGGTGAGCTCCAATCCTAAATATTCATGAGAAATGTCTTTTCTAAAGTACTAAGAGAGGTTGCGTGTTGCCGCATCCTTGCAATAATAAGCTCAATGATGGAAAGATCACAATAATTATTACTTAATAGTTTCTTTCCCCAAAAATCTAAGTTACATTCATTTTCTAATTTCTCTCTCGGTAAAATAAATAGAAATGTTTGTGGGGTGAATCTTTTCAATAGCTACAAAATTTTGGAGTTGTAATAATTGATGTACTAGCATGAGATACTATCAGTCATATTTGTTCTTCCTACTAATATTAGTAGATATATAATAATATTCAATTAGACCGTCTTGTTCCGGTGAAAAGCTTTTTTTTTTTTTTTTGGGTTGAAGGTAAAAGGTTTATTTGAATAATTGATGTAATAATATCAACATGTATGTAATTAAAATTCACAAAATAAATGGTCATGATTTTTCTGAACCCCCAAAAAAAGGAATGGTCATTATTTTCTCGATTTATAGTACCCATTGTGTAAAAAACTAGACAATGCTTATGGAATTGCTCAGTTGGGGGCGCCGTGGAAGTTAAGCTCAGGAGAAGGCTTAAGCCTCAGGCTGGGCTTTTTAACTTAACCAGTGATGCCAAATCACCGGTTTTCTGATGCAGATTTTGACCAAGTCAAAAGTAGACACTGGTTTCCATATGCGCTTTTAATATCAAAATCTCCCAAATTCATCTAATTTGAAAGATGGGAAAATTTTAAAAGGAAGAAAAACAACATAAAAAATTTCAAATTATATGAATTACGTATTCATCGTAATACCTTTCGTCGCAATTTCATTTTATGTTTTCATTAGAATTTTGACAACAAAAGGCTAACATGATTAGTGTGACATTTTGCCAGGGAATTTGACACTCTCTTAAACTAGAAATGGTGTTGTCTTGATTGCTGAAGTCATTAGGGTTCATCAGTCTCTCTCTCGATTGAAAGATGAAACCCTAGAATGAAGCCAAACCAATCACAATAAGTAGATGCACCTGAGCTCGAATTCCAACTGGAGAGGAGCCTCCATAGGTTGGTGAATGAGCTCGAGTTGGACGAGGACCAATTCCTAAGGGTCTTTTACCACTCGCATAGACATCCATGAAAAAAGCAAAAAAGAAATAGAAACAATGAAGACGCTGGAGAATAATAGACTATCTCGTCGCTTATAACATTGCTTTTATTCATTAAAGTCATATCGAAGCCATATTAGTTTGTTTGTTTTTGGGTGTCCATGTAACTTGCCATGTAGGATTTTTAATGATGGCCTTGATTGAGATGGTGACTAAAGTTGTTGATATTGCGATGACCATAATTTGAGTTTTTTAGTGACCAAAAAAAAAAGAAAAATTAAATGTTGATGCACAATGAGTCTAATTTGAGAATTTTGGTGGATTTTTTCAGTCGAATTTTCTCTCACTATATTTTAATAGCGTGAGTGAATAATGAGAAAAGTTTTTATTTCTTATTTTTACTCAGAAAATAGAAAAATATAAAATTTTCACTTTTCATTTCTATTCTAAACCTATTTTTGAACTAATAATTTGTTTCAAAAATATAAAAGTGAAATTATTTTACCAAGTTCCAAATTTATCTTGAAAATAACAAAATAAAATGAATATTATGTGCGTCCCCCCTGAGGGGGGTGAGGTATGGGTTGGGTCGAAAATGGGTCGACCCATATTTCGACCCATTTAATCCGTTTTGATTCATATTCTTGTAGAATAAATCTTATGACCCATACCGACCCGACCCGACCCATACCCGACCCATACCTAACCCGACCCATCTTATCGAAACACATTTATATTTAACTCAATTTAGTTACTTAAATAAAAACTTCACACCACATTTAAAAAGTAAATAAAATAAAAAATGTGAAAAACCTTTAAATTAAAATACTTTTGAAGAACTCTTAATAAAAAAAGTTTGATGAGCTAATACTTGATATGAAAATAATATTTGTTTAAAACAAAGCTTATTGAACGCAAGAATGCATAACTTCTTAATTGTAATTATTTTTAATTTTGGTTGATTTATTGATTTTAGTTCATCAAGTTAAAAATTACATTATGATGTTTTGAATTTCTATTTATCAATCTAAACAGCATTGAGCTTCTTCTAAAAGTACTTCTCCAATATGTATATGGATATCTATCTACCAAATATCATTAAAAAAAAATCGACTTTTTATTATTTTAAAATTTTTGAAATTATTATTATTTATTTTATTTTCTTCTTTTCTTTCTTTTTCCTCCTCCTTCTCCATTGTTACTCCATCGACGGTGACCGACCAAGCCGCAGTTCGGCGAGATCAAGGCTCCGCCCATTCCGGCGAGCCCGAGCTGCCGAGCTTCGTTACGGTTGGTGAGCTCGGGGCTCGGCCGATCCAGGCGAGCTTGAGCTCCATCGCGGTTGGCGAGCTCTCGACTCGCCCAAGCTCCATTGAGGCAAGCCGCGGCGACAAGTGGCAGAGGCGAGCGGCGGAGGTGGGTCGAAAATGGGTCACTGACGAAGCGCAACTATACGTCGTTGAGTAAGTCTATGTTTTTAGGTTTTGAAAATGAATCGAAAATGGATTGAACTTAAAACACTTTGACCCATTTTAGCCGGGTCATTACATTCATCTTCATGACCCATATTCAATCTATTAATAAAAAATATGAGTCTAAAAATGGGTCATGCACCCACTTTGCCACCTCTAGGAC
Organism: Eucalyptus cloeziana; assembly: GCA_014182715.1. Classification (NCBI taxonomy): domain Eukaryota; kingdom Viridiplantae; phylum Streptophyta; class Magnoliopsida; order Myrtales; family Myrtaceae; genus Eucalyptus; species Eucalyptus cloeziana. The sequence goes on along the minus strand of CM024635.1, from coordinate 32,947,908 downwards.
TCCCCAATAAACATGACATAAAGTCATTGGTAGCTTGCCAAAGCGGGATCCACAGTAGTTTGACCGATCGATCTTTCCCCGATCGCACACAGATCGAGATTACCGGGCCGGCTTCATCGTCTGACCCAAATCCTCCCTCCAGATTTTATCCTCTTTTATTTTTATTATTATTATTATTATTATTATTATTATTATTATTATTATTATTATTATTATTATTATTATTATTATTATTATACTTATTTTTCTATTTGTATTTATTTATCTGCAGCTTTTGTTTCGCTCGAAGATGGCATTGCAGAATCCTCATCAGATTGGTTTTTATTCAGCTTCCAACTCCACTTCTCATTTTAAGGTTTGCAGACCCGATCTCTCTATCCTGCTCGGGACGCCTCGTGGAAGGTTCCGAACTTCACCCCTGATTCACTCGTATAAAGATGGCATTGGAGAATCCTCATCAGATTGGTCTTTATTCAGCTTCCAACTCCACTTCTCAGTTTTAAGGTTTGCAGATCCGATCTCTCTTTCCCTTTTTATATTGTGTCTTCTCTATCCATCCGCTTAGGTGGGAGCATGTCCATGTTTGCTTCCTGCGCTGCCCTTTCCCTTCGAAGTACTCCACTGTCCTCCCTGCGCGTGATCTTTTATTCCTGGACTTTAGTCGACGTTGTTTGAGTGAGCGAAGAACAGAAAGAAAGTCATCGAAGAGGGAGTTGTTTTGTTGCAGACCGAGTGCCTTTTACTTTAGTTGGTTGATGTTCTGGGGGCGTAAGTATACTGTCGTAGGGTATGAAGAGTACATGTGCAATACTTGGCCCCTTTGAACAAGCCAAAAGAAGTGGTGGGACCCATGGAAAATAATTAATTAGAAAAAGGGAAAATGGGCTGAAAAGTCAAAGAGAAAATGTGCTTTTGGGGGGTGGGGGGTTGGGGGTGGCATGGGGTGGGGAGGGGGCTCGCGCAATAAAGAAAAAGGGGAGAAAGAAGGAAAAGAAAGAAGGAGAAAGGGAAAGGGGTCTTGACCTTACCAAGCCGATTTGACTATATATAACAACGGTCGGTGAGTATTCGTGCTTTTCGTTCGTTTGATCAGAGTAGTCTTCGGGATTAGGGCTTAAATTCAGAATTTTGGAAAAATCGAGTCATGATGTCTGATTTTTGAGTTGTGGAACTTCGGAATTTATTGGAAATGAAGATTTATGGTGTGGTATGGCATGGTAGAATCGTGGGTTTTGACTGGAGTCGTTTTGGCGCACTAGTTTTGTCGGAGTGAGATTTTAGGGTTTGAGCAAGTTTTGAGTTGAGTTTAAGTTTGAGTTATCGCTTTGGTGAACAGTTTGTTAACGCGTAGGAGTCATTTTATTAGCATTAAGGTGCAGTTTAATTGTTTTATAATTGAGGTAGAGTTTTATTTGATTTTAACACTATTCCTCGATTATTTGATAGGGCTGCGAGTTCAACGATGCATGTATTGTTTATTGTTTTGTTGTAGGTAACAAGGCGATTGATATCATATTTTCTTTGGTTTTGTAAAACCATGCCTTGAAGTATATATATATATATTGAATTGAGAATAGCATTTTTGTTCTATTAAGCGGGATTGAATATTCAGTAGCTCTTAATTATTTGAGAATGGTTTGAGAAACATATTATGAAATGTGTCGTGAAAGTTTACATATATGGTAATTGCTTTGCAGATTGGTTTATGGAAAGTTCTATATGTGATTTGAGAAATGGATAAGAAATAACAGATATTTATATTGTGAAAAGTTATTTGCTTAGTTGATGAGATTGATTTCTAGATTGGACTTCTAGTACTGGAGGATGATTGTTTATGCTTATTATCATTGTGAGCCCATTGAGGGGCATATGAGTATGCATGCTAGGTTTATGATATCTTTCTAGGTCAAGCCACTGGCTTTATAGGTGGAGACCTTATCAAGAGGGAATCTTGGTCACCTTGTCATAAAGTATTGTGCTAGGACCATAGTTTGATATTTAGCAAAAGATTAGACGATAGATGGACCATCGAGATGTGATTTTATATGAGATGAATCAATAGAATAGACTATTGATGTGTGATATAAGATTAACCAATGAAATATACTATTGATATATTTATTGATGAGATTGATCAATGGAATGAATCATTGATGTTTGTTATAATATTGTTGATTTAACAAGCATTTCAAGATATGTGTATGATTATGTTAAAGTGATATAACTCATTTATATTTTGTATGTGTTTTATATATTGAAATTGAGATAAATGAGTTTTAATATTACTTTGTAAAGTACATAGTGATTGCTAGATTTGCTTAGAAGATGTGTACTACTCACTAATCTTGAAGTTGCTCATTTCTCTATTTTCAAATTTTCTTAGGTTTCTCGGTTAGTGGACAATAGAGCGTGAACAATTTTGTTGGGAGACTTTTGGAAGTGGACTTTGGATATGGTTTGGGAATGTGTCTTTCGAGTGAAAGGAATGCCGTGTCACCCCATCTATGTAGGATTCGGGGTGTGACAAGATGACTATGGATACTTTGTTCTTTCATTGCATCAATTGTGGCAATGTCGATGATCTTCCAATAGACAGCCATGCCTTTTCACCTAATCCAGATCAGCACCTGGGTCTTGCAAATGATTCCTTTTGGATGACCCTTTTCTAGACTTTAAATCCTCAGATGTTGCTTTTGTTTTGAATAAAGTAGACCCTGTAACCAATCTCCCATCGAAACCGGTTGACCTCGATAAAGGAGATTTGATCTTTCCCTCGACAAGCATGAGCCTAGATGGAGGCTCATTTGGTCCCTCTAGTAGCTTGAGTAAGGGCCGGAGTCCAGAGGGAGATTCTCTCTCCCCCTCGGGGGACAGTGACTCATTGGATCCCGTTCTAAAGTACATAACTCAGATGCTTATGGAAGAGAACATGGAGGAGCAACCGTGGGTATTCGCCGATCAGGTTGCTCTGCAAAATACTGAAAAATCATTGTATGATGCCCTTGGTCAGCAGAATTTGCAACAGTCTGATAAGAGCCCCTCACCGGTTGAGTTAAGCCAATATATCGAGAGCCCAGCTAGCAACCTTTCTGGAAGTAGCAGTGCTCACAGAAGCCATGATGCTACAAACGTTACTCTTAGCTCTAGTTACTTGGCCGATGCTGATATTCCGCACACAATTGGGGAACATAGCCATGCTATGCTGAAAAATCCTGACCAAAACATCCTGTCGAATGTGGATTATAATTCGCAGTTCTTGGCCAATTCTTCAAGCAGCATCACCAATTATGATGATGGGTCCGAGGAATCTTTGCATGGGCTACTTGTCAAGACCATTTTCAGCGCTGGAGAGTCTATGATTCAGTTCAAGAAAGGATTAGAGGAGGCCAGCAAATTCCTTCTTTCCAACAATCAATTAGCAATTAATCCAGAGGACAGCAAACCGTCCTCTGAAACAAAGAAAGGAACCACAAGAGCGCGCATCGAGGAGGAGATCAACATGAAGAGCTCATCTAATGGATTCAAGGGATTAAAGGATCACGAGAGGGACGAGGATGCTTTTGAGGAAGGCACGGCTAATAAGCAAACAGCTTTGTACACAGAAGAGAGTGAGCTTTCAGATTTGTTCGATAAGGTGTTGCTCAGCACTGAAAATGGTCCGAGTATGTGTCCTGGCGACAAATCTGTGGAGACAGGGGTGACAAAAGACATACGGCCACCAAGGGACAAGCGTGGTTCCAATAGAGGAAGGGGCCGTGGAAAGAAGCAGAAAAGCAAGAATACTGTTGACTTGAGAACTCTTCTGATTCTCTGCGCACAAGCTATCTCTACTAGTGATTTCAGGAGTGCTAATGAATTGTTGAAGCAGATTAGAGAGGACTCTTCTCCATTTGGGGATGCCTCTCAAAGATTGGCCCATTACTTTGGCAACGGGCTGGAGGCACGATTGGTGGGCAACAACATTCGGATGAAAGACTTCTATACTACTAGTATTCTTGCCAGGACGACCTCAGCAGCCGATTTTTTGAAATATCACCACCTTAACATTTCAACGTGCCCATTTGCTCAGTTCTCCACGTTCTTTGCAAATTACATGATTTTGAAATTTGCAGAGAAAGCCACTACCCTTCACATAATAGATTTTGGCATTGCATTTGGTTTTCAATGGCCAGACCTCATACAGAAACTCTCTTCTCGACCAGAAGGGCCCTGTAAATTGCGCATCACAGGAATAGAGGTTCCACAGGCTGGTTTTCATCCTGCAGAAAGAATAGAGGAGACAGGTTGCCGTTTGAAAAAGTATTGTGAGGGTTTTGATGTAGCTTTTGAATTCAATTTCATAGCATCAAGGGATTGGGAATTAATCAAACCTGCGGATCTCAAAATTCAAAGCAATGAGACAGTTGCTGTGAATTGTTTAGTTCGGTTTAAGAATCTCCTTGATGAGACAGTTGAGGACAACAATCCACGTGATGCTGTGTTGAATCTAATCCGGCAAATTAAACCGGATATTTTTGTTCATGCTGTACGTAGTGTCTCCTACAATGCGGCATTTTTTGTGACAAGATTCCGAGAGGCACTTTTCCATCTTTCTGATGTGTATGATTTGCTTGATGCTACCATTGATTGCGACGACAAAGAGAGGTTGGTCATTGAGAGAGAGTTCCATGGACGGGAAATCATGAATGTCGTAGCATGTGAAGGTTCGGAAAGAATTGAGAGGCCCGAAACGTACAAGCAATGGCAGGTCCGTCATGTGAGGGCTGGGTTTAAGGCGCTTCCCCTGGACCAAGATTTCATGAAGTTATACAGGGGTAAGATGAAAGCATGGTACCACAAGGATTTTGTGCTCGATGAAGATGGCAACTGGATGCTGCAAGGTTGGAGAGGCCGGATTTTTTATGGCTCCTCCTGTTGGGTGCCTACTTAGGATGCTCCAAAAAGAATGTATTCTCTCATGGACATGTAGATTACTGGGATTTTTCCCAAGTCGACAGGTGAAGGATTCGTATTAAAGTGGCTCAGCACGAACTTATTTCCGGCTTCTCTGTTGGTTGATGTATCTTTTACTTGCAAATAATTTTGAATGTGGAATGTTTACTTACTATTTATCTAATTCTCGAGATAGGAAGATAGAATTTGCAGCTTCTATGCGCACGCCATTGGGAATTTGCTGCTAATGCTCTGTTATTTGTCTATCCCATATCTCACAAGTTCTGGAAGTAAAATGGCACCTCGAAGATGATGATGGGCATGGTGCAGCATTATCAGGTATAATTTGTGCTGTTCTCTTGATGGCTTTGTTGTCTGCTAATTTCCTACGAGACTGAAAGCTGTTTACCTCGTTTCAGAACATAATGGGCCATCGGCGAGGTCCTCGCCCTGGGTGAGGTTGCCCTTGCTGGCCCCAAGCGAGGGCTTGTAGGCCCTTGCCAGCAGCTAGTGGCAAGGGCTTGCAGCCCTGGTTGGCCCTTACCAACAGTCGGTGAAGGTGGTTGAGCCTCATTGGCCTTTATTAGCAACTAGCGAGGGTCGATGAGCCCTCATCGGCGGCCTCTGGCCCTCGCCAGAAAAAGAGAAAAGAAGAAGAAGAAAAGTGAAAAAAAGGAAAGAAAAGAATAAAAAATAATTTAAAATTAAAATTGTAATAGGATGAAAAATGCCTTTGATCGGTTGGAATATTTAGCTGATCGATGATTGGCGAGGTTAGGCTCTTTTTTTGAAACAACCATGGCCATTTTCGGCCCTTATTTGAGAAAAAGATGGCATTTTAGATCTTTATTTGAAATTTTTCTTTATTATAAAAGATGAATAATTTGAAAAATATTTCTCTCAAACGATCCTTCATATTTCTAACTAAAATGAATAAACAAAGATTTTTTTTCTTCCATGAAAATATTTCAATATAATTTTTTTTTTTCAATAACTAAACATTCTTTATAGAAGAATTATTCCAAGTGATATAAGCGATCATTTAAGGAAATATTTTTAAAATATCATTCCTTTTTCCAAAAACAAGTAAAGCCTTATTTTATAATCTATTATGCATAGAATCTATAACTCATAGTTTTAAGAGCTACAAAGTTTTGGAGTTGTGGTCATTGATGTGTAAGATGGGAAGACAATTGCCATCTTTTTTCTTCCTAATGTGGTCAAATACCTTAGAATGCTATGCATTTAAATTTATCTTTCATCCCGTCCTGTTTGGTAAAAAAATTATTTTAATAGTCGATGTAATTATATTGAGGAAAAATTTTAAATAAGAATTCAAAGTAGAGTCATTTTCTTAAAAGAGAACTCAAAGTGAACATTATTTCAAATAAGGAATTGAAATGCCAAAACTTAATCTCAAATAAATATTCAAATTCCAAATCTTATCCATGTCAGGGCATTTTCATTCAATGACAGTTTTCTTTTTCTTCTTCATTTTCACTTTCTCTTTGTTTTGTTTTGTTTTTTTCTCCTATTTCTCTCTTCATGTTCCTCACGCCTTCGACACCTTCATCTACCCTCTCTCTCTCTCTCTCTCTGTTTCTCTGTGATCTCGACGATTCGGCCAAGCAAACTCTTGGACTTTGTCGAGAGCTTTCGGGTAGCTCTTTCGCCGGTTGGTATCTCGCACATCTTCGTGCTCGTCTTTTCGAGGCTTCTCGGGGGTCGGAATTCGTGGGGCCTCGCTGTAATCCGGATTTGGTCGTGAGATGGATGGTGGTTCCTCTGGCGACGGCTGAAGGAGTTTGAGTTCGCCTTTTTCAGGCAACTGAGAAGGAAGAGAGAGTGAACAGCCAAACTCAGCTGAGAGAGAGAGAGAGAGAGAGAGAGAGACTTTTTCCTCTTGGGCGGCCATTGAATATGGGGAAGTATAAACTCATGAGCTCAGCGGTGGGGAGGCTTCAATGGCCAATCCTCGTACGAAAGCTATCTTCTCAATCAGAAGGGCCCTGTAAATTGCGCATCACAGACATAGAGCTTCCATAGGCTGGTTTGCGCCCAGCAGAAAGAATAGAGGAGACAGGTCGCCGTTTGACAAAGTATTGTGAGCGTTTTAGGGTCCCTTTCGAATTCAACTTCATAGCATCCAAGAATTGGGAATCCATCAAACTTGAGGATCTCAAGATTCAAAGCAATGAGACAGTTGCTGTGAATTCTTTAGACTGGTTTCAGAATCTCTTTGACGAAACAGTTGACGACAACAATCCATGAGATGCCGTGTCAAATCTAATTGGGGAAATTAAACCGGATATTTTTGTTCATGCTATAAGTAACGGCTCCTATAACGCACCCTTTTTTGCGACAAGATTCCAATAGGCACTTTTTCATCTTTCCACAGTGTACGATATGTTTGATGCTATTTTAAATGGCGACAGCAGAGTGAGGTTGGTTTTTAAAAGAGATTTCCATGGACGGGAAATTATGAATGTCATAGCGTGTGAACGTTTGGAAAGGGTAGAGAGGCCAGAAACGTACAAGCAATGGCAGGTTCGTCATATGAGGGCTGGGTTTAAGGCGCTTCCTCTGGACCAAGAGCTCCTGAAGTTGTTCAGGGGTAAGATGAAAGAATCATACCACAAGGACTTTGCGCTTGATGAAGACGGCAACTGGATACCGCAAGGTTGGAGAGGTCGGATTATCTATGGCTCCTCCTGTTGGGTGCCCACTTAGGATAGTTTACATTACAGGGATTCTTCCCAGGTCAAAAAAAAAACTGTTTGCATCTGTTTTTTACTTGCAAACAATTTTGAGTCTGGAATGTTTGCTATACTAATTATCTAATTTTTTGAGATAGGAAGGTACAATTTGCAGCTTCTAAGCCACACGGTATTGTGAATTTTGCTGATAATGTGTTATGATTTGCCTATCTTATATCTCACAAGTTGTGCCAGTAATATGGCAGCTCGAAGCTGATGATGGGAATGGGTGCAGCATTGTCATGTATGGTTTGTGCTGTCCTCTTGATGGTTCTGCTGTTTACTAGTCTCCTATAATGCCGAAAGCTGTCTAGCTCTTTTAAGAACTTGAGTAGCCAAGGAGGGGCTCGTGGAGGGCGTTTCAGAATATGCTGCAATCAAAGTTGCGCTCATGCTGAAGTTGTTTCTGTGTTCAAGTCAACTTAAGGGCAAGTGAAATTCTAGATTACTTTCTGGCATACAGGCGTTATATCTTACATCTCCGTTTTCTCTTTCTGTGGAGTATTTTGGATGGGTCAATTGTTGGTTTATATATAAGGGAGATCAAGTATGTGATTAAACTAGTTATTATAGATATTTTCGAATTCTCATACAATTCAGTCTATCAATAAATTGTTTCATTTACATCAAGGATTGAAAAACAGAGTGTGATATTGATTTAATCTGCGAAAGTTTTAGCTTTTCTGCATTTTAATTAAGCATAATTATGCAATGCTAGGTGAGCTCCAATCCTAAATATTCATGAGGTGAGCTCCAATCCTAAATATTCATGAGAAATGTCTTTTCTAAAGTGAGAATGAGTGTAGAATAAGAATAAGTAGGGAGATGGGACAAAAAAAAATAGTACTAAGAGAGGTTGCGTGTTGCCACATCCTTGCAATAATAAGCTCCAATGATGGAAAGGTCACAACAATTATTACTTAATAGTTTCTTTCCCCCAAAAATCTAAGTTACATTTATTTTCTAATTTCTCTCATAGTAAAATAAATAGAAATGTTTGTGAGGTGAATCTATGTTGCACTGTTTCAATAGTTATGAAATTTTGGAGTTGTGATGATTGATGTACTAGCATGGGATACTGGGTGTCATATTTGTTCTCCCTCCTAATATTATTAGATATCGTATAATAATATTCACTAATAATATTCAATTAGACAGTCTTGTTCTAGTGAAAAGTTTTTTTCTTTTTTTTTTGGTCGAAGGTAAAAGGTTTATTTGAATAGTTGATATAATAATATCAACATGTATGTAATTAAAATTCACAAATTAAATGGTCATGATTTTTGTGAACCCCCAAAAAGAAAAAGAAAAAGAAAAAGAAAAAGAAAAAGAATGGTCATTATTTTCTCTATTTATAGTGCCCATTGTGTAAAAAACTAGACAATGCTTATGGAAATTGCTCAGTTCAGGGCGCTATGGAAATTAAGCTCAGGAGAAGGCTTAAGCCTCAGGCTGGGCTTTTAACTTAACCAGTGATGCCAAAACACCGGTTTTCTGATGCAGATTTTGACCAAGTCAAAAGTAGAAACTGGTTTCCATATGCACTTTTAATATAGGAATCTCCCAAATTCATCTAATTTGAAAGATGAGAAAATTTTAAAAAGGAGAAAAGCAACATAAAAAATTCCAAATTAGATGAATTACATATTCATTGTAATACCTTTTGTCACAGTTCCATTTTATGTTTTCATTAGAATTTCGACAATGAAAGGTTAAAATGATTAGTGCGACATTTCGCTAGGGAATAATTTAACACTCTCTTGAACTAGAAATGGTGTTGTCTTGATTGCTGAAGTCATTAGGGTTCCCCTCTCTCTGGGAAAGATGAAACCCTAGAATGAAGCCAAACGAATCACAATAAGTAGATGCACCCGAGGTTGGTGAATGAGCTCTTGAGCTGGACAAGTACCAATTCCTAAGGGTCTCTTACCACTCGCATAGACATCCATGAAGACGCTGGAGAACTATAGACTATCTCATCGACGTTGCTTTTATTCATTAAAGTCACATCGGAGCCATATTAGTTTTGTTTGTTTTTAGTTGTCCACGTAACTTGCCATGTAGGATTTTTAATAATGGTCTTGATCGAGATAGTGACTAAAGTTGTTGATATCACGATGACCATAATTTGAGTTTTTTCATGACAAAAAAATTTAAATATTAATGCGCAATGGGTCTAATTTGAGAATTTTGGTGGATTTTTTTAGTCGAGTTTTCTTTCACTATATTTTACTAGCGTGGATGAATAATGAAAAATTTTTTTTATTTTGAAAATAGAAAAATAAAAAATTTTCAATTTTCATTTCTATTCCAAAATTATTTTTGAACTAATAATTTGTTTCAAAAATATAAAAAAGAAATCGTTTTACTAAGTTCCAAATTTATCTTTTTGAAAATAAAAAATAAAAAAAATAAAATAAAAAGAATATTATGTGCGTCCTCTAGTAAACATGGCATAAAGCCAATGGTAGCTTGCCAAAGCGGGACCCACAGTTTGAGCGATCGATCACTTTCCCCGATCGCACACAGATCGAGATTACCGAGGCCCGCTTCATCGTCTGACCCAAGTCCATCCTACAGAATTTCTCCTCTTTTTTTTTTTTTTTTATACTTATTTTTCTATTTATTTATCTGCAGCTTTTGTTTCGCTCGAAGATGGCATTGGAGAATCCTCATCAGATTGGTTTTTATTCAGCTTCCAACTCCACTTCTCAGTTTTAAGGTTTGCAGATCCGATCTCTCTTTCCCTTTTTATATTGTGTCTTCTCTATCCATCCGCTTCGGTGGGAGCATGTCCATGTTTGCTTCCTGCGCTGCCCTTTCCCTTCGGAGTACTCCACTTTCCTCCCTGCGCGTGATCTTTTATTCCTGGACTTCAGTCGACGTTGTTTGAGTGAGGGAAGAACAGAGAAAGTCATCGAAGAGGGAGTTGTTTTGTTGCAGGCCGAGTGCCTTTTACTTTAGTCGGTTGATGTTCTGGGGGCGTAAGCTATGATGCACGGACACCTCCCACGTGCTTCCGTGTCGTGTCCGACACGTGTCGGAGCGTGTCGGACACGTCGACACGCTCGGACACGCGGTCAACGCGTGTCGACAAATCCGACACGCGGTCAACTTTTGTCGACACGCTTCGACACGCGTGTCCGAAAAAGAATGGAGGGTGGAGGCGAGTAGAGATGAGGCCGCAAGCGAAGGCGAGCCCGTGACGGCAAGAGACGGCCAGAGAAAGAGGGCGAGGGCCGTGAGGAGAAACTTTAGGAGGGACGCGCGCGTGGGGGAGGGCGGCGTCGTCGAGTGGTGCGGCGGCGGCGGCGGCAGCGGCGAGGGGGAGGAGGAGGAGGAGTTCGCGGCGGTGGCCAGCCTCTCGGCGCACAGGGACCGCGTTCCGCCTTCTTTTCCGATTCCTTTTCACTGAAACTTTTTCTGGGTTACCCCTTTTCCGCTCCTTCGGCGAATGCTGGTGCTTTTCTTGATCGAGTCTTCGATGCTTTCGGAGATAGGTGCGGCGAGGAAGAGGAGGCGAGGAGGAGAAGAAGGCGCCGCACTGCTAGGGTTTTGAACTTTTGAGAAGGAAAATAATAAAAAAGGATGCGAGGGGGAGGAGAAGAAGGCGCCGTGCCCTAGGGTTTTGAAAAGAATAAAAAGGACTTGGCGTGTGGGAGGGAGGGGAAAGTGACAGGAGGGAGGGGGAAGTGATGGGCTGTCAGGTGGAATAAAAAAGTGAAAAATTTGGGGGAGAAAGAGAGGAGGGAAGTTTTTGAAGGGGGGGGGTGGGCGGGCGGGGGAGAGGAGGGTTTTGGTTTTGAAATATAAAGGTAAATTTGGGGGGGGGGGGAATTTCGAAAAATAAATGTAAATTTTGGAAATAATGAAATAGTAAAAAAGTGTAAGATTTATTAAATTATTAGTATAAATTCATTGTAAACTATTTATTTATGAATTTGAATCAAATTAATTAAAAATAAAAATATTTATTTAATATTTAACATCGAATGTGTCGAAATTGTTTCTTTTTAAGAAATGTCGTGTCGCGTGTGTGTCGTGTCGCGTGTGTGTGTTTGTGCTACATAGGGCGTAAGTATACTGGCGTAGGGTTTGAAGAGTAGATGTGCAATACTTGGCCCCTTTGACCAAGCCAAAAGAAGTGGTGGGACCCATGGAAAATAATTAAATTAGAAAAAGGGAAAATGGGATGAAAAGTCAAAGAGAAAAGGTGCTTTTGTGGGCGTGGGGAGGGGGCTCGCGCAATAAAGACAAAAGGGGAGAAAGAAGAAGGGAAAGAAGGAAGAAGGAGAAAGGAAAGGGAGTCTTGACCTTACCAAGTCGATTTGATTATATATGACAACGCTTGGTGAGTATTCGTGCTTTTCGTTCGTTTGATCAGAGTAGTGATTACTCGATCTGCTTAGAAGATATGTACTTCTCACTGATTTTGTAGTTGCTCATTCTTCTATTTTCAAATCTTCTTAGGTTTTTCGGTTAGTGGACAATAAAGTGTGAGCAATTTTATTGGGAGACTTTTGGAAGTGGACTTTAGATATGGTTTGAGACTATGTCTTTCGAGTGAAAGGAAGGCCGTGTCACCCCTATCTATGTAGGATTCGGGGTGTGACAAGATGACTATGGATACTTTGTTCTTTCATTGCACCAATTGTGGCAATGTCGATGATCTTCCAATAGACAGCCATGCCTTTTCACCTAATCCAGATCAGCACCTGGGTCTTGCAAATGATTTCCTTTTGGATGACCCTTTTCCAGACCTTAAATCCTCGGATATTGCTTTTGTTTCAAATAAAGTAGACCCTGTAACCAATCTCCCATCGAAACCGGTCGACTTCGATAATGGAGATTTGATCTTTCCCTCGACAAGCATGAGCCTAGATGGAGGCTCATTTGGTCCATCTAGGAGCTTGAGTAAGGGCCAGAGTCCAGAGAGAGATTCTCTCTCCCCTCGGGGACAGTGACTCATTGGATCCCGTTCTAAAGTACATAACTCAGATGCTTATGGAAGAGAACATGGAGGAACAACCGTGGGTATTCGCCGATCAGGTTGCTCTGCAAAATACTGAAAAATCATTGTATGATGCCCTTGGTCAGCAGAATTTGGAACGGTCTGATAAGAGCCCCTCACATGTTGAGTTAAGCCAATATATCGAGAGCCCAGCTAGCAACCTTTCTGGAAGTAGCAGTGCTCACAGAAGCCATGATGCTACAAACATTACTCTTAGCTCTAGTGACTTGGCCGATGCTGATATTCTGTATACAATCGGGGAACATAGCCATGCTGTGCTGAAAAATCCTGACCAAAACTTCCTGTCGAATGTGGATTCCAATTCGCAGTTCTTGACCAATTCTTCAAGCAGCATCACCAATTATGATGATGGGTCCGAGGAATCTTTGCATGGGCTACTGAGCATTTTCAGCACTGGAGAGTCTATGATTCAGTTCAAGAAAGGATTCGAGGAGGCCGGCAAATTCCTTCTTCCCAACAATCAATTAGCAATTAATCCAGAGGACAGCAAACCGTCCTCTGAAACAAAGAAAGGAACCACAAGAACGCGCATCGAGGAGGAGATCAACATGAAGAGCTCCTCTAATGGATTCAAGGGATTAAAGAATCACGAGAGGGACGAGGATGCTATTGAGGAAGGCAGGGCTAATAAGCAAACAGCTTTGTACACAGAAGAGAGTGAGCAATCAGATTTGTTCGATAAGGTGTTGCTCAGCACTGAAAATGGTCCGAGTATGTGTTCTGGCGACAATTCTGTGGAGACAGGGGTGACAAAAGACATACGGCCACCAAGGAACAAGGTTGGTTCCAATAGAGGTAGGGGGCGTGGTTCCAATAGAGGTAGGGGCCGTGGAAAGAAGCAGAAAAGCAAGAATACTGTTGACTTGAGAACTCTTCTGATTCTCTGCGCACAAGCTATCTCTACTAGTGATTTCAGGAGTGCTAATGAATTGTTGAAGCAGATTAGAGAGGACTCTTCTCCATTTGGGGATGCCTCTCAAAGATTGGCCCATTACTTTGGCAACGGGCTGGAGGCACGATTGGTGGGCAACAACACTCGGATGAATGACTTTTATTCTGCTACTATTCATGTCAGTACGATCTCAACAGCCGATTATTTGAGATATTACCACCTTCACATTTCAACGTGCCCATTTGTTCAGTTCTCCATGTTCTTTGCAAATTACATGATTTTGAAATTTGCAGAGAAAGCCACTACCCTTCACATTATAGATTTTGGCATTGCATTTGGTTTTCAATGGCCAAACCTCATACAGAAGCTCTCTTCTCGGCCAGAAGGGCCCTGTAAATTGCGCATCACAGGAATAGAGGTTCCCCAGGCTGGTTTTCGCCCTGCAGAAAGAATAGAGGAGACAGGTTGCCGTTTGAAAAAGTATTGTGAGCGTTTTGATGTAGCTTTTGAATTCAATTTCATAGCATCAAGGGATTGGGAATTAATCAAACCTGTGGATCTCAAGATTCAAAGCAACGAGACAGTTGCTGTGAATTGTTTACTTCGGTTTAAGTATCTCCTTGATGAGACAGTTGAGGACAACGATCCACGTGATGCTGTGTTGAATCTAATCCGGCAAATTAAACCGGATATTTTTGTTCATGCTGTACGTAGCGTCTCCTACACTGCGGCCTTTTTTGTGACAAGATTCCGACAGGCACTTTTCCATCTCTCTGATTTGTATGATTTGCTAGATGCTACCATTGATTGTGACGACAAAGAGAGGTTGGTCATTGAGAGAGAGTTCTATGGACGGGAAATCATGAATGTCATAGCATGTGAAGGTTCGGAAAGAATTGAGAGGCCCGAAACGTACAAGCAATGGCAGGTCCGTCATGTGAGGGCTGGGTTTAAGGCGCTTCCTCTGGACCAAGATTTCATGAAGTTATTAAGGGGTAAGATGAAAGCGTGGTACCACAAGGATTTTGTGCTTGATGAAGATGGCAACTGGATGCTGCAAGGTTGGAGAGGCCGGATTTTTTATAGCTCCTCCTGTTGGGTGCCTACTTAGGATGCTCCAAAAAGAATTTTTTCTGTCATGGACATGTAGATTACTGGGATTCTTCCCAAGTCGACAGGTCAAGGATTCGTATTAAAGTGGCTCAGCACGAACTTATTTCCGGCTCCTCTGTTGGTTGATGTATCTTTTACTTGCAAACAGTTTTGAATCTGGAATGTTTACTTACTATTTATCTAATTTACGAGATAGGAAGATAGAATTTGCAGCTTCTATGCGCACGCCATTGGGAATTTGCTGCTAATGCTCTGTTATTTGTCTATCCCATATCTCACAAGTTCTGGAAGTAATATGGCAGCTCGAAGATGATGATGGGCATGGTGCAGCATTATTAGGGATAATTTGTGCTGTTCTCTTGATGGCTTTGTCGTCAGCTAATTTCCTACGAGACCGAAAGCTTTTTACCTTGTTTCAGAACATAATGGCCAATTGGCGAGGTCTACCCTCACCCTGGGTGAGGCTGCCCTTGCTGGCCCTAGGCAAGGGCTTGTAGGCCCTCACCAGCAGCTAGTGGCAAGGGCTTGCAGCCTTGGTTGGCCCTTACCAGCAGTCGGTGAAGGTGGTTGGGCCCTCATTGGCCTTTACCAGCAACTGGTGAGGGTTGATGAGCCCTCACTAGCGGCCTCTAGCGCCATTTGGAAAAAAAAAAAAAAAGAAAAGAAAAGAAAAGTGAAAAAAAGGAAAGAAAAGAATAAAAAATTTAAAGATAAAATTGTAATCGGATGAAAAATGCTTTTGATTGGTTGGAATATTTAGCTGACCGATAATTGGCGAGGTCGGGCCCTTTTCTGAAACAACCGTGGCCATTTCGGGCATTTATTGGAGAAAATGAAAGCACTTGGACCTTTATTTGGATTTTTTTTTTTTTGTTTTATGAAAAATGAATAATTTGAAAAATATTTCTCTCAAGATTCTTCATTTATCTTACTAAAATGAATAAACAAAGATTTTTAATTTTTATCTTGCATGAAAATATTTTAATATAATTTTTTTCCAATAACTAAACATTCTTCATAAAAGAATTATTCCAAGTGATATAAGTGATCATTTTAAGGAAATATTTTTTAAAATCATTCATTTTTCCAAAAACAAGTAAAGCCTTATTTTATAATCTATTATGCGTATTCGATAAAAAAAAAAAAAAAAAAAATCTATCATGCATGGAATCTATAACTCATAGTTTCAAGAGCTACAAAATTTTGGAGTTGTGGTCATTGATGCGTAAGATTGGGAAGATGATTGCCATGTTTTTTCTTCCCACTAATGCGGTCAAATACCTTAGAATGTTATGCATTTAAATTTATCTTTCATCCGATCCTATTTGGTGAAAAATGTAATTTAATAGTCGATGTAATTATATTGAGGGAAAATTTTAAATAAGGATTGGAGTTATTTTCTTAAAAAATAACTCAAAGTGAACATTATCTCAAATAAGGACTTGAAATGTCAAAACTTAGTCTCAAATAAATATTCGAACTCCAAATCTTATCCATGTCAGGGGCATTTTCATTCAATGACAGTTTTCTTTTTCTTCTTCATTTTCACTTTCTCTTTGTTTTGTTTTCTTTTATTTTTCTCCTATTTCTCTCTTCATTTTCCTCACGCCTTCGACACCTTCATCTACCCTCTCTCTCTCTCTCTCTCTCTCTCTCTCTCTCTCTCTCTGTTTCTTTGTGTCATCTCGTCGATTTGGCCAAGCAAACTCTTGGACTTTGTCGAGACCTTCATTCATTAGAAATGTCTTTTTTAAACTACTAATAGAGCTTGGATGTTGCCACATCCTTGCAATAATAAGCTCGACGATGGAAAGGTCACAATAATTATTACTTAATAGTTTCCTTTCCCCCAAAAATCTTAGTTACATTCATTTTTTAATTTCTCTCTCAGTAAAATAAATACAAATGTTTGTGGGGTGAATCTATAATGCATAGTTTCAATAGCTACAAAGTTCTAGAGTTGTGATAATTGATGTACTAGCATGGGATATTGTCTGTCATATTTGTTCTTCCTACTAATATTATTAGATATTGTATAATAATGGTCAATTAGATTAATGTTTTCCGTCTTGTTCCGGTAAAATTTTTTTTTTTTTGGTCGAAGGTAAAAGGTTTATTTGAATAGTTGATGTAATAACATCGGCATATATGTAATTAAGATTTATTAAATAAATATATGGAAAAATCCCAAACTAGTACATCTATGACAAATTTACTCCAAACTAAAACTCCAAACTGGTATACCTTTGACAAATTTACTAAAACTGGTATACTTGTGACAAATTTACCCTCTATTAATTTTCATTAAATTTTACTATCAAATTATTATGTTAGATGATATGTGACAGTTGACTGGTATATCAATTTGGGATTTTACGCTTCATTTGTCACAGTTTACAAATTTTGTGATTTTTTTGTAGTATTAATCCAATTTAGCGAATGATATATTTGTCACAAATTTATTAGTTTGGAGTTTTTTTGCAGTCGAATAAATTAGTTTGGGGTAAATTTGTCATAAATATACTAGTTTAGGATTTTTATGGTCGGTCGGGATAAATTTGTCATAAGTGTACCGGTTTGGGGTTTTTATGATAAAAAAAAAAATAGTTTGAGGTAAATTTGTCACGTATTAATTTGAGATATTTCAGGAGTTTTTTATGATAAAAAAAAAATAGTTTGAGGTAAATTTGTCACGTATTAGTTTGAGATATTTCAGGATATTAATCATTAAATATTTGACACCCCTCAAAAAAATTGGTCATGATTGTCTCGATTTCCGAGGTAATTAAAATTTACTAAATAATTGACCCCTCTCGTCACGTATTAGTTTGAGATATTTCAGGATATTAATCATTAAATATTTGACACCCCTCAAAAAAATTGGTCATGATTGTCTCGATTTCCGAGGTAATTAAAATTTACTAAATAATTGACCCCTCCCCTCCCCCCCAAAAAAATTGGTCATGATTGTCTCGATTTCCGATGTAATTAAACTTTACTAAATAATTGACCTTGTCTCGATTTCCAATATATTAAAATTCACTAAATAATTGAACCCCAAAAAAAAAAAAAAATTGGTCATGATTGTCTCGATTTATAGTGCGGAATGTGTAAAAATCTAGACAATGCTTATGGAAATTGCCTAGTTAAGCTTAGGAGAAGGCTTGAGCCTCAAGCTAGGCCTTTAACCAATGATGCCAAATCACCAGTTTCCTAATCCAGATTTTGAAGAAGTCAAAAGTAGAAACTGGTTTCTACGTGTGCTTTTAATATAAAAATCTCCCAAATTCATTTAATTTGAAAGATGAAAAAATAATTCAAGAAAAGGAAAAATAACATAAAAAATCCCAAATTATATGGATTATGTATCTATCGTAATACCTCTGCTCACTGTTCCATCACATGCTGCCTTTAGAATTTCGACATCGGAAGGCTAATGTGACTAGTGAAAAACGATCTTTTGCTAAGAAATAATTTGATTCTATCATGAACTAGAAATGGGGTTGTTTTGGTTGTTGAAGTCATCATGGTTCATCTCTCTCTTCAATGATGAGACGCTAGAATGAAGCTAAGAGTAGATGCGTCCGAGCTTGAATTCCAACTGGAGAGGAGCCTCCATAGGTCGGGAAATGAGCTCTTGAGCTGGACGAGGACCAATTCCTAGGGGTCTCTCACCACCCCGCATAGACATAGAAATAATGAAGAAAATGAAATAAAAAAAACTTATTGATTACTTGATATTCCTTTTGTATGAGAAGAAGAAAGTGAAATAGAAATAATGAAGACAAGGGAGAACAATAGACTATTTCAACAACGACATTGCTTTTATTCATTAAATTCACATCGGAGCCACATTAGTTTTGTTTGCTTTTCATTGTTCATGTAACTTGCCATGTAGGAATTTTAGTGACGGTTTTGATCGAGACAGTGACGGAAGTTATTGATATCGTGGTGGGTACAATTTTAGATTTTCAGCGACAAAAAAAAAAAAAATTTAAATGTTGATGCACAACGAGTCTAATTTAAGAATTTTGGTGGGTCTTTTCCCTCGAGTTTTCTCCCACTATATTTTGTAGTGGGATGAATGGTGGGAAAAATTTTTTATTTCTCATTTTTGTTTAGGAAATAAAAAAATATAAAATTTTCGCTTGTCATATATATTCCAAATCTGCCGTTGGACCAACAATTTATTTTGGAAATAGAAAAAATAAAATTACTAAACCTATCCCGAAAACAGAAAAATAAAAAAAATAAAAAAATAAAATGATTATTACACGCGTCTCCATTGGCCAGTAAAGTCAAAGCGGGACACACAGTTTGAACAATCGCTTTCCCCAATTCAACACAGATCGAGATGACCTGGGGCCGCCTCATCGGCTGACTCAAATCCTTCCTACACAATTTCTCGTGTTTTTTTATCACATAGTTTTCTATTTGTATTTATTTATCCGCAGCTTTTATTTCGGACGGTCTCGAAGATGGCGAGCTATCCCGCTCGGCCCGCTTCATGGAAGGTTCCGAACTTCACCCCTGATTCACTCGTAGCATTGGAGAATCCTCATTAGATTCGTCTTTATTCAGCTTCCAACTCCACTTCTCAGTTTTAAGGTATGCAGATCCCGATCTCTCTTTCCCTTTTCATATTGCGTCTTCTCTACATATCTGCTTAGGGAGGAGCATGTGATCTTTTATTCTTGGACTTTAATCGACGTTGTCTGAGTGAGCGAAGAACGAAAGAAAGTTATTGAAGAGGGAGTCGTTTCGTTGCAGGCCGAGTGCATTTTCCTTTAGTTGGTTAATGTTCTGGGGGTGCAAATGTCCTGGCGTCTGATGATAGGGTGGGGACTTCGATAGGGTTTGAAGAGTAGATGACCATCGATCCCCTGTTCTTTCATTGCACCAGTTGTAGCAATGTCGATGATCTTCCAATAGACAGCCATGCCTAATCACCTTATACAGATCAGCAACTGGGTCTTGCTAATGATTTCCTTTCGGATGACCCTTTTTTAGACCTTAAATCCTCAGATATTGCTTTTGTTTCGAATAAAGTAGCCCTTGTAACCAATCTCCCATCGAAAACGGTCGACCTCGATAATGGAGATTTGATCTTTTTCTCGACAGACACGAGCCTAGATGGAGGCTCATATGGTCCATCTATGTGCTTGAGTAAGGGCCAGAGTCCAGAGGGAGATTCTCTCTCCCCCTCGGGGGATAGTGACTCGTTGGATCCCGTTCTAAAGTATATAACTCGGATGCTTATGGAAGAGAACATGGAGGAGCAACTGTGCAGGTTTTTTTTTTTTGGTAGGTTTTTTTTTTTTTTTTTTTTTTTTTTTTTAAGGATTCGCTGATCAGGTTGCTCTGCAAAATACTGAAAAATCATTGTACGATGCCCTTGTTCAGCAGAATTTGGAAAAGTCTGATCAGAGCACCTCACAGGTTGATTTAAGCCAAATATATCGAGGGCCCAACTAGTAACCTTTCTGGAAGGAGCAGTGCTCCCAGAAGCCATGATGCTACAAACGTTAGTCTTATCTCTAATGACTTGGCCGATGCTGATATTCTGTACACAATCGGAGAATATAGCCAAGCTGTGCTGAAAAATCCTGACCAAGACTTCCAGTCGAATGTGGATTCCAATTCGCAGTTCTTGGCCAATTCTTCAACCAGTATCACCAATTATGATGATGGGTCCGAGGAATCTTTGCATGGGCTTTTTTTCAAGAGCATTTTCAGCCATGGAGATTCTATGATTCAGTTCAAAAAAGGATTAGAGGAGGCCAGCAAATTCCGTCCCACTGACAATCAATTAGCAATTAATCCAGAGGACAGCAAACCGTCCTCTGAAGGAAAGAAAGTAACCACAAGAACGCGCATCAATAAGGAGATCAACATGAAGAGCTCATCTAATCGATTCAAGGGATTAAAGAATCACGAGAGGGACGAGGATGCTTTTGAGGAAGGCAGGGCTAATAAGCAAACAGCTTTGTACACAGAAGAGAGTGAGCTTTCAGATTTGTTTGATAAGGTATTGCTTGGCACCGAAAATGGTGTGGGCATGAGTTCTGGCAGCGAATCTGCAGAGACGGGTGAGGAAAGACATACAGCCACAAAGGAACAAGCACGGTTCCAAAAGAGGTAGTGATTGTGGTAAGAAGCAGGGAAGCAAGAATACTGTTGACTTGAGAACTCTTCTGATTCTCTGCGCACAAGCTATTTCTACTAGTGATTTCAGGACTGCTAATGAATTGTTGAAGCAGATTAGAGAAAACTCTTCTCCATTTGGGGATGGCTCTCAAAGATTGGCCCATTACTTTGCAAATGGGCTAGAGGCACGATTGATGGGCAACAACGTCCGAACGGAAGTCTTTTATTCTACTGTTGTTGCCAAGACGACGTCAGCAGCTGATATCTTGAAATCTTACCATCTTCACATTTCAACATGCCCGTTTAATCAGTTCTCCATGTTCTTTGCAAATTACATGATTTTCAAATTTGCAGAGAAAGCCACTACTCTTCACATAATAGATTTTGGCATCGCATTTGGTTTTCAATGGCCAAACCTCATACAGAAGCTCTCTTCTAGACCAGGAGGGCCCTGTAAATTGCGCATCACCGGGATAGAGCTTCCACAGGCTGGTTTCCGCTCGGCAGAAAGAATAGAGGAGATAGGTCGCCGTTTGAAAAAGTATTGTGAGCGTTTTGACGTCCCTTTTGAGTTCAATTTCATAGCATCAAGGAATTGGGAATTCATCAAACGTGCGGATCTCAAGATTCAAAGCAATGAGACAGTTGCTGTGAATTGTCTAGATCGGTTTAAGAATCTCGAAGACACAGTTGAGGACAACAATCCACGTGACGCTGTGTTATATCTAATTAGGAAAATTAAACCGGATATTTTTGTTCATGCTGTACGTAGCGGCTCCTACAATGCGGCCTCTTTCGTGTCAAGATTCCGAGAGGCACTTTTCGAATTTTCTGCTGTGTATGATTTGCTTGATGCTACCATTGATGGTGACAACAAAGAGAGGTTGGTCATTGAGAGAGAGTTCCATGGATGGGAAATTATGAATGTCATAGCATGTGAAGGTACGCGAAGGATTGAGAAGCCAGAAACGTACAAGCAATGGCAGGTTCGTCATATGAGGGCTGGGTTTAAGGCGCTTCCTCTGGACCAAGATTTCATGAAGTTATTCAGGGCTAAGATGAAAGCATGGTACCACAAGGATTTTGCGCTTGATGAAGATGGCAACTGGATGCTGCAATGTTGGAGAGGTCGGATTTCTTTTGGCTCCTCCTGTTGGGTGCCTAATTAGGATGCTCCAAAAAGAACGTTCTGTCATGGACCTGTATGTTACTGGGATTCTTCCCCGGTCGACAGGTCAAGGATTCGTATTAGAGTAGCTCAGCATTTACTTATTTTCGGCTCCTCTATTTGTTGATGTATCTTTTACTTGCAAACAATTTTGAATCTGAAACGTTTTCTGACCGTTATCTAATTCTCGAGATAGGAAGATTTAATTTGCAGCTTCTGTGCCGCACCGCATTGGGCAAATGAACTTCAGGATACTTGCTATCGGTAAATATGATTTCGAATCAATACAACAATCAAGTCGAACTTTGATGCGTGATATCACTTTTTTTTAAGGATTTATTTGCCTCACAATGTTGCTAATAGTCATTGGCAAATATCCTTTAGGATGCAACAAAGTTTCAAATGAGAATATTAGATAACAATTCTAGTATTTCTCTAGGATCTCCTTAGGAAACAATTGAAAAGATGATTATAGTTTTGAAAAGAAGACTCGAAGAATAATTTCATACTCGTTTATGCCAAAAATTAGCATGTATATAAATATTGGTTTTAAAAATATAGATAACTTTTCGCAAAAAGTTACAAAATGCACAAATGTATCCCTTCGGAAGAAGTTGCAAAATGAATAAATGCAACCCTTCGTGAAAGGTTGTAAACTGAACATGTATAATTTCAAAAGTTATCTTAAAAAGACACATATAAAAATTTGGAATAATAAAAAAATAAAAAATAACAATAACTTTTTAATAAATAAAATTTCAAATCTTCATAACTTCTAAAAATACTTAATAAACAAAACAATGAATCATACGAAATAAAATAAAAATGAATGGGTTAGTGCTAATTAAATTGCAGGCGCACAAGCATGCAAAGTGTTAAGTACGCCTAATAATTGCGCCAAAATTGCATAATTATTCACACACCACATGTGAGTATTGTGAGGTCAAGCCCACATTCTAACATTTTCTTTAAACACGCTAGAAAATGCTTACACATATAAATTGGCCCATATTCTCCTAACTTTCCTATGTGGGACAAGGAAAAACACATTTTGCTTGTTTTACAAACAAACATCCAACAATCCCCCACTTTGTTTGTAAAACAAAGATTTCAAAACCATATAGCCAAAATTTCGTTGAGATTAATAAATATACATAAAGGTCTATTTTGAGTTAAACATTTACTTAGTACAAGTATCTCAAAACTCTATCAAAGTAACAAGTAGTTCGGCTTTAAACTTGTATTTTTATATAATAAAATCAGACATATCGCGCATATACTAACCTTTTGTTTTGACAAGAAATTATATATTACTCCGCACTATTATGTCCTTGTGCTTGATCTCATTTCATGAGCTCTTTAGAAAGCAATCCTAACTTTCGTAAGAAGTGGCATCACTTCTAAGCTCATATATGTGAAATATCTATTATGTCTTTCTGTTACTATTAACACATTATGA
Organism: Eucalyptus cloeziana; assembly: GCA_014182715.1. NCBI lineage: Eukaryota > Viridiplantae > Streptophyta > Magnoliopsida > Myrtales > Myrtaceae > Eucalyptus > Eucalyptus cloeziana. Next base: position 32,924,409 of record CM024635.1, on the reverse strand, counting down.
ATTTGTACCATACTATATTAAGAATTTAATTCAACCTACAAAATATAATGGATGATATTGACTTCTCATATCAGGACTATGTTAGTATCAAACAATCATATTTAGTGACTTATTTTTACCCATTAAACCTTGTAACTTGTGATATTCTAGAAAAAAATGTTGGCTTACCATTATTGGTGATTTCAACTAAAGGGTTTCAACCTCATTTCTTGTGAGGTCATTATTACCATGTCTTTTGATAAAGTCTTTATCAAGGGATCGACTATATTATTATTTGACCTCATGTAGATAATTATTATAGTAGCATCTTTAATCAATTGTCTCACATACTCATGTCTTAGACTAATATATCTAGATTTATCATTATAGGTGCTACTATAAGCTCTTGCCAAAGTAGCTTGATTATCACAATTGATAGAAATATGGGGCATAGGATTAGGCCATAATTTGATATCGAATAATAAATTCCTAATCCATTTAGCTTGTTTCCCAGTTGCTGCTAAAGCAACGAATTCTAATTCCATCGTTGAGTGAGTTATACATGTTTATTTTTTGATTGTCTAATACAACACCTTCACCTAATGTAAAAACCCATCCATAAGTGGAATACTCATCTTCCACACTTGAAATCCAACTAGCATTGGTATATCCTTCTAATATAGTGGGATAATTATCATAGAACAATCCTAAATTTTTAGTTCTCTTAAGATAACCAGAAATTCTAGTAATAGCCCTTTAATGTTCTATACTTTAGTTATTAATATACCTACTCAACTTGCACACTGAACAAGTACCATCAGGTCTAGTACAATGCATCATATATATTAAAGACTATAGCACTTGCTTATTTAAGTTGTGATATTGATGTACTAGTATTATAATTTAATTTAATATCGGAATTAAATGAAGTACTTCTTTCCTTAAAACCAATATGTTGAAATTTATTTAATAATTTTTCAATGTAATTACATTTGCTCAAAGAATAATCCCCACTATACTTCTTAACTTTAATACTTAAGATAGTATCTACTTCACTCAAATCCTTCATTTTAAACATGGATGTTAGATATTTCTTAGTCTCAACAATTCCGGTCATGTTCATTTCAAAGATAAGCATATCATCAACATACAAGCACACTAAGACATCTTAGTCTTTAGTGAATTTAGAGTATATACACTTATTAGTACTACTATGGAATATGAAGCATCGACACTCTCCAAGAGCCTTCGTGTGGTGTTGGACACTTCGACACGTGTTTGACACTCTCGGACACTCTTGGACACTCGGTCAACACGTGTCGGAAAATCCGACACCTGGTCAATTTTCTCGACACTCGAGTCGGAATTCTGACATACAAGTTTCCGACATATGATTTCGATATTGATGTCAATTTTAAAAATTCAATAAATGAGATGTCAATATATATATATATATATATATGTGTGTGTGTGTGTGTGTGTGTGTGTGTGTGTGTGTGTGTGTGTGTGTGTGTGTGTGTGTGTGTGTGTGTGTGTGTGTGTGTGTGAAAATAAAACACAATAATAAAAATAATAAATGGAGAAAGAAGAAAAACCTAATATTCTCTTATCTTCGATTCCCACTTCCCGTGATACGCAATTTGCCCCTTAAGTTTTTTTTTTTCTCCTCTTCCAACATATCTAACATGCGAGTCCATAATATGGATCGCTTATTTTTTCTCCAAATTTTATGAATTATTGAAATAAAGTTGAATTTGTCAAATTGAAATAATGAATGATATTAATAAATGGAGGATTAATTTTTTTTTTTTTGTGTATATTCATTCTAGGATTTTTTAATTATTTATTTATTTGTGAATTTGATTCAAATTAATTTGATTGAAATAATCATAAAAATGATAATTTATTATGTATATTTAATATATATATATATTTAATACACAATGTGTCCCAACATGTCGGAATTCTCTGTTTTTTGATAAACGACGTGTCGGCGTGTTGTGTCGTGTCGTGTTGTGTGTTGCGTGTCAGTGTTGGTGCTACTTAGATTGTGGGTGAAACCATTAGAAAATATGACTGAATTTTCATGTCACTGTTTAGGAGCTTGTTTAAGCCCATAAAGAAACTTAATCAATTTACATACTTTCCCTGCATTTTTAGGAAGAATGAAACCATTTGGTTTTTCCATGTAAATTTTCTCATTTAAGTCTCCATTTAAGAAAGCAGCATTGAGATCCATTTGATGGATATAGAGACCATAAATGGACACTAGAGCAAAAAGAATTCGAATAGAAATTATACATGCAACAAGAACATGTGTCAAAATAATCTATCCATTCCTTTTGCCTATGCCCTTAACCACTAATCTAGCTTTAAAAGTTTGGATAAAACCATTAGAATGATATTTTCTTCTGAAAACCCATTTGCAACCAATATTGTTTGATCCTTTTGGTAAATCTACTAATACCTAAGTATTATTGGACATAATTGAGTTAATTTAATCATTTATAACTTCTTTTAAAAAAGAAGCATCTCTAGCAGACATAGCATAATGAAAGTTTTTATGATTGTCTTCTAAATTTAATACTATAGGGTATTTATTTATCATGTTATTACCTCTCTCCCTTTTAATAAGAAAAACATAAGCAATAAAATCAGGACCTAAGTCTTTTAGTTTCCTAGCTCTAGTGCTTCTCCTCGGTTCAATCATGTCTTTAGAATCATTTGTTTCTTTTGGTTGAGATCTACTTGAGTTTCTATAGGTTTTGAATTATTTTCATTAATTTCAGAACTCATAAAACATTTATTCTAAAAAAATTCAACATATCTCGATTTTACAATGACATTAGACTCTAAGTCAAGAACCCTATAAGCTTTACTATTTTTGGCATATCCAATGAAAACACTTTTGATAGCTCTGGGATCACGTTTTGTTCTCTTAGGATCTGGTACTTGGTAGTATGCCAAACACCTTCACATTTTAAGGTATGGCATATTTGGTTTTCTATTTTTCCATATTTCATAAGGGGTTATGTCATTTTTTTTAGACGGTATTCTATTATGAATATAACATGCAATAAGCAATGCTTCTCCCCAAAGATTAATTAGTAGTTTTGAATTTGAAAGCATACAATTAACTATTTCTCCAAGAAATCGGTTTTTCCTTTTAGCCAAATCATTTTGTTGTAGAGTATATGATGCTGAAACTTGATAAATAATACCATGTTCTTCACAAAATGAAGAGAATTTATTTAAGAAATATTCTCCACCTATATCTGAACATAGATTTTGATTTTCTTTTCGAATTGATTTTTTTTTTACGTCAGCTTTATATTTCTTAAACGTGGTAAATACTTTACCCTTCGACCTCATGAAATAAATATATAAAAATCTATTGCAATCATCCACAAAGGTAATAAAATATCTTTTACCACCATGTGTTAGCATACCGTTGAATTCACATATATCATTATAAACCAAATCTAATAAATTCGAATTTTATTAACCAAATCCAATAAATTTGATTTTTTTAACACTAGGAAAAGGTTCCTTAGTTAATTTAGATTTAACACATATTTCACATTTATCGAATTTGCCATTGAAATTTATCAAGTCTAACTTCTTCATATTCTTCAAATGAAGACTGTTTATATGTGCCAACCTATTATGCCATAAAAATGAAGACTCAACAATATAAGTAGAATTAGCAATATTTTTAATGATACTTAGTTGATACATGCTATCACTAGCATAACTCTTTCCTACAAATAGCTCATTCTTCAATAGGATAATCTTGTCGAATTCAAATAAAACCCAAAACCCTCTCTTACAAAGTAAATTAATAAAAACTAGGTTCTTCCTAATTTCAAGTATAAATAACAAATTAAGAAGAGTAATCTTCTTTCTAGAAGTGAAGTCTATCTCCATTATGTCTTTGCTAGCAATTTTTGCAAGAGCATTATTCGCTATCAAGACCTCTTAAACATTTGAGTCAGACAGTCTCTTCAAATTGCTTGAACATATATTTGTCCTTACACACATGGACTGTTGCTTTAGAATCCAAGCACCAACCAGATTGGATAGTAGTAGAGTTAATTTCCTATAGCCATCACATTAATAATTTAAAGGTTAATACCTTGAAAAATCAAAATCAGTACACCTGTAACAAATTTTCTCAAAACTAATTTTTTGATACCAAAAATTGGTACACTTATAAAAAATTTACTCTCTGCTAGTTTATGTTAAATTATACCGTTAAATTATTAAGTTGGATGACACGTGACAGTTGACTGATATACCAATTTGAGATTTTACTCTTCGTTTGTCACAGTTATACAATTTTTGTGATCTTTTGTGGTATTAATCTAATTTAATGGATGATATATTTATCACAAATGTACTACTTTGAGGTTTTTGACGGTTTAACAGATTAGTTTGTGGTAAATTTATCGTAAGTGTACAAGTTTATGATTTTTTGTAGTCATTCGGAGTGAATTTGTTATAGGTGTACTAGTTTGAGGTTTTCCATGATAAAAAAATCAATCTGGGGTAGTTTATTACACGTGTACACATTTGGGGTTTTTAGGGTATTAACCCTTAATTTAAGAAATTTTCATGCTTGAAAACATGGTTGAAATCATGGTCACATAGTTTTCTTCAACCAAATTCGCATTTGCCTCCACCATTGGAATGTTCTTGTCCTTTGATATGTTCTTGTGGTGAATACTTTCCTTGGCATATTGTCCTTGTTTGTCACAAACAAAATAGTAACCATTTTTCTTCTTTTGTGTTCTCTTAAATTTATGCCTATTATTTAGTTTGAAGTTTCGGCTGATTTTTCGTTTTCTTTTCACAACATTCACCTTGAATCATACAAAATAGAATTATCACATAAACATGACTCTTCCTCAATATGAAAATGTTTTTGTATTTGTGCCAACTTGGAAAGCTTTCAGAATATCAATCTTGAGGACACAAATTTTATTCACTAGAACTTGCAACCTAAGTAGTACCAACACCGACACGTGACACGCAACATGCAACACGATACAACACGACATGCCAACACGTCGTTTCTAAAAAAATAAAGAATTTCTACACGTTGGGACACGTTATATATTAAATATATATTTTTATATATACATAATAAGTTATCATTTTTATGATTATTTCAATCAAATTAATTTGATTCAAATTCAAATATAAATAAATAATTAAAATAGCCTAGAATGAATTTATACTAAAAATATTAATCCACCATTTATTAATATCATTCATTGTTTCAATTTGACAAACTCAACTCTATTCCAATAATTCATAAAAGTTGGAGAAAAAATAAGTAATCCACATTCTGGACTCGCATGTTAGATATGTCGGAAAAGAAAAAAAAAAACTTAAGGGGTGGATTGTGTATCATGAGAAGTGGGAGTCAGAAGAAAAGAGAAGACTAGGTTTTATTCTTTCTCCAATTCTTTTATTTTTACACACACACACACACACACACACACACACACACACACACACACACACACACACATATATATTTTCACTTAATGAAATTTTTTAAAATTGACATTGATATCGGAATCATGTGTCGGAAATTCGTATGTCGGAATTCTAACTCGAATGTCGGGAAAGTTGACAAAGTGTCAAATTTTCTGACACGTGTTGACTAAGTGTCCAAGAGTGTCGAAGAGTGTTCGACATGTGTCGAAGTGTCCAACATGACATGAAGGCTCTTGGAAAGTGTTGATGCTTCATAGCTTGCAACTCATGGACTTGTTCCAACAAGGGTTTGATATCAATAAACTCGAAATTAAAATACTTTGCAATTAAATATTTGTTGGTACCTTGCTCCTTTGCTTTGTACTTGAATTCCAGTGTGTTCCAAATTTCTCTGGTCGACTTCATTTTAGTGAATAAGTTGTAAAATCGATCAAATAGTGTATTCAGAATGTGTCAACGACATAATAGTTCGTCCTTTGCACGTGTTCTTTTCTCGCTGTTAACCTTTTCAATTGCTTCCACACCTAGTTGTCCTCCCTCCGTAGTAGGCTTCAAATCTTCTATAGGTGCCAAGTTAGGATCCAATATATAGGAAATCTTCAGGGTGGTGAGTAGGAACACTATCGTGTCCCTCCAGCAAGCAAAGTTGTTCCCATCGAACCTGTCTAGCTTGACCATGTCTTAATTCATGACTTTGATTGTCTCAGACTCTCTTGTTGAACGAAATAAATCCTTTAAATTGTTGATGAACATGACTTCGAATCAATGGAGCAATCAAATCGGACTTTGAGGTATAATATCACTTTCTTTAAGATTTTATGCCAAAAACTGACATACGTATATAAGTATATCTGTCGTAAAGAACATATACAACTCTTTGTGAAAGGTTACAAAGTGAATAAATGTATCCCTTTGGAAGCAGTTGCAAAATAAACAAATGCGACCCTTCGTGAAAGGTTGTATACTAAACAAGTATAATTTCAAAGATTATCTTGAAAAGACACATATAAAAATTTGGAATAATAAAAATAATAAAAAATAACAATTTTTTACTAAATAAAAATTCAAATTTTCCATAATTGCCGAAAATACTTAATAAACAAAACAACCTTTCAACTAATAGATGTTAATAAGATTACCATATGAAATAAGATAAAAATAAAGGGATTAATGCTAATAAAATTGCGGGCGTGTAAGTGTGCAAAGTGCTAAATGCGCCTAATAATTGTGCAATTACTCGCATACCTGCACGCGCATATTGTGGGGTCTAGTCCACAGCCCAACCTTTTCTTTAAACACACTAGAAAAGGCTCACACTTATAAATTGACCCATCTCCTCTCAATTTTCCTATGTGGGATAAGGAAAATCACAATTTGTTAGTTTTATAAACAACCATCCAACACTTATTGGCATACGGAGATTGTAACTATATCTCCATTTGGTCTTTCTCTGAGGAAATCTTGATGTGCCAATTGTTGGTTTATATACATTATACAGGGGCAATCAAATATGTGATTAAACTGGTTATTGTAGATATAACTGAATTTTGACGCAATTCAGCCTGTCAATTGACTGTTTCACTTACATCAAACGACTGATTAATATGGAGGTGAGTTTGATTTGATTTGCAAAAGTTTTAGCTGATTTATTTTTATTGAGCATTATTTTGCATGTGGGGTAGGTAAGATGAGAAATGTCTTTTTAAATCTAGTAAGAATGCCCACATGATGCCATGTCCTTGCAATTGTAAGCTCCCATGAGGGAGAGATCACATTAATTAGCAATTTAAAAGTTTTTTTTTCTCCAAAATCTAGGTTAGGTTTGGGATCGTATGTTTGATGAAAACTGAATAATTTGAAAAATATTTTTCTCAAAATTATCCTTCATATTTCTTTCTAAAAAGAATAAACAAAGATTTTTTCAATTGTCTCGAAAACATTCTTCATTGGAGAATTATTCCATCTCTTTCTAAAAAGAATAAACGAAGATATTTTCAATTGTCCTAAAAATATTCTTAATTGGAGAATTATTCCAAGTTATATAAACGATCATTTTAAGAATTTTTTTTTAAATCATTCATTTTTATGAAACAAAATAGAGTCTCATTTTATAATCAATTTCTTAGTTTAAAAAAAAAAAAAGTGGAAATGTTTGTGCAATGAATCTACAACTCACAATTTCAATAGCCATAAAGCTTTGGAGTCGTGCTCATTGTGGTCATTGATGTATAAGAATGAGACATTAATAACCATGTTTTTCATTCCTACTAATGTGAGAAAATATCATAGAACGCTACACATTGAGATAAATGTCTTCCATCTTGTCTAGCTTGGTGAAAAGTTTATTTTAATAGTTCATGTAATTATATTGAGGGAAAATTTCAAATAAGAACTCAAAGTGGGGCTGTTTTCTCAAAAGAGGCTGAAAGTAGATATTATCTCAAACAAAAATTTGAAGTGTCTAACTTAATCTCAAATAAGAATTTGAACTCTAAATCTTATCCATAGTCAAGGGCATTTTCGTTCAAGGATATTTTTCTTTTTCTTTCTTCATTTCCACTCTCCTTTTCTTTTGTTTTCTTTTTTTTTTCTCCTTTTTCTCTCATCTTCCTCTCGCCTCTATCTTGCTCTACATTGTTAGGGAAATCCATTATGATGTTTTGAAGATGACAAAATAAATCAAAGGCTACTAACGTGTTTAATGGTTGAGTAATAGACTATGCAGATGATAGACCATGTAAAGGATATCGTCAAAGTCTATACTTGGAAGAACTAGAAGACGGACTCTATGCTGAAGCTAAACTTATTCAGATTGTGTCCAGACCTTAAAGCTAAATCTGTTCAAAAGCAGAATGTGTTCAAACTTAGATTATAAAGTCTATTGCTCTCAGACTTTACATCCATAACGAGACAGAACGTAACACAAGCCCTAACATATAATGGCTAGTGATCTGGTTTGGATTTTACATCAAGATTGATTTGATTGATTCAATCTAATTGATTGACAATTGGATCTTGAAAACAATAACTTTTTATACGAAGAAGCTCTACTTATGGAAAACAAGATTCTGTTTGTATGGGCGATCGGAATCAATTTGGGACTACTTCTATCACTCAACGGCTACTAAATCTTCTAGATACAGATCTGTCCAATGGGTAGATTGGAAGACAATCCTCTAGATGCTGTCCAACGGCTAGTTTGGAAGTGGAGGAGTATTTAAGGAGATCAAGGACTGATGAGCAAGTAAGAGACAGAGTGTAGAATTTATAATTCCAAAGTCCGAGCGACTTTTGATCATACACTTGTCTTTCGTGAGCTTAAATGTTTGTGATCGTGAGAGAAATACTAAAAGAGTGATTTAGTGAGATAGTGTGATCTACTACTAAGTGTTTGCACTCAAAGTTGTAATCTCCTGTTGATCACATAGTGGAATCTAGCAGAAGGCTGTTAACGTGGGAAAGTGGACGTAGGCTTGATCTAAACCGAACCATTATAAATTCTGTGTTCTTATTCTCTTCCCTGAACTTTATTTTATTTCGCATATATTTGCCAAGGTTTTGTTTAAACACCTATTCACCCCCCTCTAGGTGTTCATACTAGCACTTTCAATTGGTATCGGAGTCAAGTTCTCATTTTATAAAAGTGTTTTTACTTTTGAGTTAAAGATCTTCTATGGCTAGTATCTTGGCACGAGGACTTATGGAAGGGTAAAGCAACACCAGGCCACCATATTTTTATGGAAAGGAATACAACGTGTGGAAGAACAAAATGAAAGCATTCCTAAGATCCAGAGATCCCTTGCAATGGGATGTTGTGGAAAAAGGAATCAATCCCACTGCCGTGTCTACATCAAATAAGAATGGCAAAGACAAAGAAACAAAACCCCCTGCTCCTATGTCTCGGACGGAGTTATCCAAAAGAGAAGCTTTTGATGCAAAAGCCATTTATTCTTTATATTGCGCATTGTCTCTTGCTGAATATAACAAAATTTCTTCATGTGAAACAGCTAAGGAAGTCTGGGATAGACTTCATGTTACTTATGAAGGGACTGATCGTGTAAAAGAGACAAAAGTAAACTTCCTGCTTGGCCAATATGAATCATTCAAGATGAAGTTAGGATAGTCGATTGGAGATATGTTCGATCGTTTTACAGAAATTGTAAATGGTTTGGCATATCAAGGTCATCCAATTTCTACCCCAATGAAGGTCAACAAACTCTTGCGAGGTCTCTTAAAAGATTGGAACCATGTTAAGACCTCAATCCGGGAAACTCAGAGGATTATGCCACTATTTGTTGATGAATTGATTAGCACTCTTCAATCCTATGAAGTGGAACAAATCGTTGATGAAGATCCCGAAAGTAAGAAGTCCATCGCTTTAAAAGCTAATGTTGATTTTGATGATACAGACTCAGAAAATGACATGGACGACGAAGAACTTGCCTTTATGATCAAGAAATTCAAAATGTGAGTAGAAAAGGAAGGAAATTTAGTGGAAGAAGACAATGCAAGCATAATGGGCAGAAAAGAACAATGAAAGAAGATGACGAGTAAGGAAATATATGCTTGATGGCACATTCAGACTCAGACTCAAATTCGGAATTAGAGTCAGCCTCAAACACAGACTTAGAATATGATGAGGAAATCGAGGTAAGCCATTCGAAAATTCCTATCAAAGTTTCAAAGTATATAAATGAGCTTTGTCTAAATCTCAAATCTTCTCTTAAAAGGATCTCCGAACTAAAAAAGGAGAATTCATGGTTTAGGCAACAAGATCTTTCTCAAAAAGAAAAGTTTGAAATTTTGCAAAAAGATTTTCTACAAACAAAAGAAAGTCAAGATTTACTTGTAAAAGAAAATGATTCTTTAAAGAAAGAATTTTCAAATATTTCAACAAAATTTTCAAAGGGTTCAAAAACATTAGAGCACATTCTTTCCATACAAGTACCTTACTATAATAAGTTGGGACTTGGTTTCAATAAGGAAAGTGATTCTCTAATAGATTTTCCTAAAGTCAAGGAGAGAATTAGACAAAGACCTCCTAGACTTGCGTACAAAAAGCACTTTCAAAGGATCTTTACAAAACCTGTTGGTCGAAATGCCCTCAAGTGTTCAAACAGTGGAGATTCAGAATACTTTGAGAAAGAATGTCCTAAAGTTTGGAGACCTGTTAAGAAAGATTTGGTAAAAATAGCATATTCTACTAACTCTCTTAGACCCAAGAAAATATGGGTACCAAAGAAAAGATGAGTTGTTTTTTTGCAGGAAAAGAAAAAAGAGAATTTGGTAAGGAATGTACTTTTCTCAATTTGGTTTGAGTACATAATTTAAAAATTCTCATTATACTTATGTTCTTTTCGTGGCTCAATTGATTCAAATTTCATTATGACCATATTTTATGATTTGTTTTATTGAAGAAAGAATCGTGTGATTTACTTTTGTGAGTCGTGAGTTGAGATTTGATTTAATACATGTGATTATTTTTGATATCTTGCTTAGAGACAATTGATTTTATTTGATTTGATTTTATGCTCTCAGAATGTCATATTTTGCAAAATGAAAATTTGTTTTACGTGATATTAATTTATTATGCAAAATAGTCTTTCTTAAATATGCAAGGATTTTATTCTCTCTAATTTTATTATGCTTTGACTAAGTGAGAATTTCTTTTTCAAGATATTATTGTGCATAATGTTCTTTCCTTAAATACTTTGTTATGATAAGTTTAGAAAGAATATTTGATTATTCTTGAAGATTTTCTATTTTGCTCTAATGAAATGGAAGGATCCAAATTGATGGATACCAAAAAGGAAATGAGTTGATTGCAGGAAATTCTATAAGGGAAGAATGATTGCGAATTTACGCAGATTTTGGTACAATCAAAAAGATATCCCATGCGAAGATTGGTAATGATTTTTTTAATCAATGGTATATTGCAAACATATATCTTGGGTAAGAGAATATTTTATTATCCCGCCCTACAAATCTCTACATGCACTTATCATGTTTTTGGATGATTACTTATCATTTATATCGCAAATATCTTTTGTCATAAATATAAGGCATTGCAAGTTTTTACTTGATTTGGCATGTGATAGAAATATCTACTTTCTTTTTGCGAAATGCATCAATAATATATTTTTGAGATTTATGCTCAAGGAAATCCCTTTGATCTTGAAATATATTATTGCATATTTATGGATACTCTTGCTATATTCTTAGAAGATGTCTTATATCTAGCAAGTTTGATCCGTAAATCAGATGAAGGTATTACGTGATATTTTTGTAAAGATTTTTATCTACTATACAAGAATTTGCAGGTGGAAAAAGAATCTTCCATATGGATTTTGGAAAAGCTCGATTAAAAAATCATGAAGATTCTATACTATTTTTTGGAGGCTCAGAAATTCCCTTCCTTGTGCAAAGTTTTTGCAAATTGTTGAGGAAATCACTAATGTGTCGTATGAAAGGTTGAGTAGTTCTGAATTTTAATAATTGATAATTAGCTATTCAATTTATTTATTTATTTGAAGAAAGGACATTATATATTATGTGGATATTATTACAGCTTATTTGTGCAAAAAGTTTATTAAGTTTATGCAGGTTGAATTCGAGAAGAGATTGATTGAAGAAAATAATTTTTTGCCTCGAATTTCAAAATGCAAATGATCGTTGTGGATATTGTTGCTACGAAGGAAATAATGGAAAAATATTATGCTCACCGTGCACAAGCCACAATTAGTGCTATTCGCAAATATTGTCATGATGACAGGGGGAGAAAGCGAATCCAAAAGAAAGGAAAGAATCATGATCAAACTCAAAAAGGCAACAAATTGAGGGGGAGCTTTGATCAATTATGGAAAATTCTTTTTGAATTGATCGTGATCTTGATTATTATGGAAGGAAGGAAAAGGTAAATGTGACAGGATTTGTCAAGATTTGGTTAGTGCATCTTTTATTACCTTTTGTCATTAACAAATCTCTTATTGATATTATCATTTTATTATGACAAAAAGGGTAAGTGACTTTTATAATGTATCCATGATTTTTATTGGATATTTGCTGATATATATGATCGAAGTGAGCTATATTGCATATCTTTAATATTCGATTTACTTTATAAAAGCTGATTTTTGGAAATTATGGTTCATGCAAGACATATTTGTTATCATTTTATATTCTCTATGTGATATTATTTCTATTGTTATCGCTTTTTCATTATGACAAAAAGGGGGAGAGAATATAAATATGCATATATGTTGATTGGTTGATATCATTTATTGCATAATATTGCGCTGCGATTATTTTTTTCTATATATTATTATGCTCAATCTATTTGTTGTCTTTTGATTCAAATCACATTTTTTGAAAATCTAAAATTTAATGATTAATTTATCAATATTTTAGAAAGTGTGATTACACATCTGCATATTCAGAGATTGTTTTGTCATCATCAAAAAGGGGGAGATTGTTAGGGAAATCCCTTATGATGTTTTGAAGATGACAAAATAAATCAAAGGCTACTAACGTGTTTAATGGTTGAGTAATAGACTGCGCAGATGATAGAACATGTAAAGGATATCGTCAAAGTCTATAATTGGAAGAACCAGAAGACAGACTCTATGCTGAAGCTGAACTTATTTAGACTGTGTCTAGACGTTAAAGCTAAATCCGCTCAGAAGCAGAATATGTTCAGATTCAGATTGTAAAGTCTATTGCACTTAGACTCAGATTGTAAAGTCTATTGCTCTCAGACTTTACATCCATAATGAGACAGAACGTAACACAAGCCCCAACATATAACGGCTGGTGATCTGGTTTGGATTCTACATCAAGATTGATTTGATTGACTCAATCTAATTGATTGACAATTGGATCTTGAAGACAATAACTTTCTATGCTAAGAAGTTTTACTTATGGAAACCAAGATTTTGTTTGTATGGGCGATCAGAATCAATTTGGGATTCTACTTCTATCACTCAACGGCTACCAAATCTTCTAGATACAGATTAGTCCAATGGGTAGATTGGAAAACGATCCTCTAGGGTGCTGCATGGTAACCTTCCCCAGCCCAAAAATTTCTGTTCTTTTGTTCCCCGTAACAAAAAAAGAACAGAAACCTATTTGATAACGCCACATTATTTTTCTGTTCCCGGGAATAAAAACCTAGCTCAGAAATGGTTTGGGAAGAGAAATGAGAAACAAAAAAAAAATCACTTCTCTTCCCGGGAATAAAAATGAGGAACTACTTGTTTTAACCCTAATTCCTTTTTTCCCCCCTCAACTCACGCCCCTTCTCAGCTCACCTCTTCTTTCGCCCGCGACCTCGTCCGATCTCATCACCTCCCGTCACCGCCTGTCCCGTCGTCGCCGGTCCCGTCGTCACTGCTGGTCCCGTCGCCGCTGGAGCTCACCCTTCCTTCGCCCGCGACCTCTGTCCGATCTCATCACTTGTCGTCATCGCCCGTCCCGTCGTTGCCGCCGGTCCCGTCGTCGCCGCTGGTCCGGTCGCCGCTGGAGCTCACCTCTTCCTTCGCCCGCGACCTCGTCCGATCTCATCAACTCCCGTCGCCGCCGGTCCCGTCGTCGCCGGTCCGGTCGCCGCTGGTCCCGTCGCCGTTGGTCCGATCACTCCCCTTCTCCTCCTCTTCTCGACCGCCGTGTCGTGGTCCGTCCTCTTCCCTCGCGACGGGGATCGGGTAACCTCAAGTCTCTCACCCATAGCTGTTTTCTTCTCGTATTTTATATAGTTAATTGGTTGTCATTGCCCGTGATTTTTGATAGATCACGTTACTCCGTTCCCCCCCTCACATCTATATACATTTCTTGACCTTGACCTCTTCTTCTCTGCGGTCTTTTCTCGCTTGTTTGATCAGATAAAGGCAACCCATTTTGGGCTTCGCGAAGTGATCGTGCATGCTCTATGGATTTGGATTTTGCTCGAGGCTAGCGGCAGGTGAGATCCCCCCCTTTCAAATCTTCCTCATTATTGGCTTTGAATTGGGTTACAAGGGCTCTTGTTTTGGCATTTTAAGATGAGTTTCCATTAGTAGTCGAGGCGTGGTGCTGTGCCAGCCCGATTTTGTGCTTTTTCGGTTTTTTCTGAAGAGGGTGTCGGATGCTTTAGTAGACTTCATCCACCGCGGTGGCATTGAGATTCTCAAAGGAATTGAGAATGCGTATTGTGTTCCCTTTTTTTCCTGAACTCATGTATATTTATTTAGCGAGTCGAAATGTGGATTCCTTCTCCCAATCCTTGATAGCATTCATTTGCTGTTGGCATTGGCAAATAGAAATTAGCAGCGATTTGTTGAACCATGACATGATTTGTCAGGCATGTGGATAAAAACCTTGTGAACATCGGTTGGTCATGAATAATTCAGCGTACTTTCATCCTCTTTTATGGGACAGTTGAGATCTTGTTTGCTGTTTTTCTATCTCGATATGTAACAGCTTTTACGCTTTGTCTTAGAGTTTCCATCCACGTTTTCTCGAGTTACTCCTGCTTATCTTCTACCTTATCTTCTACATTCTCTCGAGATCAACTCAATGCTTAAGTTAGTATGTCTTCTTGTACTCGTGAATCATCAATTGATCTAGATAATGCCATCCCCACCTCACCCTTTATGGGACTCGATACCATGTGCTACAAGTAATTTATTCCATGACATCTTAATGTTTTTTTTGGCTAATCTGGTTTGGTGTTCTGATCTTGGTCACCGTGTGTCCGTTTTAGACTTGCTCTCTTCCGAACTATTGAATGTTTAGGTTACACGTCAAACAGCTATCACAAAAAGCGCGCTATGGTATTTTTGTAAGATCCTAGCTACTCTGTCAAGACTTTATCATTCAATATCATTGCTGGTGTTTGGAAGACATTTCTTGGTCGTCCCAACTTCCTGTTCTTCCTTATCCTTCTCATCCCCCCCCATATCTTGCCGGTTGTGGAGCACATCTAGATTTCATTTTTGTTTTGTGTAACCCGGAGTTCTATTCTTTTTATTTGCCAACTCTAATGCTTAAGAAGCTTACGTCTAATGCTAGGTTAAATTTAGGGCGTGTCATGAACTGTGATATAGTTATTCCTGCCTTCCTTTAGGGAGTGCCAATCCAACCGCCAAGTTAGCACTATTTATTTACAGATAATGGCGCATCCAGGGATGGCTGTTTATTTTTTATCACCTCCAACAGAGCACATTCTTCAATGCGCATGTAACCTTGATAACTATAGCTACTGTAATATTCCTTATTATTTGATAGTGAAGATTTTGCTTTACCGATGGCTTATGTATAATTTTGCCTGAAATGGTCCAAAAAAGTTGCTGGAGGTTTTAAGTGCAGCACTTAGTTCTTTCCTTTTCACTCTAAGTTGTCTTTGTTGATAGAATTTTTTACTCACTATTGACAGTTTTTACTCGTCCTCCACAATGCATCTTCCATAGGTAGATAAGGACATAAATAAATTTTGTTTAGAAGAAATGCAGTTTTCTTTAACTGACATTCATCACTTTTGTCATTATTGATGTTCACTGGGCCTATAAATGATGAATGTTGAAGTGGCCTTGTCAGAACTCTCACATGTCAATCTTAGGGGCTATCATATTAAAGGTTATGGCAGTTGCGAAGTGGAGCCATACTAGGATGTCCTTAGCTAATCCGGGGGTTGTGTATGTGTGTGTCGATGCACTGCTTGTATAAGGCAATCGTAGTATGTTTGGATGGCAATGTACGACCTACACAGAAGCTGCATGTTGCACTCTCTTTTTAATTGTCTTGAACTCATATGATGCTCAACTAGTGAAGGTTACATGGCATCCCAAAAAGAGGCATTCACTGCAAAGTGGACTGAGCCTCTAACCAACTTGTATGTCAGTTTGTTGGTAGAAGAGGTCAAAAAGGGAAATCGCACCTCTTGTACTTTCAACAAAGCAGACTGGAATAACATACAGACAGAATTCAATAAACGAGCAGAACTTCAATATACTTCAATACAGTTGAAGAATAAGGTGAACAAATTGAAAAAGCAGTATGCTAGTTTCAAGAAGCTGCTTTCACAATCCGGATTTGGTTGGGATAATGTGAACAAAACAGTTGTTGTTGATGATTCAAGTATATGGGAATCTCACATCAAGGTATGATTTAACCTTTGATCATTTTGAGATCAATATAGATATACATGGCAAGATGTTTAATTGTATTGCTGATATATGTTGTCATTGTGAAAATTGCAGGATAATATTGAGTGGGCAAAATTCAAGAAGGATGGATTTCCTCAATATCCCGACTTGTGTACTGTATTTGGTGATACATATGCTACTGGGGATTATGCAGTAGGAAATGCCGTGGATTTTGTGATGTCGGATGAACTTGGCATTGATGGTGATGATGCAGACAATGGACCAGCGAACTTTAATGAACACCAGAATGATGAGGAAGTTTTTATGTTTGATAAAACTCCTACTCCAGTTCGTGACAAACATAGGATGGATAAAACTCCAAATAGTAAGAAAGAAGGAAAAGTCAATCAAATGATGTTGCTAGCACCTGCAAAGTTTTACAAGAGATGATCAAAAGTAGGGCTAGTCAATGTGTGAGTAGTTCTGTCAACTCACAAGTCACATCACCACCTATAGATCCATTCTCCGTATCCATTGTGATTGATATCCTACTTGCCATGCCTACGTTGGAGCCAGATCTTTACAGCAAAGCTGTGGAACGAGCCTGCGTTAATGCCACGTGGAGGGAGGCTTTTATCAAAACCCCAAGTGAAATGAGATATGGACTTCTCCGATTGCTTTAGTGGATGTTAGGGAATGTATCGTGGATTGAATGGAGTTTTATTAGACTATGTTTTTTATGTTGTTGGTTGTTATTTTGTTGTTCAAGATATTGATGTTGAGACTTTTGCATTTGTGTTGTAGTTTGGATATGATGGATTGTGTTGAATTTTTATATTTGGTTTGCTTTCACTCTATTACTTACGTTATTGGTTTATTTTTTTTCTTTTTTTGTACATGTATCTATATTGAATTTCTTGTATTTGTGTGATTGCATAGGTACTATGGAAGATCAATCAAATAATGTGTCTAATGGAGAGGTAGCAGCAGTTGAATGGTATTTGGATGAGGTTGATATTGGCATAATAATAGCATGGTTATGTCTTGTTACTTTGGACATGTCTTTGCATATGAGAGAGCCTATTAGGGACAGCAAATTATCAGGAGCCGAATGGGTAAGGGAAATTGTTTACGGACATTCAGATAGGATATATGAAGCATTCAGGTTAGAGAGATATGTTTTTCTTAACCTATGTGATCTATTGAAGGCAAGAGACTGACTGAAAGATACTCGATATGTAAGGGTAGATGAACAAGTTGGGATTTTCTTATCTATGGTTGGTCACAAAAACTCCAATAGAGATTTATGTGAGAGATTTCAACATTTGAGACAAACAATCAGTAAGTTTTTTACTCTAGTATTAAAAGCAATTCTCGAATTATCAAAAGAGATTATCAAGGCGCCTTCTTTTGATATTGTTCCAAAAGAGATTCTTATCGATCCTAACCATGGACGTTACTTCAAGGTATGATTTTTATATCAATTTTACATTATTAAAATATTTATATAGCTAATAATATTGTCTAACGCTATACTTTCATAAAATCATAGGGCTGCATTGGTGCTATTGATGGCACCCACATTAATGCATCCGTCCCTCTAGCGAAACAAATCCCATTTAGAGGCAGGAAAGGGACTACCACTCAAAATGTGCTGTGTGCTTGTTCGTTCGATATGAAATTTACTTTCGTATTAGCTGGGTGGGAAGGATCTGCCAACGATTGTCGGGTTCTTTCGGCAGCACTCAAGACTCCTCAATTGCAATTTCCTCGACCACCGCCAGGTATTTGCTTTGTCTATATCAAGTGATTTTTTTTTTTTTTTTTTTTTTTTTTTTTTTTTTTTTTATGATTGTATAGCTATTGCATATCATAACAAATTTATGTATATATTCTTGTAGGAAAATACTATGTAGTAGATTCTGGTTATGCAGCACTTCTAGGATTTTTGACTCCATTTAAAGGTGAACGGTATCATTTGAATGAGTATAGGGGTAGAATTAGACGGCCCAGATTAGCAAAAGAATTGTTCAACTATAAGTATTCTTCATTGAGAAATGTTATCGAGAGGTCATTTGGGGCATTAAAAAATCGCTTCTCCATTTTGAGACACATGCCTCCATTTTCAATTCGAAAGCAAGCATATATTGTAATCGCATGTTGTACTCTTCATAATTATATTCGCGACCAAGACAAGATGGATAGGAACTTTGCCCTATATGAAGATTCGGAGCATCCCTTTGAACCTACACAAGACGAGATTGTAGATGATACACCAGGTGATGAGGCGGCTGAGATAAACATGATCAAGAAAATATTGCAAATATGATGGCAAGGGATCACAATATGCAAGAGATTCCATGACTTTTTATTTCCGACTTTTGCGATGTGTTTTCGTTTTTTGGTGAAAACACTTTTGCGATGTGTATGTAAACTATTATGAATACATTTCTATTAATCGTATTAAGGTCATCAAATTCTATCTCCATGAGCACAAATGCCATTGAATGTATCATAAATGTGGACAAACAGAGGAGAGAAAAAATACCTCCCTTCATCAAAATTAGCCAAAATCTTATAAGCTTATGTGAAACACGAAAATGAAATAGTTTGTAATTCGGAAGAAGCAAGGTAAAAAGTAGCATCAAGATGGGATGCATCGACGGCTCAAAATACAAGAGACTGAGGTCTTTACTAAGTGTTTTAGGAGCATACTATGAACTAAATACACAATGACAATAAAGCCACGCCATGCATGAACCATTCCAATAGTTGGAAATTTCCAACCCCAACCCGACATCCATGTCAAGATTAGAAGACTAAAATCCCCAAGCCACGCATGCACTAGAATTACAATTTTTTTTTAAAGAGTAAAAACTTAGTTCCAAGGAAATCACTACAAATTAATTTGGCTAACAATATCCAATGTGCTTTTTCCGCAATATTTGCTATACCA
Source organism: Eucalyptus cloeziana (assembly GCA_014182715.1). Classification (NCBI taxonomy): domain Eukaryota; kingdom Viridiplantae; phylum Streptophyta; class Magnoliopsida; order Myrtales; family Myrtaceae; genus Eucalyptus; species Eucalyptus cloeziana. The sequence goes on along the minus strand of CM024635.1, from coordinate 32,904,852 downwards.
AACAATAAAATTCGCAAAAAGAAAATATATTATTGAGAATTATAGTTCAAAACGCTACCTAAATTCAATAGTCTATAAACTACGTGAGTAAAGATACTCACACACATATACAAGATAATAGTTCATGTTCCATTACAATACCACTTCATCTTCGACTAGAATTCTTACCCCTAAGTAAATGTATTATTATTCTAATAATATTTTGATCTTGTCAATTTTATGTAATATCTAATCTATTCCTTTTTCTTATTTTTAATTTTTTTAAAAAAATTAAAATTTGGAATAGAAATTTTGTGCAGTTACCAAACAGGTTTCTGTTCTTTTTTTGTTCCAGAAATAGAAATTTTGTGTAGTTACCAAACAGGTTTTTTTGCTCAGAAATTGTTCCCCGGAACAGAAATAGAAAAGAACTATTTTTGAAAAAAAAACTCTTCCCTAGCCAAGAAATTTTACCATGCGCAGCCTAGATGCTGTCCAACGACTAGTTTGGAAGTGGAGGAGTATTTAAGGAGATCAAGAACCGATGAGCAAGTAAGAGACGGAGCATAGAATTTATAATTCCAAAGTCCGAGCGACTTTCGATCATATACTTGTCTTTCGTGAGCTTAAACGTTTGTGATCGTGAGAGAAATACCAAAAGAGTGACTTAGTGAGATAGTGTGATCTACTACTAAATGTTTGCACTCAAAGTTGTAATCTCTTGTTGATCACATAGTGGAATCCAGCAGAAGGCTATTAGCGTGGGAGAGTGGACGTAGGCTTGATTTAAGCCGAACCACTATAAATTCTATGTTCTTATTCTCTTCCTTGAGCTTTATTTTATTCCGCATATATTTGCCAATGTTTCGTTTAAACACCTATTCACCCCCCTCTAGATGTTCATACTGGCACTTTCATACATCATTGTCATCTTCCACTCCTTTATCCACCCTCTCTATGTGTGTTGCGGAAAGAGAGCGATCGAATAATAAGATAGAATAAAGAAACATATCGGACATGAGATTTACGTGGTTCGGTCGTAGAGACCTACATCCATGGGGAGAGCAGCGACGAATCCACTATAGATCAAGCGATACAACGGAGATTACATACTCAAGTCACTCAAACACTTACGTTGTTTCCCAAACCCCAATTACACCTAATAACGCATGTAGTGTTTAACCTTGAAATTCCTCCAGAAATAATCTCTCAATCTCATGAAGGAAATCCACAAATCTTACCACAAGATTTCACGACTACAAACACTAATCTTTTTTGGTGTAATTGCATGAACAAACTTCAATACCAAGCACTCGTATGAAAACGGCACTTCAAGAAACCTTCACGTCAACCTCCACCCACAAACAAGTCTTGAGAATTGATATATAAGTCACCGCTAGAGAAGTCCATGTGTGAGGGAAACCGGATCAAAGCTAGGATTCGGTCAACCCAAGTAAAAGTTGGACTTTCCTCTATAGTTATCTTGCTGATTTTAACCAAAACATATCTCTGTATATTTTAAACAAATCCAAGTCCAAGTCAAAGTTTGACTTTCCTATTTCAGCGGCCAAACTTTCCAACGCAGATTCGGAATTTTGGGAAGTTGATCTTCATATCTTCTTTGCTTGATTTCGAATGTCTGTAAAATATCAAATTAAGAATATTTAGACTTTCACATTAGGCTTAAACTCGAGACATATTTTAATAATCTCCACTTTGGCATGATGTTTGAGTCAAGTCACAATCGCTTCGCAAAATTTCAAACTTTGCCGCTACTTTCCCATAGCCTTGATAGGCTCAACCGCCACAGATATTATCCAAGTCCAAGCTTTGCTTGAATTTCGCCATAACCGAGGACCTCATCAAAATACCAACTCCACATACACCTTTAATTATTCTGCAAGGATTTTTCGACGGAACCTCCTTAACCGCAGATAAAACAAAACCATTGTTGCATTCATATCTGTCAGGAGATCAAATACGTACCTTGTTAATATTGGCAATTACAGCAACCATTGACTCTATAGGCTCCACCTCGCTACAAGCACCATCCGTGTTGATTACTTTGCTAGTACTCGTACTCGCTATCTCAAGAGTTTCTGGTCGCAACTCCACCTCAAGCTGAACACTATTTAGATTCATTTTAATACTGCTATAATAACTCCTAGCCAGGAGTAGTTGAGACTCATCAAATGTAACTTCTTTACTGATAATATGTGAATCTAATTCTAGGTACCACAACTGATAACCCCTCTCACCTTATGCATAGCCTAGGAACATGCACTTTCTTACCCTTTCATCAAGCTTACCATCACTTGCTTGAACATAACATGGACAACCAAATATTCTTACATGCAGAATTCGTTTAACAGCTTCGAGCAAAACTCCATGCTATTATCACTCTGCACTTGCTTGATCGTCTTACTAGTCTCATTTTCGATCAAAGCTCTCAATTGCATGATCATGACAATAACATCAAATTTGTGCCTAGGCACAAAAACCCACGTCCTCATTGAGTTGTCATCAACAACTATTAGCATACATCTAGCACTTTTCCTTGAAGGAAACCGTGACAACCTGTGAACATTCAAGTGAATTAACTCTACAATTTCTATGGTTTCTTTAACAGTCGTACTAAACTGTACTTTTTGTCGTTGATTTAAATCATAGCACTTGCAAATATTCAATTTGTTAGTATTATAACCACATAGTATATTTTTTTTCACTTAAAACCTTTAGGCTTCTCTCACCAATGTGCCCTAAACGCATATGCCACAATTCAGACTCTTAAATAGATGCATTCGATGTCTCCGCGGCGAAATTTGTGGCATCCTAGGAATCAAGGGCAAGCCCTAAGGTGCCCTAAAGCTTTTAAATAGGTAATGAATTTACCTATTGGTTTGTGTTTTAGCCTTAGTTCTTTCTTAAGGCTTTGTGCTTTGTGCCTTGTGCTTTTAATTTAAACTTAAGGTAATTAATAAGGATAAATTAATGTTTTGCCATGCTTGTTATAGATTAAATTCTCATAAAATGTTATAGGATTTTTAATTAGGTGAAATTAAAAATTTATTTTTCAATTAAAATGGAAAAGAAAGTTGGATTGGGCCTTGGGCCCAAGGGTGGACCCTAATGGGCCAAGAGGCCGGCCCATTAAGGCCCATAAGGAGGGCTGTCGCCGGCCCAAGAGAAGGGAAGAAGTGGCCGGCCCACTTCTTCCAAGAGGGCCCAAGAGGGCCCAAGCTTAAAGCCCAAGCCCATGCATGGGGCTTTGCCAAGTGGCAAAGCTTGCTTGCCATGCATTGGCCTTGGGAGAGGCATGCAATGATGGCCTCTTGGGGAAATTAAAGGGAAGGCTGGCCGGATGGGGGAGGGGGTTGTCGCACGGTGAGGAGGAGAGAGAGAGAGAGAGAGAGAGAGAGAGAGAGAGAGAGAGAGAGAGAGAGGGGCTTGCGCGAGAGAGAAAGGAAGAGGAGGAGGAGCCGTCCGCCGCACGCCGCCCGTCCGTCCGCCGTTTGCCGCCGTTTCTTCTCGGTCTAGAGGCAAGTTTAGGGTCCATCATCTCTCTTTGCATGTGTGTTTTGCATGTTGGTTGGATTTTTGTTGTTTGAATGTACGAAAATGGAGTGAGGATGGTTTGTTCTTGGAGGTGCATGCTGTTTTCGCACGGATCACTGGAGTCAGAAACTTGTGGGAGCTTGCATGCGTGTTTGGGGTTTGATTTTGGCTTGGATCTCTTCATAAAAGTTGTAGCTAACACCTTGAACTATAACATACTAAAATTTCGTGCAAAAAAATGAAGATTTAAGGGGTCAAAACCTCATTTTTCGGAGACCCTAGATCTGGAACGGTTTTTCTGACCTTGTGGTAGATTTGTGGTTGCATGTTGATTTTTACTATGAATCTCTCTTCGACTTCTTCATGAGACTTGTATAGCACATCTTAAGGATGAACATAATCGAATTTGAAGCAAAAAGAACAAGTTTAGACTAGGAAACCAACCTGATCTTGAAGATGGTGAATCTGGAGTTGCGGAAACAGGACACCCGAGACTTCGTGGACCCATATGAAGGTTATCCCTTGGTAGTTTGGCCTAAGTTCCTTCATGGAAGTTGTAGGGGATCCTTAGAAGTAAAACATATCCAAATTTCAGAGAAAAAAAAGAAGTTTAGGTAGGTCAAATCTCAATACTTCGGACATAGGACTCTGGGCGTTTCGGTAATCTGATCAGTAACTTCGTGGGACTGTAGAAATTTATCTAAAACGAATTTGGCCTAGATTCCTTCGTGAAAAACCTAGTCTAACGTCTTAAATATAACCTGGTAAAATTTCATAATTTTCTGAGGTCGTATGGGTATTTTAATTGACTTACTTAGAAAACTGTGCGTTCTGCCCTTATCCGAAATTATATACGGAAATTGTGGAAATATTGTTTATTGTGTAGAAATTGTTTGGCTATGTGTTTTCTGCAGAAATTTCTATTTTATTGTATTAAGATATTATATGCCGTAATTTCATGAATTTTGGGATTTGTATGATTATTTAATTAATTGCAAAATAGAATAAATTGGAAATTTAAATAATTTTAAAATGCATGTGGTAAGTACATTGTCATTAGTGGCATATAATCCCATAAGGATTTAATCTCTATGAGTAATTGCATTTTAAGGCATGTATGTAAATGCTTAATGGTGCATGTATAAGAACAAAAGTGATCTTGTTTTGCCATTACACCATGTGCATGATAATTTGAGGCATAATTGGCAAACGTGATTAATGGAAATTGAGGATATTGTTGGGGGAGGATGATGATGCCCAGAATGTATAGAGATACATGCTGGATGACCCTGGGAGTGTCAGGATGCCCGGAATGGTTGGGTGCCGGAAGCCTCGGAGGTCTTTGCCCGAGGGGATGCCTCGTGATGCCAGTTGGGGTGCGAGATGCCCGGAGCGGTGGGGGTGCCGGATGCCCGGTGGCCATGATTGGCATGATTCCGGAGGTTCTTCTCGCAACGCCTGGATAGGGTGCGAGTGTAAAGTATGGGATAGATGATCCCGAGGAAGGGTGGTGTGATGATCAATTGAGAATTTAAAGTGGAAATTAAATCATACATGTGTGATATGACATGATGATGACCACCTATGGCATGATGACATACATGTGTGATATGACATGATGATGACCACCTATGGCATGATGACATGCATGTGTGATATGACATGTGTTGGATAAATTCTCTTCAGGTATTTTGAAGATGACAAAACATTTTCCTCAGTCTAGTCTGAAGACTTACAGACTCTACTGACAAAGTCTGAAGATCAAAGTACGAAGCTAGCAAGACTCATGTTACAAAGTCTACTCTCATGGACAGTCTCGGATCGACTTTTATTCCGATATTATATGGATTTATTCTAATGGCTAGAGAATATCTTTCTACTGGATTTAGCACTAGAAGATCTTACTTTCGTATTTAAATCTGTATAGATTCTCTAAAGATTTCACAACTTATATTTGGAAGGATCTACTTATGGAAACCAAGATCCCGATTGTATGGGCGGCGAGGATTGATGGGCTATCAACACTTACCTAAAAGAGCTCGAGATCTCTCTAATTGATTCTGTCCAACGGGTTGATTGGAAGAACTTCTTTGGAAGGTGCCAACGATATAGAAGGCATGAAGAAGTATATAAGAGAGATGCTCCAGTTGTTAAAGGGTGTCGGATAGAAGAATTCCAAAGTTTGAATCTCCTTTTCTATTTTGCGATCATATTCGTTGAGTGTTATATGTAATCAAAAGAGAGATCATATTGTGTGAGATCTTGAGAAAGTGTAGTGTATACACTTTGTGGACTCAAGAGTGTGAAACGTAAACACTCTTTTTGATTCTTAGTGAAATCCAGCCCCGGAAGGGGTCCGTGCGGGAGAGTGGACGCGAGGCTTAATCTAAGCCGAACCACTATAAATCTGGAGTCTTGATTCTCTATCCCTAATCCTTTTATCTTTTATTACTTTCATTTGCTGCGATTGTTGGTTTTAATTCATTCGGATTAAATTGCTTTAATCACCTATTCACCCCCCTCTAGGTGCTAATTCTAGTCCTAACAACATGATGATGACCACCTATGGCATGATGACATGCATGTGTGATATGTCATGATGATGACATGTATAAGTGATATGACATGGTATGATGATACTCACCCATGAGATAACAATATGATGATATGATTGTATGATTGCATGATGGCATGATGGCATGATGACATGATGGCATGATGATATGATGGCATGATGGTATGTTTATAAGGTATGATGAGGTCACGCATGGGTAACCTAATGTGATGATAATGATTAAATTGTGGCCTATGATATGTACATATTTTAATGATGATGTATGATGGCATGTACATGGCTTCGAGGTAAGTACGTTGGAATGCATGAATGACGTGTATAATGTAATTGTTTGTATTGTTTAAATGTGTTGAGTGGTGATTGGATTCCTTTACCTGTTGAGTGGTTGTACTCACCCCTTCGGGAACCAACATTTCAGATTAGCACGATGCCACTCCCTGCGGTCACGCGGGGAGTATTCTATGGCCTTCCGTCTGATGTGGAGGTCGAGCTGACAGAGATCGATTGTCCCACCCTGCCGGGACTGACGTTCATCCGTGTGCGCGTGATTGTGTCTTATGACGTGGGTCTATCCGGAGGCCCAGTCATCCAGGAGTACGTGTCCGTCCACATTCGTCGTGATGGAGTGATGATGGGGATGCTGCCACCCCCACCGCCTGACGCACCGGGATGGGTGTGACGGCCCACGTGCGTGGAGTTGGAGTTGGCAACCTTTTGGGATGTGGCCGACACTAGTAGTCCGAGGGGAGGTCTTTACACGCTGTTTTAGTGGGTCGTGTGTTCCTTTTTGAGGTTGAAGGCCGAGCATATGGATGAGTCTTGGCCTACCTTTTGATGTACCGACCCGTGAAAAATCCCTCGTAAAAATATGTAAATAAAAGTGGTCCGGCCTTGTGCTTTCTTTTAAGTGAAATAGTTGGTGTGCATTGATCTGTCGTGAGGGAAGCAGAGTGATGGTGAGATTCGCCTTTTATTTCCGCTGTAAGCTGCGCAATTTCCTTAAAGTCTTTTCAAAAAGAAAAAAATTTGTACGCCTAAACCTTGGCCTAAATTACATTTCTTTCTTCTAACGTCTTATAAGTTATTTTTGCCTTAGATTCTTAACGCGTAGTATCTGTGGCGACCCTATCGGGTTTTGGGGGTGCCACAAAATCGATCGCTGTCTCACCTTGAAGTTCATACAGATCATTGCACTTGATTCCTTTCATTATCACAAAAGTACCTTGAACAATTTTCTGAATTCCACATTCTGAAATATATCGATACCCAGCTGAATCAAGGGCACTCAAAGAAATTAAGTTTTTCTTCAACTTAGGAACATGCCTCACTCTAGTCAATGTTCTCATGATACCATCATACATTCTGATTCTAATATTGCCAACACCAATGACATCGCATTCAGTGCTATTATACTATCATCCATGCATTGAAAAGTAGTAAACCAGTTTTTATTTGGTGTAACATGAAAAGAACAACCAGAATCCATAATCCATCCATCAAACGATGAATAATTAGTGACAGACAAGACATGATCAGCACTATAAGCTACAGCTGCAACATCATCTGCAAAATCAATTATAATTCCCTTACCATTCTCATTCTTCAGCTTAAAACAATTATTTCTAAGATGCCCCCTCTTGCCATAGCTCCGACATATAGCATCACCAGTCCTAGACTGACTACACCTATTCATATTAGTACTACTCTTACCAACACATGTTCTAGATCTTCCTCTATTTTCACCTACTAAAACAGTAGATATAAGTTTGTAAGATTCTCTTCTACGGATGTCCTCGCTTAGAATCAAATCTTGAACCCCATCAAACGTCAAACTTGTTGATCCAGAGGAATTACTAACGGTAGTAATAATAGTATTTCAACTATCAGGCAATGAGGATAACAGAATCAAAACACTACCTCATCTTCAAAGTCAATTTCAGCTGAACTCAATTGACTAACAATCACATTGAATTCATTGATATGATTTGCAACTGACACACCTTCGCTCATCTTCAAATTAGACAGATGTCGCATCAAATAGACCTTATTGATCTTAGAGGGCTTCTTGTACATATCTGACAAGGCTTGCATTAAATCAGCAATGGTCTTCTCCTTCATGATGTTAAATGTGACGTTACGAGCCAACGTTAGTTGAATAACACCCATAGCTCGTCTATCTAGTAAATCCCAATCAGCTTGCTTCATCGACTATGGTTTCTCCCTAGATAGGGGCAAGTGCAGTTTCATTTGGTAGAGATAATCTTCAATCTGCATCTTCTTGAAGCCAAAATCCTTCCCATCAAATCTGTCGATTCTTACTTTTCCTTATTCTATCGCCATCGATTTGCTTTAACTTAGCAAAGTTTGGCTCTGATACCAATTGTTGTGGAAAGTGAGCGATCAAATGATAATATAGACAAAATAAGAAAATATATCAGATACGAGATTACGTGGTTCGGTCGTAGAGAGCTATGTCCATGAGGAGAGCAACAACGAACGAAGATTACATACTCAAGTCACTCAAACACTTACGGTGTTTCCCAAACCCCAATTACACCTAATAACGCACGTAGTGTTTAACCTTGAAATTCCTTAAGAAATAATCTCTCAATCTCATGAAGGAAATTCACAAATCTTACCACAAGATTTCACGACTACAAACACTAATCTTTTTTGGTGTAATTGCACGAACAAACTTCGATACCAAGCACTCGTGTGAAAACGACGCTTCAAGAAACCTTCATGTCAACCTCCACCCACGAACAAGCCTTGAGAATTGATATATAAGCCACCGCTAGAGAAGTCCATGCGTGAGGGAAACCGAATCAAAGCTAGGATCCAGTCAACCCAAGTAAACGTTGGACTTTCCTCTGCAGTTATCTTGCTGATTTTATCCAAAACATATCTCTATATATTTTAAACAAAATCCAAGTCCAAGTCAAAGTTTGACTCTCCTATTTCAGCGGCCAAACTCTCCAATGCAGATTCGGAATTTTGGGGAGTTGATCATCGTATCTTCTTCGCTTGATTTTGAATGTCCGCAAAATATCCAATTAGGAATATTCAGACTTTCACATTGGGTTCAAACTCGAGACATATTTTAATAGTGTGTCATCTCGTCAATGCGGGTAGGCAAACTCTTGGAATTTGTCGAGAGCTTTTGGGTAGTTCTTTCGCTGCTTGGTATCTCACACATCTTCCTGCTTGTCCTTTCTAGGCTTTTTAGGGGTTCCCCTGGTGACGGGCTGATAGTCTCCGCGTCCGCCATTTTTAGGTCACGGAGAAGGAAGAGAGAGTGAACAACTAAACTCAACTGAGGAGAGAGAGACTTTTTCCTTTTGGGTGGCCATTGTAGATAAGGAAGTATAAGCTCACAAGCTCACTGGTGGGGAGGCTGACGAAGGTGTGGAAGATGGAGGGCATGTAGAGCAAGATGGAGGCGTGAGGAAAAGGAGGAGAAATCTATAGACCTTAGTGTCACGCCTCGAACCCTGAGCGTGTGCATATCCCTCAGCGGTTGATTAAAATGCGACATTCCTAGGACGCATCACTGACCCTTTCTTTTTATCTTTCAATTAAGCACATGCGGAAGCGAATTAAATAAACACTCAGCCAACAATCAAACATAGGGATAGTAAAACATGATCGTGATTTTCCCATAAAAACCACGACTTATTTATCCACTATTGTCCCTAGGAAGTTTAATAATTTACAAGTCCTTACACTGGCAACTTCCAACCGACCCTCTCAAAAACCTTTAGGGATCAAGGTCACCCTAAACTTCGCTAACGGCAGGGCTAGCCAAAAGGTGTCGCATCTCGTGCCCACCACATCCGCACTTAGTAGATCTCCACGCTACGGCCCTGAAAAAGGTTAGTCCACGACGGGGTGAGATAAAATCTCAGTGAGTCAAAACCCTAAACCTCGATTAGGACGCAAATTCGCCGAGAAGGCAGTCCTAAGCACACACCATATAGAACTTACCTTGCATCGGTGCGCACCTGCACATTAGCTCGACATATATACCATTATTAGTGTAGTAAGCACAGTTTAATGATCGGAACACATCATTCAATCACATGGGTCCCGATTATAAGACGAAACTGTTATGACACGTCCCATATTATGCCACAATTTTGTCCCATAATCAGGCGCAACTATCACAACCATTCAGGCGTGTTCTAGTTATTACGACCCAATGGCCAAAGCCAACTCAAAAGTCGGCGGTCATCCAGCGTAACTGGGCGTCGTCCTGCTCCGTCGGGCATGGCATTATCCCACGTATTCATATGCATTAGGACAACATTCCACACGGGAGCATCGGCTCGGCCTCCACTGCGATCGGCATCCATTGACGTGGGGCATCCGAACTTAATCAGGCATCGTCCCGCATATTCATACGCATCAGGACGGGTTCATTACCCCGTATATTCATACGCATCAGGGTATTAGGTGATTACACGAGCACACCATCACTCAAGTTCATTGTTATCTTCCTCAATTAGCCCAAAACACCAAAATTCCTTTTAAAACAATAAACCTTGCAATCCCTCTTTTTTTGTTCAAAGCCTTCCGAAATAAATTCGTATACGGTCACGTACTCAAGATCAATCTGTCAAACTTTGCACACTTCTACTATAAAACCTCCTTATTTTATTGAGCATATAAAATTCGGCGTCCAAACCCGTCACCTTATTTATTTTCTATTTTCTTTCCTAACCATCCCTTTTTGGAACTAAACTTGGGTAATTCCCCCCTTTTTTTGTTCAATGCTTTTGGAAAGAAATTCATAAGTGTTCACGTACTCAAAATTAATCCGTCAAACTTTGCACGCACCTAGTTTAAAACCTCATTGTTTTATTGAGCAAATAAGTTTTGGTGTCCAACCCAGCACCACATTGTTTTTCTATTTAATTGCTCATAAGGCCATCTTTTGCAATAACAATAAACAATCACTATAGCACAATCATTCACATATTTTCAAGTATAAGCTCTAACCATGCGAAAAGTCAACCACATCACCAAATATACATTATCTAGCAAGCTAGATACCAAGAACAACCACAAAACTACAATCGACCCTAACTGGCAGAAACCAGGTCCACTCGCGCGTCTGCAGAATTAATTCCGGAAACCTAACCAAACGAGTACGGAAAATTCTCAAATTTGAATATGTTATAAAGGACACTTAAATGAACACTTTTTATAAAGACACCTTAACCCAAATATTTCTGAATGAGATAAGTAAATCGCCCAAAACGTTACAAAAACTGTGTCCGTGTCTAGAATTTATGTTTTCCAAAATCAGTTTAGTTTGAGGTGAAAGGCTTGTTCATTTGATCTAAAATTCGACTATGTTAAACTAAAATATGTGATGAATAACTTTTGTGAAGAAACCCTTTCGAAAATAGAACCCTAAGAGTTGATAAAAATCCATTAAACATCAAAAGGTCACTGGTTCTTGCACAAACCGAGACTCTGTTTTGATTGTAATGAAGCTGAAATCTCATTCTTTTAAATCCATAAAGTCTTGAATAAAATATATGTCATAGCCAAAGATATTTAGAAGATTTTCCAAGAAGGAAGCAACCTCAAAATTGTAACATATTTTGACCTACGAAAATTGCAAACAGCAAGGGTCCGAAAACCGATCTACGAGAGAAATTCACTAGATTAAGCTAAACCACCCTCATTAGTGCTAATCTAACCAACTAGATTAACACTAATCCATATTAAGACTAATATAACCAAACTAAATTAACACTAATCCAACTTAAGGCTAATCTAACTTAACACTAATCTAATCAAGCTAATTAACACTAATCTAACCCCCTAAGTGCAATTAACAACCTAATAAAGGATTAGGGAGTTAACTCATCGGAATTCAACGGCGACAGGCTCACGGCGACGGCAATGTGACGATGGTGAGATCCCAAGATTACCGTGTCTCTAATGGAGGCTAGACGAAGGCTGAAAACAGCCCTACAAGCTCATAGCTTGTGGTCATTCCGGTTACGCTCGCTCGCTAGATTGGTTTCGGCTAAGTTGGTCTTGGCGGTTGGCGGGGCTGGCTGGCAGCAGGTGCTGGGCGTGGACAATGATGCGGTGAGGGCCGGTGAGGTGGTGGAGACGGTGGCGGCGCGCCGGGCTTTGGAATTGTTGAGGGTTGACGGTCTTTGTGGGCGTGAAGGGGGTGTCATGCTGATGGTGGGTGGAGTTGGTGTGGGGTGAAAATGGAAAGAAGTGATGGCAGCTGGCGGTGGGATGGGATGATGTGAAGGAAGATGGAGGAGGTAGGTGGTTGGGCTGGTGTGAGGAAGGGTGGGAGCGTGCGGTAGAACAAGGAAGAGAAGAGGATAAAGGGGAACTGGAGAAGAGAAGAGAAGAAGAAGGAAGCGTGGGCGAGAGGGGGAGTTGGCTGGGGTTTGCACGCACAAGAGGGAGAGAGAGAGAGAGAGAGAGGCAAAGAAAGTCCAAAGCTTGGCCAATTAGAAACCTAATGAAATATCTAAGTAATCATGAGAAAGCCCCCAAAGTCTTCATCAAACTAAGTCAATTGGCCTTCAAATCACCATTTAACTTCAATTTCCCCCAAATAAAGCTAATTTGGGCAGCCAAATAGCACACTCCTCTTCCCATCCGAATTTCCATTAATTTTCCAATTTGTCCGAAATCCGATTTTCCGCAAAATTCCGGACTTGGCGAAAGTTCTCCGAAAGATGAGACGATGTCCTAAAAATAAATCGTGATACGCTCGAACGTCTGATTCCGTAACCGAATTCAATTTCGTGGTTAAAATCGACCGAACGCGATTTTAGTACGACCTAACCTATCGGGTAGCTTTTAGAGATTTTAGCGCATTTGACCCGTGATCAATAATTTTCGATCCACGTTTGTGCATCTTTGAATCGTAGACGACTCTCGGTTGTCATAATATTGCAAGGTTTCAATTACGTGTCCTGAGTGCACTATCGATAGAAAATCGGGTTATAGCCGTTCGACGCGAATATTGCAATCGTGCGAAACCACTCGCAATTCGACAATGCAATTCCATTGAATCAACTTATATCCGCTCACTAATCAATTATAACAGTGTCGTATTGACCCTTGTCTATTATTATGGTCGAGCAGTCGATTTCTGATCGAATTCTCAAGTTTGTTGTGTTTATATCTCTTAACGGCTTCACCTAATAGATTAGTTAACTCGTGAGGGGCTAGCTCAGAGAAAAAGGACCATAGGCGCGTCGATGAAATGCCCATTTCATATAATTGAGATGTGGTCGAATTTCAGGATGTCACACTTAGTATTGGAGATTTAATTTTTCCCTTGACAAGCGTGAGCTCTATGGGAGGCCCATTTGGTCCATCTATGACCTCAAGTAGTGCCCTGAGTTTAGGGGGAGATTCCCTCTCCTCATCGGGGGACACTTACTCATCGGATCCTGTTCTAAAGTACATAAGTCAGATGCTTATGAAAGAGAACATGGAGGAGCAATCGTGGAAATTTGCTGATCAAGTTACTCTACAAAATGCTGAAACGTCATTGTACGATGCCCTTGGTCAGCAGCATCAGAGCCCCTCACATCTTGATATAAGCCATTATATCAAGAGCCCAAATAGCAACCTTTCTAGAAGCAGTAGTGCTCGTGGAAGCCACGATGCTACAAGCATTACATTTAGCTCTAGCGACTCAACTAGTGCTAATATTCTTTACACAATCAAAGAACATCGCCATGCTGTGCAGGAAAATCCTGACCTGGACTTCCAGTTGAATGTGGATTCCAGTTTGCAATTGTTGTCCAATTCTTCAAGCAGCATCACAAATCTTGATGATTGGTCAGAGAAATCTTTGCATAAGCTTCTTGTCAAGAACATTTTCAGTAATAGTGAGGCTATGGTTCAGTTCAAGAAAGGATTAGAGGAGGCCAGCAAGTTCCTTCCTACCATAGTAAAATTAACCCAAAGGATGGAAAACTGCCATTGGAAACAAAGAACGGAACCCTAAGAATGCGCATCAATGAGGAGATCAACATGAGGCATTCATTTGATGGATTGAAGGGATTAAAGAATCACAAGAGGGATGAGGATTCTTTTGAGGAAGGAAGGGCCAATAAGCAAACAACCTTGTACACAGAAGAAGGTGAACTTTTGGATTTGTTCAATAAGGTGTTGTCCTGCAACTGTTCTGGTGACAAATCCATGGAGACAGGGCTGAGCAAAGACATATGGCCACAAGGGAACAAGTGCAGTTCCAATAGAGATAGGGGTCGTGGTAAGAAAGAAGCGGGGAAGCAAGAATACGACACCCGGACCCCTGGAGTGCCAAAAGTTGGCACAAAGGGACATTTAAGTGTCAAAATAGGAGATAAATGTATCACTTAAGTCCGGCCAAAACGTTGACATTTCAAGTTTTCGGTGAAGCGAGTGCAAAATGGCATCGTTTTGGTAACGACGTGGTAAAAAAATTAATATAAAATTAATTAAATTAAATTTAAAAATAAAAAAATTAAAAAAATTAAATTAAAAAATTATTTTTATTTTTTTAAAAGGGAGGCGCTCACCGCTGCCGTTGGGAAGTCTTGGCGACGAGAGGGGGAGGGTTGGCCGGGGTTGCCGGGCCCTAGCCAAGGGCCGGCGACCCCGGCCGACCGGGTGAGGGCTCGCGGCCCTGCCGGATCTGGGTGAGGGTCGTGACCCTCCTCCCAGATCGGGGTGAGGGCTCATGGGCCCTCACCACTAGTTGGCCGTGGTCACCTTCCCGACGACAATAGGGAGGCGGCGACGGGCGAGAGTTGCCTCCCCTTTTTTTTTTTATGTTTTTGTTTTTGTTTTTTGTTTTTAATTTTTTAATTTTTTTAAATATTTATATTTGTATTTTTAAATGTTTTAAATAAATTTAGTTTTAAATTAAATTTAATTACACTAGAACGACATCGTTTTTGCATTGTCGGCCACATCGGTGTGCAAAACGACGCTATTTTGCACACTCTTCGCCGGAAAATTGACACGTCAGTGTTTTGGCCAGATTTTGGTCGGAGTGACACTTAAATGATCCATTTCTCTTCGATTTTGGCACTTAAGTGTCACTTTCGTAACTTTTGACACTCAAGTGTCATTTTTTGCCAACTTTTGGCACTTGAAGCGTACTTTTGCCCAACAATACTACTAACTTGAGAACTCTTCGATCCTCCATGCACAAGCTATCTCTACTAGTCATTTCAGGACTACTAATGAATTGTTGAAGCAGATAAGAGAGAACTCTTCTCCATCTCGGGATGGGTCTCAAAGATTGGCACATTACTTTGCCAATGGGCTAGAGGCACGGCGGTGGGCGGCGCGGCAGTTGAACACAAGACTTTTATTCTATTATTGTTGCCAAGAGGACCTCGGCGGCCGATGTCTTGAAAGCTTATCATTTTCACATTTCAACATGTCCATTTAAGAAGTTTTGCATTGCGTTTGCAAATTGCATGATTTTGAAAATAGCAGAGAAAGCCACTATCCTTCATATAATAGATTTTGGCATTCGGTTTGGTTTCCATGGGCCAATCCTCATACAAAAGCTCTCTTCTGGATCAGAAGGGCCCTGTAAATTGCGCATCACAGGCATAGAGCTTCCACCCTAGCATAAAGAATAGGGGAGACAGGTCGCCGTTTGAAAAAGTATTGTGAGCATTTTAGGGTGCGTTTGTTTGTGTTTGTTCTTTTTACATTCCGGGAAGCAGTTTTTGAACAAAAATGAGCGTTTGGTAAACTTGTTCCTAAAATAAAAAAAAAAGAACATAAATATGTTTGGTAAATTTTGTTCTTTTTTTATTTCTTTTAATTTTTTAATGTTTTTTTATTTTTCATTATTTTTCTTTCTTTTTATTTTTTATTTTTTTCTTGCTTTGCCGGTTGCCGGCCTCGGCCATGGCCGGCGACCGGCCGACGAGGGCCGGCGGCCATGGCCGAGGCCGGTGTGGCCAAAGCAAGAAGAAGAAGAAAAGAAGAAAAAAAAGAAAAGAAAAGAGAAGTGTTTCTTTGTTTTTGTTCAAAACAAGAAACAACTTTTTTGTTTCTTGTTTCTGTTCTTTTTTTGTTCCCGAGAACAAAAGAACAGATTTGGAACAAAAACTCACACAAACGCGTTTCTGTTCTTTTCTTGTTCCGGGAACAAAAAAACAGAAAAATTGTTTAAGAACAAAAAAAAAAAGAACATAAACAAACACACCCTTAGTGTCCCTTTTGAATTCAACTTCATAGCATCTAGGAATTGGGAATCCATCAAACTTGCGGATCTCAAGATTCAAAGCAATGAGACAGTTGCTGTGAATTCTTTAGACCGGTTTCAGAATCTCTTTGACAAGACAGCTGAGGACAACAATCCACGAGATGCTGTATTAAATCTAATTCGGGAAATTAAACCGGATATTTTCGTTCATGCCATAAGTAACGGCTCCTACAATGCGCCCTTCTCTGTGACAAGATTCTGAGAGGCACTTTTTCATCTTTCTGCAGTGTATGATGTGTTTGATTCTATTTTAGATGCTGACTGCAAAGAGAGGGTTTTTGAGAGAGTTCCATGGACGGGAAATTATGAATGTCATACCATGTGAAGGTTTGGAAAGGGTAGAGAGGCCGGAAATGTACAAGCAATGGCAGGTTCGTCAAATGAGGGCTGGATTTAAGGCGCTTCCTCTGGACCAAGAGCTCACGAAGTTGTTCAGGGGTAAGATGAAAGAATCGTACCGCAAGGATTTTGCACTTGATGATGACAGCAACTGGATGCTGCAAGGTTGGAGAGGTCAGATTATCGAAGGTTCCTCCTGTTGGGTGCCCACTTAGGATAGTCGAAAAAAACTATTTTCTGTCATGTCCTGTACATTATAGGGATTCTTCTTGGGTCAACAGGTCAAGGATTTGTAATAGGGTAGCTCAGAATGAACTTATTTCCGGCTCCTCTGTTTGGACATGCATCTTTTACTTGCAAACAATTTTGAGTCTGGAATGTTTGCTATACTTTTTATCTAATTCTTGAGATAGGAAGATACAATTTGCAGCTTCTATGCCACACAGGCATCGTGAATTTTGCTGATAATGTGTCATGATTTGCCTATCCTATATCTCACAAGTTGTGCAAGTACTATGGCAGCTCCAAGCTGATGATGGGAAAGGGTGCAGCATTGTCATGTATGGTTCGTCCTGTACTCTTGGTGGCTCTGCGGTTTACTAGTATCCTATAATGCCGAAAACTGTCTAACTCTTTTAAAAACTTGAGTAGCCAAGGAGGGGCTCATGGAGGTGCGTTTCAGAATACGATGCAGACAACCTTGGGCTCCTGCTGAAGTTGTTTGTGCCTTCAAGTCAACTTGAGGGCAAATGAATTTCTAGATTACTTTCTGGCATACAGGCTTTATATCTTATATCTCCGTTGTCTTTCTGTGAAGAAATTTGGATGGATCAATTGTTGGTTTATATACAAGGGGGATCAAGTATGTGACTAAACTAGTCATTGTAGATCCAGTTGAATTCTCATGCAATTCATTCTGTCAATAAATTGTTCCAATTACACCAAGGACTGATAAACGGAGTTGGAGATTGATTTAAAATCTGCGAAAGTTTTAGCTTTTCTGCATTTTAATTAAACATAATTATGCAATATCCTAATGTTTCATGAGAAATGTCTTTTCTAAACTACTAAGAGAGCTCGCATGTTGCCGCATCCTTGCAATAATAAGCTCCCATGATGGAAAGATCACAATAGTTATTACTTAATAGTTTCTTTTCCCCCAAAAATCTAAGTTGCAGTCATTTTTCTAATTTCTCTCTTAGTAAAATAAATAAAAATGTCTGGGGTGAATCTACGTTGCACGGTCTCAATAGCTATAAAGTTTTGGAGTTGTGATAATTAATGTACTAGCATGGAATACCGTTGTCATATTTTTTCTTCCAACTAATGTCGTATAATAATATTCAATTAGATTAATGTCACGGTTCCATTTTATGCTATCATTAGAATTTCGACAACGGAAGGCTAATGTGATTAGTGCAACATTTTGCTAGGAAATAATTTGACGCTGTCTTGAACTGAAAACGGTGTTGTTTTGATTGCTGAAGTCATTAGGGTTCATCACTCTCTCTCTCTTCAAAGATGAAACCCTAGAATGATGCCAAACCAATCACAATAAGTAGACGCACCCGAGCTTGAATTCTAACTGGAGAGGGGCCTCCACAGGTCGGGGAATGAGCTTTTGAGTTGGACGAGGACCAATTCCCAGGGGTCTCTCACCACCTGCACAGACATCCATGAAAAATGCGAAAAAGAAATAGAAAAAATGAAGATGCTGGAAAACGATAGACTATATCATCGCTTATAACAACATTGCTTTTATTCATTAAAGTCACATCAAAGCCACGTTAGTTTCATTTGCTTTTCGTTGTCCATGTAAACTGCCATGCAAGATCTTTAATGACGGTCTTGATTGAGACATTTATGAAAGTTATTGATGTTGCTGGGAAGATAAACACAAAAAAATAAAGAAATTAAATGTTGATGCGCAATGAGTCTTATTTGTGAATTTTGTGGGTTTTTTCTCTCGAGTTTTTTTTTTTAGTGGTGAGGGTGAATAATGAGAAAATTTTGTATTTCTCATTTTTGTTCCAAAAATAAATAAAAAAATATAAAATTTTCACTCCTCATATATATTCCAAATTTGGATATAGAAAAAATAAAATTACTTTATCAAGTTCCAAATCTGTCCCAAAATAGAAAAATAGAAAAATAAAAAATAAAAAAATAAAATGATCATTATATGCGTCCCCAATTGTCCAATAAATATGACGGAAAGTGAAAGCGGGACTCACAGTTTGACCGATCGCTTTTCCCGATTGAACACACATCGAGATTATCCGGGCCCTCCCTCATCGTCCGACCCAAATCCTTCCTACACAATTTCTTGTGTTCTTTTCACTTATTTTTCTTTTTGTATTTATTTATCTGCAGCTTTTATTTCGGTCGGTCTCGGAGATGTCAAGCTACCCCGCTTGGGCCGCTTCATGGAAGGTTCCGAACTTCACCCGTGATTCACTCGTACCATTGGAGAATCCTTATCAGATTGGTCTTTGTTCAACTTCCAGCTCCACTTCTCAGTTTTAAGGTATGCAGATCCGGTCTCTGTTTCCCTTCTCATATTGTGTCTTCTCTAACCATCTGCTTTGGTAGGAGCATGCCCATGTTTGCTTCCTGCGATGCCCTTTCCCTGCGAAGTACTCCACTTTCCTCCCTGTACGTGATCTTTTATTCTTGGACTTTAATCAACGTTGTTTGAGTGAGCGAAGAAAGAAAGAAAGTTATCGAAGAGGGAGTTGTTTTGTTGCAGGCCGAGTGCATTTTACTTTAATTGATTAATGTTCTGGGGAGTGCAAATATACTGGCGTGGGGTTTGAGAGACGTGACGTGGCGTGGCCGGCCCACAATATTTTCCCAGGGTTTGAATAGTAGATGTGTAATACTTGGACTCTTTGATCAAGTCAAAAGAGGCGGGCGCGTAGTTGAGGTAGAGTTTTATTTTTTAACACTATTTCTAAATTATTTGAGAGGGTTACGAGCACGTACCGTTTATTGTTTGATCATAGGCGACGGGGCGAGTGGTACTATATCTTCTTTGGTTTTGTAAAATCCATGCCCTGAATTGTGTGTGTATATATATACATATATTGAATTGAGAACAGTATTTTTATTGCAAAAAGTGAGATTGAGGATATATATAAATATATTGAATTGAGAAGAGCATTTTGTATTGTATAAAGCTGGATCGAATATTCCCTATGTCTTGATTATTTGAAAATGGTTTGAGAAACTTATTATGAAATGTGTCATAACAGTTTACGAATATGTAATTGCTTTGCGACTGATTTATGGAAAGTTCTATGAACGATTTGAGAAATGAATGAGAAATGACAAATAATTATATTATGAAAAGTTATTTGCTTGACTTATGAGATTGATTTCCAGATTGGATTTATGGTATTGAATGATGGTTGTTTATGCTCGTTATTGTTGTGAGCCCACTGAGGGGCATATACCGAGTTTAGGGTATAATTCTAGGCTGAGCCACCGGCTTTATAGGTGGAGACTTTTCCAAGAGGGAATTTTGGTCATCCTATGACAAGGTATTGTGTCGTAACTATAGTTTGATATTAAGCAAAATATTGGATGATGGATGGACCATAGAGATGTAGTTTCATATGAGATGAATAAACCATTGATATGTGACATAAGATTAACCAATGGAATAAACTATTGGCATGTGACATGAGATTGATTGATGGATTGGATCATTGATATTTGTTATAACATTATTGATTTAATAAGCGTTTATAGATATGTATATGGTTATGTTAAAACAATATAACTCATTTATATGTTATATGTGTATTATATACTGAAATTGAGATAAACGAGTTTTAAAATTGTTTTATAAAGCGCATAGTGATTACTTGATCTACTTGGAAGATATGACTACTCACTGAGCTTATGGTTGCTTGTCTTACTATTTTCAAATCTTATTAGATTCCTCAGTTTGTGGACAATAGAGTGTGAGTAATTTTGTTGGGAGGTTTTCGGAAATGGACTTTGGATAGGGTTTGAGGTGCATCTTTCCGGTAGAAGGACGGCCGTGTCACCCGCATCCATGTAGGATTTGGGGTGTGACAAGATGACCATGGATACCGTAAGATATGGGCTTTGAAAAGTCAAAAGTGGAAAGAAAAAAGAAATAAAAGAAGAAAGAAGAATAAAAAGGGACCACCGTGAGATAAAAGGGAGAGAGAGAAGACTGAGAGCAATTCGGAAAAGAAGGAAAGAAGAAGAAGAAGAAGAAGAAGAAGAAGAAGAAGAAGAAGAAATGGGAAGAAAGGAAAGAGGGTTTGGCGTGTGCATGCTGCGGATGCCTCACCAAGCCGACTCGACTCTGTAACGTAACACCCGGTAAGAGATTAAGCGCCTCCTTTGTCCAATCGAAGTATTTTTCGGGTTTAGGGCCCAAATTCGGAATTTTGGGAAAATCGAGCGGCGAAGTCCAATTTTGGAGTCGTTGACTGCGTATTTTTATAGAAATCATAGTTTAGGGTGTTATGGAGCCATAGGTTTTTACGGATTGTGATTTGAGCTTACGGTTTGCCCGAAACAAAATTTCGAAGTTTCCCATGCGCAGTGAACAGTAAGCGTCCAGCAGATTTGGGACCATATTTTGTCATTTTTTGGCTTGATTTTGGGACGGCCAAGTTGTGATTCTTGTGGTATGTTTGAAAGGCTTTCTATTGACTATAAGTACGTTCGGATTGGGGTTTGGAGGAGAAAGTTAAGGCGCGATCAAATTTTGCACTTAAACTTTGTGTTGCGAACGGCTTGAACAATAGCTTTGGTTATGTGATTTGTTAGTGTGTAGGAGTCCTTTTGTTAAAGTTAAGGCGTAGTTTAGTCGTTTCGTAGTTGAGGTAGAGTTATATTTTGATTTTAACATTATTTCCCGGTTATTTGATAGGGCCGTAAGTTCAACAATATGAGTATCGTTTGTTGTTTGATCGTAGACGATGAGGTGAGTGGTACTATATCTTTTTTGATTTTGTAAAATCATGTCTTGAAGTATATATGTATATATATTGACTCGAGAAGAGCATTTTTATTGCATAAAAGCCAGATCGAGCAATTGTTACTCTTTGGTTGATTATGAATGTTTGAAAAGCGTATTATGCTATGCAAAGTTTGTAGAGAAATATATATGAAATTGCTTTGCGATTGATTTATGGAAAGGCTTATGATGATTTGAGAAATGGATAGGAAATGGATGATGAGCTATGCTACAAAAGGTTATTTGCTTGGTTTAC
Organism: Eucalyptus cloeziana; assembly: GCA_014182715.1. Taxonomy (NCBI): domain Eukaryota; kingdom Viridiplantae; phylum Streptophyta; class Magnoliopsida; order Myrtales; family Myrtaceae; genus Eucalyptus; species Eucalyptus cloeziana. The sequence continues at coordinate 32,882,873 of CM024635.1, read as the reverse complement.
GATATTGATTTCTGAATTAGATTTTTGGTATTTGAGAATGTTTGTCTATCTCGATATGACTGTGAACCCAGTGAGGGGTTTTTGGGGCAATGCATACCAGGTTTAGGGTATCATTCTGGGCTAAACCATCGGCTTTATAGGTGGAGACCTTGCTAATGGGGGAATCTTGATCGCCTTGTCACAAGACGTTGTGTCGTGACCATGGTGAGGTATTGAGCAAACGATTAGTCGATGGATGGACCATTGATGTGTGTTTTGATATGAGATGAATCGATGGATAGACCATTGATATTGTTTTTGATAAAGATTAATCAATGGACTTGACCATTGATATTTGAATTGTGATGATGGATTTAAATGTGTATTTTCGACCTGTATAAAGTTTTGTTGAAATGAACGATTCGTTCTTGATTTGATATGTATATTTAATGAGTTGGATTATGATTTTTCGATAGTGCTCTATACTTGTATATATGCATAGTGGCTGCTTGATTTGCTTAGAAGATATGTACTACTCATTGAGCTTGTGTTGCTCACCCCTCTATTTCCAAACCTTTTCAGGTCCTTTAGTTAATAGCTAGTAGGTCAAAGAGTGCTATCGATGGAGACCTTTGGAGGTAGACTTTGGGTATGGTTTGAGGCTGCATCCTTCGGGTGGAAGGACAACCATGTTACCCCCATTCCTGTAGGATTTGGGGTATGACATCTTGTGGTATCAAAGCTTAGGTTATGATCTTTTGGGTGTAGATTTTATGGGACATTGTGAGTGGTGTTATCTCTTTTAATAATTTATAAGCTCATGTCTTCAAAATGATAAAGATTTGATATTTTATGAGTTATGAATAAACATGTTTTGTTGCAAAAAAAGTTGAATTGATTTCAAATTTCGAGGAAGGAATTTTTTAAGGAGGGGAGAATGTAAGATATGGGCTTTGAAAAGTCAAAAGTGGAAAAAAAAAAAGAAATAAAAGGGACCACCGTGAGATAAAAGGAAGAGAGAGAAGATTGAGAGCAATTTAGAAAAGAAGGAAAGAAGAAGAATAAGAAAGGGGAAGAAAGGAAAGAGGGTTTGGCGTGTGCATGTCACGGATGCCTCGCCAAGCCGACTTGACTCCGTAAGTTAACGCCTGGTAAGAGATTAAGCACCTCTTTCGTCCAATCGAAGTATTTTTCGGGTTTAGGGCTCAAATTCGGAATTTTGGGAAAATTGAGCAACGAAGTCCGATTTTGGAGTCGTTGAGCCACGTATTTTTATAGAAATCATAGTTTAGGGTGTTGTGGAGCTATAGGATTTTACAGATCATGATTTGAGCTTACGGTTTGCCCGAAACAAAATTTTGAAGTTTCTTACGCGCATTGAACAGTACGCGTCTAGCAGCTTTGGGTCCATATTTTGTCATTTTTTGGCTTGATTTTGGGACGGCCAAGTTGGGATTCTTGTAGTATGTTTGAAAGGCTTTCTATTGACTATAAGTACGTTCGGATTGGGGTTCAGAGGAGAAAGTTAAGGTGCAATCAAGTTTTATGCTTAAACTTCGTGTTGCAAACGGCTTGAACAATCGCTTTGGTTATGCGATTTATTAGTGCGTAGGAGTCCTTTTGTTAGAGTTAAGGCATGATTTAGTTGTTTCATAGTTGAGGTAGAGTTTTATTTTGGTTTTAACATTATTCCCCAGTTATTTGATAGGGCCGTGAGTTCGACGATATGAATAGCATTTGTTATTTGATCGTAGATGATGAGGTGAGTGGTACTATTTCTTCTTTGGATTTGTAAAATCATGTCTTCAAGTATATATATATATATATATATATATATATATATATATATATATATATATTGAATTAAGAAGAGCATTTTTATTGCATAAAAGCCGGATCAAGCAATTGCTAATCTTTGGTTGATTATGAATGTTTGAAAAGTGTGTTATGCAAAGTTTGTAGAGAAATATATATGAAATTGCTTTGCGATTGATTTATGGAAAGTTTTATAATGATTTGAGAAATGGATAGGAAATGGAGGATGGGCTATTCTGCAAGAAGTTATTTGTTTGGTTTACAATATTGATTTATGAATTGGATTTCTAGTATTGGAGAATGGTTGTTTATGCTTAATATGACTGTGAACCTAGTGTGGGGTTTTTGGGGGTATGCATACCGGGCTTAAGGTATCCTTCTAGGCCGAGCCACCGGCTTTGTAGGTGGAGACCTTTCCAAGGGGGGAATCTTGGTCGCCTTATCACAAGGCATTGTGTTGTGATCATGGTTAGTTATTGAGCAAAAGATTGGTCGATGGATAGACCATTAACGTGTGTTTTGATATGAGATGAATCAATAGATAGACCATTGTAGTTTTTGATAGAGATTAATCAATGGACTTGACCATTGATATTTGAATCGTGATGGTGAATTTAAATGTGTATTTCCGACTTATATAAAGTTTTGTTGAAATGAATAATTCGTTCTTGATTTGATATGTATATTTAATGAGTTGGATTATGATTTTTTGATAGTGCTATATACTTATATATATATGCATAGTGGCTACTCGATCTGCTTAGAATATATGCACTACTCACTGAACTTGTGGTTGCTCACCCCTTTATTTCTAAATCTTTTCAGGTCCTATAGTTAGCAGCTAGCAGGTCAAAGAGTGCTATCGATAGAGACCTTGGGAAGTGGATTTTGGATAAGGTTTGAGGCTGTGTCCTTCAGGTGGAAAGACGGCCATGTTACCCCCATCCCTGTAGGATTTGGGGTGTGACAGATACTCATTGCACTAGTTGCGGCAATGTCGATGATCTTCCAATAGACAGCCATGCCTTTTCACCTAATCCAGATCAGCACCCGCGTCTTGCAAATGATTTCCTTTTGGATGACCCTTTTCTAGACCTTAAATCCTCGGATATTGCTTTTGTTTAGAATAAAGTAGTGAAACCAGTCGACCTCGATAATGGAGATTTAATCCTTCCCTTGACAAGCATGAGCCTAGATGGAGACTCATTTGGTCCATCTAGGAGCTTGAGAAAGGGCAGAGTCCAGAGAGAGATTCTCTCCCACCCTCGGGGGACAGTGACTCATTGGATCCCGTTCTAAAGTACATAACTCAGATGCTTATGGAAGAGAACATGGAGGAGCAACCGTGGGTATTCGCCGATCAGGTTGCTCTGCAAAATACTGAAAAATCATTGTTCGATGCCCTTGTCCAGCAGAATTTGCGACAGTCTGATCAGAGCTCCTCACAGGTTGATTTAAGCCAATATATCGAGGGCTCAACTAGTAACCTTTCTGGAAGTAGCAGTGCTCCCAGAAGCCACGATGCTACAAACGTTACTCTTAGCTCTAATGACTTGGCCGATGCTGATATTCTGTACACAATCGGAGAATATAGCCATGCTGTGCTGAAAAATCCTGACCAAGACTTCCAGTCAAGCAGCATCACCAAATTCCTTGCATGGTCCGAGGAATCTTTGCATGGGCTTCTTTTCAAGAGCATTTTCAGCCATGGAGAGTCTATGATTCAGTTCAAAAAAGGATTAGAGGAGGCCAGCAAATTCCTTCCCACTGACAATCAATTAGCAATTAATACAGAGGACAGCAAACCGTCCTCTGAAAAAAAGAAAGGAACCACAAGAACGCACGTGAATAAGGAGATCAACATGAAGAGCTCATCTAATGGATTCAAGGGATTAAAGAATCGTGAGAGGGATGAGGATGCTTTTGAGGAAGGCAGGGCCAATAAGCAAACAGCCTTGTACACAGAAGAGAGGGAGCTTTCAGATTTGTTTGATAAGGTATTGCTCGGCGCTGAAAATGGTGTGGGCATGCGTTCTGGCAGCGAATCTGCAGAGACAGGGGTGAGGAAAGAGATACAGCCACAAAGGAACAGGCACGTTTCCAAAAGAGGTAGTGATTGTGGTAAGAAGCAGGGAGGCAAGAATACTGTTGACTTGGGAACTCTTCTGATTCTCTGCGCACAAACTATTTCTACTAGTGATTTCAGGACTGCTAATGAATTGTTGAAGCAGATTAGAGAAAACTCTTCTCCATTTGGGGATGGCTCTCAAAGATTGGCCCATTACTTTGCAAATGGGCTAGAGGCACGATTGATGGGCAACAGCGTCCGAACGGAAGTCGTTTATTCTACTCTTGCTGCCAGGACCACGTCAGCAGCTGATATCTTGAAATCTTACCATCTTCACATTTCAACATGCCCGTTTAATCAGTTCTCTAAGTTCTTTGCAAATTACATGATTTTGAAATTTGCAGAGAAAGCCACTACTCTTCACATAATAGATTTTGGCATTGCATTTGGTTTTCAATGGCCAAACCTCATACAGAAGCTCTCGTCCAGACCAGGAGGGCCCTGTAAATTGCGCATCACAGGGATAGAGTTTCCACAGGCTGGTTTGCGCCCGGCAGAAAGAATAGAGGAGACAGGTCGCCGTTTGAAAAAGTATTGTGAGCGTTTTGACATCCCTTTCGAATTCAATTTCATAGCATCAAGGAATTGGGAATTCATCAAACTTGCGGATCTCAATATTCAAAGCAATGAGACAATTGCTGTGAATTGTCTAGATCGGTTTAAGAATCTCGATGACCCAGTTGAGGACAACAATCCACGTGACACTGTGTTATATCTAATTAGGAAAATTAAACCGGATATTTTTGTTCATGCTGTACATAGCGGCTCCTACAATGCGGCCTCTTTCGTGTCAAGATTCCGAGAGGCACTTTTTGCATTTTCTGCTGTGTATGATTTGCTTGATGCTACCATTGATGGCGACAACAAAGAGAGGTTGGTCTTTGAGAGAGAGATCCATGGACGGGAAATTATGAATGTCATAGCATGTGAAGGTTCGCGAAGGATTGAGAAGCCAGAAACGTACAAGCAATGGCAGGTTCGTCATATGAGGGCTGGGTTTAAGGCGCTTCCTCTGGACCAAGATTTCATGAAGTTATTCAGGGCTAAGATGAAAGCATGGTACCACAAGGATTTTGCGCTTGATGAAGATGGCAACTGGATGCTGCAATGTTGGAGAGGTCGGATTTGTTTTGGCTCCTCCTGTTGGGTGCCTAATTAGGATGCTCCAAAAAGAACGTTTTCTGTCATGGACCTGTATGTTACTGGGATTCTTCCTCGGTCGACAGGTCAAGGATTCGTATTAGAGTAGCTCAGCATTTACTTATTTTCGGCTCCTCTATTTGTTGATGTATTTTTTACTTGCAAACAATTTTGAATCTGAAACGTTTTCTGACCGTTATCTAATTCTCGAGATAGGAAGATTTAATTTGCAGCTTCTGTGCCGCACCGCATTGGGAATGTGCTGCTAATGCTTTGTTAGTTGTCTATCCAATATCTCACAAGTTCTGGAAGTAATATGGCAGCTCGTAGCTGATGATGGTTATGGTGCAGCATTATCATGTACGATTTGTGCTGTTCTCTTGATGGCTCTATCGTCCGCCAATGTCCTACGAGACTGCAAGCTGTTTATCTCGTTTTGAAATTTGAGGGGCCAAGGAGGGGCTCGTTGAGGATGGTTTTCAAAATATGATGGGGACATAAATGATGCTCATGCTAAGGTTCTTTCCATCTTCCAGTGACTTAAGGCAAATGAACTTCAGGATACTTGCTATCGGAAAATATAATTTCGAATCAATACAACAATCAAGTCGAACTTTGAGGCGTGATATAACTTTTTTTAAGGATTTAGTTGCCTCACAATGTTGCTAATAGTCATTGGCAAATATCCTTCAGGATGCAACAAAGTTTCAAATGAGAATACTAGATAACAATTCTAGTATTTATCTAGGATCTCTTTAAGAAACAATTGAAAAGATGATTATAGTTTTGAAAAGAAGACTCGAAGAATAATTTCATACTCTTTTATGCCAAAAATTAACATTTATATAAATATTGGTTTTAAAAAATATAGATAACTTTTCGCAAAAAGTTACAAAATGAACAAATGTATCCCTTTGGAAGAAGTTGCAAAATGAATAAATGCAACCCTTCGTGAAAGGTTGTAAACTGAACATGCATAATTTCAAAAGTTATCTTAAAAGACACATAAAAATTTGGAATAATAAAAAAAATAAAAAAATAATAAACTTTTTAATAAATAAAATTCCAAATCTTCATAACTTCTAAAAATACTTAATAAACAAAACTAGTGCTAATTAAATTGCAGGCGCACAAGCATGCAAAGTGTTAAATACGCCTAATAATTTTGCCAAAATTGCATAATTATTCACACACCACACGTGAGTATTGTGAGGTCCAGTCCACATTCTAACCTTTTCTTTAAACACGCTAGAAAATGCTTACACATATAAATTGGCCCATATTCTCCTAACTTTCCTATGTGGGACAAGTAAAAACACATTTTGCTTGTTTTACGAACAAACATCCAACAATCCCCCACTTTGTTTGTAAAACAAAGATTTCAAAAATAAAAATTTCAAAACCAATTAGCCAAAATTTCGTTGAGATTAATAAATATACATAAAGGTCTATTTTGACTTAAACATTTACTTAGTACAAGTATCTCAAAACTCTATCAAAGTAACAAGTAGTTCGGCTTTAAACTTGTATTTTTATATAATAAAATCAGACATATCGCTCATATACTAACCTTTTGTTTTGACAAGAAGTTTTATATTACTCCACACTATTATGTCCTTGTGCTTGATCCCGTTTCATGAGCTCTTTAGAAAGCAACCCTAACTTTCGTAAGAAGCAGCATCGCTTCTAAGCTCATATATGTGAAGTATCTATTATGTCTTTTTGTTACAATCAACACATCACGAATTTGTACCATGCTATATTAAGAATTCAATTCAACCTACAAAATATAAAGGATGATATTGACTTCTTATATCAGGACTACGTTAGTATCAAACAATCATATTCAGTGACTTATTTTTACCCATTAAACCTTGTAACTCGTGATATTCTAGAAAAAAATGTCGACTTACCATTATTGTGATTTCAACTAAAGGGTTTCAACCTCATTTCTTGTGAGGTCATTATTACCATGTCTTTTGATAAAGTCTTTGTCAAGGGATCGTAGATTATTATTTGACCTCATGTAGATAATTATTATAGTAGCATCTTTAATCAATTGTCTCACATACTCATGTCTTAGACTAATATATCTAGACTTATCATTATAGGTGCTACTATAAGCTCTTGCCGAAGTAGCTTGATTATCACAATTGATAGAAATAGGGGGCATAGGATTAGGCCATAATTTGATATCGAATAATAAATTCCTAATCCATTTAGCCTATTTCCCAGTTGTTGCTAAAGCAACGAATTCTAATTCCATCGTTGAGTGAGTTATACATGTTTATTTTTTGCTTGTCCAATACAACCCCTTCACCTAATGTAAAAACCCATCCATAAGTGGAATACTCATATTCCACACTCGAAATCCAACTAGCATCGGTATATCCTTCTAATACAGTGGGATAATTATCATAGAACAATCCTAAATTTTTAGTTCTCTTAAGATAACCAGAAATTCTAGTAATAGCCCTTTAATGTTCTATACTTTAGTTATTAATATACCTACTCAACTTGCACACAGAACAAGTACCATAAGGTCTAGTACAATGCATCATATATATTAAAGACTATAGCACTTGCTTATTTAAGTTGTGATACTGATGTACTAGTATTATAATTTAATTTAATATCGGAATTAAATGAAGTACTTCTTTCCTTAAAACCAAGATGTTGAAATTTATTTAATAATTTTTCAACGTAATTACATTTGCTCAAAGAATAATCCTCACTATACTTCTTAACTTTAATACTTAAGATAGTATCTACTTCACCCAAATCCTTCATTTTAAACATGGATGTTAGATACTTAGTCTCAACAATTCTGGTCATGTTCATTTCAAAGATAAGCATATCATCAACATACAAGCACACTAAGACATCTTAGTCTTTAGTGAATTTAGAGTATATACACTTATCAGTACTATTATGAAATATAAAGCACTGACACTCTCCAAGAGCCTTCGTGTGGTGTTGGACACTCCGACACGTGTTCAACACTCTTTGACACTCTTTGACACTCTCTGACACTCGGTCAACATGTGTTGGAAAATCTGACACTTGGTCAACTTTCTCGACACTCTCCGACACTCAAGTCGGAATTCTGACATACGAGTTTCCGACATATGATTTCGATATTGATATTAATTTTAAAAATTCAATAAATGAGATGTCAATATGTGTGTGTGTGTGTGTGTGTGTGTGTGTGTGTGTGTGTGTGTGTGTGTGAAAATAAAACACAAAAAATAATAATAATAATAAATGGAGAAAGAAGAAAAACCTAGTATTCTCTTCTCTTTTGATTCCCACTTCCCGTGATATGCAATTCACCCCTTAAGTTTTTTTTTTCTACTCTTCCAACAATTCTAACATGTGAGTCCATAATATGGATCGCTTATTTTTCTCCAAGTTTTATGAATTATTGAAATAAAGTTGAATTTGTCAAATTGAAATAATGAATAATATTAATAAATGGAGGATTAATGTTTTTTGTGTATATTCATTCTATGATTTTTTAATTATTTATTTATTTGTGAATTTGATTCAAATTAATTTGATCGAAATAATCATAAAAATGATAATTTATTATGTATATTTAAAAATATATATTTAATATACAATGTGTCCCAATATGTCGGAATTCTCTGTTTTTTGATAAACGACGTGTCGACGTGTCATGTCATGTCGTGTCGTGTGTCGCGTGTCGCGTGTTATTATTGGTGCTACTTAAATTGTGGGTGAAACCATTAGAAAATATGACTGAATTTTCATATCACTGTTTAGGAGCTTGTTTAAGCCCATAAAGAAACTTAATCAATTTACATACTTTCCCTGCATTTCTAGGAAGAATGAAACCATTTGGTTCTTCCATGTAAATTTTCTCATTTAAGTCTCCATTTAAGAAAGCAGCATTGAGATCCATTTGATGGATACAGAGACCATAAATGGACGCTAGAGCAAAAAGAATTCGAATAGAAATTATACATGCAACAAGAACATGTGTCAAAATAATCTATCCCTTCCTTTTGCCCATGCCCTTAACCACTAATCTAGCTTTAAAAGTTTGGATAAAACCATTAGAATGATATTTTCTTCTGAAAACCCATTTGCAACCAATATTGTTGGATCCTTTTGGTAAATCTACTAATACCTAAGTATTATTGGACATAATTGAGTCAATTTAATCATTTATAACTTCTTTTAAAAAAGAAGCATCTCTAGCAGACATAGTATAATCAAAGTTTTTATGATTGTCTTCTAAATTTAATATTATAGGGTATTTATTTATCATGTTATTACCTCTCTCCCTTTTAATAAGAAAAACATAAGCAATAAAATCAAGACCTAAGTCTTTTAGTTTCCTAGCTCTAGTGCTTCTCCTCGGTTCAATCATGTCTTTAGAATCATTTGTTTCTTTTGGTTGAGATCTACTTGAGTTTCTATAAGTTTTGAATTATTTTCATTAATTTCAGAACTCATAAAACATTTATTCTAAAAAAATTCAACATATCTCGATTTTACAATGACATTAGACTCCAAGTCAAGAACCCTATAAGCTTTATTATTTTCGGCGTATCCAATGAAAACACTTTTGATAGCTCTGGGATCAAGTTTTGTTCTCTTAGGATCTAGTACTTGGTAGTATGCCAAACACCTTCACATTTTAAGGTATGGCATATTTGGTTTTCTATTTTTCCCTATTTCATAAGGGGTTATGTCATTTTTTTTTTTTTGGACGGTATTCTATTATGAATATAACATGCAATAAGCAATGCTTCTCCCCAAAGATTAATTAGTAGCTTTGAATTTGAAAGCATACAATTAACTATTTCTCCAAGAAATCGATTTTTCCTTTCAGCCAAATCATTTTGTTGTAGAGTATATGGTGTTGAAACTTGATAAATAATACCATGTTCTTCACAAAATGAAGAGAATTTATTTAAGAAATATTCTCCATCTATATCTGAACATAGAACTTTGATTTTCTTTTCGAAATTGATTTTTTTTTTTACGTCAGCTTTATATTTCTTAAACATGGTAAATGCTTCACCCTTCGACCTCATGAAATAAATATATAAAAACCTATTGCAATCATCCACAAAGGTAATTAAATATTTTTTACCACCACATGTTAGCATGCCGTTGAATTCACATATATCATTATAAACCAAATCTAATAAATTCAAATTTTTTAAACCAAATCCAATAAATTCAATTTTTTTAACACTAGGAAAAGGTTCCTTAGTTAATTTAGATTTAACACATATTTCACATTTATCGAATTTGCCATTGAAATTTATCAAGTCTAACTTCTTCATATTCTTCAAATGAAGACTGTTTATATGTGCCAACCTATTATGCCATAAAAATGAAGACTCAATAATATAAGTAGAATTAGCAATATTTTTAATGATACTCAGTTGATACATGCTATCACTGGCATAACTCTTTCTTACAAATAGCTCATTCTTCAATAGGATAATCTTGTCGAATTTAAATAAAACCCAAAACCCTCTCTTACAAAGTAAATTAATAAAAACTAGGTTCTTCCTAATTTCGGGTATAAATAACAAATTAGGAAGAGTAATCTTCTTTCTAGAAGTGAAGTCTATCTCCATTGTGTCTTTGCTAGCAATCTTTGCAAGAGCATTATTTGCTATCAAGACCTCTTGAACATTTGAGTCAGACAATCTCTTCAAATTGCTTGAACATATATTTGTCCTTACACACATGAACTGTTGCTTTAGAATCCAAGCACCAACCATATTGGATAGTAGTAGAGTTAATTTCCTATAGCCATCGCATTAATAATTTAAGGGTTAATACCCTGAAAAATCCCAAATCAGTACACCTGTCACAAATTTACTCAAAACTAACTTTTTGATAGCAAAAATTGATACACTTATAAAAAATTTACTCTCTGCTAGTTTATGTTAAATTATACCGTTAAATTACTAAGTTGGATGACACGTGATAGTTGACTGATATACCAATTTGAGATTTTACTCTTCGTTTGTCACAATTATACAATTTTTGTGATTTTTTTGTGGTATTAAACCAATTTAATGGATGATATATTTATCACAAATGTACTCCTTTGAGGTTTTTGATGGTTTAACAAATTGGTAAATTTATCATAAGTGTACAAGTTTATGATTTTTTGTAGTCATTCGGAGTGAATTTGTCATAGGTGTACTAGTTTGAGATTTTTCATGATAAAAAAATTAATTTGGGGTAGTTTATTACACATGTACAAATTTGGAGTTTTTAGGGTATTAACCCTTAATTTAAGAAATTTCCATGCTTGAAAACATGGTTGAAATCATGGTCACATAGTTTTCTTCAACCAAATTCGCATTTGCCTCCGCCATAGGAATGTTCTTGTCCTTTGATATGTTCATGCGGTGAATACTTTCCTTGGCATATTGTCCTTGTTTGTCACAAACAAAATAGTAACCATTTTTCTTCTTTTGTGTTTTCTTAAATTTATGCCTATTCTTTACTTTGAAGTTCTGGCTGATTTTTCGTTTTCTTTTCACAACATTCACCTTGAATCATACAAAATAGAATTATCACGTAAACATGACTCTTCCTCAATATGAAAATGTTTTTGTATTTGCGCCAACTTGAAAAGCTTCCAGAATATCAATCTTGAGGACGCAAATTTTATTCACTAGAACTTGCAACCTAAGTAGTGTTAGAGAAATCTTCTTAAGGTGTTTTGAAGTCGATAAAACGTTTCCATCAGTCTAGTCTGAAGACTTGCAGACTCTATTGACAAAGTCTGAAGACCTTCAGACTCAAGTTTCAAAGTCTACTCTCGTGGACAGTTTCCAGACCGACGAAGTTAAAGTTCTATTTTGATTAATTCAAGTATGGTTTTGATTCGAACGGTTAAGGAATATCTCATGACTGGAATTAGCATTTCAAGATCTTTTATTTATATTTGAATAATCTAGATTCTCTAGATCCGCAAATTATACTTGGAAGGTTCTACTTATGGAAACTAAGATCCTGATTGTATGGCAAGCAGGATTGATGGGCTATCGTCATTTTCCTTGAGGAGCTCGAGATCTCTCTAATTGATTTTCTCCAACGGGTTGATTGGAAGAACTTCTTTGGAAGGTGCCAACAGTAATGAAGGCATGAAGAAGTATTTAAGGGAGACGCTCAAGTTGTTTAAGAGTGTCAGATAGAAGAATTTCAAAGTCTGAATTTATTTGTTCTTTTGTGATCTTATTCTTCGAGCTATACTTGTAATCAAAAGAGAGACTGAATTTTGGTGAGACATTGAGGAAGTGTTGTAGAGTCTCTATATTGTGGAATCAAGGACGTGAGACTGTAAATTCTCTTTTTGATTCTTAGTGAAATCCAGCCAGTGGGTTGTTCGTGTGGGAGAGTGGACGTAGGCTTGGTCTAAGCCGAACCACTATAAACTTGGAGTCTTGATTCTCTATCCCTAATCCTTTTACTTTACATTGCATCCTCGTACCTCTATTATTGTTTTCAATCTCTTAGTCTATCATTCAGTAAAAAGTCTATATATTCTGTTACGATTTATAAAATCATCTTATCACCTATTCACTCCCCTCTAGGTGCTTGTACTAGTTCTATCAATTGGTATCAGAGCTTGTGTACTCATTTATTAGAAGTGTTTTTACTTCTGAGTTAAAGATCTATGGCTAGTATGTTGTCTATAGGGTTGGTTGAAGGTCAAAGCAACACCAGACCTCCATACTTTGATGGAAAAGACTATAGCATATGGAAAAATAAAATGAAAGCATTCTTAAGATTGAAAGATCCCTTGGAATGGGAAGTAGCAGAAAAAGGAATCATTCCTACTGCTGCATCAGTATTAGAGAGAGAAAAAGAAGTTGCTGCTCCTATCGAGATGACTCAAGAAGAAATAACCAAGAGACAAGCTCTTGATGCTAAAGCTATTTATTCTTTATATTGTGCTTTATCTTCTACTGAGAAATATAGAAAGGCACTCAAAGTAGAAACTTGGAGTGATACTAAATGTGAGGAAAGTAATGATGATTATGCCAACATTTGTTTAATGGCAAAATTTGATTCAAACTCAGACTTTGAGACAGATATAGACTCAGACAGTGAGCTTGAGGTAAATAATCTAAAAATTCATGTTAAAGTCTCGAAACATATTGATGAACTATGTCTTAGTCTCAAAACCTCTCTTAAGAGGATCTCCGAATTAAAAAGGGAGAATTCTACATTTAAGCAACAGGAGAAATTTTGGAAGGAAAAGTTTGAAAATTTAGATAAAAACTTTACTATTTTGAAAGAAAACTCAGACTATGTTTCCAAAGAAAATACCCATTTGAAAAATGATATTTCAAACATCTCAAAAAGGTTTTCAAATGGTTCTGAAAAATTGGATAAGATTCTTTCGATACAAAGACCCTACTTTGACAAATTAGGTCTTGGTATGATGTTTGAAACTATTCCACTAATTGATTTTCCAAAAGTGAAGGAAATAATCAAATAAAGACTAACAAAAGTTGTTTATAAAAATCATTTTTAGAAAATCTTTGTAAAACCTGTTGGCCGAAATGTTCTCAAATGTTCAAAGTGTCAAAGCTCAGAACATTTTGAGAAAGAATGCCATTTGGTTTGGAGACCTGTTAAAAGGGATTGGGCAAAGACTATTTATTACTCTAACTCAACTGGACCCAAGATGATATGGGTACCAAAGAAAACTTGAATTTTCTCTTAATTGCAGTCACTATCAAAAGGAAGATCAAATGGTATTTGGATAGTGGCTGCTCAAGACATATGACAGGAGACTCAGGTTGCTTTATAAAACTTGTCCAAATAGATGGAGGGAAAGTTTCTTTTGGTGGTAACAACAAAGGAAGAATTATTGGTTGTGGTACAGTAAAAATTGGAAGTCTATCAATCAATAATGTCTCCTTGGTGGAAGGATTGAATTACAATCTACTTAACATAAGCCAATTGTGCGATACTGGATTCAAGATCAACTTCCAGGAAGGAACGTGCTCAGGAATCAGTAAAGACTTCTCTCAATCTTTTATTAGACGTAGACATGGGAATATCTGTCTTCTGGATGTGAATCAAGAAAGATCACAATGCCTAATATCAGTACAAGATGAAGCTAATCTATGGCACAGAAAGCTTGGCCATATCAACATGAAGCAAATTGCCAAAATCTCTTCCAAGAAGCTTGTTCGAGGATTACCTATTCTTAATTACCTAAAATCTGATTTATGCACATCATGCGTACTGGGAAAACATGTTAGAAATTCTTTTAAACCAATAAATAAAGTTTCCACTAATCGTGTACCGCAGCTTCTGCATATGGATCTCTTTGGACCCACGATAACTCAAAGCATTAGTGGAAAAATGTTTTGTCTAGTAATAGTGGATGATTATTCATGATTTACTTGGGTCTACTTTCTTGCAACATAAATTCTTGTCTCCATATACACCAGAACATAATGGGGTTGTGGAAAGGAAGAATAGATTTTCACAAGAAATGGCAATGACTCTTCTAATTGAAAGTAATATTTTTTCACATTTTTGGGCTGAAGCTGTTTCTACTACTTGCTATATTATTAACAGAGTATTTTTAAGGTCAATTCTTGAGACAACTCCTTATGAAATTTTTAAAGGAAAGAAACCAATTATTTTATATTTTCAAGTATTTGGTTGTAAATGATTTATTCTAACAAATGCAAATGATCGAGTTTGTAAGTTTGAAGAAAAATCGGATGAAGGATTCTTTCTTGGGTACTCAACTTCAAGCAAAGCCTATAGAGTATTCAACAGGAAGACTCAAGTTGTGGAAGAATCAATGAATGTCAAATTTCAAGACTCTCCACAAACTCAACCGAAGTTGAGTACCCAAGTCTAATCATCCCGGAGAACTCATTATTGAAAACGTTAATGATGGAATTCGCACAAGATCCAAAAGGCGAGAAGAGTTTAGTGTTGTGGCGCTTATTTCTGAAATAGAACCCAAAAATATAGAAGAAGCCTTAGCTGACGAAAGCTGGATTGAAGCAATGCAAGAAGAACTCAGACAATTCAGCATTAACGATGTTTGAGAATTAACTCATAAACCAAAAGGTAAGTCTGTTATTGGAGCTAAATGGGTTTTTAGGAACAAAGTCAATGAAAAAGAAAAAGTGACAAGAAACAAAGCAAGACTCGTGGCTAAAGGATACACGCAAGAAGAAGGGATAGACTATGACGAGACTTACGCTCCTGTAGCAAGGTTAGAAGCAATTAGATTATTACTTGCTTTTGCATGCTATAAGAATTTCAGGTTATTCCAAATGGACGTCAAAAGCGCATTCCTGAATGGATTTATCCAAGAAGAAGTCTATGTGGAACAACCTCCTGGATTTGAAGATTCAAAGAAACCAGACTCAGTGTTCAGACTGAAAAAGGCCTTATATGGATTAAAACAAGCTCATCGAGCTTGCTATGAAAGGTTAAGTAACTTTTTAATTCAAAGTGGTTTCATTAAAGGAAAAGTAGATACTACATTATTTATTAAAAGGGAAGGTAAAAGCTTTTTACTTGTTCAAATTTATGTTGATGATATAATATTTAGATAATCTAATGAGACTTTGTGCAAGAAATTTTCTAAAGTCTATGCAGGATGAATTCGAGATGAGCATGATGGGTGAACTATCATTCTTCCTTGGTTTACAAGTGAAACAATTGAAAGAATGAATCTTTATTCATCAAGGAAAATATGTAAAATAACTTGTTAAAAAGTTCGGATTGGAGAATTACAAAAAGACTGACATACCAATGTCAAATTCTTCGAAGTTAGACAAAGATGAAGGAGGAAAGGAAGTCGACAAAAAACTATACATGAGTATCATTGGTTCACTTCTTTATCTTACTGCATCAATACTTGACATATTGTTTAGTGTTTGCATTTGTGCTAGGTTTCAATCAGATCCTAAAGAATCTCATCTAAGTGCTGCAAAACGTATAATTAAATATGTTGCAACTACTGCCAAGCTTGGTCTATGGTATCCCAAAGAAGGAGACTTTACTCTTCTTGGATATTCAGACACAGATCTTGCAGGTTGCAGAGTTGTTAGAAAGAGCACATCTGGCACTTGTCAATTACTTGGTAACAGGGCAGTATCTTGGTTTTCAAGGAAGCAAAGTACCGTAGCTCTATCAACAGCTGAAGCAGAATATGTAGCTCTTGGAAGCTGTTGTTCTCAAATACTTTGGATAAAACAACAATTACGAGACTTTGGTATGGAAGACTCTTGCACCGAGATCAAATGTGACAATACCAGTGCAATCAATCTTACGAAGAATCCGATTCTTCACTCAAGAGCAAAGCATATAGAGATTCGACATCATTTTATTAGAGATCATGTTCAAAATGGAGAAGTCTTGATACAGTTTATCGACTCAAAGAATCAACTGATAGACATTTTCACAAAGCCGCTTGAGACAAGTTTATTTGAGTCTATTCGTTCAAGACTCAACATTTTATCTCTTGAAGATCGATGAAGCTCGGACTCGGGAACTAAATCTGAAAAGAATCAGACTCAAAAGTTCAGACTCAGAAGACCAAAGGTTACGACTGCAAGTTATTTTAATTATAGTACTTTTAATCGTCTAACCTGACATCTCGAAAATGTAAGATTGCTTGTTAATCTCTAATTGATATTAATAAGGCATTTATCTTTTTGAAAAATATGGTTATCTATTTTAAAAAGGCAGTTATTTTTTAAAAGGCATTTTTATTTTTTCCTTTTCGTGACGTTTCAAATATCCCGTATCGTTTGTCTTATTTACAGTTCTTCTTCCTCTTCACTTTTGTACCTAAAAACCCTAGAGCACAAATCTTCACTCCCTGAAACTTTCTTTCGAAGTTTAACTCTTAAAGCTCTCTCCTTTCTCGCGATTCGAGTGTGAAAATTTCTCTCAAAGTCAATGACAATGTCGCATCTAAGAAAGTCATCGAGAATTGCAAGCAAGGGACCACAAGGTTTGCGTGAGGGGCCTACACACTTCGATCTTACCGAAGAAGGAGACTCTCCAAGTGGACAGGTGCAACAACATTTTCAACTGCACACTTCCTCTCTTGCTAGATCACATGATTGTGACCCTCAACAAGCTAAGGAAAACATCATCGAGGATATAGAACTAGTAAGATCTCTTAAGCGCTCATTCACTTATAGGCTTTTACTCTGCTCTGAAAGAAGGGGGTTTTGCAATGACGTTTATTGATGAGTTTCTAAAAGAAAAGAGATATAAGAATGAGACTCATTTTCTAAGTGTGATGGAACGTTTGGGTGTTGTTCCTGTTGGAATAGCAGCAAAGGCTTTCGCTAACTTTCCGAGTGATCCATGATTTGGTAGTGTAAATCAGTCTGAAGGGAAAGACGATGATAAAAAAATGTTCGTGCAATTTAAGCCAAAAATGTGTGTGGCTGCAAATCTTTGAGGAAAGAGGGAAGAATTATTTCGGTCTGAGGAACATAAAAGGGTTTCTTCCAAGTTGCTAAAGCGTGGGGTTATGAACTCAAGAACTATGAATTTTGATTTCCTCGATCTGTTAAACATCAATTTGGGAGAAAAGTTTGAGAAAATTCAACTTGATTGATTCTGTACTGAGATAGAGATTGCTCATTCTGAACTGACCGCATATTTCTATTCGAATCTTAGTTTTCTTGATGCGAACAATTTTTCATTCAGTGTGAGAGATAAGGAGTATGTGGTTGACGTGGATATTCTTGCTGATGTAATTGGTGTGGAAAGAGGAGCTTTCCAATCTATTTCTATGTCCGTTAGCCATGCAACCTTGGAGCTTGCAAAAGATAGAATCGCAAAAGGGCGACTCTCTTATCTGAGGATGAGTGCATCCAACATTCTGCTTCATAAGATTGTGATTAACTGTCTCAGATCCAAATCAATATCAAAGACAGATGTCTCAAACTCTGAAGCAAAATTGATGTACACCATCAAGATCGGTCATAAGTTTTCCTTGCCTCACACTATAATGTTTCACATGTATAGGTCCATGGCAAAGGACAAGGGCAAACTTCCTTATTCTGCTCTCATTTCTCGTTTATTTAGACATTTGAATATTCAGCCTCCCAAGATTCTATGTGTGAGAACCATTAATCAAATGGTAATAGGGCTGAAAATGATTACAAAGATGCGTCTGAAAGAACTCAGCAAGAAGCTAGAGCGATTCGAGGAGAAAACCCCTGTCAAATCGAGACAAGACTCTGCTGCTGCGAAGAGAAAAGGAAAAGATCCCATGACTGGTCCTACCAAAAGAAGGAGAGTAATCATCTTGCAAGATGGAGATGATGAGGATGACATTCCTATCTCCGCTTTTGTTTCCCAGCATCTTGTACCTGAGTCAGCAGAACAAGAACAACAAGTCGGAGGAGAGACTGAGAAAGGGAATCAAGAGAAGGAATCTTTGAGGAAAAAAGAAGAAGACACAGCAAGAGCAGACACACAGAAGTAGACAAAGGAACAAACTGCAAAAGAAGGTCATGGAGATTCTCCAGCAGAAAAGGAGGATCAAGAACATCTTGACATTGAAGAAGCATCTCAGCAAGAAGAATACTTCTCTCCACCAGAAGGCACTGAAACATGGGGAGATGTTCCTAGAGAAAGTATTCCTCTTTTAACTTTTACAAGTGCAAGTGTCAATCGTTCTCCTGCTGGTGCAGAGGATGTCTATGCTTCTCAATTTCCTAAAGAAGACCTTGAGGCATCATCTCCAAATGTTGATCTTCCTACTGATGTTCGTTCAACTGGCTTTACTCCACAATCTGATCATGTTGAAGCAAGCACACAGACTGATAAATCTGGAGACTTTGGACGATTGCTTGAAATTATTTTGGAGCTTAAAGGCTAGGTCTATGCATTAGGATGCGAATTTCAGACTCTGCAGAATGAGAATCGTGCCATGTCCATCTCTTTGCAAGATTAAATTCGAAATATTCATCTTCAGATTCAGGCAACTACAAAAGGCACGACTCTAGCACAACTGTAGGAGGATTTCAAGAAGCTGGAGGACACTGTCAAGTCAATGGGAGATTTTTAGCTCGTTCGCATTCCTAGAGCATCTTGACTTTTCACCTTTTTATGCTAACAAAAAGGGGGAGAAGTTTTGCAGATTTTCAACTTTCAACTTTTCAACTTTTGAACACTTTGGATAATTTTGAATGTTTTGATGTGGTTGTGTTTGACTTTATCTTTTGTTTAGATTATTGGACTGACCTGAACTTTGGATTGTTTGCTTATTATTGCAGTACTTTAAGCTATGCTATTGATTTAGATAAAGATAACTGATAAATATATGTACAGGACTAACTTGTTTTCTGTGGATGTAGATCTGTCATTATCTTTATCCTAACCTGTTATGAGATATCTTTGCTAGCTTAAATGTTGTATTGCAGGGCGATAATATCCAAATCTGCAGGAAAGTTTTGTCACCATAAAAAAAGGGGAAGATTGTTAGAGAAATCTTCTTAAGGTGTTTTAAAGTCGACAAAACGTTTTCATCAGTCTAGTCTGAAGACTTGCAGACTCTATTGACAAAGTCTGAAGACCTCCAGACTCAAGTTTTAAAGTCTACTCTCATGGACAGTTTCCAGACCAACGAAGTTAAAGTTCTATTCTGATTAATTCAAGTATGGTTTTGATTCGAACGCTTAAGGAATATCTCACTACTGGAATTAGCACTTCAAGATCTTTTATTCGTATTCGAATAATCTAGATTCTCTAGATCTGCAAATTATACTTGGAAGGTTCTACTTATGGAAACCAAGATCCTGATTGTATGGGCGAGCATGATTGATGGGCTATCGTCATTTTCCTTGAGGAGCTCGAGATCTCTCTAATTGATTCTGTCAAACGGGTTGATTAGAAGAACTTCTTTGGAAGGTGCCAATGGTAATGAAGGCATGAAGAAGTACTTAAGGGAGACGCTCAAGTTGTTCAAGAGTGTTTGATAGAAGAATTTCAAAGTCTGAATCTCTTTGTTCTTTTGTGATCTTATTCTTCGAGCTATACTTGTAATCAAAAGTAAGACTGAATTTTGGTGAGACCTTGAGGAAGTATAGTAGAGTCTCTACACTATGGAATCAAGGGCGTAAGACTGTAAATTCTCTTTTTGATTCTTAGTGAAATATAGCTAGTGGGCTGTCCGTGTGGGAGAGTGGACGTAAGCTTGGTCTAAGCCGAACCACTATAAACTTGGAGTCTTGATTCTCTATCCCTAATCCTTTTACTTTACATTGCATCCTCATACGTCTATTATTATTTTTAATCTCTTAGTCTATCATTCAGTAACAAGTCTATATATTCTGTTATGATTTATAAAATCATCTTAATCACCTATTCACCCCCTTTTAGGTGCTCGTACTAGTTCTATCAAGTAGCACCAACACTGACACGCAACACGTGACATGATACGACATGACACGTCGGCACGTCATTTCTAAAAAAATAGAGAATTTCGACACGTTGGGACACGTTGTATAATAAATATATACTTTTATATATACATAATAAATGATCGTTTTTATGATTATTTAAATCAAATTCAAATATAAATAAATAATTAAAAAAGCCTAGAATGAATTTATACTAAAAATATTAATCCACCATTTATAAATATCATTCATTGTTTCAATTTGACAAACTCAACTCTATTCCAATAATACATAAAACTTGGAGAAAAAATAAGTATTTTCCATAATTGCCGAAAATACTTAATAAACAAAACAACCTTTCAACTAATAGATGTTAATAAGCTTACCATACAAAATAAGATAAAAATAGAGGGATTAATGCTAATAAAACTGTGGGCGTGTAAGTGTGCAAAGTGCTAAATGCGCCTAATAATTGTGCAATTACTCGCATACCTGCACGCGCATATTGTGGGGTCTAGTCCACAGCCCTACCTTTTCTTTAAACACACTAGAAAAGGCTCACACTTATAAATTGACCCATCTCCTCTCAATTTTCCTATGTGGGATAAGGAAAAGCACAATTTGTTAGTTTTATAAACAACCATCCAACACTTATTGGCATACGGAGATTGTAACTATATCTTCATTTGGTCTTTCTCCGAGGAAATCTCAATGTGCCAATTATTGGTTTATATACATTATACAGGGGCAATCAAATATGTAATTAAACTGGTTATTGTAGATATAATTGAATTTTGACGCAATTCAGCCTGTCAATTGACTATTTCAGTTACATCAAATGACTGATTAATATGGAGGTGAATTTGATTTGATTTGCAAAAGTTTTAGCTGATTTATTTTTATTGAGCATTATTTTGCATGTGGGGTAGGTAAGACGAGAAATGTCTTTTTAAAACTAGTAAGAATGCCCACATGTTGCCACGTCCTTGCAATTGTAAGCTACCATGAGGGAGAGATCACATTAATTAGCAATTTAAAAGTTTTTTTTCTCCAAAATCTAGGTTAGGTTTGGGATCCGTATGTTTGATGAAAACTGAATAATTTGAAAAATATTTTTCTCAAAATGGTCCTTCATATTTCTTTCTAAAAAGAATAAACAAAGATTTTTTCAATCGTCCCGAAAACATTCTTCATTGGAGAATTATTCCATCTCTTTCTAAAAAGAATAAACGAAGATTTTTTCAATTGTCCTAAAAATATTCGTAATTGGAGAATTATTCCAAGTTATATAAATGATCATTTTAAGAAAAATTTTTTTTTTAAAATCATTCATTTTTATGAAACAAAATAGAGTCTCATTTTATAATCAATTTCTTAGTTTAAAAAAAAAAAAGTGGAAATGTTTGTGCAATGAATCTACAACTCACAGTTTCAATAGCCACAAAGCTTTGGAGTCGTGGTCATTGTGGTGATTGATGTATAAGAATGAGACACTAATAACCATGTTTTTGATTCCTACTAATGTGAGAAAATATCATAGAACGCTACACATTTAGATAAATGTCTTCCATCTTGTCCTGCTTGATGTAATTATATTGAGGGAAAATTTCAAATAAGAACTCAAGTGGGGCTGTTTTCTCAAAAGAGGCCGAAAGTAGATATTATCTCAAATAAAAATTTGAAGTTTCTAACTTAATCTCAAATAAGAATTTGAACTCTAAATGTTATCCATAGTCAAGGGCATTTTCGTTCAAGGATATTTTTCTTTTTCTTTCTTCATTTCCACTCTCCTTTTGTTTTGTTTTCTTTTTTTTTTCTCCTTTTTCTCTCATCTTCCTCTTGCCTCTATCTTGCTCTACATTGTTAGGGAAATCCCTTATGATGTTTTGAAAATGACAAAATAAATCAAAGGCTACTAACGTGTTTAATGGTTGAGTAATAGACTATGCAGATGATAGAACATGTAAAGGATATTGTCAAAGTTTATATTTGGAAGAACCAGAAGACGGACTCTATGCTGAAGCTGAACTTATTCAAAATGTGTCCAGACCTTAAAGCTAAATCTATTCAGAAGCAGAATATGTTTAGACTCAGATTGTAAAGTCTATTGCACTCAGACTCAGATTGTAAAGTCTATTGCTCTCAGACTTTACATCCATAATGAGGTAGAACGTAACACAAGCCCCAAGATATAATGGTTAGTGATCTGGTTTGGATTCTATATCAAGATTGATTTGATTGACTCAATCTAATTGATTGACAATTGGATCTTAAAGACAAGAATTTTCTATACGAAGAAGCTCTACTTATGGAAACCAAGATTTTGTTTGTATGGGCGATCAGAATCAATTTGGGATTCTACTTTTATCACTCAACGGCTATCAAATCTTCTAGATAGAGATTTGTCCAATGGGTAGATTGGAAGACGATCCTCTAGATGCTGTCCAACGGCTAGTTTGGAAGTGGAGGAGTATTTAAGGAGATCAAGGACCGATGAGCAAGTAAGAGACGGAGCGTAGAATTTATAATTCCAAAGTCCGAGTGATCTTCGATCATACACTTGTCTTTCGTGAGCTTAAACGTTTGTAATCCTAAGAGAAATACCAAAAGAGTGACTTAGTGAGATAGTGTGATCTACTACTGAGTGTTTGCACTCAAAGTTGTAATCTCTTGTTGATCACATAGTGGAATCTAGCAGAAGGCTGTTAGTGTGAGAGAGTGGACGTAGGCTTGATCTAAGCCGAACCACTATAAATTCTATGTTCTTATTCTCTTCCCCGAACTTTATTTTATTTCGCATATATTTGCAAGGTTTCGTTTAAACACCTATTCAGCCCCCTCTAGGTGTTTATACCAGCACTTTCAATTGGTATTAGAGCCAAGCGCTCGTTTTATAAAAGTGTTTTTATTTTTGAGCTAAAGATCTTCTATGGCTAGTATCTTGGCACCAGGACTTATGGAAGGGCAAAGCAACACTAGGCCACCGTATTTTGATGGAAATGAATACAACGTGTGAAAGAACAAAATGAAAGCATTCCTAAGATCCAGATATCCCTTGCAATGGGATGTTGTGGAAAAAGGAATCAATCCCACTACTGCGTCTACATCAAATAAGAATGGCAAAGACAAAGAAACAAAACCCCCTGCTCCTATGTCTCGGACGGAGTTATCCAAAAGAGAAGCTCTTGATGCAAAAGCCATTTATTCTTTATATTGCGCATTGTCTCTTGTTGAATATAACATGATTTCTTCATGTGAAATAGCTAAGGAAGTCTGGGATAAACTTTATGTTACTTATGAAGGGACTGATCGTGTAAAAGAGACAAAAGTAAATTTCCTGCTTGGCCAATATAAATCATTCAAGATGAAGTCAGGATAGTCGATTGGAGATATGTTCGATCATTTTACAGAAATTGTAAACGGTTTGGCATATCAAGGTCATCCAATTTTTGTCCCAATGAAGTCAACAAACTCTTGCGAGGTCTCTCAAAAGATTGGAACCATGTCAAGACCTTAATCCAGGAAACTCAGAGGATTATGCCACTCTATGTTGATGGATTGATTGGCACTCTTCAATCCTATGAAGTGGAACAAATCGTTGATGAAGATCCCGAAAGTAAGAAGTCCATTGCTCTAAAAGCTAATGCTGATTCTGATGATACAGACTTAGAAAATGACATGGACAACGAAGAACTTGCCTTTATGATCAAGGAATTCAAAATGTGAGTAGAAAAGGAAGGAAATTTAGTGGAAGAAAACAATACAAGCATAATGGGCAGAAAAGAACAATGAAAGAAGATGACGAGCAATGAAATATATGCTTGATGGCACATTCAGACTTAGACTCAAATTTGAAATTAGAATTTGCCTCAGACACAGACTCAGAATATGATGAGGAAATCGAGGTAAGCCATTTGAAAATTCGTATCAAAGTTTCAAAGTATATAAATGAGCTTTGTCTAAATCTCAAATCTTCTCTTAAAAGGATCTCCGAACTAAAAAAGGAGAATTCATGGTTTAGGCAACAGGATCTTTCTCAAAAAGAAAAGTTTGAAATTTTGCAAAACGATTTTCTACAAACAAAAGAAAGTCAAGATTTACTTGTAAAAGAAAATGATTCTTTAAAGAAAGAATTTTCAAATATTTCAACAAAATTTTCAAAGGGTTCAAAAACATTTGAGCACATTCTTTTAATACAAGTACCTTACTATAATAAGTTGGGACTTGGTTTCAATAAGGAAAGTGATTCTCTAATAGATTTTCCTAAAGTCAAGGAGAGACTTAGACAAAGACCTCCTGGACTTACATACAAAAAGCATTTTCAAAGGATCTTTCTTGTTGGTCGAAAAGCCCTGAAGTGTTCAAATTGTGGAGATTCATAACACTTTGAGAAAGAATGTCCTAAAGTCTGGAGACCCGTTAAGAAAGATTTGGTAAAAACATCATATTTTACTAACTCTCATGAACCCAAGAAAATATGGGTACCAAGAAAAGATGAGTTGTTTTTTGTAGGAAAAGAAGAAAGAGAATTTGGTAAGGAATGTGCTTTTCTCAATTTGGTTTGAGTACATAATTTAAAAATTCTCATTATACTTATGTTCTTTTTGTGCCTCAATTGATTCAGATTTCATTATGACCATATTCTATGATTTGTTTTATTGAAGAAAGAATCGTGTGATTTACTTTTGTGAGTCGTGAGTTGAGATTTGATTTAATACATGTGATTATTTTTGATATCTTGCTTAGAGACAATTGATTTTATTTGGTTTGATTTTATGCTCTTAGAATGTCATATTTTGCAAAGTGAACATCTGTTTTACATGATATTAATTTATTATGCAAAATAGTCGTTCTTAAATATTCAAGGATTTTATTCTCTCTAATTTTATTGTGCTTTGACTAAGTGAGAATTTCTTTTTCAAGATATTATTGTACATAATGTTCTTTCCTTAAATACTTTGTTATGATAAGTTTAGAAAGAATATTTGATTATTCTTGAAGATTTTCTATTTTGCTCTAACAAAATGGAGGGATCCAAATTGATGGATACCAAAAAGGAAATGAGTTGATTGCAGGAAATTCTATAAGGGAAGAATGATTGCGAATTTACGCAGATTTTGGTACAATAAAAAAGATATCCCATGCGAAGATTGGTAATGATGTTTTTTAATCAATGGTATATTGCAAAATCTTGGGTAAGAGAATATTTTATCATCCCGTCTTACAAATCTTTGCATGCACTTATCATGTTTTTGGATGATTACTTATCATTTATATCGCAAATATCTTTTGTCATAAATATAAGGCATTGCAAGTTTTTACTTGATTTGGCACGTGATAGAAATATCTACTTTCTTTTTGCGAAATGCATCAATAATATATTTTTGAGATTTATGCTCAAGGAAATCCCTTTGATCTTGAAAGATATTATTGCATATTTATGGATACTCTTGCTATATTCTTAGAAGATGTCTTATATCTAGCAAGTTTGATCCGTAAATCAGATGAAGGTATTATGTGATATTTTTGCAAAGATTTTTGCAGGTGGAAAAAGAATATTCCATATGGATTTTGGAAAAGCTCAATTCAAAAATCGTGGAGATTCTGTACTATTTTTTGGAGGCTCAAAAATTCCCTTCCTTGTGCAAAGTTTTTGCAAATTGTTGAGGAAATAATGTGTCGTATGAAAGGTTGAGTAGTTCTGAATTTTAATAATTGATAATTAGCTATTCAATTTATTTATTTGAAGAAAGGGAATTATATATTATGTGGATATTATTACAGCTTATTTGTGCAAAAAGTTCATTAAGTTTATGCAAGTTGAATTCGAGAAGAGCTTGATTGAAGAAAATAAATTTTTGCCTCGAATTTCAAAATGCAAATGATCGTTGTGGATATTGTTACTACGAAGAAAATAATGGAAAAATATTATGCTCACCATGCACAAGCCACAATTAGTGCTATTCGCTAATATTGTCATGATGACAGGGAGAGAAAGCGAATCCAAAAGAAAGGAAATAATCGTGATCAAACTCAAAAAGGCACAAATTGAGGGGGAGCTTTGATCAATTATGGAAAATTCTTTTTGAATTGATCGTGATCTTGATTATTATGGAAGGAAGGAAAAGGTAAATGTGACAGAATTTGTCAAGATTCAGTTAGTGCATCTTTAATTACCTTTTGTCATTAACAAATCTCTTATTGATATTATCATTTTATTATGACAAAAAGGGTAAGTGACTTTTATAATGTATCCATGATTTTTTTGGATATTTGCTGATATATATGATCGAAGTGAGTGATCTTTAATATTCGATTTACTTTATAAAAGCTGATTTTTGGAAATTATGGTTCATGCCAAACATATTTGTTATCATTTTATATTCTCTACGTGATACTATTTCTATTGTTATCGCTTTTTGATTATGACAAAAGGGGGGAGAGAATATAAATATGCATATGTGTTGATTGGTTGATATTATTTATTGCATAATGTTGGGCTATGATTATTTTTTCCTATATATTATTATGCTCAATCTATTTGCTGTCTTTTGATTCAAATCACATTTTTGAAAATCTAAAATTTGATGACTGATTTATCAATATTTTAGAAAGTGTGATTACACATTTGCATATTCAGAGATTGCTTTGTCATCATCAAAAAGGGAGAGATTGTTAGGGAAATCCCTTATGATGTTTTGAAGATGACAAAATAAATCAAAGGCTACTAACGTGTTTAATGGTTGAGTAATAGACTATGCAGATGATAGAACATGTAAATGATATTGTCAAAGTCTATATTTGGAAGAACCGGAAGACGGACTCTATGTTGAAGTTGAACTTATTCAGATTGTATCTAGACCTTAAAGCTAAATCTGTTCAGAAGCAGAATATGTTCAGACTCATATTGTAAAGTTTATTGCACTCAGACTCAGATTGTAAAGTCTA
This sequence comes from Eucalyptus cloeziana, assembly GCA_014182715.1. Taxonomy (NCBI): domain Eukaryota; kingdom Viridiplantae; phylum Streptophyta; class Magnoliopsida; order Myrtales; family Myrtaceae; genus Eucalyptus; species Eucalyptus cloeziana. The sequence continues at coordinate 32,855,441 of CM024635.1, read as the reverse complement.
TTGCTCTCAGACTTTACATCCATAATGAGACAGAACATAACACAAGCCCCAAGATATAACGGCTAGTGATCTAGTTTGGATTCTATATCAAGATTGATTTGATTGACTCAATCTAATTGATTGACAATTGGATCTTGAAGACAAGAACTTTCTATACAAAGAAGCTCTACTTATGGAAACCAAGATTCTGTTTGTATGGGCGATCAGAATCAATTTGGGATTCTACTTCTATCACTCAATGGCTATGAAATCTTCTAGATAGAGATCTGTCCAATGGGTAGATTGGAAGATGATCCTCTAGATGCTATCGAACGGCTAGTTTGGAAGTGGAGGAGTATTTAAGGAGATCAAGGACCGATGAACAAGTAAGAGACGGATCGTAGAATTTACAATTCCAAAATCTGAGCGACTTTCGATCATACACTTGTCTTTTGTGAGCTTAAAGGTTTATGATCGTGAGAGAAATACCAAAAGAGTGACTTAGTGAGATAGTGTGATCTACTACCAAGTGTTTGCACTCAAAGTTGTAATCTCTTGTTGATCATATAGTGAAATTTAGCAAAAGGCTATTAGCATGGGAGAGTGGATGTAGGCATTAAGTTGAACCACTATAAATTCTGTGTTCTTATTCTCTTCCCTGAGCTTTATTTTTTTCCGCATATATTTGCTAATGTTTCATTTAAACACCTATTCACCCCCCTCTAGGTGTTCATACTAACACTTTCATACATCACCGCCATCTTCCACACCTTTATCTGTCCTCTCTGTGTGTGTTGCGAAAAGCGAGCGATCGAATAATAAGATAGAATAAAGAAACATATCGGACACGAGATTTACGTGGTTCAGTCGTAGAGACCTACGTCCATGGGGAGAGCAGCGACGGATTCACTATAGATCAAGTGATACAACATATATTACATACTCAAGTCACTCAAACACTTACAATGTTTCCGAAACGCTAATTACATCTAATAATGCATGTAGCATTTAACCTCTAAATTCCTCAAGAAATAATTTCTCAATCTCATGAAGGAAATTCACAAATCTTACCACAAGATTTCATGACTACAAACACTAATCTTTTTTGGTGTAATTGCACGAACAAACTTAATACCAAGCACTCGTATGAAAATGGCGCTTCAAGAAACCTTCACATCAACCTCCACCCACGAACAAGCCTTGAGAATTGATATATGAGCCACGGCTAGAGAAGTCCATGTGTGAGGGAAACCGAATCAAAGCTAGGATTCGGTCAACCCAAGTCAAAGTTGGACTTTCCTCTGCAGTTATCTTGCCAATTTTAACCAAAACATATCTCTGTATATTTTAAACAAAATCCAAGTCCAAGTCAAAGTTTGACTTTCCTATTTTAGTGGCCAAACTCTCCAACGCAGATTCAGAATTTTGGGAAGTTGATCTTCGTATCTTCTTTGCTTGATTTCGAACGTCCGCAAAATATCAAATTAGGAATATTCAGACTTTCACATTAGGCTCAAACTCGAGACATATTTTAATAATGTCCACCTTGGCTCGACGTTTGAGTCAAGTCACAATCGCTTCGCAAAATTTCAAACTTTGCCGCTACTTTCCCATAGCCTCGATGGGCTCAATCACCATAGATATTATCCAAGTCCAAGCCTTGCTTGAATTTCGCCATAACCGAGGACCTCATCAAAATACCAACTCCACATACACCTTTAATTGTTCCGCAAGGATTTTCCGACGCAATCTCTTTAACCGCAGATAAAACAAAACCATTATTGTATTCATATATGTCAAGAGATCAAATACATACCTTGTTGATATTAGCAATTACAGCAACCATTGGCTCTATAGGCTCCACCTCGCTACAAGCACCATCCGTGTTGATTACTTTGCTAGTACTCGTACTCGCTATCTCAAGAGTTTCTGGTTGCAACTCCACCTCAAGCTGAACACTGTTTAGATTCATTTTAATACTACTATAATCACTCCTAGCCAGAAGTAGTTGAGACTTGTCAAATGTAACTTCTTTATTGATAATAGGTGAATTTAATTCTAGGTACCACAACTGATAACCTCTCTCACCTTGTGCATAGCCTAAGAACGTGCACTTTCTTATCCTTTCATTAAGCTTACCATCACTTGCTTGAACATAACATGGGCAACGAAATATTCTTACATCCAGAATTCGTTTAACAGCTTCAAGTAAAACTCCATGCTATTATCACTTTGCACTTGCTTGATCGTCTTACTAGTCTCATTTTCGATCAAAGCTCTCAATTGCATGATCATGACAATAACATCAAATTTGTGCCTAAGCACAAACACCCACGTCCTCATCGAGTTGTTATCAACAACTGTTAGCATACATCTAGCACTTTTCCTTGAAGGAAACCGTGACAACTTGCGAACATTCAAGTGAATTAACTCTACAATTTCTATGGTTTCTTTAACAGTCGTACTAAACTGCACTTTTCGTCGTTGATTTAAATCATAGCACTTGCATATATTCAATTTGTTAGCATTATAACCACATAACAGATTTTTTTTTTTTCACTTAAAACCTTTAGGCTTCTCTCACCAATGTGCCCCAAACACATATGCCACAATTCAGACTCTTAGACAAATGCATTAGATGTCTTCGCGGCGAAATTGGTCACTGTCTCACCTTGAAGTTCATACAGACCATTGCGCTTGATTCCTTTCATTATCACAAAAGCACCTTGAACAATTTTCTGAATTCCACATTCTGAAATATATCAATACCCAGCTGAATCGAGGACACTCAAGGAAATTAAGTTTTTCTTCAACTTGGAAACATGCCTCACTCCAGTCAATGTTCTCATGATACCATCATACATTCTTATTCTAATATTGCCAACACCAACCAATGACATCGCATTCAGTGCTGTTATACTATCATCCATGCACTGATAAGTAGTAAATCAGTTTCTATTTGGTGTAACATGAAAAGAACAACCAGAATCCATAATCCATCCATCAAACGATGAATAATTAGTAACAGACAAGACATAATCAGCACTATAAGCTATATATGCAACATCATCTGCAAAATCAACTATAATTCCCTTACCCTTCTCATTCTTCAGCTTAAAACAATTCTTTCTAAGATGCTCCCTCTTGCCACAGCTCCAACATATAGCATCACTAGTCCTAGACTGACTATGCTTGTTCATATTAGTACTACTCTTACCAACACATATTCTAGATTTTCCTCTATTTTCACCTACTAAAACAACAAATATAAGTTTGCAAGATTCTCTTCTACGGATGTCCTCGCTTAGAATCAAATCTCGAACCCCATCAAACGTCAAACTTGTTGATCTAGAGGAATTACTAATGGCAGTAATAGTAGTATTTCAACTATCAAGCAATGAGGATAACAAAATCAAAGCAGGTACCCCATCTTCAAAGTCAATTTCAAATGAACTCAATTGACTAATAATCACATCAAATTCATTAATATGATTTGCAACTGACGCACCTTCGCTCATCTTCAAATTAAACAGACGTCGCATCAAATAGACCTTATTGATAGTAGAGAGCTTCTTGTACATATCTGACAAGGCTTGCATTAAATCAGCAGTGGTCTTCTCCTTCACGATGTTAAATGTGACGTTATGAGCCAACGTCAGTCGAATAACACCCATGGCTCGTCTATCTAGTAAATCTCAATTAGCTTGCTTCATCGACTATGGTTTCTCCCTAGATAGAGGCAAGTGTAGTTTCATCTGGTAGAGATAATCTTCAATCTGCATCTTCTAGAAGCCAAAATCCTTCCCATCAAATCTGTCGATTCTCACTTTTCCTTATTATGTCGCCATCAATTTGCTTCAACTTAGCAAAGTTTGGCTCTTATACCAATTGTTGAGGAAAGTGAGCGATCAAATGATAATATAGAAAAAATAAGAAAATATATCAGACACAAGATTATGTGGTTCGGTCGTAGAGAGCTATGTCCACGAGGATAGCAACAACGAACAAAGATTGCATTCTCGAGTCACTCAAACACTTACGGTGTTTCCCAAACCCTAATTACACCTAATAACACACATAGTGTTTAACCTCGAAATTTCTCAAAAAATAATCTCTCAATCTCATGAAGAAAATTCACAAATCTTACCACAAGATTTCACAACTACAAACACTAATCTTTTTTGGTGTAATTGCATGAACAAACTTCAATACAAAGCACTCGTGTGAAAATGGCGCTTCAAGAAACCTTCACGTCAACCTCCACCCACGAACAAGCCTTGAGAATTGATACATAAGCCACTACTAGAGAAGTCCATGCATGAGGGAAACTGAATCACAGCTAGGATCCGGTCAACCCAAGTAAAAGTTGGACTTTTTCTGCAATTATCTTGTCGATTTTAACTAAAACATATCTCTATATATTTTAAACAAATTCCAAGTCCAAGTCAAAGTTTGACTTTCCTATTTTAGCGGCCAAACTCTCCAATGCAGATTTGGAATTTTGGGGAGTTGAACTTCGTATCTTCTTTGCTCGATTTTGAATGTCCGCAAAATATCCAATTAGGAATATTCAGACTTTCACATTGGGCTCAAACTCGAGACATATTTTAATAGTGTGTCATCTCGTCGATGCGGGCAAGCGAACTCTTGGAATTTGTCGAGAGCTTTTGGGTAGTTCTTGTTCGAGATAACTTCCCTATTTGTTTCAAAGATGACAAAACGTTTCCATCAGTCTAGTCTGAAGACTTGCAAACTATATCATCAAATTCTGAAGACCTCCATACTCAAGATTTAAGTCTGCCCTCATTGATAGTTTCTAGACCGACGAAAAAAAGTTTTATCCATTGAAGAAGACTTATCCAGATGTGGGTTTATCCTTAAGGATTTGATTTGTATGGTTGAAGAAGATCTCACGGCTGGAGATAGCATCTCAAAATCTATTATTCGTATTGAATTCAATTCATGTAATTTAGATCCGTTGATTGACGAAGTGTACTTGGAAGGTTCTACTTATGGAAACCTAGATCCTAATTGTATGGGCGAGTAGGATTGGTGGGCTATCATCATATTCCTTAAATAACTCGAGATCTCCCTAATTGATTATGTCCAACGGTTGATTGGAAGAACTCTTTTGAAAGATGCCAACGGTTATGAAGGCATGTAGGAGTATATGAGGAAGACGCTTTAGTTATTCAAGTGTGTGCGTGATAGAAAAATTCTAAAGTTTGGAGCTCCTAGTTCTTTGTTATTTCATTTGTTGAGCTTATACTATATTCAAAAGAGAGATAAATACTTGTGAGACCTTGAGGAAGTGTAGTAGAGTCTCTACACTGTGGAATCAAGGACATGAGATTGTAATATCTCTTTTGGTTCTTAGAGAAATCCAACCGATGGGCCATCAGTGCAGGACAGTGGACGTAGGTTTGGTCTAAGCCGAACCACTATAAATCTTGTGTTCTTATTCTCCTCCCTGAATCTCTTTATCTTGTTCGTAGCTCTATTTAATTGCTAAAGTCTGATCTCGTTCAAAGTCTGTCATTATTCAGACTCAGGTTAAAAGTAAAAGTTTTCATAGTATTTTGCAGAATCTGTTTTTACACCTATTCACCCCCCTCTAAATGCTTCTACTAGCCCTTTCAATTGGTCTCAAAGCTCATGCACTCATTTAATTGAAGTGTTTTTTTTTTTTTTTTTTTTACTTATGAGTTAAAGATCTATGGCTAGTATTTTGGCTCCAGGACTGGTTGAAGGTCAAAGCAACACCAAACCTCCTTACTTTGATGGAAAAAAAATAAAATTTATGAAAGAATAAGATGAAAGCTTTCCTAAGATCGAAAGATCCCCTTGAATGGGATGTGGTAGAAAAGGGAGTTAAACTACAAATGTATCAACTTCAGAAAGAGGAAAGGAAGTGGTAGATGCTAGCGAGATGACACAAGCAGATATAACCAAGAGACAAGCACTTGATGCAAAGGCTATTTACTCTTTATATTCTACCTTATCTCCGACTGAGTATAACAGAATTTCATCTTGTGAAATAGTGAAAGAAGTTTGGGACAGGTTGCATGTTACCTATGAAGGAACCGATCGAGTTAAAGAAACAAAGATCAACATTCTTCTTGGGCAATATGAAGCTTTTAAAATGAAGCCAAGAGAAACCATCACTGATATGTTTAGCTGATTTACAGAGATTGTAAATGGTCTTGCATATCATGGACAACCAATATCAGGGCAAATGAAAGTCAACAAGTTGCTACGAGGACTCTGCAAAGACTGGAATCACATCAAGACTTCCATTAGAGAAACACAAAGGATCGCGCCTCTATCAGTAGACGAATTAGTAGGCACATTTCAATCTTATGAAGTGGAGCAAATCAATGAGGAAGAAGGTCATAAAGGTAAGAAGTCAATTGCTTTAAAGTCTAATGATGATTATGATGATTATGATGTTACAGATTCAAAAGAAGACCTGGATGATGAAGAGCTAGCACTCATAATAAGGAAGTTCAAAAACTTAAATAAAAGGAAGAAAATACAATTGGAGGAAGTAGGGTACTCAAAGATTTTAGAATAAATCAACTGAGGAGAATGAGTTTAACAAAGATGTGGCTTGCTTCGAATGTAAGAAAGAACACATCAGACCTAATTATCCTCTTTTGAAGAAAAAGAATGGAAATACAGAGAAATTCAAGAAAGCTCTCAAAGCAGAGACTTGGAGCGACAAAGAATGTGAAGAGAGTGATGAAGAGTATGCTAACATTTGTCTGATGGCAAATTCAGAATCAGACTCAGACTCTGAGATGGATATGGACTCAGATTCAGACGGTGAAATTGAGGTAAGCAATTTAAAAATTCCTACTAAAGTGTTGAAATATATTGATGAACTTTGTTTTAGCCTCAAAACTTCTCTTAAGAAGATTTCCAAGCTAAAAAGGGAAAATTCTACATTGAAGCAACGGGAAAACTCCTGGAAAGAAAAGTTTGAAAATTTAGACAAAATTTTTGTCATTTTGAAAGAAAATGCAGATTCTCTTTCAAAAGAAAATACATGTTTGAAAAATGACATTTCAAATGTTTCAAAAAGGTTTTCAATAGGATCTAAGAAGCTAGAAAAGATTCTTTCGATATAGAGACCTTACTTTAACAAATCAAGTTTAGGAATGACTTCTAAAACCATTTCTCTAATTGATTTTCCAAAAGTAAAGGAAAGAATCAAATAGAGACCTACAAAGAACTTTTATAGAGATCATTTTCAAAAAGTATTTGTAAAACCTGTTAGCCGAAGTGCTCTTAAATGTTCTAAGTGTTATAGCTCAAAACATTTTGAGGAAAAATGTCCTATGGTTTGGAGACCTATTAAGAAAGATTGGGCAAAGACTGCATATTGCACTAACTCCTCTAGACCCAAGAAAATGTGGGTACCAAAGAAAGTTTGAGAATCTTTTTTAATTGTAGGTCACTATCAAGAAGAAAATTAAATGGTATTTGGATAATGGCTGTTCAAGACACATGACAGGAGATTCAAGTTGTTTCTTAAAGCTTGTTCAAATAAATGGAGGAAAAGTCTCTTTTGGTGGAAAAAAACAAAGGAAGAATTGTTGGATGTGGACTAGTAAAAATTGGAGGTCTTACAATTCAAAATGTCTCCTTGGTGGTAGGACTGAATTACAATCTTCTAAGCATAAGCCAATTATGCGACACTGGATTCAAAATCAATTTCTTGGAAGGAACATGTTCAGGAACCAGTAAAGATCACTCTCAATCTTTTATCGGGCATAGACACGGAAATATTTATCTTCTGGATGTAAAGCTAGAAAGACCTCAATGCTTGATATCAATACAAGATGAAGCGAATCTCTGGCATCATAAGCTTGGCCATATCAACATGAAGCAGATTGCCAAAATCGCTTCCAAAAAGCTTGTTCGTGGACTACCCAACTTGAAATACCAAAAAACTGACATATGCACACCATGTGTGTTGGGAAAATAGGTTAGAAGTTTTTTTAAATTAATAAATCAAATTTCTACTAATCGTGTATTATAGCTTCTACATATGGATCTTTTTGGACTAAATAGAACTCAAAGTATTGGTGGAAAAAGATTTTGCCTAGTAATAGTGGATGATTATTTACGATTTACTTGGGTCTACTTTCTGGCAAGTAAGTCTGAAACATTCTCTCACTTTTTAAAGTTTGCTAAGAAGGTGCTGAATGAGAAATGATATACTATTTCAAGCATACGGACAGACCATGGAGGTGAGTTTGAAAATCAAGACTTTGCCAAATTCTGTGATGAATATAGTTTTTAGCATGTGTTCTCCTCTCCTTATACTCCTAAACAAAATGAAGTTGTGGAAAGAAAGAATAGATCTCTACAAGAAATGGCAAGAACTCTATTAATTGAAAGTAATATTTCTTCTCGTTTTTGGGCTGAAGCAGTTTCTACAACATGTTATATTATTAACAAAGTATTTTTAAGGCATATTCTAGAGAAAACTCCCTACGAGTTATTCAAAGGGAAGAAGCCAATTGTTTCTTATTTTCATGTTTTTGGTTGCAAATGTTTCATATTGAAAAATGCAAATGATCGAATTGGTAAGTTTGATGAAAAATCAGACGAAGGTATTTTCCTTGGATATTCAATCTCTAGCAGAGCTTACAGAATATTCAACAAGAAGACTCAGTCTGTGGAAGAATCGATGAATGTTAAATTTCAAGACCATCTACAAAATCAAACAATTCAGACTCAGACCGAATAATCTGAATCTGCTCCAGACTTTACAAAGTCTACTACCCCTGAAGTAGCTCAAACTCCAGAAGAAAAACAACGAACGAATGTTGAAGATTCAACTGAAAAAGAAGATCAACACTCTGTCAGACTGACCAGCAATTGGAAGCATAAGTCTAGTCATCCCAAAGAGCTCATCATTGGCAACATTGATGAAGGAATTCGTACCAGATCCAAAAAGCAAGAAGAATCTAGTGCTGTAGCACTTATTTCTGAAATCAAACCCAAAAGCATCGAATAAGCTTTAACTGATGAAAGCTGGATTGAAGCAATGTAAAGCAGTTCAATATTAACGATGTTTGGGAATTAACTCATAAACCAAAAGGTAAATCTATTATTGGAGCTAAATGGGTTTTCAGGAACAAGATGAATGAAAAGGGAAAAGTGATAAGAAACAAAGCAAGACTCGTGGCCAAAGGATACACGCAAGAAGAAGGGATAGACTATGATGAGACTTACGCTCCTATAGTAAGGTTAGAAACAATTAGATTATTACTTGCTTTTGCTTGTTATAAGAATTTCAGGTTATTCCAAATGGACGTCAAAAGTGCGTTTCTAAATGGATTCATCTAATAAGAAGTCTATGTGGAACAACCTCCCGGTTTTGAAGACCCAAGGAAAGCAGACTCTATATTCAGACTGAAAAAGGCTCTATATGGATTAAAGCAAGCACCTCAAGCTTGTTTTCTAAGTCTATGTAGGATGAATTCGAGATGAACATGATGAGTGAACTATCATTCTTTCTCGGACTACAAGTAAAACAATTGAAGAAAGGAATTTTCATTCACCAAGAAAAATATGCTAAAGAACTTGTAAAAAAGTTTGGTTTGGAGAATTGCAAAAAGACCGATATATCAATGTCAAGTTCTTCGAAGCTGGACAAAGACAAAGGAGGAAAAAAAGTTAACCAGAAGCTGTACAGGAGTATCACTGGGTCACTTATTTATCTTACTGCTTTTAAACCTGACATTTTGTTTAGTGTTTGTATTTGTGCTAGATTTCAATAAGATCCCAAAGAATCTCATCTAAGTGTTGTGAAACGCATCATTAAATATGTTGCAACAACCTCTAGGTTAGGTCTTTAGTATCCCAAAGAATGAGACTTTACTCTTCTTAGATATTCAAACACAGATCTAGCAGGTTGTAGAGTTGATAAGAAAAGCACTTCTGGCACTTGTCAACTGCTTGGTAACAGAATAGTATCTTGGTTTTTTAGAAAGCAAAGTACTATAGCTCTTTCAATAGCAGAAGCAAAGTATGTGGCTCTTGGAAGTTGTTCTCAAATCTTATGGATAAAACAACAACTAGGAGACTTTAGAATCGAAGACTCAAGTACGGAAATCAAATGTGACAACACCAGTGCAATTAATCTCACAAATAATCCAATTCTTCATTCAAGAGCAAAGCACATAGAAATTCGACATCATTTTATTAGAGATCATATTCAAATTGGAGAAGTCTTGATCCAATTTATTGACTCAAAGAATCAGCTGGTAGACATATTCACAAAACCCCTAGACAAAAGCTTATTTGAGTCTATTCGCTCCAGACTTAACATATTAGAATCTGAAGAAGCTCAGACTCAGGGATAAAGTTTGAAGATACTCAGACTCAGAAGACCAAAGGTTACGTCTGTAAGTTATTTCGATTCTAGCAATTTAACTTCGAAAATGTATGATTGCATATTAATCGCAAATTGATTGATATTATCTTTCCGAGTTGTAAGCAATTACTCTTTTTCAAAAGGAAAGTTATCAATTTTGAAAAGACGGTTATTTATTTTCAAAAAGGTAGTTATTCAATTTTTTGAAAAGGCATTTTTTATTTTTCCTTTTGTGACGGTTCGTATACCTCATTTCGACTACTTTATATACAGTACTTCCTCTTCGTTTTTACTCACGAACCCTAGAGCTCAAAACTTCACTTTCTTACTTTTTCCTTTAGTTTAATCCTTAAAGTTTTCATCTTTCTCGCAAATCGAGTTCGAAAAATCTCTCAAAGGCATGATAATGTCTTCCCAAAGGAAGTCCTCAAGGATTGCAAGTAGGGGACCACAGCATATATGTGAGGGTCCTACGCACTTCGATCTAACTGAGAAAGAAGACTCTACAATGCAGCAGCAAAGTCAACAACAACATTTTCAACCGCGCCATTCTTCTTAGGCTAGACAATAAGAGCCTCAGCAAAATCAGGCAGATGAAGAAATTATTGAGGATGTCAAACCCGTAAGGACTCTTAAGCATGCTTTTACTTTCAACTCTATACTGCATTGAAGGAAGGTGGTTCTGCAATGACGTTTATTGATGAATTTTTGAGAGAAAAAGGATACTGAAATGAAACCGCTTTTTTAAGAACAATGGAACGTTTGGGAATCGCTCCTACTAGTTCGGCAGAAAGGGCTTTTGTGAATTTTCCAAGTGATCCATGTTTTGGAGAAGTTAATCAACCTGAGGGAAAGATGACGATGAAAAGATTTTCACGCATTTTATGCCTAGAATGGGTGTTACTGTGAACAGTCGAGGAAGTAGAGTAGATTTGTTTCGCTCTGAAGAACACAAACAAGTGTATTCTAAACTGCTAAAGCAAGGGGTAATGAACCCAAGGAGTGTGGATTTTGACTTTCTTGATTTATTGAACGTAAAGCTGCGGGAGAAGTTTACTTTACTCCAACTTGACCGTTTTGTTCTAAGATAATAGTAGCTTATCCTGAACTTATTGCGTATTTCTATTCTAATCTAAGCTTTTTAGATGCGAATAGATTTTCCTTCAGTGTTAGAGACCAGGATTATGTCATAGATATGGACACTTTGGCTGATGTGATTGGAGTGGAGAGAGGAATTTTCCAAACAATTAGCGTGTCTATTGGTCATGCCACTATGGAGCTTATTCTAGATAGAATTGCAGAAGGCCAGATCTCCTATTCGAGGATGAGTGCCTCTAATGTCTTTGCTCCATAAGATTATGATTAATTGTCTCAGACCTAAATCTACGTCAAAGACTGATGTCTCCAATTCTAAAGCAAAGCTGATGTACGCCATCAACGTTGGTTACAAGTTCTCTCTTCCTCATACTATCATGTTCCACATGTATAGGTCAATGGTAAAAGACAAGGGACAACTCCCTTATTCTGCTCTTGTTACACGTTTGTTCAGACATCTTAATATTCAGCCTCCCAAAACTCTATGTGTTCAAACCATTGATCCAATGGTGATAGGATTGAAGATGGTTTCAAAGATGCGTCTGAAAGAGCTAAACAAGGCTTTAGAGAGATTTAAGGTGAACACCCCTGTCAAGACTTGACAAGACCTTATGGCTGCAAAAAGGAAAGGCAAGGAGCCCATGACAGCTCCATCCAAGAAGAGAAGAGCACTCATCTTGCAGGATGAAGAAGATGAGGATGACATTACCATTTCTGCTCTTGCCTTAAAGAACTTACAGTGTCCTGTTCCAGAGACAGAGGATCGGGAGAACCGAGAGGGAAATGATGAGGAAAGAAGAACAAGAAAGAAGAATAGCAGAAGATGAGCAAAGAGGAGAACAAACAGAATGAGAAAGTCATGGTGGTTCACTAGTAGAGAAAGAAGTACGAGCTCATCGTGACATTGAAGACGATTTAGAAGAGTACTTCTCTCCACCTGAAGGAACTGAAACAAGGGGGAGCTACTGATAAAAGAAGTACACCTTCATTTGCTTTTACCAGTGATGATGTTAGTCGTTCTCTTACTGATCCAGGGGATGTGTTTGCCTCCCACTTTCCTGAAGAAGGTAATGAGGCTTCATCTCCAAGTCTGGATGTTCATGCTGAAGTTCCATCATTCGGCAACACTCCACAAACTAATCATGCTGAAGCAAGTACTCAAACTGACAACTTCGAAGACTTTAAAAGAATGGTTGAACTTCTTCTGGACATCAAAGGTCAGATCTATGCCTTGGGATGTGAATTTCAGAATATGCAGAATGCTCATCAAGCCACCTTAGTTTCTTTGTATGATCAAGTTCAAGCCCTTAATCTTCAAGTTCAAGCTAACGCAAAGGGTGAGGATTTAGCGCAACTGAAAGAGGATTTGAAAAAATTGGAGGAGACTGTCAAGTCTATAGGAGATTTTTAGCTTGTTCGCATTCCAAAACAATCTTAATTTTATCCAATTTTCCTTTTTATGCTCCACTTTTTGTTGTTGACAAAAATGGGGAGAAGTCGGTGCAAATTTGATTATGATTTTGGTTTGGTTTGATACTTTTTGACTTATCTTTTGTTTGGATGGACTAGTTTAGACTGATTTGGTTTGTTTTAATGCTTGCAGTATCTTAAGCTATGCTTTTGGTAAAGATAGTTGGTTTTACAAGACTAGTTTTCTGTGGATGCAGAATTACAGAAACAATTCTACTATCTTTATCCTAATCTACCTATCTTTTATAAGATATTCTTGTTTGCTTAAAGTATTGTCTTGCAGGTCAAATGTATCCAAATCTACAGGAAAGTTTTGTCACCATCAAAAGGGGGGAGATTGTTGGAGAAAACTTCCCTATTTGTTTCGAAGATGACAAAACGTTTCCATCAGTCTAGTCTGAAGACTTGCAAACTCTATCATCAAAGTTTGAAGACCTCTAGACTCAAGATTTAAGTCTGCACTCATTGACAATTTCCAGACCAACGAAGAAAAGTTTTATCCGTTGAAGAAGACTTATCCAGATGTGGGTTTATCCTTAAGGATTTGATTCGCATGGTTGAAGAAGATCTCACGGCTGGAGATAGCATCTCAAAATCTATTATTCGTATTGAATTCATTTCGAGTAATTTAGATCCGTTGATTGACGAAGTGTACTTGAAAGGTTCTACTTATGAAAACCTAGATCCTAATTATATGGACGAGCATGATTAGTGGGCTATCATCATATTCCTTAAATAACTCGAGATCTCCCTAATTGATTCTATCCAACGGTTGATTGGAAGAACTCCTTTGGAAGGTGTCAACGGTTATGAAGGCATGGAGGAGTATATGAGGAAGACGCTTTAGTTATTTAAGTGTGTGCGTGATAGAAAAATTCTAAAGTCCGAAACTCCTAGTTCTTTGTTATTTCATTTGCTGAGCTTATATTGTATTCAAAAGAGAGATAAATACTTGTGAGACCTTGAGGAAGTGTAGTAGAGTCTCTACACTGTAAAATCAAGGACGTGAGACTGTAATATCTCTTTTGGTTCTTAGTGAAATCCAGCCGGTGGGCTGTTAATGCGGGAGAGTGGACGTAGGCTTGGTCTAAGCCGAACCACTATAAATCTTGTGTTCTTATTCTCTTCCCTGAATCTCTTTATCTTGTTTGTAGCTCTATTTAATTGCTAAAGTCTGATCTCGTTCAAAGTCTGTTGTTATTCAGACTCAGGTTAAAAGTAAAGGTTTTCATAATATTTTGCAGAATCTGTTTTTACACCTATTCACCCCCCTCTAGGTGCTTCTACTAGCCCTTTTAGTTCTTTCGTCGCTTGGTATGTCACACATCTTCTTGCTTGTCCTTTCTAGGTTTCTTAGGGGTTCCCTCGGTGACGGGCTGATGGTCTCCGAGTCCGCCATTTTCAGGTCACAGAGAAGGAAGAGAGAGTGAACAACTAAACTCAACTGAGGAGAGAGAGACTTTTTCCTTTTGGGTGGCCATTGTAGATAAGGAAGTATAAGCTCACAAGTTCACTAGTGGGGAGGCTGACGAAGGTGTGGAAGATGGAGGGCATGTAGAGCAAGATGGAGGCGTGAGGTAAAGGAGGAGAAATCTATAGACCTTAGTGTCACGCCTTGAACCCCGAGCGTGCACACCTCCCTTGGCGGTCGTTTAAAATGCAACATTTGTAAGACGCGTCACTGACCCTTTCTTTTTATCTTTCAATTAAGCACGTGCGGAAGCGAATTAAATAAACACTCGGCCAACAATCAAACATAGGGATAGTAAAACACGATTGCGATTTTCCCATAAAAACCATGACTTATTTATCCACCGTTGTCCCTAGGAAGTTTAATAATTTACAAGTCCTTACACTGGCAACTTCCAACCGACCCTCTCAAAAACCTTCAGGGATCAGGGTCACCCTAAACTTCGCTAACGGCAGGGCCAGCCAAAAGGTGTCGCATCTTGCGCCCACCACATCCGCACTCAGCAGATCTCCATGCTATAGCCCTGAAAAGGGTTAGTCCATGACGGGGTGAGATAAAATCTCAGTGAGTCAAAACCCTAAATTCTGATTAGGACGCAAATTTGTCGAGAATGCGGTCCTAAGCACACACCATACAAAACTTACCTCGCCTTAGTGCGCACCTGCATGTTAGCTTAACATATATACCATCATTAGTGCAGCAAGTGCAGTTTAATGACCGGAACACATCATTTCAATCACATGGGTCCCGATTATAAGACGAAATTGTTATGACACGTTCCATATTATGCCACACAATTTTTTCCCATAATTAGGCGCAACTATCACAACCATTCAGGCATGTTCCAGTTATTATGACCCAACGGCCATGGCCAACTCAAAAGTCGACGATCATCCGGCGTAACCAGGCATCATCCTGCTCTGTCGGGCATGGCATTATCCCACGTATTCATATGCATTAGGACGGCATTCCACACAGGAGCATCGGCTCGGCCTCCACTGCGATCGGCATCCATTGACGTGGGGCATTCGAACTTAATCAGGCACTATCCCGCATATTCATATGTATCAGGACGGGTTCTTTACCCCACATATTCATACGCATCAGGGTATTAGGTGATCACACGAGCACATCGTCACTCAAGTTCATTGTTATCTTCCTCAATTAGCCCAAAACATTAAAATTTCTTTTAAAACAATAAACCTTGCAATCCCTTTTCTTTTGTTCAAAGCCTTCCGAAATAAATTCGTATATGGTCACGTACTCAAGATCAATCTGTCAAAATTTGCACACTTCTACTACAAAACCTCCTTATTTTATTGAGCATATAAAATTCGGCGTCCAAACCTGACACCTTATTTATTTTCTATTTTCTTTCCCAACCACCCCTTTTTGGAACTAAACTTGGGTAATCCCCCCCTTTTTTTTGTTCAAAGCTTTTGGAAATAAATTCATAAGTGCTCATGTACTCAAAATTAATCGGTCAAACTTTGCATGCACCTAGTTTAAAACCTCATCGTTTTATTGAGCAAATAAGTTTTCGTGTCCAACCCAGCACCACATTGTTTTTCTAATTAATTGCCCATAAGGCCATCTTTTGCAATAACAATAAACAATCACCATAGCACAACCATTCACATATTATCAAGTATATGCTCTAAGCATGCCAAAAGTTAACCACATCACCAAATATACATTATCTAGCAAGCTAAATTCCAAGAACAACGACAAAACTACAATCGGCCCAAACCGGCAGAAACCGGGTCCACTCGCGCGTCTGTAGAATTAATTCCAGAAACCTAACCAAACGAGTATGGAAAATTCTCAAATTTGAATATGTCATAAATGACACTTAGATGAACACTTTTCATGAGACACCTTAACCCAAATCTTTCTAGAATGAGAGAAGTAAATCGCCCAAAACGTTACAAAAACTGTGTCCGTGTCTAGAATTTATGTTTTCGAAAATCAGTTTAGTTCGAGGTCAAAAGCTTGTTCGTTTGATCTGAAATTTGACTATGTTAAACTAAAATATGTGATGAATAACGTTTGTGAAGAAACTCTTTTAAAAATAAAACCCTAAGAGTTGATAAAAATCCATTAAACACCAAAAGGTCACTGGTTCTTGCACAAATCGAGACTCTGTTTTGATTGTAATGAAGCTAAAATCTCATTCTTTTAGATCCATAAAATCTTGAATAAATTATATGTCATAGCCAAAGATATTTAGAACATTTTCCAAGAAGGAAGCAACCTCAAAATCGTAGCATATTTTGACCTACGAAAATTGCAAACAGCAAGGGTCCAGTAAACCGATCTATAGAGAAATTCACTAGATTAAGCTAAACCACCCTCATTAGTGCTAATCTAACCAACTAGATTAACACTAATTCATATTAAGGCTAATATAACCAAACTAGATTAACACTAATATAACTTAAGGCTAATCTGACTTAACACTAATATAATCAAGCTAATTAACACTAATCTAACCCGCTAAGTGTAATTAACAACCTAATCAAGGATTAGGGAGTTAACTCACTAGAACTCAATGGTGGTGGGCTCACGGCGACGACAACACGACGGCGGTGAGATCCCGAGATTACCATGTCTCCAACGGAGGCTGAAAACAGTCCTACAAGCTCATAGCTTGTGGCTGTTCCTGGTTCTGCTCTGCTGGACTGGTTTCGGCTGAGTTGGTCTCGGCGGTTGGCAGGGCTGGTTGGCAGCAGGTGTTGGGCGTGGAAAATGATGCGGTGAGGGCTGGTGAGGTGGTGAGACGGTGAGGCGCTGCTACGGCTATTGGAATTGTTGAGAGTTGACGGTGCTGTGGGCGTGAAGGGGGGCGTCATGCTGATGGTGGGTGGAGTTGGTGTGGGGTGAAAATGAAAAGAAGTGATGGTAGCTATGGTGGGATGGGATGACGTGAAGGAAGATGGAGGAGGCAGGTGGTTGGGCTGGCATAAGGAAGGGTGGGAGCGTGCGGTAGAACAAGGAAGAGAAGAGGATAAATGCAACTGGAGAAGAGAAGAGAAGAAGAAGGAAGCATGGGCGAGAGGGGGAGTCGGCCTGGGGTTTGCACACACAAGAGGGAGAGGCAGAGAGAGAGAGAGAGAGAGGGGGCAAAGAAAGTCCAATGCTTGGCCAATTAGAAACCTAATGAAATATCTTAGTAATCATGAGAAAGCCCCCAAAGTCTTCATCCAACTAAGTCAATTGGCCCTCAAATCACCATTTAACTTCAATTTGCCCCAAATAAAGCTAATTTGGGTAGCTAAGGGTGCGTTTGTTTGTGTTTCTGTTCTTTTTTTGTTCCAGGGGAACGGAAATAGAAAAAACTATTTCTATTCCGGGAACAATTTTTGAACAAAAAAAACGCGTTTGGTAAACTTATTCTGAAATAAAAAAAGAAAGAAACATGTTTGGTAAATTTATGTTCTTTTTTTGTTTCTTTTAATTTTTTAATGTTTTTTTTTTTTTATTTTTCTTTTTTTTTTTTTTTTTTTTTCTTTTTTTCTTGCTTTGGCCGGTGGCCTCGACCTTGGCCTGGGCGAGCTCGGGCTCGCCGAATTTGGGCGAGCCCGAGCTCGCGAGCCTCGCGGCCGGCTGGGCAAGCTCGAGCTCGCCCGGATCTAGCGAGGCCGAGCCTCGCCCAGCCAAGGCGAGGCCGAGCCTCGCCCAACCATGGCGAGGCTCGGCCTCGCCGGGGGCCGGCGAGCCTCACCGTGGCTGGGCGAGGCCGCCGGCCCTCGTCGGCCGGTCGCCGGCCATGGCCGAGGCCGGCGACCGGCCAAAGCAAGAAGAAGAAGAAAAGAAGAAAAAAAAAAAAAGAAAAGAAAAGAGAAGAGAGAGAAAAATTGTTCTTTGTTTTTGTTCTAGAAACAAGAAACAACTTTTTTTGTTTCTTGTTTCTGTTCTTTTTTGTTCAGGGAACAAAAGAACAGATTTGGAACAAAAACGCAAACAAACGCGTTTCTGTTTTTTTTTTTGTTCCCGAGAACAAAAAAACATAAAAACTGTTTATGAACAAAAAAAAAAAAACATAAACAAACACAGCCTAAATAACACACACCTCTTCCCATCCGAATTTCCACTAATTTTCCAATTTGTCCGAAATCCGATTTTCCGCAAAATTCGGACTCGACGAAAGTTCTCTGAAAGATGAGACGATGTCTTAAAAATAAATCGCGACATGCTCGAATGTCGATTCCTATAACCGAATTCAATTTCGTGGTTAAAATCGACCGAACGTGATTTTAGTACGACCTAACATACCGGGTAGCTTTTAGAGATTTTAGTGCATTTGACCCGTGATCGATAATTTTCGATCTACGTTTGTGCATCTTTGAATCGTAGACGACTCTTGGTTGTCATAATATTGCGAGGTTTCAATTACGTGTCCCGAGTGCACTATCGATAGAAAATCGGGTTATAGCCGTTCGACGCGAATATTGCAATCGTGTGGAACCACTCGCAATTCGACTACGCAATTCCATTGAATCGACTTATATTCGTTCGTTAATAAATTATAATGGTGTCGTATTGACCCTTGTCTATTATTATGGTAGAGCAGTCGATTTCTGATCGAATTCTCAAGTCTGTCGTGTTTATATCTCTTAACAGCTTCACTTAATATATTAGTTAACTTGTGAGGGGCCATCTTAGAGAAAAAGGACCATAGGCGCGTCGACGAAATGTCCATTTCATATATTTGAGATAGGGTTGAATTTCAGGATGTCACACTTAGTATTGGAGATTTTTTACAAGCGTGAGCTCTAATGGAGGCCCATTTGGTCCATCTATGACCTCGAGTAGTGCCCTGAGTTTAGGGGGAGATTCCCTCTCCCCATCAGGGGACACTAACTCATCGGATCCTGTTCTAAATTGCATAAGTCAGATGCTTATGAAAGAGAACATGGAGGAGCAACCATGGGAATTTGTTGATCAGGTTGCTCTGCAGAATGCTGAAATGTCATTGTACGATGCCCTTGGTCAGCAGCATCAGAGCCCCTCACAGCTTGATATAAGCCATTATATCGAGAGCCCAAATAGCAACCTTTCTAGAAGCAGCAGTGCTTGTGGAAGCCACGATGCTACAAGCGTTACAGTTAGCTCTAGTGACTCTGCTGGTGCTAATATTCTTTACACAATCAAAGAACATCGCCATGCTGTGTAGGAAAATCCTGTCGTGGACTTCCAGTCGAATGTGGCTTCCAATTTGCAATTGTTGTCCCATTCTTCAAGCAGCATCACAAATCTTGATGATTGGTCGAAGAAATCTTTGCATAAGCTTCTTGTCGAGAACATTTTCAGTAATAGTGAGTCTATGATTCAGTTTAAGAAAGGATTAGAGGAGGCCAGCAAGTTCCTTCCTACCATACTAAAATTAACCCAGAGGACGGAAAACTGCCATTAGAAACAAAGAACGGAACCCCAAGAATACAGATCGATGAGGAGATCAACATGAGGCGCTCATCTGATAGATTGAAGGGATTAAAGAATCACGAGAGGGATGAGGATGCTTTTGAGGAAGGAAGGGCCAATAAGCAAACAGCCTTGTACATAGAAGAAGGTGAACTTTTGGATTTGTTCGGTAAGGTGTTGTCCTGCAATTGTTCTGGCTACAAATCCATGGAGACAGGGCTGAGCAAAGACATATGGCCACAAGGGAACAAGTGTAGTTCCAATAGACATAGGGGTTGTGGTAAGAAAGAAGCAGGGAAGTAAGAATACGACACCCGGACCCCTGGAGTGTCAAAAGTTGGCACAAATGGACATTTAAGTGTCAAAATTGGAGAGAAATGTATCACTTAAGTCCGGCCAAAATGCTGACATTTCAATTTTTTGGTGAAGCGAGTGCAAAACGGCGTCGTTTTGGTACTAACGTGGTAAAAAAATTAATATAAAAATTAATTAAATTTAATTTAAAAATAAAAATATTTAAAATATTTAAAAAAATTATTTTTATTTAAAAAAAAAAAAAAATGGAGGCGCTAAGCTGTCGTCGTCGGGAAGGGCTGATGATAGAGGAGGGAGGGTTGGCCGGGGTCGTTGGGCCCTAGCCAAGGGTCGGTGACCCCGGCCGACTAGGTGAGGACTTGCGGCCCTCACTGGATCTGGGCGAGGGTTGCGACCCTCCCCCTAGATAAGGGCAAGGGCTCGCAGGCCCTCGCCGCCGGTCGGCGGGGTCGCCTTCCCGACGGCTTGGGTGGGGAGGCAGTGGCGGGCGAGGGCTAAGCCCTCACCGCCTCCCTTTTTTTTTTTTTTTTTTTTTTTTAATTTTAAATTTTTTAAAATTTTTAAATATTTGTATTTGTATTTTTAAATGTTTTAAATAAATTTAGTTTTAAATGAAATGAAATTAATTTTTATATTAATTTTTTTACCACGTCAACACCAGAACGACGTCGTTTTTGCATTGTCTGGCCACATCAGTATGCAACACGATGCCGTTTTGCACTCGCTTCGCCGGAAAATTGACACATCAGCATTTTGGCTAGATTTTGACAAGAGTGACACTTAAGTGATCCATTTCTCTTCGATTTTGGCACTTAAACATCACTTTCGTAACTTTTGACACTTAAGTGTTATTTTGTGCCAACTTTTGGCACTTGCAACGTACTTTTGCCCAAGAATACTACTAACTTGAGAACTCTTCTGATTGTCCATGCACAAGCTATCTCTACTAGTCATTTCAGGACTGCTAATGAATTGTTGAAGTAGATGAGAGAGAACTCATCTCCATCTCGGGATGGGTCTCAAAGATTGGCACATTACTTTGCCAATGGGCTAGAGGCACGACTGGTGGGCAGCGACAGTTGAACACAAGACTTTTATTCTATTATTGTTGCCAAGAGGACCTCAGCAGCCGATGTCTTGAAAGCTTATCACTTTCACATTTTAACATGTCCATTGAAGAAGTTTTGCATTGCCTTTGCAAATTGCATGATTTTGAAAATAGCAGAGAAAGCCACTATCCTTCGTATAATAGATTTTGGCATTCGGTTTGGTTTCCAGTGGCCAATCCTCAGACAAAAGCTCTCTTCTGGATCAGAAGGGCCCTGTAAATTGCGCATCATAGGCATAGAGCTTCCACCCAGCAGAAAGAATAGGGGAGACAGGTCGCCGTTTGAAAAAGTATTGTGAGCATTTTAGTGTCCCTTTTGAATTCAACTTCATAGCATCCAGGAATTGGGAATCCATCAAACTTGCGGATCTCAAGATTCAAAGTAATGAGACGGTTGCTGTGAATTCTTTAGACCGGTTTCAGAATCTCTTTGACAAGACAGCTGAGGACAACAATCCACCAGATGCTGTATTAAATCTAATTCGGGAAATTAAACCGGATATTTTCGTTCATGCCATAAGTAACGGCTCCTACAACGCGCCCTTCTCTGTGACAAGATTCTGAGAGGCACTTTTTCATCTTTCTACAGTGTATGATGTGTTTGATGCTATTTTAGATGCTAACTGCAAAGAGAGGGTTTTTGAGAGAGTTCCATGGACGGGAAATTATGAATGTCATACCATGTGAAGGTTTGGAAAGGGTAGAGAGGCCGGAAATGTACAAGCAATGGCAGGTTCGTCAAATGAGGGCTGGATTTAAGGCGCTTCCTCTGGACCAAGAGCTCACGAAGTTGTTCAGGGGTAAGATGAAAGAATCGTACCGCAAGGATTTTGCACTTGATGAGGACAGCAACTGGATGCTGAAAGGTTGGAGAGGTCGGATTATCGAAGGTTCCTCCTGTTGGGTGCCCACTTAGGATAGTCCAAAAAAACTATTTTCTGTCATGACCTGTACATTATAGGGATTCTTCTCGGGTCAACAGGTCAAGGATTTGTAATAGGGTAGCTCAGAATGAACTTATTTCCGGCTCCTCTGTTTGGACATGCATCTTTTACTTGCAAACAATTTTGAGTCTGGAATGTTTGCTATACTTTTTATCTAATTCTTGAGATAGGAAGATACAATTTGCAGCTTCTATGCCACACAGGCATCGTGAATTTTGCTGATAATGTGTCATGATTTGCCTATCCTATATCTCACAAGTTGTGCCAGTAATATGGCAGCTCCAAGCTGATGATGGGAAAGGGTGCAGCATTGTCATGTATGGTTCGTCCTGTACTCTTGGTGGCTCTGCGGTTTACTAGTATCCTATAATGCCGAAAGCTGTCTAACTCTTTTAAGAACTTGAGTAGCCAAGGAGGGGCTCATGGAGGTGCGTTTCAGAATACGATGCAGACAACCTTGGGCTCCTGCTGAAGTCGTTTGTGACTTCAAGTCAACTTGAGGGCAAATGAATTTCTAGATTACTTTCTGGCATACAGGCTTTATATCTTATATCTCCGTTTTGTCTTTCTGTGAAGAAATTTGGATGGATCAATTGTTGGTTTATATACAAGGGGGATCAAGTATGTGACTAAACTAGTCATTGTAGATCCAGTTGAATTCTCATGCAATTCATTATGTCAATAAATTGTTCCAATTACACCAAGGACTGATAAACGGAGTTGGAGATTGAGTTAATCTGTGAAAGTTTTAACTTTTCTGCATTTTAATTAAATATAATTATGCAATGTCCTAAAGTTTCATGAGAAATGTCTTTTCTAAACTACTAAGAGAGCTCGCATCCTTGCAATAATAAGCTCCGATGATGGAAAGATCACAATAGTTATTACTTAATAGTTTCTTTTCCCCCAAAAATCTAAGTTGCAGTCATTTTTCTAATTTCTCTCTTAGTAAAATAAATAAAAATGTCTGGGGGTGAATCTACGTTGCACGGTCTCAATAGCTATAAAGTTTTGGAGTTGTGATAATTAATGTACTAGGATGGAATACTGTTGTCATATTTTTTCTTCCAACTAATGTCGTATAATAATATTCAATTAGATTAATGTCACGGTTCCATTTTATGCCATCATTAGAATTTCGACAACGGAAGGCTAATGTGATTAGTGCAACATTTTGCTAGTAAATAATTTGACGCTGTCTTGAACTGAAAACGGTGTTGTTTTGATTGCTGAAGTCATTAGGCTTCATCACTCTCTCTCTCTCTTCAAAGATGAAACCCTAGAATGAAGCCAAACCAATCACAATAAGTAGACGCACCCGAGCTTGAATTCTAACTGGAGAGGGGCCTCCACAGGTCGGGGAATGAGCTCTTGAGTTGGACGAGGACCAATTCCCAGGGGTTTCTCACCACCTGCACAGACATCCATGAAAAATGCGAAAAAGAAATAGAAAAGATGAAGATGCTGGAAAACGATAGACTTTATCATCACTTATAACAACATTGCTTTTATCCATTAAAGTCACATCAAAGCCACGTTAGTTTCATTTGCTTTTCTTTGTCCATGTAAACTGCCATGCAAGATTTTTAATGACAGTCTTGATCAAGACATTTATGGAAGTTATTGATGTTGCCGGGAAGATAAACACAAACAAATTAAAAAATTTAATGTTGATGCGCAATGAGTCTTATTTGTGAATTTTGTGGGTTTTTTTCTCTCGAGTTTTTCTCGTTATGTTTTAGTGATGATGGTGAATAATGAGAAAATTTTTATTTCTCATTTTTGTTCCAAAAATAAAAAAAAAAGTATAAAATTTTCACTTCTCGTATATATTCCAAATTTGGATATAGAAAAAATAAAATTACTTTATCAAGTTCCAAATCTGTCCGAAAATAGAAAAATAAAAAAAAAATAAAATTGTCATTATATGCGTCCCCAATTGGCCAATAAATATGACGGAAAGTGAAAGTGGGACTCACAGTTTGACCGATGCTTTTCACGATAGAATACAGATCGAGATTATACGGGCCCTCCCTCATCGTCAAACCCAAATCCTTCCTACACAATTTCTTGTGTTCTTTTCACTTATTTTTCTTTTTGTATTTATTTATCTGCAGCTTTTATTTCGGTCGGTCTCGGAGATGTCAAGCTACCCCGCTCGGGCCGCTTCATGGAAGGTTTCGAACTTCACCCGTGATTCACTCGTACCATTGGAGAATCCTCATCAGATTGGTCTTTGTTCAGCTTCCAGCTCCACTTCTCAGTTTTATGGTATGCAGATCCGGTCTCTGTTTCCCTTCTCATATTGTGTCTTCTCTAACCGTCTGCTTTGGTAGGAGCATGTCCATGTTTGCTTCCTGCGCTGCCCTTTCCCTGCGAAGTACTCTACTTTCCTCCCTGTACGTGATCTTTTATTCTTGGACTTTAATCGACGTTGTTTGAGTGAGCGAAGAAAGAAAGAAAGTTGTTGAAGAGGGAGTTGTTTTGTTGCAGGCCGAGTGCATTTTACTTTAATTGATTGATGTTCTGGGGAGTGCAAATATACTGGCGTGGGGTTTGAGAGACGTGACGTGGCGTGGCCGGCCCACAATATTTTCCCAGGGTTTGAATAGTAGATGTGTAATACTTGGACTCTTTGATCAAGTCAAAAGAGGCAGGTGCATAATTGAGGTAGAGTTTTAGTTTTTAACATTACTTCTAAATTATTTGATAGGGCTACGGGTGCGTACCATTTATTGTTTGAAGGATGGTTGTTTATGCTCATTATTATTGTGAGCCCACTGAGGAGCATATACCGAGTTTAGGGTATAATTCTAGGCCGAGCCACCGGCTTTATAGGTGGAGACTTTTCCAAGGGGGAATTTTGGTCATCCCACGACAAGGTATTGTGTCGTAACTATAGTTTGATATTAAGCAAAATATTGGATGATGGATGGATAGAGATTTAGTTTCATATGAGATGAATCAATTGAATAAACCATTGATATGTGAAATAAGATTAACCAATGGAATAAACTATTGGCATGTGACATGAGATTGATCGATAGATTGGATCATTGATATTTGTTATAACATTATTGATTTAATAAGTGTTTATAGATATGTATATGGTTATGTTAAAACAATATAACTCATTTATTTGTTATATGTGTATTATATACTGAAATTGAGATAAAGGAGTTTTAAAATTGTTTTGTAAAGTGCATAGTGATTACTTGATCTGCTTGGAAGATATGACTACTCACTGAGCTTATGGTTGCTTGTCTTACTATTTTCAAATCTTATTAGATTCCTCAGTTAGTGGACAATAGAGTGTGAGTAATTTTGTTGGGAGGTTTTGGAAGTGGACTTTGGATAGGTTTTGAGGTGCATCTTTCTGGTAGAAGGATGGCTGTGTCACCCGCATCCATGTAGGATTCAGGGTGTGACAACATGACCATGGATACTATAAGATATGGGCTTTGAAAAGTCAAAAGTGGAAACAAAAAAGAAATAAAAGAATAAAAAAGAATAAAAAGGGACCACCATGAGATAAAAGGGAGAGAGAGAAGACTGAGAGCAATTCGGAAAAGAAAGAAAGAAGAAGAAGAAGAAGAAGAAGAAGAAGAAAGGGGAAGAAAGGAAAGAAGGTTTGGCGTGTGCATGCCGCGGATGCCTCGCCAAGCCGACTCGACTGTAACGTAACACTCGGTAAGAGATTAAGCACCTCCTTTGTCCAATCGAAGTATTTTTCGAATTTAGGGCTCAAATTCGGAATTTTGGGAAAATCGAGCGACGAAGTCCAATTTTGGAGTCGTTGACCGCATATTTTTATAGAAATTATAGTTTAGGGTGTTATGGAGCCATAGGATTTTACAGAATGGGATTTGAGCTTATAGTTTGCCCAAAACAAAATTTCGAAGTTTCCCATGTGCAATGAACAATAACCGTCGAGCAGATTTGGGACCATATTTTGTCATTTTTTGGCTTGATTTTGGGACAGCCAAGTTGTGATTCTTGTAGTTTGTTTGCAAGGCTTTCTATTGACTATAAGTACGTTCGGATTGGGGTTTGGAGGAGAAAGTTAAGGCATGATCAAATTTTGCACTTAAACTCCGTGTTGTGAATGGCTTGAACAATCGCTTTGGTTATGCAATTTGTTAGTGTGCAGGAGTCCTTTTGTTAAAGTTAAGGCGTAGTTTAGTCGTTTTGTAGTTGAGGTAGAGTTATATTTTTATTTTAACATTATTTCCCGATTATTTGATAGGGCCATGAGTTCAACAATATGAGTATCGTTTGTTGTTTGATCGTAGACGACAAGATGAGTGGTACTATATCTTTTTTGATTTTGTAAAATCATGTCTTGAAGTATATATGTATATATATTGACTCGAGAAGAGCATTTTTATTGCATAAAAGCCAGATTGAGCAATTGATACTCTTTGGTTGATTATGAATGTTTGAAAAGCGTGTTATACAAAGTTTGTAGAGAAATATATATGAAATTGCTTTGCGATTGATTTATGAAAGGCTTATGATGATTTGAGAAATGGATAGGAAATGGATGATGAGCTATGCTGCAAAAGTTTATTTGCTTGGTTTACGATATTGATTTCTGAATTAGATTTCTGGTATTTGAGAATGGTTGTTTATCTCGATATGACTGTGAACTCAGTGAGGGGTTTTTGGGGTAATGCATACCAAGTTTAGGGTATCATTCTGGGCTAAACCATCGGCTTTATAGGTGGAGACCTTGCTAATGGGGGAATGTTGATCGCCTTGTCACAAGACGTTGTGTCGTGACCATGCTTAGGTATTGAGCAAAAGATTAGTCGATGGATGGACCATTGACATGTGTTTTGATATGAGATGAATCAATGGATAGACCATTGATATAGTTTTTGATAGAGATTAATCAATGGACTTGGCCATTGATATTTGAATCGTGATGATGGATTTAAATGTGTATTTTCAACCTGTATAAAGTTTTGTTGAAATGAACGATTCGTTCTTGATTTGATATGTATATTTAATGAGTTGGATTATGATTTTTCGATAGTGCTCTATAGTTATATATATGCATAGTGGTTGCTCGATCTGCTTAAAAGATATGTACTACTCACTAAGCTTGTGTTGCTCACCCCTCTATTTCCAAACCTTTTCAGGTCCTTTAGTTAGTAGCTAGCAGGTCAAAGAGTGCTATCAATGGGGACTTTTGGAGGTAGACTTTGGGTATGGTTTGAGGTTGCGTCCTTCGAGTGGAAGGACAACCATGTTACCCCTATTCCTGTAGGATTTGGGGTGTGACATCTTGTGGTATCAAAGCTCAGGTTATGATCTTTTGGGTGTAGATTTTATGGGACATTGTGAGTGGTGTTATCTCTTTTAATAATTTATAAGCTCATGTCTTCAAAATGATAAAGATTTGATATTTTATGAGTTATGAATAAACATGTTTTGTTGCAAAAAAGTTGAATTGAGTTCAAATTTCGAGGACGGAATTTTTTAAGGAGGGGGAGAATGTAAGATATTGGCTTTGAAAAGTCAAAAGTGGAAAAAAAAAAAAAAAGGGACCACCGTGAGATAAAAGGAAGAGAGAGAAGATTGAGAGCAATTTAGAAAAGAAGGAAAGAAGAAGAAGAAGAAATGGGAAGAAAGGAAAGAGGGTTTGGTGCGTGCATGTCGCGGATGCCTCGCCAAGCCGACTCGACTCCGTCGTTCACGCCCGGTAAGAGATTAAGCACCTCTTTCGTCCAATCGAAGTATTTTTCGGGTTTAGGGCTCAAATCGGAATTTTGGGAAAATTGAGCAGCAAAATCCAATTTTGGAGTCGTTGAGCCACGTATTTTTATAGAAATCATATTTTAGGCTGTTGTGGAGCCATAGGATTTTATGGATCATGATTTGAGCTTACGGTTTGCCTAAAACAAAATTTTGAAGTTTTCTACGTGCATTGAACAGTACACGTCTAGCAGCTTTGGGTCCATATTTTGTCATTTTTTGGCTTGATTTTGGGATGGCCAAGTTGGGATTCTTGTAGTATGTTTGAAAGGCTTTCTATTGACTATAAGTACGTTCGGATTGGGGTTCGGAGGAAAAAGTTAAGGTGCGATCAAGTTTTGCGCTTAAACTCCATGTTGCAAACGGCTTGAACAATCGCTTTGGTTATGCGATTTCTTAGTGCGTAGGAGTCCTTCTGTTAGAGTTAAGGCGTGATTTAGTTGTTTCATAGTTGAAGGTAGAGTTTTATTTTGATTTTAACATTATTCCCCAGTTATTTGATAAGGCCGTGAGTTCGACGATATGAATATTGTTTGTTATTTGATCGTAAACGACGAGGTGAGTTGTACTATTTCTTCTTTGGATTTGTAAAATCATGTCTTGAAGTATATATGTATATATATTGAATTGAGAAGAGCATTTTTTATTCCATAAAAGCTGGATCAAGCAATTGCTAATCTTTGGTTGATTATGAATGTTTGAAAAGTGTGTTATGCAAAGTTTGTAGAGAAATATATATGAAATTGCTTTGCGATTGATTTATGGAAAGTTTTATAATGATTTGAGAAATGGATAGGAAATGGAGGATGGGCTATGAGGTAAGAAGTTATTTGCTTGGTTTACAATATTGATTTATGAATTGGATTTCTAGTATTAGAGAATGGTTGTTTATGATAGAACTAGTACGAGCACCTAGAGGGGGGTGAATAGGTGATTAAGATGATTTTATAAAACGTAACAGAATATATAGACTTTTTTCTAAATGATAGACTAAGAGATTGAAAACAATAATCGACGTATGAGGATACAATGTAAAGTAAAAGGATTAGGAATAGAGAATCAAGACTCCAAGTTTATAGTGGTTCGACTTAGAGCAAGCCTACGTCTACTCTCCCACACGGACAGCCCACTGGCTATATTTCACTAAGAATCAAAAAGAGAATTTACAGTCTCACACCCTTGATTCCACAGTGTAGAGATTCTACTACACTTCCTCAAGGTCTCACCAAAATTCAGTCTCTCTTTTGATTACAAGTATAGCTCGAAGAATAAGATTACAAAAGAACAAAGAGATTCAGACTTTGAAATTCTTCTATCTAGCACTCTTGAACAACTTGAGCGTCTCCCTTAAATACTTCTTCATGCCTTCATTACCGTTGGTACATTCCAAAGAAGTTCTTCCGATCAACCCGTTGGACAGAATCAATTAGAGAGATCTCGAGCTCCTCAAGGAAAATGACGATAACCCATCAATCATGCTCGCCCATACAATCAGGATCTCGGTTTCCAAAAGTAGAACCTTTCAAGTATAATTTGCGGATCTAGAGAATCTAGATTATTCGAATACGAATAAAAGATCTTGAAGTGCTAATTCCAGTCGTGAGATATTCCTTAACCGTTCGAATCAAAACCATACTTGAATTAATCAAAATAGAACTTTAACTTCATCGGTCTGGAAACTATTAATGAGAGTAGACTTTGAAACTTGAGTCTGGAGGTCTTCAGACTTTGTCAATAGAGTCTGCAAGTCTTCAGACTAGACTGATGGAAACGTTTTGTCGACTTCAAAACACCTTAAGAAGATTTCTCTAACAATCTCCCCCTTTTTGATGGTGACAAAACTTTCCTATAGATTTGGATACTATCGTGCTGCAATATAACATTTAAGCTAGCAAAGATATCTCATAATAAATTAGGATAAAGATAATGACAGATCTGCATCCACAGAAAACAAGTTAGTCATGTACAGATATTTATCAGTTATCTTTATCTAAATCAATAGCATAGCTTAAAGTACTGCAATAATAAGCAAGCAATCCAAAGTTCAAGTCAGTCCAATAATCCAAACAAAAGATAAAGTCAAACACAACCACATCAAAACATTGAAAATTATCCAAAGTGTTCAAAAGTTGAAAAGTTGAAAGTTGAAAATCTGCAAAACTTCTCCCCCTTTTTGTTAGCATAAAAAGGTGAAAAAGTCAAGATGCTCTAGGAATGCGAACAAGTTGAAAATCTCCCATTGACTTGACAGTGTCCTCCAGCTTCTTCAAATCCTCCTATAGTTGTGCTAAAGCCGTGCCTTTTGCAGTTACCTGAATCTGAAGATGAATATTTTGAATTTGATCTTGCAAAGAGATGGACATGGCACGATTCTTATTCTGCAGAGTCTGAAATTCGCATCCTAATGCATAGACCCGGCCTTTAAGCTCCAAAAGAATTTCAAGCAATCATCCAAAGTCTCCAGATTTATTAGTTTGTGTGTTTGCTTTAGCATGGCCAGCTTGTGGAGTAAAGCTAGTTGAACGAACATCAGCAGGAAGATCAACATTTGGAGATGATGCCTCAAGGTCTACTTCAGGAAATTGAGAGGCATAGACATCCTCTGCACCATTAGGAGAACGACTGATACCTGCACTTGTAAAAGTTAAAAGAGGAATACTTTCTCTAGGAACATCTCCCCCTGTTTCAGTGCCTTCTGGTGGAGAGAAGTATTCTTCTTGCTAAGATGCTTCTTCAGTGTCAAGATGTTCTTAATCCTCCTTTTCTGCTGGAGAATCTCCATGACCTTCTTCTGCAGTTTGCTCTTTTGTTTGCTTCTGTGTGTCTGCTCTTGCCGTGTCTTCTTCTTCTTCTTCCCTCAAAGATTCCTTCTCCTGATTCCCTTTTTCAGTCTCTCCTCCGACTTGATGTTCTTGTTCTGCTGACTCAAGTACAAGATGCTGGGAAATAAAAGCAGAGATAGGCATCATCTTCATCTTGTAAGATGATTGCTCTCCTTCTTTTGGTAAGACCAGTCATGAGATCTTTTCCGTTTCCCTTCGTAGCAGCAGAGTCTTATCTAGATTTGACAGGGGTTTTCTCCTTAAATCACTCTAGCTTCTTGCTAGGTTCTTTCAGACGCATCTTTGTAATCATTTTCAGCCCTATTACCATTTGATCAATGGTTCTCACACACAGAATCTTGGGAGGCTGAATATTTAGATGTCTGAATAAAGGAGAGATGAGAGCAGAATAAGGAAGTTTGCCCTTGTCCTTTGCCATGGACCTATACATGTGAAACATTATAGTGTGAGGCAAGGAAAACTTATGACCGATCTTGATGGCGTACATCAATTTTGCTTCAGAGTTTGAGACATCTGTCTTTGATGTTGACTTGGGTCTGAGACTGTTAATCACAATCTTATGAAACATAATGTTGGATGCACTCATCCTCAGATAAGAGAGTTGCCCTTCTGCAATTCTATCTTTTGCAAGCTCTAAGGTTGCATGGCTAACGGACACAGAAATAGATTGGAAAGCTCCTCTTTCCACACCAATTACGTCAACAAGAATATCCACGTCAACCACATACTCATTATCTCTCACATTGAATGAAAAACTGTTCGCATCAAGAAAATTAAGATTCGAATAGAAATATGCGGTCAGTTCAGAATGAGTAGTCTCTATCTTAATACAGAATCGATCAAGTTGAAGTTTCTCAAACTTCTCTCTCAGATTGATGTTTAACAGATCGAGGAAATCAAAATCCACGGTTCTTGGTTTCATAACCCCACGCTTCAGCAACTTGGAATAAACATTTTTATGTTCCTTAGACTGAAATAATTCTTCCCTCTTTCCTCAAAGATTTGCAGCCACACCCATTCTTGGCTTAAAATGCACGAACATTTTTTCATCATTGTCTTTCCCTTCAGGCTGATTTACACTACCAAATCGTGGATCACTCGAAAAGTTACCGAAAGCCTTTGCTGCTGTTCCAACAGGAACAACACCCGAACGTTCCATCACACTTAAAAAATGAGTCTCATTCTTATATCCCTTTTCTTTTAGAAACTCATCAATAACCGTCATTGTAGAACTCCCTTCTTTCAGAGCAAAGTAAAGCTTGTAAGTGAATGCGGGCTTAAGAGATCTTACTAGTTCTATATCCTCGATGATGTTTTCATTTGCTTGTTGAGGGTCACAATCATGTGATCTAGCAGGAGAGGAAGTGCGCGGTTGAGAATGTTGTCGCACATGTCCACTTGGAGAGTCTCCTTCTTCGGTAAGATCGAAGTGCGTAGGCCCCTCACACAAACCTTGTGGTCCCCTGCTTGCAATTCTCGATGACTTTCTTTGATGCGACATTGTCACTGTCTTTGAAAGAATTTTCACACTTGAATCGCGAGAAAAAAGAGAGCTTTAAGGGTTAAACTTCGAAGGAAAGTTTCAGAGGTCATACCAAGACTTAATTTGTCAAAGTAGGGTCTTTGTATCGAAAGAATCTTATCCAATTTTTTAGAACCATTTGAAAACCTTTTTGAGATGTTTGAAATATCATTTTTCAAATAGGTATTTTCTTTAGAAACAGAGTCTGAGTTTTCTTTCAAAATAGTAAAGTTTTTATCTAAATTTTCAAACTTTTCCTTCCAAGATTTTTCCTGTTGCTTCAATGTAAAATTCTCCCTTTTTTTTTTTTTTTAATTTGGAGATCCTCTTGAGAGAGGTTTTGAGACTAAGACATAGTTCATCAATATATTTCGAGACTTTTACAGGAATTTTTATATTACTTACCTCAAGCTCATTGTCTGAGTCTGTATCTGTCTCAAGATATGAGTCTGAATCAGATTTTGCCATTAAACAAATGTTGACATAATCATTATCACTTTCCTCACATTCAGTATCACTCCAAGTTTTTGCTTTGAGTGCTTTTATGTATTTCTCAGCCTTTCCTTCCATTTTCCTTAACAAAGGACAGTTGGGTCTGATGTGTCCCTTTTTCTTGCATTCGAAGCAAGTCACTTCTTTGTTGGAATCATCTTCCTCAGTTGATTTGTTCTGAAATCTTTGTGAACTTTGTTTCTTCCAATTGAATTTTCTTCCCTTTCTGTTAAGCTTTCTGAACCTTTTTATCATGATTGCCAGTTCTTCATCATCTAGATCTTCTTCGGAGTCTGTAGCATTAGAATAATCATTAGACTTTAAAGCACTAGACTTCTTACCTTCTGAATCTTCTTCGTCGTTGGTGTGCTCCACTTCGTAAGATTGAAGAGTTCCAATCAATTCGTCTACAGAAAGTGGTGCAATCCTTTGTGTTTCCCTTATCGAAGTCTTTATATAATTTTAGTCCTTAGAGAGTCCACACAGCAGTTTGTTGACCTTCATATGTCCTGAGATTGGATGTCCTTGATATTCTAGACCATTCACAATTTCAGTAAAACGACTAAACATGTCAATTATTGATTCTCCTGATTTCATCTTGAAAACTTCATATTGTCCCAAAAGAATATTGATCCTTGTCTCTTTCACTCGATCAGTTCCTTCATAGGTAATGTGCAGCCTATCCCAGACTTCTTTTGGTGTATCACAAGAGGATATTTTGTTATACTCAGTAAGAGATAAAGCACAATATAAAGAATAAATAGCTTTAGCATCAAGAGCTTATCTCTTGGTTATTTCTTCTTGAGTCATCTCGATAGGAGCAACAACTTCTTTTCCTCTCTCTGATACTAATGTAGCAGTAGGAATAATTCCTTTTTCTACTATTTCACATTCCAAGGGATCTTTCGATCTTAGGAATGCTTTCATTTTGTTTTTCCATATACTGTAGTCTTTTCTATCAAAGTATGGAGGTCTGGTGTTGCTTTGACCTTCAACCAACCCTGTAGGCAACATACTAGCCATAGATCTTTAACTCAAAAGTAAAAACACTTCTAATAAATGAGTGCACAAGCTCTGATACCAATTGATAGAACTAGTACGAGCACTTAGAGGGGGGTGAATAGGTGATTAAGATGATTTTATAAAACATAACAGAATATATAGACTTTTTACTAAATGATAGACTAAGAGATTGAAAACAATAATCGACGTATGAGGATACAATGTAAAGTAAAAGAATTAGGGATAGAGAATCAAGACTCCAAGTTTATAGTGGTTCGACTTAGACCAAGCCTACGTCCATTCTCCCGCATGGACAGCCCACTGGCTGGATTTCACTAAGAATCAAAAAGAGAATTTACAGTCTCACACCCTTGATTCACAGTGTAGAGATTCTACTACACTTCCTCAAGGTCTCACCAAAATTCAGTCTCTCTTTTGATTACAAGTATAGCTCGAAGAATAAGATCACAAAAGAACAAAGAGATTCAGACTTTGAAATTCTTCTATCTGGTACTCTTGAACAACTTGAGTGTCTCCCTTAAATACTTCTTCATGCCTTCATTACCGTTGTCACCTTCCAAAGAAGTTCTTCCAATCAACCCGTTGGACAGAATCAATTAGAGAGATCTTGAGCTCCTCAAGGAAAATGACGATAGCCCATCAATCATGCTCGCCCATATAATCAGGATCTCGGTTTCCATAAGTAGAACCTTCCAAGTATAATTTGCAGATCTAGAGAATCTAGATTATTCGAATACGAATAAAAGATCTTGAAGTGCTAACTCCAGTCGTGAGATATTCCTTAACCGTTCAAATCAAAACCATACTTGAATTAATCAGAATAGAACTTTAACTTCGTCGGTTTGGAAACTATCCATGAGAGTAGACTTTGAAACTTGAGTCTAGAGGTCTTCAGACTTTGTCAATAGAGTCTGTAAGTCTTCAGACTAGACTGATGGAAACGTTTTGTTGACTTCAAAACATCTTAAGAAGATTTCTTTAACAGTTTATGCTTAATATGACTTTGAACCCAGTGAGGGGTTTTTGGGGCTATGCATACTAGGTTTAAGATATCATTTTGGGCCGAGCCACCGGCTTTGTAGGTGGAGACCTTGCCAAGTGGGGAATCTTGGTCGCCTTGTCACAAGGCGTTGTGTTTTGACCATGGTTAGTTATTGAGCAAAAGATTGGTCAATGGATGGACCATCGACGTGTGTTTTGATATGAGATTAATCAATAGATAGACCATTGTAGTTTTTGATAGAGATTAATCAATGGACTTGACCATTGATATTTGAATCGTGATGGTGAATTTAAATGTGTATTTTCGACTTACATAAAGTTTTGTTGAAATGAATGATTCGTTCTTGATTTGATATGTATATTTAACCAGTTGGATTATGATTTTTTTGATAGTGCTATATACTTATATATATGCATAGTGGCTGCTCGATCTGCTTAGAATATATGTACTACTCATTGAACTTGTGGTTGCTCACCCCTTTATTTCTAAATCTTTTCAGGTCCTTTAGTTAGCAGCTAGCAGGTCAAAGAGTGCTATCAATAGGGACCTTTGGAAGTGGATTTTGGGTATGGTTTGAGGCTGCATCCTTCAGGTGGAAAGACAGCCGTGTTACCCCCATCCTTGTAGGATTTGGGGTGTGACAAATACTCATTGCACCAGTTGCGGCAATGTCGATGATCTTCCAATAGACAGCCATGGCTTTTCACCTAATCCAGATCAGCACCTGCGTCTTGCAAATGATTTCCTTTTGGATGACCCTTTTCTAGACCTTAAATCCTCGGATATTGCTTTTGTTTAAAATAAATTAGTGAAACCAGTCGACCTCGATAATGGAGATTTAATCCTTCCCTCGACAAGCATGAGCCTAGATGGAGACTCATTTGGTCCATCTAGGAGCTTGAGAAAGGGCCAGAGTCCAGAGAGAGATTCTCTCCCACCCTCGGGGGACAGTGACTCATTGGATCCCGTTGTAAAGTACATAACTCAGATGCTTATGGAAGAGAACATGGAGGAGCAACCGTGGGTATTCGCCGATCAGGTTGCTCTGCAAAATGCTGAAAAATCATTGTACGATGCCCTTGTCCAGCAGAATTTGCAACAGTCTGATTAGAGCTCCTCACAGGTTGATTTAAGCCGATATATCGAGGGCCCAACTAGTAACCTTTCTGGAAGTAGTAGTGCTCCCAGAAGCCACGATGCTACAAACGTTACTCTTAGCTCTAATGACTTGGCCGATGCTGATATTCTGTACACAATCGGAGAATATAGCCATGCTGTGCTGAAAAATCCTGACCAAGACTTCCAGTTAAGCAGCATCACCAATTATGATGAAAGGTCCGAGGAATCTTTGCATGGGCTTCTTTTCAAGAGCATTTTCAGCCATAAAGAGTCTATGATTCAGTTCAAAAAAGGAATAGAGGAGGCCAGCAAATTCCTTCCCACTGACAATCAATTAGCAATTAATACAGAGGACAGCAAACCGTCCTCTGAAAAAAAGAAAGGAACCACAAGAACGCACGTGAATAAGGAGATCAACATGAAGAGGTCATCTGATGGATTCAAAGGATTAAAGAATCACGAGAGGGACGAGGATGCTTTTGAGGAAGGCAGGGCCAATAAGCAAACAGCCTTGTACACAGAAGAGAGGGAGCTTTCAGATTTGTTTGATAAGGTATTGCTTGGCACCGAAAATGGTGTGGGCATGTCTTCTGGCAACGAAGCTGCAGAGACAGGTGTGAGGAAAGACATACAGCCACAAAGGAACAAGCACGGTTCCAAAAGAGGTAGTGGTTGTGGTAAGAAGCAGGGAAGCAAGAATACTCTTGACTTGAGAACTCTTCTGATTCTCTGCGCACAAGCTATTTCTACTAGTGATTTCAGGACTGCTAATGAATTGTTGAAGCAGATTAGAGAAAACTCTTCTCCATTTGGGGATGGCTCTCAAAGATTGGCCCATTACTTTGCAAATGGGCTAGAGGCACGATTGATGGGCAACAACGTCCGAACGGAAGTCTTTTATTCTACTGTTGTTGCCAGGACAACGTCAGCAGCTGATATCTTGAAATCTTACCATCTTCACATT
The DNA here is from genome assembly GCA_014182715.1 of Eucalyptus cloeziana. Taxonomy (NCBI): domain Eukaryota; kingdom Viridiplantae; phylum Streptophyta; class Magnoliopsida; order Myrtales; family Myrtaceae; genus Eucalyptus; species Eucalyptus cloeziana. The sequence continues at coordinate 32,818,519 of CM024635.1, read as the reverse complement.
TCAACATGCCCGTTTAATCAGTTTTGCCAGTTCTTTGCAAATTACATGATTTTGAAATTTGCAGAGAAAGCCACTACTCTTCACATAATAGATTTTGGCATTGCATTTGGTTTTCAATGGCCAAACCTCATACAGAAGCTCTCTTCTAGACCAGGAGGGCCCTGTAAATTGCGCATCACAGGGATAGAGCTTCCACAGGCTGGTTTGCGCCCAGCAGAAAGAATAGAGGAGATAGGTCGCCGTTTGAAAAAGTATTGTGAGCGTTTTGACGTCCCTTTTGAGTTCAATTTCATAGCATCAAGGAATTGGGAATTCATCAAACTTGCAGATCTCAAGATTCGAAGCAATGAGACAGTTGTTGTGAATTGTCTAGATCGGTTTAAGAATCTCGATGACACAGTTGAGGACAACAATCCACGTGACGCTGTGTTATATCTAATTAGGAAAATTAAACCTGATATTTTTGTTCATGCTGTACGTAGCGGCTCCTACAATGCAGCCTCTTTTGTGTCAAGATTCCAAGAGGCACTTTTCGAATTTTCTGGTGTGTATGATTTGCTTGATGCTACCATTGATGGCGACAGCAAAGAGAGGTTGGTCATTGAGAGAGAGTTCCATGGACGGGAAATTATGAATGTCATAGCATGTGAAGGTTTGCGAAGGATTGAGAAGCCAGAAACGTACAAGCAATGGCAGGTTCGTCATATGAGGGCTGGGTTTAAGTGGCTTCCTCTGGACCAAGATTTCATGAAGTTATTCAGGGGTAAGATGAAAGCATGGTACCACAAGGATTTTGCGCTTGATGAAGATGGCAACTGGATGCTGCAATGTTGGAGAGGTCGGATTTCTTTTGGCTCCTCCTGTTGGGTGCCTACTTAGGATGCTCCAAAAAGAACGTTTTCTGTCATGGACCTGTATGTTACTGGGATTCTTCCCCGGTGGACAGGTCAAGGATTCGTATTAGAGCAGCTCAGCATTTACTTATTTTCGGCTCCTCTATTTGTTGATGTATCTTTTACTTGCAAACAATTTTGAATCTGAAACGTTTTCTGACCATTATCTAATTCTCGAGATAGGAAGATTTAATTTGCAGCTTCTGTGCCGCACCGCATTGGGAATGTGCTGCTAATGCTTTGTTAGTTGTCTATCCCATATCTCACAAGTTCTGGAAGTAATATGGCAGCTCGTAGCTGATGATGGGTATGGTGCAGCATTATCATGTACGATTTGTGCTGTTCTCTTGATGGCTCTATCGTCCGCCAATGTCCTACGAGACTGCAAGCTGTTTATCTCGTTTTGAAATTTGAGGGGCCAAGGAGGGGCTCGTCGAGAATGGTTTTCAAAATATGATAGGGACATAAATGATGCTCGTGCTAAGGTTGTTTCCATCTTCCAGTTGACTTAAGGCAAATGAACTTCAGGATACTTGCTATCGGTAAATATGATTTTGAATCAGTACAACAATCAAGTCGAACTTTGTGGCGTGTATCATTTTAGGATTTATTTGCCTCACAATATTACTAATAGTCATTGACAAATATCCTTCGGGATGCAACAAAGTTTCAAATAAGAATACTAAATAACAATTCTAGTATTTATTCAGGGTCTTTTTAGGAAACGATTGAAAAGATGATTATAGTTTTGAAAAGAAGACTTGAAGAATAATTTCATACTCATTTATGCCAAAAATTAACATGTATATAAATATTGGTTATAAAAATATAGACAACTTTTCGCGAGAAGTTACAAAATGAACAAATGTATCCCTTCGGAAAAAGTTGCAAAATGAACAAATGCAACCCTTCATGAAATGTTGTAAACTGAACAAGTATAATTTAAAAAGTTATCTTAAAAAGACACATATAAAAATAATAAAAATAATAAAAAAATAATTTTTAATAAATAAAATTCCAATTTTTCATAATTTATAAAAATACTTAATAAACAAAACAAGAATCGTACGAAATAAAATAAAAATAAAGGGGTTAGTGCTAATTAAATTGTGGGCGCACAAGCATGCAAAGTACTAGGTACGCCTAATAATTGTGACAAAATCGCATAATTATTCATACAATGCACGTGAGCATTATAAGGTCAAGCCCACATCCTTACCTTTTCTTTAAACACGCTAGAAAATGCTTACATTTATAAATTGGCCCATATTCTCCTAACTTTCCTATGTGGGACAAGGAAAAACACATTTTGCTGGTTTTACAAACAAACATTCAACAATCCTCCACTTTATTTGTAAAACAAAGATTTCAAAAATAAAAATTTCAAAACCATATAGCCAAAATTTTGTTGAGATTAATAAATATACATAAAGGTCTCTTTTGAGTTAAACATTTACTTAATGCAAGTATCTCAATACTCTATCAAAGTAGTAAGTAGTTCAGCTTTAAACTTGTATTTTTATATAATAAAATCAGACATATCGTGCATATACTAACCTTTTGTTTCAACGAGAAGTTTTATATTACTCCGTAGTATTATATCCTTGTGTTTGATCCCGTTTCATAAGCTCTTTAGAAAGTAACCCTAACTTTTGTAAGAAGCGGCATCATTTCTAAGCTCATATAGGTGAAGTATCTATTATGTCTTTCTATTAATATTAACACATTACGAATTTGTACCATACTATATTAAGAATTCAATTCAACCTACAAAATATAACAAATGATATTGACTTCTCATATCAGGGCTACGTTAGTATCAAACAATCATATTCAGCAACTTATTTTTACCCATTAAACTTTGTAACTTGTGATATTCTAGAAAAAAGGTCGACTTGCCATTACTAGTGATTTCGACTAAAGGGTTTTAACCCCATTTCTTGTGAGGTCATTATTACCATGTCTTTTGATAAAGTCTTTGTCAAGGGATCGGCTAGATTATTATTTGACCTCACGTAGATAATTATTATAGTACCATCTTTAATCAATTGTCTCACATACTCTTGTTTTAGACTAATATATCTAGACTTATCAGTATAGGTGCTACTATAAGCTCTTACCAAAGTAACTTGACTATCACAATTGATAGAAATAGGAGGCATATGATTAGACCATAATTTGATATCCAACAATAAATTCCCAATCCATTTAGCCTCTTTTCCAGTTGCTACTAAGGCAACAAATTCTAATTTCATTGTTGAGTGAGCTATACATGTTTGTTTTTTGCTCGCCCAATACATCACATTCACCTAATGTAAAAACCCATCCATAAGTGGAATACTCATCTTCCACACTTGAAATCCAACTAGCATCGGTATATCCTTCTAATACAGTGGGATAATTATTATAGAACAATCCTAAATTTTTAGTTTTCTTAAGATAACCAAAGATTCTATTAATAGCCATTTAATGTTCTATACTTTAGTTACTAATATACCTACTCAACTTGCACACAGAATAAGTACTATCAAGTCTACTACAATGCATCATATATATTAAAGACTATAGCACTCGCTTATTTAAGTTGTGATACTACTGTACTAGTATTATAATTTAATTTAATACTGGAATTAAATGAAGTACTTCTTCCCTTAAAACCAAGATGTTGAAATTTATTTAATAATATTTCAACGTAATTACATTCGCTCAAAGAATAATCCCTACTATGCTTCTTAACTTTAATACTTAAGATAGTATCTACTTCATCCAAATCCTTCATTTTAAACATGGAGGTTAGATACTTCTTAGGGTGTGTTTGTTTTGTGAAAAACAATTTCTGGGAAAACGTTTTCCTCATTTTTCAGTGTTTGATTCATTTAGAAAAATGAGTCAACGGAAAATGTTTTACTTCCAAAGCTTAAATTTAGGAAAACGATTTCCCCTTTGAAAGAACTGGAAAACGTTTTCAAAATGTTTTAAGGTCCATGCTTAATAAAAAATTTATTATTAAAAATAATTTCTAATTAAAATTTTTGAATTTGCTATTATTATTTCTTTTTTTCTTGTTTTCTCTTTTCTTTCTTTGCCTGTGAACGTAAACCCTAATTCCTCCTCCCCTCTCTCATTCTCCTTCGCCCCCTTTTTCGTTTTGACTTGCTCTTGTAACGGGAAATCATGTCCATTTTCAAAAAAAAAAAAAAAAAAATGTGTATGAATTCAGGTTTCCTTTTCATTTTGTAGGTTCAAATTCTAGATTTACTAAACTGATTGAGAAAAATCCATTTATCAAGTAATATGGACTCAACAAATTAATTTGGAAGTAAGATGCACACTATCGTTAATTGTTAGGTCAAATGTCATTCAATCATTTTTCAAATGTGATCCAAATACCAGAAAATACTTTCAGTCATGTATCACCAAACAAAAGAAAACTAACCATTTTCCTGGAAAATGGTTTCCCGGAAAACATTTTCTAAAAACGTTATGTTTTTCATAAAACAAACACACCCTTAGTCCCAACAATTCTAGTCATGTTCGTTTCAAAGATAAGCATATCATCAACATACAAAAACAATAAGACATCTTAGTATCTAGTGAATTTAGAGTATATACACTTATCGGTACTATTGTGGATGAAACCATTAGAAAATATAACTAAAGCTCCATTCGTTTCGCAGAAAATAATTTCCGGAAAACGTGTTCTGGATTTTCTGGCATTCATTTCACGGAAAACGTTTTACGGATTTTCCAGCGTTCGTTTCACGGAAAATGAATTCCTTGGGGAAAATGTTTTCCATGAAAGGAAAAAAGTCTTCTAAATTATGGGAAAATATTTTCCACTTTTGAAAAGTGGAAAGCATTTTCCTCACTTGATTTCTCTTATCTCACACCTCTACAAATCCTCACTTCCCATTCCCCTTTCTTCTTCTTCTTTCTTTTTTAATTCGAATTATTTTTAATTTCCTTTTTCTTTTCTATTTCTTGTCTTTTTTATTTTATTTTTTGTTTTTGTTTTCTTTGTTCCCCATCTTCTTCTTGCTTGGCTAGTCGTCGGCCGTTGCTAGGTGAACCTCGAGCTCGTTGATCTCAAGCTTGCGCTCTACATTCTTGCTTATCATTTTCTTTATTTACTCGACCATGCAGTTGTACATTGCTCAAGTAAAGAGCTTTACATGCTTTGCTTCTTTTTTCTTTTGTTTATTAGAACACAAAAGACGTAGGGGGAGAACAGACCACTCAATTAGAAGATTCTCATTAGGGCTATACATGCTTTACTTCTTTTCTCTTTTGCTTCTTTTTAAAATCCATATGAACATTTTTTAGAATAGATGAGCGTTTGGCAACAATGAGGGAACAAAGATATGAAGCAAGTTTGTCCAAATTTAAAGTCAAGTTCATATTTGATGGATTTATAGGTTGGTAAGTGATGCATACCTAAGTGGTGAAGTCTTAGAAAATATTTTCCTTATCGAACACCGGAAAATATTTTTCGAAAAATATTGTCATTTTCCTTGAAACAAAGGTTTTAGCCGAACATTAGAAAATATTGTCATTTTCCTGGAAAATGACTTTAAGAAATTATTTTTTCGGAAATGGCCCATTTTCCATGAAACAAATGGACCCTAAATTTAATTTTTCATGTCACTATTTAGAAGCTTGTTTAAGCCCATAAAGAGACTTAATCAATTTACATAATTTCCCTGCATTTCTAGGAAGAATGAAACCATATGGTTCTTCCATGTAAATTTCATCATTTAAGTCTCCATTTAAAAAAGCAGCCTTGACATCCATTTGATGGATACATAGACCATAAATGGATGTTAGAGCAAAAAGAATTCGAACATAAGTTATACATGCAACAAGAACACGTGTCAAAATAATCTATCCATTCCTTTTGCTTATGCCCTTAACCATTAATCTAGCTTTAAAAGTTTGGATAAAACCATTAGAATGATATTTCCTTCTAAAAACCCATTTGCACCCAATATTCTTGGATCCTTTTGGTAAATATACTAATACTTAAGTATTATTGGGCATAATTGAGTCCATTTAATCATTTATAGCTTCTTTTCAAAAAGAAGCATCTCTAGAAGACATAGCATAATCAAAGTTTTTATGATTGTCTTCTAAATTTAATAATATAGGGTACTTATTTATCACATTATTATCTCTCTCCCCTTTAATAAGAAAAACATAAGTAATAAAATCAGGACCTAAGTCAATTAGTTTCCTAGCTCTAGTGCTTCTCCCCAGTTCAATCATGTCTTTAGAATCATTTGTTTCTTTCGGTTGAGATCTACTTGAGTTTCTATAGGTTTTGAATTATTTTCATTAATTTTAGAACCCATAAAACGTTTATTCTCAAAAAAATCAACATATCTCGATTCTACAATGACATTAGACTCTAAGTCAAGAACCCTATAAGCTTTACTATTTTCGGCGTATCCAATGAAAACACTTTTGATAGCTCTAGGATCAAGTTTTGTTCTCTCAGGATCCGGTACTTGGTAGTATGCCAAATACCCCCACATTTTTAGGTATGCCATATTTGGTTTTCTATTTTTCCATATTTCATAAGGGATTATGTCTTCTTCTTTTTACGGTATTCTATTATGAATATAACATGCAATAAGCAATGCTTCTCCCCAAAGATTAATTGGTAGCTTTGAATTTGAAAGCATACAATTAACTATTTCTCCAAGAAATCGATTTTTCCTTTTAGCCAAATCATTTTGTTGTGGAGTATGTGGTGTTGAAACTTGATAAATAATACCATGTTCTTCACAAAATAAAGAGAATTTATTTAGGAAATATTCTCCACCTATATCTGAACATAGAACTTTGATTTTCCTTTCTAATTGATTTTTTTTTTACATCAGCTTTGTATTTCTTAAACATGGTAAATGCTTCACCCTTCGACCTTCTGATATAATATATAAAAATCTACTGCAATCATCCACAAAGGTAATAAAATACTTTTTACCACCACGTGTTAGCATGCCGTTGAATTCACATATATCACTATAAACCAAATCCAATAAATTCGAATTTTTGTTAACACTAGGAAAAGGTTCCTTAGTTAATTTAGATTTAACACATATTTCACATTTATCAAATTTGCCATTGAAATTTATCAAGTTTAACTTCTTCATATTCTTCAAATGGAGGTTGTTTATATGTGCCAACCTACTACGCCATAAAAATGAAGACTCAACAATATAAGCAGAACTAGTAATATTATTAATGATACTCAGTTGATACATGCTGTCACTGACATAACCCTTTTCTACAAATAGCCCATTCTTCGATAGGATAATATTGTCGAATTCAAACAAAACTCGAAACCCTCTCTTACAAAGTAAATTAATAAAAACTATGTTCTTCCTAATTTCGGGTGTAAATAACAAATTAAGAAGAGTAATATTCTTTCTAGAAGTGAAGTCTATCTCCAATGTGTCTTTGCTAGCAATCTTTGCAAGAGCATTATTCGCCATCAAGACCTCTTGAACATTTGAGTAAGACAATCTCTTCAAATTGCTTGAACATATATTTGTCCTTACACACATGGACTATTGCTTTAGAATCCAAGCACAAACCAGATTGGATAGTAGTAGAGTTGATTTCAGAAACTATAGCCATCGCATCAACCTATAACAAATTTACCCAAAACTAATTTTTTGATACCAAAAACTGGTACACTTATAACAAATTTACTTTATGCTAGTTTATGTTAAATGATATCATTAAATTACTAAGTTAGATGATACATGACAGTTGACTGATGTACCAGTTTGACATTTTACTCTTCATTTGTCACAGTTATACAATTTTTTATGATTTTTTGTGGTATGAATATAATTTAATGGATAATATATTTATCATAAATGTACTAGTTTGAGGTTTTTGACGGTTTAACAAATTAGTTTGTGGTAAATTTATCACAAATGTACAAGTTTGTGATTTTTTGTGGTTATTCAGAGTAAATTTGTCACGGTGTACTAGTTTGGGATTTTCATGATAAAAAAAAAAAATTAGTTTGGGGTAGTTTGTTACACGTGTATAAATTTGGGCTTTTTAGGGTATTAACCCTTAATTTAAGAAATTTTCATGCTTGTAAACATAGTTGAAATCATGGTCACATAGTTTTCTTCAAACAATTTCGCATTTGCCTTTACCATTGGAATGTTCTTGTTCTTTGATATGTTCTTGCGGTGAATACTTTCCTTGTCATATTGTCCCTGTTTGCCACAAACAAAATAGTGAACTTTTTTATTCTTTTGTGTTCTCTTAAATTTATGCCTATTTTTTACTTTGAAGTTCTGGCTGATTTTTCGTTTTCTTTTCACAACATTCACCTTGAATCATACAAAATAGAATTATCATGTAAACATGACTCTTATTCAATATGAAAATGTTTTCGTGTTTTCTCCAACTTGAAAAGCTTTCGGAATATCAATCTTGAGGACACAAATTTTATTCACTAGAACTTGCAACCTAAGTAGCACCAACACTAACATGTGACACGTGATACGATACGACACAACACGCCAACACGTCGTTTTTAAAAAAGTAGAGAATTTCAACACGTTGAGACATGTTGTATATTAAATATATATTTTTATATATACATAATAATTTATCATTTTTATGATCATTTCAATAAAATTAATTTGATTCAAATTCAAAAAGAAATAAATAATTAAAAAAGCCTAGAATGAATTTACACTAAAAATATTAATCCACCATTTATTAATATCAATTATTATTTCAATTTGACAAATTCAACTCTATTTCAATAATTCATAAAACTTGGAGAAAAGACAAGCAATCTACATTCTAGACTTGCATGTTAGATATGTCAAAAAAGGAGAAAAAAACTTAAGGGGTGAATTGTGTATCACGGGAAGTGGGAGTCCGAAGAAAAGAGAAGACTAGGATTTTCTTCTTTCTCTATTTATTATTTTTTCACATATATATATATATATATATTGACTTCTCATTTATTGAAAATTTTTAAAATTGACCTTGATATGATAATCATGTGTTGGAAACTCGTATGTCAGAATTCCGACTCGAGTGTCAGAGAGTGTCGAGAAAGTTGACTAGGTGTTGAATTTTCCAACACGTGTTGACCGAGTGTCGGAGAGTGTTCGACACGTGTCGAAGTGTCCAACATGACATGAACGTTCTTGGAGAGTGTCGATGCTTCATAGCTTGCAACTCATGGACTTGTTCCAACAAGGGTTTGATATCAATAAACTTGAAATCAAATTACTTTGCAATTAAATATTTGTTGGTACCTTGCTCCTTTGCTTTGTACTTGAATTCTAGTGTGTTCCAAATTTCTCTGGGGAACTTTATTTTAGTGAATAAGTTGTAAAATAGATCAAACAGTGTATTTAGAATATGTCCACGACATAATAGTTCGTCCTCTGCACGTGTTCTTTTCTTGCTGTTAACCCTTTTAATCGCTTCCACACCTAACTGTCCTCCCTTAGTAGTAGGCTTAAAATCTTCTATAGGTGCCAAGTTAGGATCCAATATGTAGGAAATCTTCAGGGTGGTGAGTAGGAACACCATCATGTCCCTCCAGTGAGCAAAGTTATTCCCATTGAACCGGTCCAGCTTGACCATGTCTTAATTCATGACTTTGATTGTCTCAGACTCTCTTGTTGAACAAAATAAATCCTTAAAATTGTTAGTAAACATGGCTTTGAATCAATGGAACAATCAAATCAGACTGTGAGGCGTGATATTACTTTCTTTAAGATTTTATTTGCTCCACAATGTTTTTAATAGTCATGGGCAAATATCTTCTAGGATACAACAAAGTTTTAAATGAAAATACTAGATAAATTCTAATATTTCTCAAAAGTTTCTCTAGGAAATAATTGAAAATATGGTTGTAGTTTACTCGAAAAATGATTTCACACTCGTTTATGCCAAAAACTGACATACGTATATATGTATATCAGTCTTAAAGAACATATACAACTCTTTGCGAAAGGTTACAAAGTGAATAAATGTATCACTTTCGGAAGAAGTTGCAAAATAAACAAATGCGACCCTTCGTGAAAGGTTGTAAACTAAACAAGTATAATTTCAAAGATTATCTTTAAAAGACACATAAAAATTCGGAATAATAAAAATAATAAAAAATAACAATTTTTTACTAAATAAAATTTCAAATTTTCTTTAATTTCGAAAATACTTAATAAACAAAACAACCTTTCAACTAATAGATGTTAATAACATTACCATACGAAATAAGATAAAAATAAAGGGATTAATGCTAATAAAATTGCGGGCATGCAAGTGTGCAAAGTGCTAAATGTGCCTAATAATTGTGCAATTATTCACATACCTACACGGGGATTGTGACGCCTCGAATCCTGGGCATGCGCACACCCCTCAGCAATCGATCAAATTGTGACGTTCCTAGGATGCGTCACCGACCCTTTCCTTTTATTTTCGATTAAGCACATGCGGAAGCGAATTAAATAAACACCCTGACAACCTTCAAACACTGGGATAGTAAAACACAAGAACACCTTTTTCACAAGCTACTATTCACATATATGTATCAAGTTAATTTTACAGGTCTATACACAAAAGTCTGACTCAAAAGAGAGTTCTAAACAACCTAAGCCCCAGATCCCACCGACTCTGGCTCTGGATCCTCCACGACACCATCCGGGATGTCAATGTCCATGAGGTGCCCTATTTCCCACTCCTTGATCCCGACAGGAGGCCCATCAAAACCCTACAGAGGACCCTCCCGAGCCCCGTTAGGATAATTGATGAACCACGCTCTGAAACAATGGGGTACCCAATGACGGAGACCCTCATCGACCCAAATAGTGGTCTCAACTAACTCACGGGTCAAGTTGGTCTCAGGAATAGGGATATATGAGGGCTCATAGACTATTTCCTTCAAAACCCCAAGATGAACAGGTAGCCTCTCCATTCTAAGGACATGAAAATATTAAACCACGACAGGGTGAGATAAAATCTCAGCAAGTCAACACCCTAAACCCCGATTAGGACAAGAATTCACTCAGAGGCAGCCTAAACAGGCATCACATACAAACTTATCTCGTCTCAGCATGTCCCTACACATTAGTACACCACACCACATATATCATATGCATACAGCAAACGTATTTCATAACTGGAACACATCAATTCATCTTTCAAATGATCATAGGGGTCTCGATTATAAGGTAAAATTATTATGACACGTCCCATTCCGTGCCACACAATTTTGCCCCATAATAAGGCATAGCTATCAAGTGTGTCTTAGTTATTACGACCCATCGGCCACGGCCAACTCAGTAGTCGGCGGTCATCCGACATAACCAGGCATCATCCCACTCCGTCGCGAACGACAACATCTACATCTAGATGGCATTCCATAAAGGAGCATCGATCCAGCCTCCACTATGATTGGCATCCGTTGATGTGGGGCATCGAAACTTAAATAGGCATCGCCTCCCCAACTCTCGGCAGGTGATGGGTTCCGATAGTGATCACATGCACATCCATACTCGGCCAAGAACATCGTGCTTTGCACTCAAATACCTCATATTTCGAATAATGGACTTGGCCAATTTTATTCGTATTAAAAATTCCCGGTAAAATAATTATGCATGGTCACACATTTAATTTGAACCAATAGACGTGGTACTCTCCCATTTCAAAATTCCATGATTTTATATAGTACATAAAACATTTTTGGCGTCAAAACCGACACTCGGTATTTTTCTAATTAAATACCATAAAATCATATTTTTGCAATAATAATCCAAACCAACAATGAAGCACTCAATTGCACAATTAAGCAACCAATTTCACATATAAACTCATCCACGATGATCAGCGTAAAATTAGCATGAACGGCTATCCCCTCACAATTTACACTAATTATAATTAATTAAATAAATTACAATTAAATTAAATAAATCTAATTTAAATAAACTAACCACGGTTAACTAACCATGGTAAATTAACTAACCCTAGTCAACTAACTAACCTAGGGTAGTAACCTAACTAAACTAACCCCTAACCAACCTAGTTACACTAACCAAACTAATCTAACTAGGCTAGTTCATCTAACTAAGATTAACTAATTCTTAATTAACACTAATCCACCTACTAAGTGTAATTAACTTCCTAATATGAGATTAGGGCGTTAACTCACCGGATTTTTTCATGGCGACAGGTTCACGACGAGGTCCTAAAAATAAATCGCGACACGCTCGGACATTCGATTCCCAAAATCATATTCAATTTCATGGTTAAAATCGACCGGATGCGATTTTAGTACAACCTAACCTACCGAGTAGCTTTTAGGAATTTTAGTGCATTTGACTTGTGGTCGATAATTTTCAATCCACATTTGTGCATCTTTAACTCGTCGGCAACTCTCGGTTGTCATAAAAATCGTAAGGTTTCAATTACATGTACCGAGTACAAATCGAAAGAAAATCGAGTTAATGCCATTCGACTCACATTTTGCAATCACGCAGAATCACCTGCAATTCAATTGCGTGTTTCTGTCGTATCGACCTATATCCGATCACTAATCGATTATAACGGTGTTGTATTAACCCTTGCAGGTTATTACGATCGAGAAGTCAATTTTTGATCGAATTCTCAAGTCTGCAGCACCTAATAGATTAGTTAACTCGTGAGTGACCAACTCAGAGAAAAAGGACCATAGGCGCGTCGACGAAATCCCTATTTCATATTATTGAGATGGGGTCGAAATTCAGGATGTCACAGGGATATTATGGGGTCTAGTCCGCATCCCAACTTTTTCTTTAAACACACTAAAAAAAGCTCACACTTATGAATTGACCCATCTCCTCTCAATTTTCCTATGTGGGATAAGAAAGAGCACAATTTGTTAGTTTTATAAACAAACATCCAAAACTTACTCGCATACGGAGATTGTAACTATATCTCCATTTGGTTTTTCTTTGAGGAAATCTTGATGTTCCAATTGTTGGTTTATATACATTATAGTGGGGCAATCAAATATGTAATTAAACTAGTTATTGTAGATATAACTAAATTTTGACGCAATTCAGCCTGTCAATTGACTGTTGCACTTACATCAAATGACTGATTAATATGGGGGTGAGTTTGATTTGATTTGCAAAAGTTTTAGCTGATTTATTTTTATTGAGCATTATTCTGCATGTGGGGTAGGTAAGACAAGAAATGTCTTTTTAAAACTAGTAAGAATGCCCACATGTTGCCACGTCCTTGCAATTGTAAGCTCCCATGAGGGAGAGATCACATTAATTAGCAATTTAAAAGTTTTTTTTTTCCTCCAAAATCTAGGTTAGGTTTGGGATCCGTATGTTTGATAACTGAATAATTCGAAAAATAATTTTCTCAAAATGATCCTTCATATTTCTTTCTAAAAAGAATAAACAAAGATTTTTTCAATCGTCCCGAAAACATTCTTCATTGGAGAATTATTCCATCTCTTTCTAAAAAGAATAACCGAAGATTTTTTCAATTGTCCTAAAAATATTCTTAATTGGAAAATTATTCCAAGTTATATAACTGATCGTTTTAAGAAAATATTTTTTAAATCATTCATTTTTATAAAACAAAATAGAGTCTCATTTTATAATCGATTTCTTAGTTTAAAAAAGAAAGTGGAAATGTTTGTGCAATGAATCTACAACTCACAGTTTCAATAACGACAAAGTTTTGGAGTCGTGGTCATTATGGTCATTGATGCATAAGAATGAGACATTAATAACCATGTTTTTTCTTCCTACTAATGTGAGAAAATATCATAGAACACTACACATTTAGATAAATGTCCTCCATCTTGTCCTGCTTGGTGAAAAGTTTATTTTAATAGTTGATGTAATTATATTGAGGGAAAATTTCAAATAAGAACTCAAAGTGGGGCTGTTTTCTCAAAAGAGGCTGAAAGTAGATATTATCTCAAATAAAAATTTGAACTGTCTAACTTAATCTCAAATAAGAATTTGAACTCTAAATCTTATTCATAGTCAAGGGCACTTTCGTTCAAGGATACTTTTCTTTTTCTTTCTTCATTTCCACTCTCCTTTTGTTTTGTTTTGTTTTTTTTTTCTCCTTTTTCTCTCATCATCCTCCCGCCTCCATCTTGCTCTACGTCACCGCCATCTTTGACACCTTTATCCGCCCTCTCTGTGTGTGTTTCGGAAAGCGAGCGATCAAATAATAATATAAATAGAATAAGGAAATATATCAGACACAAGATTTATGTGGTTCGGTTATAGAGACCTATGTCCACGGGGAGAGCATCGACAAATTCACTATAGATCAAGCGATACGACAGACATTACATACTCGAGTCACTCAAATACTTACGGTGTTTCCCAAATCCCAATTACATCCAATAACGCACGTAGTGTTTAACCTCGAAATTTCTCAAGAAATAATCTCTCAATTTCATGAAGGAAATTCACAAATCTTACCACAAGATTTCACAACTACAAATACTAATCTTTCTTGGTGTAATTGCACAAACAAACTTCAATACCAAGCACTCGTGTGAAAACGGCACTTCAAGAAACCTTCACGTCAACATCCACCCACGAACAAGCCTTGAGAATTGATATATAAGCCACCGCTAGAGAAGTCCACACATGAGGGAAACCGAATCAAGCTAGGATTTGGTCAACCCAAGTGAAAGTTGGACTTTCCCCTACAGTTTTCTTGCCGAATTTAACCAAAACATATCTCTGTATATTTTAAACAAAATCCAAGTCCAAGTCAAAGTTTGACTTTCATATTTCAGCAACCAAACTCTCCAACGCAGATTCAGAATTTTGGGGAGTTGATCTTCGTATCTTCTTTGCTCAATTTCGAACGTCCACAAAATATCCAATTCGGAATATTTAGACTTTCGCATTGGGCTCAAACTCGACACATATTTTAACAATCTCTACTTTGGTTCAACGTTTGAGTTAAGTCACAATCGCTTCGCAAAAATTCAAACTTTGCCGTTACTTTCCCATAGCCTCAATGGGCTCAACCGTCACAGATATTATCCAAGTCCAAGCCTTACTTGAACTTCGCCATAACAGACCAACTCCATATACACATTTAATTGTTCCGCATGGATTTTCCAACGCAACCTCCCTAAACGTAGATAAAACAAAATCATTATTGCATCCATGTCTGTTAGGAGATCAAAGACGTACCTTGTTACAACAACCATTGGCTTTATAGGCTCCACCTCGCTACAAGCACCATTTGTGTCGATTACTTTACTACAATCACTCCTAGCCAGAAGTACTGGAGATTCGTCAAATGTAAATTCTCTATTGATAAGAGGTGAATTTAAATCCGAGCACCACAACCGATAACCCCTCTCATCTTATGGATAGTCTTGGAACATGCGCTTTCTTACCCTTTCATCAAGCTTACCATCACTTTATTGAACATAACATGGGCAACCAAATATTCCTTCATGCAGAATTCGTTTAACAGCTTCAAGCAAAACTCTATGCTATTACCAGTCTGCACCTACTTGATTGTCTTACCAGTTTCATTTTTGATCAAAGCTCTCAATTGCATGATCCGGACAATAACATCAAATTTGTGCTTAAGCACAAACACCCACGTCCTTATCGAGTAGTCATCAACAACTATTAGCATATATCTAGCACTCTTCCTTGAAAAAAAATCGCGACAACCTGCGAACATTCAAGTGAATTAATTCTACAATTTCCGTGGTTTCTTTAACAGTCGTACTAAATTACACTTTCCGCCGTTGATTTAAATCATAGCACCTACATATATTCAATTTGTTAGCATTATAACCACATAGCATATTTCTTTCACTTAAACCCTTCAGGCTTCTCTCACCAATGTGCCCCAAACGCATTTGCCACAATTCAGACTCTCGAGTAGATGCATTCAATGTTTCCACGGTGAAATCTGTCATTGTCTCACCTTGAAGTTCATACAGGTCACTGCGATTGATTCCTTTCATTATCACAAAAGCATCTTAAACAATTTTCTAAATTCCACATTCTGAAATATATCGATACCCAACTAAATCAAGGGCACTCAAGGAAATTAACTTTTTCTTCAACTTAGGAACATGCCTCACTCCAGTCAATGTCCTCACAATACTATCATACATTATGATTCTAATATTGCCAACACCAATGACATCGCATTCAGTGCTGTTCCCCAACTGTACTTTACAACCATCCATGCATTGATAAGTAGTAAACCAGTTTCTATTTGGTGTAACATGAATAGAACAACTAGAATCCATAATCCATCCATCAAACGATGAATAATTAGTGATAGACAAGACATAATCAGCACTATCAATTATAGTTGCAACATCATCTACAGAATTAACTATAATTCCCTTACCCTTCTCATTCTTCAGCTTAAGACAATTCTTTCTAAGATGCCCCCTCTTGCCATAGCTCCAACAGACAGCATTACTAGTCCTAGACTGACTATGCCTGTTCATATTAGTACTACTCTTACCAACACGTGTTGTCACGCCCTAAACCCCGGGCATGCACACATCCCTCGGTGGTCGATTAAAATGCGACGATCCTAGGATGCGTTGCCGACCCTTTCTATTTATTTTCGATTATGCACATGCGGAAGCGAATTAAATAAACTTCAAACAACGATTAACACAGGGATAGTAGAAAGACAAGCCATTTATTTGCATAAACTACTATTCACATATACACTAGGTCAACCCTGCAACTATATACACATGAGTCTGGTCCAAAAAGAACTATTGAGCCACCTACGCTCCTAACCCTTCCACCTCGGGCACTAAGTTCTCCATCTAATGACCTGAAAAAGGGTTAACCATGACGGGGTCAGATAAAATCTCAGCGAGTCCACACCCTAAACCGTGATTAGGACGAAAATTCACCTAGAGGCAACCTAAACATGCACCATATAGGCCTTATCTCACCTTAACACCTCCCTACACATTAGTACATCACATATGCATTTATAAACGCAGCAAGCGTAAATCAATAACTGGAACACCTCATATCATTCATCAAATATTCGCAGGGGTGTCGATTATAAGGCCAAACCGTTATGACATGTCCCATTCCGTGTCACACAGTTTTGTCTCATAATCAGGCGCGGCTATCTCAATCACTCAGGCGTGTTCCAGTTATTTACGACCCAACGGCTATGGCCAACTCAACAGTCGGTGGTCATCCGACATAACTGAGCATCGTCCCGTTCCATCGAGCATGGCAACGTCTACCCTAGACGGCATTCCATAAAGGAGTATCGACCTAGCCTCCACTGCGACCGGCATCTGTTGTCAAGGGCATCTGAACTTAATTAGGTATCGTCCCACGTAAACATATTAGGACGGGTTCCGATAATGACCACACGCACATCCATACTCGGCCAAGAACATCATGCTTTGCACTCAAATACTTCCATTTCAAATAATGGACTTGGCCAATTTTCTTCGTATTAAAAATACCCGGTAAAATAATTGTGCATGGTCACACAGTCAAATCGAATCATAAAATGTGATACTCTTCCATTTTAAAATTCCACGATTTTATATAGTACATAAAATATTTTTGGCGTCAAAACCCGACACCCGGTATTTTTCTATTTAAATACCATAAAATCATATTTTTGTAATAATAATAAAAATCATCACCAAGCACTCAATTGCATAATTTAGCAATCAATTTCACAAATGAGTTCAATCACGACGATCAACGTAAAATTTCACTAACCGGCTATCCTAGTACAATTTACGCTAATTAAAATTAAATAAATAAATTTCAATTAATTAAATAAATTGAAAATTTTTGACCTAAATCATTTAATTAAATTAAATAGGCTAACCGAACCAACCTAATTGAAATAACTAAACTAACTACCTTAATCTAATTAAGCTAACTAAATAACCTAACTAACCACCTAACTAACTAGTTGGCCTAACTAACTAACTTAACTACTAGTTCATCTAACTAAGGATTAACACTAATTCATAATTAACACTAATCCCCCTACTAAGTGCAATTAACTTCCTAATCCAATATTAGGACGTTAACTCACTAGATTAGTGAGGCGACAGGTCCACGGTGACGGTGGCGCGAAGGCGACCAAGACCCAAGCCTACGGTGTCTCCAACGGAGGGTCGGAAGAGGCTGAAAATAGTCTTGCAAGGCTCACGGCCAAGCTGGAAGACCAATTCTATGGCTGAGCTTGTCGAGGGAGCTGGGCGGCTAGTTAGTGCGGCTGAAGTGGCGAGACAATGAGTTGGACGAGCTGGGACTAGTGGCAGATGGCCAGGTAGTCCAGCGGGTTGGACGAACGGCAGCGACGACGGCGAAGGCGGTCGACGGTCAACTTAGCGGGCTGGACGCGTGAGGGTGAAGTGGGGTTGGCATCTCGGCTCGGTGGGGTAGGCGGGTGGTTGCTGGCTGCAAATGGCGATGATTGGTGGCTTGTGGCAAAGATGGAGGTGGGGTAGCAATGGAGTTGAAAAAGAAGATGAAGCAAAGTAGAAGCAGCTGGTCAACCCGGGGGTGTGTGCACAACCATGGGGGAAGAGAGAGGGAAGAGAGAAGGAAGAGGGGGGAGACAAGGGGCCAAGGAAGTCCACCATGCAGCCAATGGCCATCCAAGCCAAATATCTTGGCACTTAAGTGTCAAACCACAAAAGTCTTCAGCCCCACAAAGTCTTGGCACCACCCAATGGCAATTTTCCCTTCCTATCTTCACAAATTAAGCCTTTTTGGTGGCCAAATGCAGCAACCTAGGAGCCCTTATGAATTTCCCTCTAATGCTTCACAAACTACTTCAATTTGGTAGCCCAAAATTCCTCTAATTCAGCCCATACAAATTCCCTTGCATTTCCTTCACCAATTAATCCATTTTGAAGGCCAAAAAGTCCCTTAATTCTGCCCATCCGAATTTCTTCCATTTAAATTTGCCAAATTTGATTTTTCTGTAAAATCCCGGGCTCGACGAAATTTTCCCAAAATAGGAGACAAGGTCCTAAAAATAAATCGTGAGACGCTCAAACGTTCAATTTCCAAAATCGAATTCAATTTCGTGGTTAAAATCGATTGGACACGATTTTAGTACAATCTAACATACTGGGTAGCTTTTAGGGATTTTAGCACGTTTGACCCATGGTTGATAATTTTCGATTCACATTTGTGCACCTTTGACTCATCAACGACTCTCGATTGTCGTAAAAATCTCAAGGTTTCAATTACAAGTACCAAGTACAAAATTGATAGAGAATCGGGTTAGTGCCGTTCGACGCGAATTTTGCAATCATGTGGAATCACCCGCAATTAAATTGTGCATTTCCGTCGAATTGACCTATATCCGATCACTAATTGATTATAATGGTGTCATATTGACCATTGCCGATTATTAAAGTCGAGCAGTCGATTTCTGGTCGAATTCTCAATTCTACCGCATTTATATCCCTTATTGGCTTCACCTAATAGATTAGTTAACTCGAGAGTGATCAGCTCCAAGAAAAATGACCATAGGTGTGTCGATGAAATGCCCATTCCATATTATCGGGATGAGGTCAAAAATTCAAGATGTCACACGTGTTCTAGATCTTCCTTTATTTTCACAAACTAAAGCAGCATATATAAGTTTGCCAGATTCTCTTCTACGGATGTCCTCGCTTAGAATCAAATCTCAAACCCCATCAAACGTCAAACTTGTTGATCCAGAGGAATTACTAATGGCAGTAACAGTAGTATTCCAACTATTAGGCAATGAGGATAACAGAATCAAAGCACGTACCTCATCTTCAAAGTCAATTTCAATTGAACTCAATTAACTAACAATCACATTGAATTCATTGATATGATTTGCAACTGACGCACCTTCGCTCATCTTCAAATTAAATAGATGTCGCATCATATAGACCTTATTGATCGCAGAAGGCTTCTCATACATATCTGACAAGGCTTGCATCAAATCAACAGTGGTCTTCTCCTTCACAATATTAAACACAATGTTTCGAGCCAACGTCAATTGAATAACACCCATAACTCGTCTATCTAGTAAATCATAATCAGCTTACTTCATCGACTCTAGTTTCTCCCTAAACAGGGGCAAGTGCAGTTTCATCTGGTAGAGATAATCTTCAATCTGCATCTTCTAGAAGCCAAAATCCTTCCCATCAAATCTGTTGATTCTCACTTTTCCTTCTTCTATCGCCATCGATTTGCTTCAACTTAGCAAAGTCTGGCTCTGATATCAATTGTTGTGGAAATCGAGCGATCAAATAATAATATAGACAGAATAAGAAAATGTATCGGACGAGAGATTTATGTGGTTTAATCGTAGAGACCTATGTCCACGAGGAGAGCAATGACGAACGGAGAATACATACTCGAGTCACTCAAACACTTACGGTGTTTCCCAAACCCCAATTACACCCAATAACGCATGTAGTGTTTAACCTTGAAATTTCTCAAGAAATAATCTCTCAATCTCATGAAGGAAATTCACAAATCTTACCACAAGATTTCATGACTACAAACACTAATCTTTCTTGGTGCAACTGCACGAACAAACTTCAATACCAAGCACTCATGTGAAAACAACGCTTCAAGAAACCTTCACGTCAACCTCCACCCACAAACAAGCCTTGAGAATTGATATATATGCCACCACTAGAGAAGTCGACGCGTGAGGGAAACCGAATCAAGCTAGGATCCAGTCAACCCAAGTAAAAGTTGAACTTTCCTCTGCAGTTATCTTGCCGATTTTAACCAAAACATATCTCTGTATATTTTAAACAAAATCCAAGTCCAAGTCAAAGTTTGGCTTTCCTCTTTCAATGGCCAAACTCTCCAATGCAGATTCAGAATTTTGGGGAGTTGATCTTCATATCTTCTTTGCTTGATTTTGAACGTCCACAAAATAACCAATTTGGAATATTCAAATTTTCGCATTGAGCTCAAACTCGAGACTTATTTTAATAGTGTGTCATCTCGTCTGTCACGCCCCGAACCTCCAAGCACATGCACATCCCTTAATGGTCGATAGAATTGCGACGTTCCTAAGATGTGTCGCCGACCCATTCGTTTTATGCACATGCGGAAGCAAACTAATAAATCTCCAGACAACAATCAACACGGGGATAGTGAAACATGCTAACACCTTTTTCATAAAAAGCACTTTATATACAGTCAAGCCAAACCTACGATTTATGTACAGGAGTCTAGATCAAAAAGAGCTACTGAGCCACCTAAGCTTCGGACCCTCCAGTCTTGGGCTCTGGGTCCTCCATGACACCATCAAGGGTGTTGATATCCATAGGATGCCTTATTTCCCACTCCTCGGTCCTAATGGGAGGCCCGTCAAAATCCCCCATAGGACCCTCTCGGACCCCATTGGGCTTGTTAAGGTACCACGCTTTGAAACGATGAGGTTCTGAAAGAGTTAGTATAAACACCTAGATAGGGGTGAATAAGTGTAAAAACAAATTATTCAAAAGATGCAATAGAAATGTTTCTTTTAAACTGAGTCTATTAAACAATAGACTTTAGATGGAAATTAAGACTTAAATAGGATATAGCATAACTCAGAAGAATAACTCAGCATATAAATTAAAAGAGTTTGGGGAAGAGAAAATGAATACAAGATTTATAGTGGTTCGGCTTAGATTAAGCCTATGTCCACTCTCCCACGCTAGTAGCATTCTGGCTAATTTCCACTATGAATCGAAAATGATTACAACAATTTATCACTGACTACTCAGTAGAGAGTTTCTATTTCTCTCACTAAGTCACACTTTAGTGTTTCTCTCTCTTTCGAATACACGTTTGAGCACTGATGATGAAGAACAAGTGATTGAAAACTTCAGACTCTGAAATTCTAGCTTTCACGCATTATCTTGAATGACTTGAAAAATCTCCTTAAATACTCCTACATGCCTTTGTGACCGTTGGCACTTCCCAAAGGAATTCTTCAAATCAACCCGTTGAACAGAATCAATCAAGGAGATTTTGAGTCGATTGAAGATCAAGATGAAAGTTCAATGATCCTAGTCGGCCATACAATCAAGATCTAGGTTTCCATAAGTAGATTCTTTCCAAATAAACTTGTCTTCCAAATTGATATTACCGTTCTTGATTTTTTTTGTCGGTATATTACCGTTCTTGATTGATTTCAATAATAATATCCAAAGCAGGTAAGTAAGATTTCCATCCAGAAAGCCATATAAATCTTGTTCGTACTGAATCTTTGAAGAAAGAATAATAATTTTGATTCTGATTATATCTTCGATCTTCACTTGAGTTTAGTCTAGATCTTCATCAGAGTGGAGCAGACTTCTGATGTAGGATAGACTTTAAGAGAATTCCATAGAAGTTTGGTATACTTCATAATAAGAATATAAAAGTTTTGTCAACTTTAAAATCTAGTAAGAGTTTTCTCAACAATCTCTCCATTTTTTATGGTGACAAAACTTTCGTGCAAATTTAAATATTATATCCTGCAAAACAACACTTTAGCAGCACATGATAGTTTATAATAAAAACGGAATATTATAGAAGTGAACAACATAGAATCTGCAACCACAAATCATATTAGTCACAACAGTTCTACAATAAGAAGATAATAGGCACTACAAATGTTCAATTCACACGTTCAACCCACAACCACAAAAGTGAACCACGATCCACAAAATCACAAGTTCAATCCAACACAATCAATCCAAAGTTCAGCAAAAATTTTAAATCTGCTTTCACCTCTCCCTTTTTTTATCATCAGCAACAAGATAGAGTCAGTCAGGAAAAGAATGAATAAAAAAAAATGATCCGGGCTATTTTGAAACGCGAACAAGTTGGAAATCCTCCAGTGACTACACGGTCCCCTCAAGCTTTTGTAAGCACTAAAGATATACATTTTCCACCTTGGCGATAGTTTGTGAAGCCTGTTGATTCAACGTTTGAACTTGAGTATCAAGAGACTGTACTTTGCCTATGAGAAAATTTGAGGTAGACCTTAAGGAAGTATGTAACTTCTAAATCTCAACCTCCATAGTATATTGTTGTGCCTTTATCTCCAAAAGGAGTTCCACTATCCTTGGATAGTTTGCTTCAGCTTCAGTTTGGGCACCAGCTTCAACATAATGAGTCTATGGAGAATGCAGAAATGAAGGAACATCAACTTGTACGTGTGCAATTTGATGCTTACCCTGACTTGGAGATTCATTTGAAATATCAATTTCAGGGAAATGAGATGTAAAGACATCTTCAGCGTCTGTAGGAGATCAACTGATACCATCACTAGTAGTAGGTAGAGTTTTTTCATGTTCTCCCCCTATTTTGATGCCTTCAGGTTGAGATGAGACTTCTCCTTCTTGCTCCTTCTCCTTTCTAGCACGAGAATGCATCTTTGGTTTAGTCTCCTCTTTTGCTTGTGCTTCAATTTCCCTGTTTCCCTCAGCTTCTTCCGATTCTGGTATTGTACCAACGTCTCCCTCGGAATCATCATCATCATTTTTCTTCTCTCCAGAGTCTTCACTCTCTCCTTCTTCTTCTTTGTCACCTGCTTCTTCTTATGTCTCTTCAGAATAAGCAAAACCTCAAAGATTACGCAAAGCAATGGCGGAAATTGTCAAATTATCATCTTTCTCCTCTTCATCCTGCCGAAGGATAGATTTCTTTTTCTTTGATGCCGTCTAGACAACATCCTTTCCCTTGCGCTTCTTTTAAGTAACAAATCCTTCTTTGATTCTGCTAGATGATTCATTCTTTAAAAGATCTAGGGCTTTGGAAAGATCTTTTAGCCTCATCTTGGAAATCATCTTCAATCCTATTTCCATAGAAGCAAGAGTTCTCGATTGAAGTTGAGAAGGTAACTGAATCTGAAAGTGTCTGAACAATCTTGTTACCAAGGCACAGTAAGGCAGTTGTCCTTTTTCTTTCATCACAGTTCTGTACATATGCAAAAAGATAGTGTGTGGAAGAGAAAAAGGAATTCCATTACAAATTGCCCACATGATCTTTGCTTCAAATCTCGAGACATCGATCTTAGATGCAATCTTTGGTCTGATGCAATTTATCACAATCTTATGCGGCATAATGTTTGAGGCTGGCATACGAGAATAAGTAATACTCCCACTCGGAAATCTATCCTTCACGAGAAATCTAGTGGCTTGATTGATGGAAACATATTTAGGTAGAAAACCACTCCTTTCTACACCCAAAATGTCAGCCAAAATATCCACATCGACAGTAAACACTCTATCACAAACAGTCTACTGAATATGAGTGTTATCTATAAATGACAGATTAGAGTAAAAGTATGCTGTTAATTCAGGGTATGCTTCAACAGTCTCTACACATAATTTTTCAAGTTGAAGATTTGCTAACTTTTCTCTCAAGTTAACCTGTATGGAGTCCAAAAAGTCAAAGTCGACAGTGCGCGGGTTTATCACTCCTCTGTTCAACATTTGAGCATAAACCCTTTTGTCCTCTTTTGAACGAAAAAGTTTCGTTCTTTCTCCAAGAATCTCAGTAGCCACACCCATTCTAGGTTGGAAATTTGTAAAAATTCTCTCATCATCTTTGTTCTCAAGCTGACTATCTAACCCAAAGCGAAGATCGGAGGGAAAATTCAAAAATTCCTTTTCCGCTATTCCTTTTGGCGCTAGACCTAACCTTTCCATCGTTTTTAAGAATAGAGTCTCATTTCCATACCTATTATTTTTCAGAAAATCAGTGATAAAGGTTATTGGATTTCCACCCTGTTTCAAAAACATATAATGCTTGTAAAGTACCTCAGGCCTCTTTACTCTGATAAGAGTTGCGTCTTCTATAACTTCTTCATCTACAGACTAACAAGGAGAACTCCGTGGGGAATCGTCTCCAATAAGATCAAAGTGAGTTGGTCCTTCAGGCATGTTGCGAGGACCACGGCTTGCCATGCGAGAGGATTTCCTCGACATTGATGCAGATTTGGAGGACTTCGACATGTTTAAGTGGAAGAGAGAAAGAGAATTTTGCAGAAAAAATTGAGAAAGAAAGGGAGAGAGCTCGAGAATTAGGGCTTGAAAATACTGTATTCGAAGGAAATGATTTTCAGAATTTAAAGAAAACAAAATGGGGTAACTAAATCGTCACAAAGGAAATACCTTTTAAGAGAATAATTCAAAAATAATAATTGTCAAGGAAATTTGAAATAAACTCCGAAATTTCAGCAATAATGTCTAAAAATAAAAGAGGCAAGCATTGATTCAAAGATAATCATACATTTTCAGTATTCTTGTACCAAAAATAAAATACCTGGAATGGAAAGATTTCCATACTAAAATAACTTCCTTAAGTTAAAATGCTGAGTCTGGCTAAACGTAGACTTTAGCCAGGAGGAAGGATGATATTCAGCTTGCTACGAATTGAATCAAATAAGCTTTTCTCCAGCGGTTTAGTAAAGATATTTGTCAGTTGATTCTTTGACTCAATAAATTGAACATTAACCTCACCATTCTAAACATGATCTCTTATGAAATGATGACGAATCTCAATGTGCTTTACTCTTGAGTGAAGAATTGGGTTTCTGGTAAGGTTGATAGCACTTGTGTTATCGCACATGATCTTTGTGTAGGATTCTTCTATTCCAAAGTCTCTTAGTTGTTGTCTAATCTATAGAATTTGAGAACAACAATTTCCAAGAGCAACATATTCTACTTCTGCTGTAGATAGTGCTACGGTACTTTGTTTCATTGAGAACCAAGATACCAGCATTTGTCCCAACAATTGACATGTGCCAGATGTACTCTTTATGTCGATTCTACAACCAGCTAGATCAGCATCAGAATAACCGAGTAAAGTAAAGTCTCCTGATTTTGGATACCAAAGACCCAGCTTTAGAAAAGTCGCAACATATTGGATGATGCATTTAACGGCACTTAAATGTGATTCTTTTGGATCAGATTGAAATCTAGCACAGATGCACACACTAAATAAAATGTCAGGTCTAGATGCAGTGAGATAAAGAAGAGAACCAATCATGCTCCTATATAGCTTTTCATATACTTTCTTTCCTCCTTCATCCTTGTCGAGCTTTGATGAGCTTGAAATGGGAGTTTCTGTTCTCTTGCAATTCTCAATTCCAAACTTCTTGATAAGATCTTTGGCATATTTCTCATGATGGAATATTCCTTTCTTGACTCGTAGTCCCAAAAAGAAACTCAGTTCACCCATCATGCTCATTTCAAATTCTTCCTGCATAGATCTAGAGAATTTCTTGCAGAGATTTTCATTAGAAGATCCAAATATTATATCATCTATATAAATCTATACGAGCAAAAAATCTTTTTCTTCTCTTTTTATAAACGAGGTTGTATCAACTTTTCCTTTTTCAAAGCCACTGTCTATCAAAAACTTACTCAACCTTTTATACCAAGCTTGAGGTGCCTGCTTCAAACTGTACAAAGCCTTCTTTAGTCTGTAGACGAAGTCTAGTTTTCTTGGATCTTCAAATCCTGGTGGTTGTTCTACATAGACTTCTTCTTGTATGAAACCGTTGATGAAAGCACTTTTGACATCCATCTGGAATAACTTGAAATTTTGAAAATAGCTAAAAACAAGCAATAATCTAATTACTTCTAACCTTGCTACCGATGCAAAAGTCTCGTCATAATTTATCCCTTCTTCATGTGTGTATTCTTTAGCCACGAGTCTTACTTTGTTTCTGATCACTTTACCTTTTTCATCCATCTTGTTTTTGAATACCCACTTTGTTCCAATCATAGATTACCTTTGGGTTTAGGAATCAACTCCCATACATCATTAATGCTGAATTGTCTGAGCTCTTCCTGCATAGCTTCTATCCAGCTTTCATTAGATGAGGCTTCTTCTACTCCTTGTGGTTCTGTTTCAAAAATAAGTGCTACAGCACTGGAATCTTCTTTTCCTTTGGATATGGTGCAGATTCCTTCATCTAATTTGCCAATGATGAGATCTTTGGGATGACTTGATTTATGCTTCCAATTGCTGACATTCTATTGATCATATGCTTCCTTTGAATCTTCAAGTACTACTCGCTGCTTCACTTCAGAAGATTGAATTTCGCCCGGGGAAGTAGACTTTATTGAGTCTGGAATAGGTTCAAACTCTTCAAATTGAATTTGATCTGGTTGATTTTGCATACTTTCTTGAAATTTGACGTTCATTGATTCTTCAATTAATTGAGTCTTATTGTTGAAGACCCTATAAGCTTTACTTGACAATGAATAGCCAAGAAAAATTCCTTCATCTGATCTTTCTTCAAATTTTTCAAATTGATCATTTGCATTTTTTAGGACAAAACACTTACAGCCAAAGACGTGAAAGTAGGAGATATTTGGTTTCTTCCCTTTTATATACTTCATAGGGAGTTTTCTCTAGGATAGGCCTTAAAAACACTTTGTTGATTATATAACAAGCAGTAGAAATTGCTTCTGCCTAAAATCAAGGGATATTTTGCTTTCTATCAATAGAGTTCTGGCCATCTCCTGTAAAGATCTGTTTTTCTTTTTCACAACTCCATTTTTTTCTGGAGTATATGAAGAAGAGAACATATGTTGAAAGCCAGATTTATCACAGAATTCTGCAAAATCCTGATTTTCAAACTCATCTCCATGATCTATTCTTATGCTTGAAATAGCATAACCTTTCTCATTCTAAACTTTCTTGGCAAACTTTGAAAAATAAGAAAAGGTTTCAGACTTATTTGCCAAAAAGAATACCCAAGTGAAACGTGAATAATCATCCATAATTACTAAACAATATTTCTTTCCACCAATACTCTAAGTTCTTGTTGGTCCAAAAAGATCCATATGGAGAAACTGCAAAACCCGACTGGTAGAGATCTAATTTACTAGTTTAAAAGAACTTCTGACCTGTTTTCCCAAAATACAAGGAGTGCACAACTCAGACTTCTGATAAGCCAAATTAGGAAGCCTTTGAACCAGCTCCTTAGAGGAAATTTTATCAATCCGTTTCATGTTTATATGACCGAGCTTTTGATGCCAGAGACTTGCTTCATCTTGTATCAAGATGAGGCACTGAGAATTTTCTGGATTAGCGTCCAGAAGATATATATTGCCATGTCTTCGCCTAGTAAAGGATTGAGAGAAATCTTGACTTATTCCAGACCAAACACCTTCTTGAAAGTTTATTCTGAAACATGTATCACAAAGCTGACTTATACTCAGAATATTGTAGCTTAAACCTTTCACCAGGGAAACATTGTCGATAGTCAAACTACCAATCTTCACTGTTCCATATCCTATAATCTTCCCTTTACTATTTCCACCAAAAGAAACATTTCCTCATTTTAATCTTTCAAGCTTCACAAAGCAGCTTGAGTCTCTTGTCATATGCCTAGAGCAACCATTATCCAAATACCATTTGATTTTTCTTTTAATAGTGACCTGCAATAAAATAAAATAAAATAAAATAAAATAAAAACTCAAATTTTCTTTGGTACACAGATTTTCTTAGGTCTAGGAGAGTTAGTATTAAAGACAGTCTTTGCCCAATCCTTCTTAACTAGTCTCCAAACCTTGGGACATTCCTTCTCAAAATGTCTTGAGCTGTTACACTTAGAACATCTGAGAGCACTTCGACCAATAAGTTTTACAAACACTTTTTGAAGATGATTATTGTAAAATGCCTTTGTAGGTTTTTGTTTAAGTCTCTCTTTTACTTTAGGAAAATCAATTAAAAGAATAGTTTGATTATTCACACCTAAGCCGATTTATTAAAATAGAGTATTTGAATTGTAATAATTTTCTCCAGTTTTTCCAATCCTTTGGAAAAACTTTTTGAAATATCTAAAATCTTTTTTTTTTTTTTTTTTAACATTTTCTTTTGAGAGTGAAACATAATTTTCCTTTAAATCATCAAAGCTTCTTTTTAGATTTTCAAACTTTTCTTTCCAGGAACCTTCCTGTTGCCTAAGCTTAGAATTTTCCTTTTTCAGTTCGAAAATCCTTTTAAGAGAGGATTTAAGGTTGAGGCAAAGTTCATCTATATACATAGAAACTTTAACGGGAATTTCTAAGTGACTAACCTCGATTTCCTTGTCGAATATGAATCGGTGTTTATTTCGATTCGACTCGAATGAGCCATCAAACATATGTTTGCAAATTCCTCTTCGCTTTCTTCACATTCGGTGTCACTCTAGGTTTCTACTTTAAGAGCTTTCTTGTATTTCTTAGACTTCCCTTTCTTCTTTTTCAACAAGGGACAGTTTGGTCTGATATGCCCCTTTTTCTTACATTCAAAGCATATTACGTTCTTGCTAGTTTCGACGTATTCTGTTGGTCTCTTCTAGGAATTTTGCATGCTCTACTTCTTCCAATTGAACCTTCTACATTTTCTATTTAGTTTTATGAATTTCTTTATCATAAGGGCCAGCTCCTCATCATCCATGTCATCTTTCAAATTTGTAACATCATAATCAATGTTAGACTTTAATGCAATTGATTTCTTACCTTTTGGATCTTTCTCATCATTGATATGCTCCACTTCGTACGACTGAAGTGTGCCTATTAGTTCGTCAACTGATAGAGGCATAATCCTTTGAGTTTCTCTAATTGAAGTCTTCACATGATTCCAGTTCTTTGAAAGTCCTTGCAGCAATTTGTTGACTTTCATCGGTCCAGAGATTGGTTGTCATTGATAAGCTAGGCCATTCACAATTTCTATAAAGCGACTAAACATATCAAAAATAGATTCTCCAAGCTTCATTCTGAAAGACTCATACTGTCCAAGCAGAATATTTATTTTTCTCTCATTCACACGGTCAATCCCCTCATAAGTGACTTGTAGTCTATCCCATACTTATTTTGCTATTTCACAAGAGGAGATTCAGTTATATTCAATGGGAGACAAAGTACAATATAAGGAATAAATTGCTTTTGCATCAAGAGCCTGTCTCTTGGTAATTTCAGCTTGTGTTGATTCATCAACATCAATCACTTTATTCCCTTTGTCTAAAGTTGATGTTGCCTTTGGATTAATTCCTTTTTCAATAACATCCCACTCCAGAGGATCTCTTGATCTGAGGAATGCCTTCATTTTGTTCTTCCATACATTATACTCATTTACATCGAAATAAGGAGGTCTGATATTACTCTATCCTTCAATCAAACTTGGAGCCAAAATACTAGTCATAGAAGATCTTTAGCTTAGAAGTAAAACACTTCAACAAAGTAATCACACAACTCTAATACCAATTGAAAGAGCTAGTATAAACACCTAAAGGGGAGTGAATAGGTGTAAAAACAAATTATTCAAAAGATGAAATAGAAATGTTTCTTTTAAGCTGAGTATATTAAACAATAGACTTTAGATAAAAATTCAAACTTAAATAGGATATACATAACTCAGAAGAATAACTCAGCAAATAAATTAAAAGAGTTCAGGGAAGAGAAAATGAATACAAGATTTATAGCGGTTCGGCTTAAATTAAGCCTACATCCACTCTTCCACGCTGATAGCCTTGTGGCTAATTTTCACTATGAATCGAAAGAGAATTACAACAATTTATCACTGCCTACTCAATAGAGAGTTTCTATTTCTCTCACTAAGTCACTCTTTAGTGTTTCTCTCTCTTTCGAATACATGTTTGAGCACTGATGATGAAGAACAAGTGATTTGAAAACTTCAGACTCTGGAATTCTAGCTTTCATGCATTATCTTAAATGACTTGAAAAACCTCCTTAAATACTCATCTATGCTTTTGTGATCGTTGGCACTTCCCAAAGGAATTCTTCCAATCAACCCGTTGGACAGAATCAATCAATGAGATTTTGAGTCAATTGAAGATCAAGATGAAAGTCCAATGATCCTAGTCCGCCACACAATTCGGATCTAGGTTTCCATAAGTAGATTCTTTCCAAATAAACTTGTCTTCCAATTTGATATTACCATTCTTGATTGATTTCAATAATAATATCCAAAGCAGGTAAGTAAGATTTCCATCCAAAAGCCATATAAATCTTGTTTGTACTAAATCCTTGAAGAAAGAATAATAATTCTGATTCTGATTATATCTTGGATCTTCACTTGAGTTCAGTTTGGATCTTCGTCAGAGTGGAGCAGACTTCTAATGTAGGATAGATTTTGAGAGAATTCCACAGAAGTCCGGTATACTTCAGAATGAGAATAGAAAGTTTTGTCAACTTCAAAATATAATAGGAGTTTTCTCAACAGTACCAAGTGAGGTAGGCCCTCATCGACCCAAACAGTGGACTCAACTAACTCATGGGTCAGGTTGGTCCCAGGAATAGGGAAATAGGAGTGCCGAAAGTCTACCTCCTGCGGGACCCCATAACATACATGACGTACCTCTATCTAAGGACTTGAAAAATTTTAAACCACGACGGGGTGAGACAAGGTCTCAGCGAGTTTACACCATAAACCCCGATTAGGCCGAGAATTCACCTAGAGGCAGCCTAAACATACACCATATAGGACTTACCTCGCCTTAGCACTTCCCTGCACGTTAGTACATCTCATATATCATATGTAACCGCAATAAGCGTAAACCATTAATTGGAACACCTCATAACATATATCAATCAATCACAGGGGTCCCAATTATAAGGCTAAATCGTTATGACACATCTCATTCTGTGCCACAAAATTTCGTCCCATAATCAGGCGTGGCTATTTCAATTACTCAAGCATGTCCCAATTATTTACGACCCAACAACCACGGCCAACTCATCAGTCGGCGGTCATCCGGCATAACCGAGCATCGTCCCGCTTTGTTGGGCACAGCAACATCTACATCTAGACGGCATTCCCAAAGGAGCATCGGCCCAGCCTCCACTACGACTGGCATCCGTTGACATGGGACATCCAAACTTAATCAGGCATCGCCTCCCCGACTTTCATCTGGTGATGAGTTCCGATAGCGATCACACGCACATCCATATTCGACCAAGAACATCGTGCTTTGCACTCAAATACTTACATTTCAAATAATGGATTTGCCCAATTTTCTTCGTATTAAAAATACCCGATAAAATAATTGTGCGTGGCCAAATAGTCAAATCGAACCATAAAATGTGATATTCTCCCATTTCAAAATTCCACAATTTTATATAGTACCTAAAATATTTCTGGCATCAAAACCCAACACCCGGTATTTTTCTAATTAAATGCCATAATATTGTATTTTTGCAATAATAATTAAAAATCATCATCAAGCACTCAATTGCATAATTTAGCACTCAATTTCACAAATCAATACATCCACGACGATCGTGTAAAATTCTCGATAACCGCCTATCCCGGTATAATTTACACTAATTAAAAATTAAATAAATAAATTACAAATTAATTAAATAAAACCACTTAATTAATTTACCTAAGCTAACCGGGCTAATCTACTTAAGCTAATTAAACTAATTCACTAAGCTAATTACATTATCTAATTAAAGTAACTAAACCACCTAAGTAACAACCTAAGTAAATAATTAGCTTAACTAACTAATCCTAACTAACTTAGTTACATGAACTAACTCCCACTAATCCCTAATTAGCCTAACTAATCCAACTAAGTGTAATTAACCCATAATCAAATATTAGGATGCTAACTCACCGGATTAGTGAGCAAACGGGTTCATGACAACGATGGCACAACAGCAGTCAAGTCCCGTGTCTACGGCGGCTCCAAAGGAGGGCCAAAAGGGGCTGAAAAAGCCCACAAGGCTCACGGGTCCAGTTGGGAAAATCGATTTTGCTTGGGGCTAGTCTTGGTCTGGGATGGAGTTGGCTGCAGCGTCAGTGGCTAGACGGCGTGGGGACGGCAGCTCGAGCGGAGCAAGTGAGCAAGCGGCCTAGTCGGGACGATGGTCGAGCAGGGGCTGGCTTCAACGAACGTGGGGACGGCGCTGGTGAACATAGTTGGAGTCGGGGTTGGCGAGCTAAAGCTGTCGGTGTCTCGGCTCAGTGGCTGTTCCGATGGCTATGTTTGGGTTGGTTCAGTGTTGGCCTTGGCTAGTGCAGGTTGGTTTTGGTTTGCAGCAAGAGAAATGGAGAAGAGGAAGTGAGGAAGAAGAAGAAGTTGGCTTCTACTGGGGGCTTCTGCTAGGCTGGTCACACAAAAGGGGAAGGAGAGGGACAAGAGGGAAGAGAGGGGGAACAAAGGGGAGAGGAGGTCAAGGTAGCAACCAATGGGCTTCCAAGATAAATATCAAGCACTTGAGTGTGGCCACAAAGCCTTCAACCACCCCCTTCAAGTCTTGGCAGCAACCAATGGTTGATTTCTCTCCAATTTCTTCACAAAATAAGCCAATATGGCAGCCCAAAAGTGCCCATGCAGCAGCCATACGAATTTCTTCCCATTTCCTTCTCAATTCTACACCAAACAACTCAAATCGGTGGCCCAAAAATGCCATGGCAGCAACCCTTACAATTTTCTCTTCAACTCTTCACAAAACAAATCAATTTGGTGGCCAAAAATCGACACCAAAGTGCCCATCCGAATTTCCTTGAATTTAATTTGCCAATTTGATTTTGCGCCAAAAATCCCGGGCTCGCCGAAAATTCTTCAAAGGATGAGACGATGTCCTAAAAATAAATCGTGACATGCTCGAACTTTCGATTCCCAAAACCGAGTTCAATTTCGTGATTAAAATCGACCGTATGTGATTTTAGCGTGACCTAACCTACCAGGTACCTTTTAGGGATTTTATCACGTTTAACCCATGGTCAATAATTTTCGATCCACGTTTGTGCATCTCCGACTCGTCGGCGACTCTCGGTTGTCGTAAAAATCTCAAGGTTTCAATTACGGATACTGGGTACAAAATCGACAGAAAATTAGATTAGTGCCGTTCGACATGAATTTTGCGATCAGGTGAAATCACCCACTATTTAATTACGACATTCCATCGAATCAACCTATTTCCGATCACTAATCAATAAAATTTGCACGGTTGAGCAGTTGAGTTTTGATCAAATTCTCAAGTCTGTCGCGTTTATATCCCTTAACGGCTTCACCTGATAGATTAGTTATATCATAAGTGATCAGCTCAAAGAAAAAGGACCATAGGCGCATCGATGAAAAGCCAATTTCATAAAATTGAGACAGGATTGAAATTCAGGATGTCACATCGTCGATGCGGGCAAGCGAACTCTTGGACTTTGTCGAGAGCTTTTGGGCAGTCCTTTCGCCACTTGGCATCTCACACATCTTCCTGCTTGTCCTTTCCAGGCTTCTTGGGGGTTCCCCCGGTGACGGGATGACGATCTTCGAGTTCGCCATTTTCAGGTCACGAAGAAGGAAGAGAGAGTGAACAACTAAACTCAACTGAGGAGAGAGAGACTTTTTCCTTTTGGGTGGCCATGGTAGATTAGGAAGTATAAGCTCACGAGCTCACTGGTGGGGAGGCTGACGAAGGTGTGGAAGATGGAGGGCATGTAGAGCAAGATGGAGGTGTGAGGAAAAGGAGGAGAAATCTATACACCTTAGTATTGGAGATTTAATCTTTCCCTTGACAAACGTGAGCTCCAATGGAGGCCCATTTGGTCCATCTATGACCTTAAGTCGTGCCCTGAGTTTAGGGGGAGATTCCCTCTCCCCATCGGGGGATACTAACTCATCGGATCCTGTTCTAAAGTGCATAAGTAAGGTGCTTATGAAAGAGAACATGGAGGAGCAACCGTGGGAATTTGCTTATCAGGTTGCTCTGCAAAATGCTGAAACGTCATTGTATGATGCCCTTGGTCAGCAGCATCAGAGCTTCTCACAACTTGATATAAGCCATTATATTGAGAGCCCAAATAGCAACCTTTTTGGAAGTAGTAGTGCTCATGGAAGCCACGATGCTACAAGCGTTACAGTTAAATCTAGTGACTTAGCTAGTGCTAATATTCTTTACACGATCGAAGAACATCACCATGCTGTGCAGGAAAATCCTAACCTGGACTTCCAGTCAAATGTGGATTCCAGTTTGCAGTTGTTGTCCAATTCTTCAAGCAGCATCACAAATCCTGATGATTGGTCGGAGAAATCTTTGCATGAGCTTCTTGTAAGAACATTTTCAGTAATAGTGAGTCTAAGATTTAGTTCAAGAAAGGATTAGAGGAGGCCAGCAAGTTCCTTCCTACCACAGTAAAATTAACCCAGAGGACAGAAAACTGCCATTGGAAACAAAGAACGGAACCCCAAAAACGCGCATCAATAAGGAGATCAACATGAGGCGCTCATCTGATGGATTGAAGGGATTAAAGAATCACGAGAGGGATGAGGATGCTTTTGAGGAAGGAAGGGCCACTAAGCAAATAGCCTTGTACATAGAAGAGGGTGAGCTTTCAGATTTGTTCGATAAGGTGTTGTCCTACAACTGTTCTGGCGACAAATCCATAGAGACATGGCTAAGCAAAGACATATGGCCACAAATGAACAAGTGCAACTATTCTAGCAAAGACATATGGCCACAAAGGAACAAGTGCAGTTCCAATAGAGATAGGGGTTGTGGTAAGAAAGGAGCAAGGAAGCAAGAATACTATTGACTTGAGAACTCTTCTGATTCTCCGCGCACAAGCTATCTCTACTAGTGATTTTAGGACTGCTGATGAATTATTGAAGCAGATTAGAGAGAACTCTTCTCCATCTAGGGATGGGTCTCAAAGATTGGCACATTACTTTGCCAATGGGCTAGAGGCGCGACTGGTGGGCAGCGACAGTTGAACACAAGACTTTTATTCTACTATTGTTGCCAGGAGGACCTTAGTAGCCGATGTCTTGAAAGCTTATCACTTTCACATTTCAACATGTCCATTTAAGAAGTTTTGCATTGCCTTTGCAAATTGCATGATTTTCAAAATAGCAGCAAAAGCCACTATCCTTCATATAATAGATTTTGGCATTCGGTTTGGTTTCCAAGTGGCCAATCCTCATACAAAAGCTCTCTTCGGATCGATCAGAAGGGCCTCGTAAATTGCGCATCACGGGGCATAGAGCTTCCACCCAGCAGAAAGAATAGGGGAGACAGGTTGCCGTTTGAAAAAGTATTGTGAGCATTTTAGTGTCCCTTTTGAATTATGAGAAAATGAAGATGAAGAACTGAATTAAGATACAAAGAAATCAGCAAATGAAATACTTCGAATCACTCTATTTCAATATGATTGTAATACAAAGTTTCTGTATATCGAATCAAAGCTTCATGAATACAGATCCTCTGGTTTCTATCTCTCTTTACAGCACATATCGCTATTCTGTTGCAGAGCATCCATTGATGATAGCTCTTTCTCTCTCCCTCTTTCTTCACTCGCACTACTCAAGGAAGAAGAAGACTACTTATATCGAATAGAAAACGCTAATGTAATACAACTAATCTGTTTCTTAATTTGTTTCACCATTCTAAACCGAATAGTAGCACATGTGTCAATTGAGATCTACACGACTTGGCGATCCACATCTTCTTTATTTCAGGCTTTCTTAATCATTTATGACAATCCATGTCTGCCTTCAACACGAGCTCTTCACCGTTGATCATCAGCTCATTGTTACTTTTCTGTTTTTGTTTTTCCCACGTGTTCTTTGTTTCACTTTTTGCTGCTCGTATAACTCTTTTTCTTCAGAATACTTTCTCTTCCAAAGACGTGTTATTTGCTGGATTTATAGTGGCTGAGTGAGACTTCTTTATTCCTGTATACTTAACATCCCCCCTCAAATTGGGAATGGTTAAAGATCCCAGTCCCAATTTGGTTCGAAGAGTAAAGTGAGCGAACCGTGAGAGGGACTTGGTAAAGATGTCAGCAAGCTGAAGATGACTGGGAATATATCGAACCTGGATGGAACCAGAAGAGACCTTCTCGCGAACGAAGTGAAAATCAACTTCGATATGCTTAGTTCGAGCATGGAGTATAGGATTGGCTATAAGAGAAATGGTTGATCTGTTATCACAGAATAAGAGAGTGGATGATGGAAGAGAGATACCAATGTCACGTAGGACAAAACTAATCCAAGTGAGTTCAGCAGTTGTGGAAGCAAGTGCACGATACTCAGCTTCTGTAGAAGATCATGAGACAGTGGGCTATTTCTTAACTGACCAAGAAAGAAGATTAGATCCGAGATAAGTGCAAAATCCAGTAGTAGATCGTCGAGTAGCAGTACATCCTGCCCAGTCAGCATCTGAGTAGCCATAAAAGTGTATGGAACTGTTGGAGTGGAGATAAATTCCAAGATGTATTGTACCTTTAACATATCGAAGAACTCGCTTTAATTGATGAAAATCTGCCACTGTTGGATGGTGCATCTTTTGACAAAGTAGATTTGTGGCAAAGGCAAGATCTGGTCGAGTGATGGTCAAATACTGAAGACCACCAACTAAGCTTCTGTACTCAAGAGGATCACTTAGCTGACTATCAGTATTTGTCATAGTAACTGATCTAAGTGGTAAAGGAGTGGAAATAGGTTTGCATTCTGCCATATGAGCAAAGTTAAGCAAATCAATAGCATACTTTGTTTGGCATAGGAACAGAGCCTAAGTAGTACGTTTGGCTTCAATTCCTAAAAAATAGTGAAGATATCCGAGATCTTTCATATGGAATTGAAGACTAAGGTTCTGAATCAAAGTAGCCAAGAGTTGTGGTGAGCTGCCAGTCAAGATGATGTCATCTACATAAAGAAGTAACAAGACTGTATGTGAACCAGTATGAAGAACAAACAAAGATGGATCAGCTGTGCTGCAGAAGAACCCATTTTCGAGAAGAAAGTTACTGAATTTATCAAACCAAGCTCTTGGTGCTTGTCGAAGACCATATAAGGACTTTTTGAGAAGACAAACATATTGATAGTCTTGAGGATGTATGAATCCAGGTGGCTGCTCCATATATACAGTCTCATGCAAGTCTCCATGGAGGAATGCATTTTTGACATCAAGTTGATGTATTGGCCACTGTTTTATTAGAGCCACAGATAGTATTATACGGATTGTTGCATGTTTCACAACAGGACTGAATGTTTCAGTAAAGTCTAGTCTTGCTTCTTGATGAAAACCTTTGGCAACTAGTCGAGCTTTTAGCCTGTCAAGACTGCCATCAGGTGCTAGTTTGGTCTTAAAGACCCACTTACAGCCTATCACATTCATTTGGTCAGTTCTGGGAACCAATTGCCAGGTTTGATTTTCATATAGAGCAGTCATTTCTTCTTGCATTGCTCTAGACCATCCTTTATTAGCTAATGTTGATTTAACAGATCTTGGTTCCATAGGGACTTGATATTCAGCTAAGCATGCATACTTGGGATTTGATTTGATAATTCCAGATTTCAGTCGAGTCTTCATAGGATGAACAACAATATTACCTTGAGAAGAAGAAGAGCTAGGATTGTGTTGCACTTGATCTGGAATGATGTCAGTAGGCAGAGCATCTGTTGAGATGAGTGCTGGTTGTGCTGTTGTAGGTGAGACAGTCTGCAGTTGTGTGAGAGAAGTAGTTTGTGGCATATTTCTACTATATGTATTATGAGTGTATTGATCTTCCATAGCAGGATGGTACTAAAATTTAGCTGTTTGGTCACTGTCTGTAAGATCTGCCATAGCAAGACTTGGAGACTCGAACAGTTTAACTTCTTCAATCCATTGTTTGTATAGAGTTGTATATTGTCCATACTCCTTGAGCAGCTTCTTTGTGAATGGGAAAAATGTTTCATCAAAGACAACATGTCTACTGATATATATATACAGTTATCAGTGGGGACAAGGCAGCGATACCCTTTATGTAGTGCACTATATCCCAGAAATACACAGGTAAGGGATCTGGGATCCAACTTATGTTGTGTATATGATCTCAAGCATGGATAACAAGCACATCCAAATACCCGTAGATGTTCATAACTTGGCTGCTTATGATGAAGTTTGTTAAAAGGTGTATCCATCTTTAGTTTTGGTGTAGGGAGTATGTTCATAATATAGTTGGCTGTCATAAAAGCATCTACCCAAAATCTCAGTGGGACTTTAGAGTGGTATAACATAGCTAATCCAAGTTCAACTATATGTCGATGTTTCCTTTCTAAAACTCCATTCTGTGCTGGTGTGTGTGGACAAGACATAAGCTGTTTTATACCACAATTCTTTAAATGATGTTGAAATCTATTACTTATAAACTCTCCTCCTCCATCACTCTGGAAAATTTTGATTCAATGATTAAATTGTCTTTCAACTAGTGTCTGGAATTTGACAAAGATATCATAGAACTCAGATTTCAACTTCATTGGATATAACCAGCTATATCGTGAAAAATTATCAACAAAGATCACATAATACTTGAATTTTTTAAAGGAGCTTACTGGTGATGGCCCCCAAATGTCACAGTGTATCTTTTCTAAAGGAACATTTGAAGTAGAGTCTGACAAGGGAAAAGATAATGCTGTACTTTTTGCTATTTGACAGCTGCTGCATATATGCTTGGTTGTTGTAGTATAGTGAATTAGCTTCTGATGCTGCAGATGTTTCACTATCTGTGAATTTGTGTGAGCCAATCTCTGGTGCCATGTATCTTCATCTACAGTTCTTTGTCTCTGAGTGAAAAAGGCTTCTGTGGTTTGTGTATCCACTTGATAGAGTCCTCTAATTTTCCTTCCGAGCTTCACTGTTACTTTGGTATAATTGTCCTTTACATAAACACCAGTTTTATCAAAAACAAAGGAGCAAGGATAGTCATCTGTGAGTTTAGAGACTGAAATGAGATTCTTCTTTATTTCTGGCACAATCAGCACATCATTAAGAGGTAATGTATTATCTTTTGTATTCAGCCAGGTATTACCAATGTGAGTAATAGGCAAGCAGGATCCATTTCCAATCATGACAGTATCAGTTCCTTTATACTTAGAAAGAGTATGAAGAATACCAGGATTAGCACTGATGTGAGCTGTAGCACCAGTATCTGGGTACCATTCACTTCCTTTTGGATCTTCAATATGCATTGCTGCTAATGCTGTTGGAATGTCTTCTGCTTGATAGGAGTTGTCAAAACGATACCAGCAACGAAGAGCATCATGTCCTGGACGTTTACATATTTGACATTCCAATCGAACATTGCCTGTTTCTTTCTCATCCTGTAGATTTTTATTTGAGGTTAATGTCACAGAAGGATAAGTTTTGAAGGTTTGGTACCTCTGAGAATGACTACCATAGGGTTGAAACCCTTGATTAGTTCCAGAGAAAGCATTTCTCTGTCTATATGGCTGATCTCCTTGGCCTTGCATCAAGGTATTTGTTCTGTAATTCTGATTCCTTTCAGAATATCCAAAGCCTCGACCTCTACTATTAGTAGTTCTACCTCGACCATAGTTATAGCCTCCTCTGTAACTTCCTCTTTGAGCTACAAAGCCAGAGGTTTGAGGAATGTAATCTCCATCAGTATTTTCTTTAAGCTGTATCTGAGATTGTTTTTGCCCAAAGTAAGCTAAATTGGGATTAAACTGATTTCTGGAGTAATTCTACAGTCTTGATTCGAACCTTTCTAATTGTGCAATCACTTCATCATATTCAAAGTTGAGGCTTTAGACAAGTATATAGTAGTTTGAAAATTTTCATATTCAGGACCCAAGCCTTCCAACACACCAAACATTTTGGTTATTTC
Source organism: Eucalyptus cloeziana (assembly GCA_014182715.1). Classification (NCBI taxonomy): domain Eukaryota; kingdom Viridiplantae; phylum Streptophyta; class Magnoliopsida; order Myrtales; family Myrtaceae; genus Eucalyptus; species Eucalyptus cloeziana. The sequence goes on along the minus strand of CM024635.1, from coordinate 32,778,000 downwards.
ATCCACTGGTTTTCCTATAGCATTCAACTGATCACATATGGACTTATATTCTCTGAGATAGACAAGAAGAGATCGATCATGCTTCTGACAAACTTGTAATTTCCCTCTTAATTCGAACTCCCTAGCAATTGACTTCTGTGTAAACCGATTTAGAAGTGTTTGCCATACCTCATGAGAAGTTTCTAGGCCAATTATCAGGCTCAAAATATTTTTAGTGACAGCTCCACTTATCCATGATGATACCAGCTGATCAGTTTTTGTCCAGTCAATATAATTTGGATTTACAACTTCAGATTTACCTCCTTCGACTTCATTTTGCAGCATTCGAGGAGGTGATGAAAACTCACCATTAATAAAGCCAAAAAGTTCTTGACTTTTCAAGAACCTGTGAATCTGTGCTTGCCATAAGAGAAAATTGTCTTCGGCAAGTTTGATTGTGACAAAGTTAGAGATATTCACATGTATTGGAAAGGGATATTTCGGTGTTCTTATTGCCATTGTTGTAATCTCTCAGCTTGAGGAAGAAGATAACAGAGATACTATGAATATAGACACGATTACCGTGATACTGGAATCTTCTGCACCTTCAGTTTCTTCACTCTTGATTTAAGGAGTAGCTGCTGAATGAATTTCTTCAGCAAGTATGATCTCCCGCTCTGATACCATGAGAAAATGAAGGTGAAGAACTGAATCAAGATACAAAGAAATCAGCAAATGAAATACTTCGAATCACTCTATTTCAATATGATTGTAATACAAAGTTTCTGTATATCGAATCAAAGCTTCATGAATACAGATCCTCTGGTTTCTATCTCTCTTTACAGCACATATTGCTATTATGTTGCAGAGCATCCATTGATGATAGCTCTATATGCTCTTTCTCTCTCCCTCTTTCTTCACTCGCACTACTCAAGGAAGAAGAAGACTACTTATATCAGAATAGAAAACGCTAACAGAATACAACTAACTGTTTCTTAATTTGTTTCACCATTCTAAACCGAATAGTAGCACATGTGTCAATTGAGATCTACACGACTTGGCGATTCACATCTTCTTTATTTCAGGCTTTCTTAACCATTGATGACAATCCATGTCTGCCTTCAACACAAGCTCTTCACCGTTGATCATCAGCTCATTGTTACTTTTCTGTTTTTGTTTTTCCCACGTGTTCTTTGTTTCACTTTGCTGCTCTGTATAACTCTTTTTCTTCAGAATACTTTCTCTTCCAGCATCAGTGTTATTTGCTGGATTTATAGTGGCTGAGTGAGACTTCTTTATTCCTGTATACTTAACAAATTCAACTTCATAGCACCCAGGAATTGGGAATCCATCAAACTTGCGGATCTCTAGATTCAAAGCAATGAGACAGTTGCTGTGAACTCTTTAGACCAGTTTCAGAATCTCTTTGACAAGACAGCTGAGGACAACAATCCACGGGATGCCGTATTAGATGTAATTCGGGAAATTAAACCGAATATTTTCGTTCATGCCATAAGTAACGGCTCCTACAACGCGCCTTTCTTTGCGACAAGATTCTGAGAGGCACTTTTTCATCTTTCTGCAGTGTATGATGTGTTTGATGCTATTTTAGATGCTGACTGCAAAGAGAGGGTTTTTGAGAGAGTTCCATGGACGGGAAATTATGATAGCGTGTGAAGGTTTGGAAAGGGTAGAGAGGCCGGAAATGTACAAGCAATGGCAGGTTCGTCATATGAGGGCTGGATTTAAGGCGCTTCCTCTGGACCAAGAGCTCATGAAGTTGTTCAGGGGAAAGATGAAAGAATCGTACCGCAAGGATTTTGCACTTGATGAAGACGGCAACTGGATGCTGCTAGGTTGAAGAGGTCGGATTATCTAAGGTTCCTCCTGTTGGGTGCCCACTTAGGATAGTCGAAAAAACTATTTTCTGTCATGACCTGTACATTACAGGGATTCTTCCCAGGTCAACAGGTCAAGGATTTGTAATAGGGTAGCTCAGAATGAACTTATTTCCGGCTCCTCTGTTTGGGCATGCATCTTTTACTTGCAAACAATTTTGAGTCTGGAATGTTTTCTATACTTTTTATCTAATTCTTGAGATAGGAAGATACAATTTGCAGCTTCCATGCCACACAGGCATCGTGAATTTTGCTGATAATGTGTCATGATTTGCCCACCCTATATCTCACAAGTTGTGCAAGTAATATGGCAGCTCCAAGCTGATGATGGGAATGGGTGCTGTACTCTCGGTGGCTTTGCGGTTTACTAGTCTCCTATAATGCCGAAAGCTGTCTAGCTCTTTTAAGAACTTGAGTAGCCAAGGAGGGGCTCATGGAGGTGCGTTTCAGAAAACGATGCAGACAACTTTGGGCTCATGCTGAAGTTGTTTGTGTCTTCAATTCAACTTGAGGGCAAATGAATTTCTAGATTACTTTTTGTTGGTAATTGCCGAAGTGTGTATTTGATATGTGTGCAAGGGAGTATTTTGTGTGTAAACGATCAAGAGAGCAAAAGAACTAAGGAACAATGTGGGCAAGAAATGATTGGGCAAAGTAACAATAAGAATACGTAAAAGAGAGTGGCACCAAAAGAGCACAAGGGAACAAAAAGAAAACCTTTTTTATTATTTATTGTAGTACAAAAGGAAGGGGAGGAGCTTACCTTTGTGGTCTACCCCTCAAAATGGACGACCACAAGGCTTTTTATAGGCCTACATTACCGACTTTACCCAAGGAAAATCTTCTGCTCTTGTCAGAGATATTTCACTTTCTTCTTCTCCTAGACACTTCTACACTTGTGCTTCTACACTTTTCATTGCTGCCCATGCTAGAATTTTATTTTTTTTTATTTTTTATTTTGTTGAATTTTTCTTGACTTATTTGGCTAAAGTCTATCTTGAAGTTTCTAGAAATTGGATCAACAATTCAACACTCCTCCTTGATCCAATTTCGTGTTACACCAAGCTTCTTCCGCAATGTCTCAAACTTGGCTAGCGGTAGTGCTTTAGTGATAATGTCCGCTACTTGATCCTCGGTCTTGCAATATTTCAGCTCGATCTCTCCATTATTTTGCACCTCTCATATGAAGAGATATTTGATGTCATTATGTTTGGTTCTTCCATGGAATACTAGGTTCTTTGATATAGCGATTGCGGACTTATTGTTGCAAAGTAACGGAGTCGGTTTTATCTATGCTTCTCCAATGTCTTCTAGAATTCTTCGAAGCCATATTACTGGACTAGCGATCATAGCAGCTGTGATGTATTCAGCTTCTGTAGTAGACTGTGCCACTGAGTATTGTTTTTAGGATGCCCATGAGAATATTCCAGAACCCAGTGTAAATGCATAGCCAGTAGTACTTCTCCTATCATCAGCTGAGCCTGCCCAATCGTTATTAGTGTAGCCAATGAGCTTCGCATTTGCACTTGGCCAATACCAAATGCCGTAATCTATAGTTCCTTGTAAATATTTGAGAATTCTCTTGGCAGCTCCAAAGTGAATTTGACTTGGACTTTGCATGAATCATGATAATAGACTTGTCGCATACATAATATCCGGTTGTGTAGCAGTGAGATATAGTAGAGTGCCAATCAAAATTCTGTAGAGGGAGGCATCAGCTTTTTCCACTCCATCTACCTTCAATAGTTTCTCATTTGTCATGAGCGGAGTTGAAACTTCTTTGCAATAGTTCATCTTGAAATTCTTCAAGAGGTTTTAGGTATATTTCTTTTGTGAGATAAACACTCCTTCATTTTGGTCGATCTCGATGCCAAGGAAGTAATGCATCAAGCCCAAGTCCATCATCTCGAATGCCTTCATCATTTCTTCTTCGAATTCTTGGATCATTGTTTCACTGTTTCCTGTATATATGAGATCATCTACATAAAGAGAGACAATGAGAGTGTCGGACTCACCTTGGGTCTTGATGTAGAGTGTTGGCTCACTCATACTCCTCCTGAACCCTTGCTTGATGAAGTACTCATCGATTCTACTATACCACACTCATGGTGCTTGCTTTAACCCATACAGGGCTTTCTTGAGTTTGAGAACTTTTTCTTCTTGGCCTTTGAGGATAAAGCCTTGTAGTTGTTCTATGTATATTTCTTCTTGAAGATATCCATTTAAGAATGCCGACTTCACATCTAGTTGATGGATCTTCCATTCTTTTTATGCTGCTAGGGCTATGAATGCTCGAATAGTATCGAGGCGAGCAACGCAGGCAAAAGTTTCAATATAGTCAATACTTGGTTGTTGCAAGTATCCTTTCGCCACAAGCCTTGCTTTATGCTTCCAAATTGATCCATTTGCATTGAGCTTTGTCTAGTAAACCCACTTGACGCCAATGATGTGGCACCCCCGAAACCCGGTAGGGTCGCCACAGAAACCGCCAGCAAAAGAAACCAGAACAAAAACAAATTATACATCGATAGAAGGAAGATTCAAGCCAACGCTTAGGCGTAAAATTTTTTTCTTTTTTTTCTTTTTTTTTCCTTTAAAAGGTTTTAAGGATTTTGCGCAGCTCAAAGCGGAATTTAAGAGGCGAGTCTCACCAACACTTCGCTTCCCTCACGACAACACAATGCACACCAACTATCTTTGATTAAATGAAAGCACGAGGCCGAACCACTTTTATTTACATATATAATTACGAAGGGCAACACAGGTCGGTACAAAAGGGTAGGCCAAGACTCATCTATGCTCGGCCTTCAACCACAAAAAGAGACACACGACCCTCAAAAATGCGATGTATAACGATCTCCCTTCGGACTACTCGTGGCGTCCATCCAAAAAGTTGCTAACCCCACTCCACGTGCGCAGGTCATCACACCCATCCCGGTGCGTCGGGCGGTGGAGGTGGCAACATCCCCATCATGACACCGTTGCGGCGGATGTGGACGGAGATGTACTCTGGATGACCGGGCCTCCCGGATAGGCCCACGTCATAAGATACGATCGCGCGCACACGCAAAAAGGTTAGTCCCGGCAGGGTGGGACAATCTATCTCGGTCACCTCGACCTCCACGTCAGATGGAAGGCCATAGAACACTCCCCGTGGAACAACAAGGAGAGGCATCGTACTAATCTGAAATGTTGGTCCCCGAAGGGGTGAGTACAACCACTCAACAAGTAAAGAGATCCAATCAACACTCAATGCATTTAAACAATACAAACAGTTCCAATACACATGTCATCCATACATCGTAATGTACTTACCTCGAAGCCATGTACATGCCATCATACCTCATCATCAAAATCATAATACGTACATAGCATCAATTATAAATGATCATCATCATCATCATACCATATGACCCATACATGTCATCATCATACCATAGTGCACATACATGTCATCATCATACCATAGTACACATACATGTCATCATCATACCATAGTGCACATATATGTCATCATCATACCATAGTGCACATACATGTCATCATCATACCATAGTACACATACATGTCATCATCATACCATAGTACACATACATGTCATCATGTCATCTTAGTACACATACATGTCATCATGTCATCTTAGTACACATGCATGTCATCATCATGTCATATCATATCACTTGCATGTCACATATGCATGTCATCATCATCATATCATACATGCATGTCAATTTCCACTTTGAAATCTCAATTGATCATCACATCTCCCTTCCTCGGGATCATCCATCCCATACTTTACACTCGCACCCTAATTCGGGCCTTGCGAGAAGAACCTCGGAATTATGCCATTCATGGCCACCGGGCATCCGGCACCCCCAACGCTCCGGGCATCTCGCATCCCAACTGGCATCACGAGGCATCCCCTCGGGCAAAGACCTCCGAGGCTTCCGGCACCCATCTCATTCCGAGCATCCTGATACTCCCAGGGCCATCCGGCCATGTATCTCTATACAATTCCGGGCATCCGGCACCCATCTCATCCCGGGCATCCTGATACTTCCAGGGCATTATCATCCGCCACATACAATTTTCTCATTTACCATGGATCACATTGCCAATTATGTCTCAATTCATCATGCACATGATGTAATGGCAAGACAAGATCATCTTTCTTATACATGTATCATCAAGCATTTACGCATACATGAAATAGATGCATCCCCCATAGCAATTAGGTCCACATGCCACTCAAAACAATCTACTTGCCAATTACATTTAGAATTTATTTAAATCCTAATTTAATTCTACTTTGCAATTAATTAATTAAATAATCACAAAAATCACAAATTCATGAAATCAAAACACATAATATTGTAATGCCATAAAAATAGTGAATTCACCACAGAAAAGCATGGCCAATCAAATTTCTGCACAAAACAATATTTTCACAATTCCGTACACATTTTCGGACAAGGGCAGAACGCACAGTTTTCTAAGTAAATAGATTAAAATACCCATACAACCTCAGAAAATTATGAAATTTCACCAGGTTATATTTAAGACATTAAACTAGACTTTTCATGAGGAACCTAGGCCAAAATCATTATAGATAAATTTTTACAGATCCACGAAGCTTCTGGTCAAGTTACCGAAACACACAGGGAACTATGTCCGAAATATGGAGATTTGACCCACCTACACTTCTTCGTTTTCTCTGAAATTTGGATATGTTATACTTATAAGGAGCCCCTACAACTTTCGTGAAGGAACTTAGGCCAAACAACCAAAGGAAGACCTCCAAAAGGTTCCATGAAGTCTCGGGTAACCCACATCGCAACACCAGAATCATCGTCTTCAAGATCAGGTTGGTTACCTAGTCTAAACATGTTCTTTTTGCCTGAAATTTGAGTATGTTCATCATTAAGATGTTCTCTACAAGTCTCATGAAGAAGTCGAAGAGAGATTCTTAGTAAAAACCAACATGCAAAGCACAAATTCACCTCAAGGTCAGAAAAACAACTCCAGATCTAGGGTCTCCGAAATACGAGGCTTTGACCCTTCAAATCTCCATTATTTTTCACGAAATTTCAGTATGTTGTAGTTAAAGGTGTTAGATACAACTTCCATGAAGAGATCCAAGCCAAAATCTAACTCCAAACATACATGCAAGCCCTCACAAGTTTCTGACTTCACTAGTTCATGCGAAAACAGCATGCATTTTTCAACAACCAAACACCCTAGCTTCGGTTTTTAGCTTCCAAACACCCAAAAGATCAATCATCCATACAAAACACACATGCATGAGTAGGATGGAACCTAAACTTGCCTCACACAAGTAAGAACGACGACGAACGGCGGCGGTGGACGGCGGCGTGCGGCGGCTCCTCCTCCTCTTCCTTTCTCTCTCACGCGCACCTCTCTCCCTCTCTCCCTTTCTCGCAATCTCTCTCTCTTTCTCTCTTGTGCGACCACCCCTCCTCCGGCCATCTCTCTCTCCCTTTTCTCTTTTCTTCCCCCCTCCTAATCATTACAAGGAGGACTCTAATGCATGGGTGCCAAATGGCCCATGCATTAGGACACTGGGGAGGGGCATGCATTTGAAACCCTCCCCCTCTCCTCTTCGCACGGCCACAAGGCCCAATGGGCCTTATGGGCTTGGCCCACACGGCCCACTTTAGGCCCTCCTTCCATGGGCCTAAAGTCCATGCTATTGGGCCTAAGGCCCAATCCAACTCCCTTTTCTAATTTAAATTAAAATTAACAATTAATTACACCTAATTAAAAAAAAAACATAACATTAATCTATAACAAACATGACATCACATAATTATACTTATTAAATACCTTAGGTTTAAATTAAAAACACACGGCACAAAAAAAAATACAAAGCCTTAAGAAAGAAATTAAGGCTAAAACACAAACCAATAGGTAAATTCATTACCTATTTAAAAGCTCTAGGGCACCTTAGGACTTGCCCTTAATTCTAGGATGCCACAAATGATCTCTTTGTCTTCGGGTCGATCGACAAGCTCCCAAGTTTCATTTTTCTCGATCATCTTGATCTCTTCCTCCATGGCTTTTATTGAGACTTCTTCTTTGGATGCTTGTTCGTAGTTTTATGGTTCCAAAACAGCAAAGTTGCATGTGTCGTAAATTCTTCTAAGGGTTTTTACCTTTAGTATTGGAGACTCTAGAGTAGATTCTTCTTGCGTTACTCTTGGAGAGGTTGGTGGAGTTATGTCGTGAGTGGTGGAATCCGGTACTTCTCATTCTTCTTGTGACGTTGACTCCTCTTGAGCAGGTGGTATGTTTGGCAAGGTGATGTACTTCTTCTCGATCTTCTCATCCTCCCAATTCCAGGCAATGTCTCGACTAATCATAAGCTTCTTAGTTCTTAGGTTGTAAACCCAATAGCCTTTTGATTAGTCACAGTAACCGAGGAATATTCCCTTTTTCTGTCTTTTCATCTAGCTTACTCATTTTCTAAGCAAGGATGTGGACGTAGCATGTGCATCTGAATACCTTGAGGTGCTTTGCTGAAGGCTTCCGTCCACTCCATGCTTCGACTGGAGTTTTATTTTGGACTGCTCTAGTTGGACACCTATTTAAGATGTATATAGCCGTGTAGACTGCTTCTGCCCAGAACGAGTTAGGAAGTCCTTTTTCCTTTAGCATAGACCTTGGCATCTCCATGATGATTCTATTTTTTCTTTCGGCTACTCCATTTTGCTCTGGGGCATAACCAATAGTTAGTTGATGGTGGACTCCTTCATCTTCACAAAATTTATTAAACTCCTTTGAATTGTATTTTGTGCCTCTGTCACTCCTTAGAACTTTGATTCTCAACGTGGCTCTTGAATCTTCTGAAGATAGAGAAGACCTCTTATCTTTCTTGAAGAAAGTATACCCACGTCATTCTTGTGTAATCGTCAATGAATAGGATGAAATATTTATTCTGAATGAGTGTGTGGGTTCTCATTGGACCACACACGTCCATATGAACTAGCTCCAATGGTTTCTTAGCTCTCCATGCGCCTCTAGATGGTAAGGACTATTTCTGTTGTTTTCCAAGGAGGCAACCTTCACAAATATTTGAAATTTTGAAATAGCCGGAAAGTCTCTCATCATATTTTTCTAATGGAGAGTTTTTAGCCCAACAAAGTTGAAGTGGCCAAATCTTCGATGCCATAGCCATGAATCATCAAATTGAGCTTTCATGGCTATATCTTTGACATATTTCCATCAAATAGGAAAATTCTTATTCTTCATCTTAACAGAGACAATGATATTTTTATATTTATCATAGATAATGCAGGCATTTCCACTAAAATATAGAGAATACCCACTTTGTATCATTTGGCCCACACTCAAGAGATTTTGTGCAAGACGAGGGACTAGATATACATTATGTATATATTTTGGGTCTTTATTTGTTTCCATGATGATTGTGCCTTTTCCTTTGACATCTACTAATGCACCATTGCCCAACTTTACTTGGGATTTCACCAACTTATCAATATCAGTGAATATAGATCCGTCCCCTGTCATGTGATTGCTACACCCACTATCAATGTACCATGTTTCATTTTTATTATCATTTGCCGCTTGGCTTGTGTAGAATGTATTCTCCTCACTTCATTTTTTTTCCACATAGTTTGCTTGATTATTTGTTTTCAAGCAATAATCTTTTTCTGTGTGGCCATATCTTTTACAAAAGCGGCATTGTTTTTTTTATTTTTAAACCGGCAATCCTTTTCCAAATGATTTGTTTTCTTGCAAATACCACAAGGTGGATAATTTTCCTTTTTGTGTAGTTTATCCTCCTCTTTTATATTTCCATTAGCTCCTTCCACCATTTTTAGATTGATGAGACCGTATGCTTATTTTAGATTGAAATGTACTTTCAACTGAATCTTCATCTTGTCCCATTAGTCTTTTCTCATGTGCTTCTAGAGAGCCAATTAATTCACTCACTAATAGAGGCATCAAGTCCTTAGTTCCTTCTATAGTTGTGACTATGGGGTTGTAATTTTTAGTAAGTGACACCAATATTTTCTCAACAACCCTTTAATCAGTTATCCCATCTCCATAAACTCTCATTTGATTAACTAGTTCCTTTAACTTTCCACAATATTCTTGTACGGTCTCATAATTTTTCATTTTAGAATTCTCAAAATCTCTTCTTAGAGTTTGAAGGCAAATAGTGCGTACCTTTTCTGATCCTTGAAATTCTTCTCATAGTATTTTCCAAGCCCCTTTTGTAGTCCTTGCTCCAATTATTCTTGGAAATACCGTTTCTGAGAGTGCTTGCTGGATAAAGTATAGTGCCCTTGCATCCTTTTGTAGTTGATCCTTCGAAACACTTGCACCTTCTTGTGGAACCTCGTAACCTTTTTCCACGATGTCCCATAAGTCTTGGGCCATCAAGAATGTAGTCATTTTTATGCTCCAAAAGTCATAGTTGTTTCCATAAAAAATGGGAATGGGAAATGAGGATAACATAGAGTTGGCCATAGTTTAGTCGTTAGTTATTTGGAGATGGTAGTTTTAGGAATAGGTAGGTAGGACAAACGCCCAATACTAACCAAAGACGTGGCTCTGATACCATAGTTGGTAATTGCGGAAGTGTGTATTTGATGTGTGCAAGGGAGTATTTTGTGTGTAAACTATCAAGAGAGCAAAAGAATTAAGGAACAATGTCGACAAGAAATGATTGGGCAAAGTAACAATAAGAATACGTAAAAGAGAGTGGCACCAAAAGAGCACAAGGGAACAAAAAGAAAACTTTTTCATTATTTATTGTAGTACAAAAGGAAGGGGAGGATCTTACCTTTGTGGTCTACCCCTCAAAATGGACGACCACAAGGCTTTTTATAGGCCTACATCACTGACTTTATCCAAGGAAAATCTTCTGCTCTTGTCAGAGATTTTTCACTTTCCTTCTTCTCCTAGGCACTTCTACACTTGTGCTTCTACACTTTTCATTGCTGCCCATGCTAGATTTTCTATTTTTTTTCGGATTTTTCTTGACTTCTCTAGCTAAAGTCTTTCTTGAAGTTTCTAGAAATTGGATCAACAATTCAACACTTTCCGGCATACAGGCTTTATTTCTTATATCTCCATTTTGTCTTTTTGTGAAGAAACTTGGATGGATCAATTGTTGGTTTATATACAAGGGGGATCAAGTATGTGACTAAACTAGTCATTGTAGATCCAATTGAATTCTCATGCAATTCATTCTATCAATAAATTGTTCCAATTACACCAAGGACTGATAAACGGAGTTGGAGATTGATTTAATCTATGAAAGTTTTAGCTTTTCTGCATTTTAATTTAACATAATTATGCAATGCACGGCAGGCGAGCTCCAATCCTAAAGTTTCATGAGAAATGTCTTTTCTAAACTACTAAGAGAGCTCGCATGTTGCCGCATCCTTGCAATAATAAGCTCCGATGATGGAAAGATCACAATAGTAATTACTTTATAGATTCTTTTCCCCCAAAAATCTAAGTTACATTCATTATCTAATTTCTCTCTTAGTAAAATAAATAAAAATGTCTGTGGGGATGAATCCACGTTGCACAGTCTCTATAGCTATAAAGTTTTGGAGTTGTGATAATAAATGTACTAGCATGGAATACTGTCGTCATATTTTTTTCTTCCAACTAATATTATTAGATGTCGTATAATAATATTCAATTATATTAATGTCACGGTTCCATTTTATGCTACCACTAGAATTTCGACAACGGAAGGCTAATGTGATTAGTGCAACATTTTGCTGGGAAATAATTTGACACTGTCTTGAACTAAAAACGGTGTTGTTTTGATTGCTTAAGTCATTAGGGTTCATCACTCTCTCTCTCTACAAAGATGAAACCCTAGAATGAAGCCAAACCAATCACAATAAGTAGACTCACCCAAGCTCGAATTCTAACCGGAGAGGGGCCTCCACAGGTCGGGGAATGAGCTCTTGAGCTGGACGAGGACCAATTCCCAGGGGTCTCTCACCACCTGCACAGACATCCATGAAAAATGCGAAAAAGAAATAGAAAAAATGAAGATGCTGGAAAACGATAGAATATATCATTGCTTATAACAACATTGCTTTTATTCATTAAAGTCACATCAAAGTAACGTTAGTTTCATTTGCTTTTAGTTGTCCACGTAAACTGCGATGCAGAATTTTTAATGACGGTCTTGATCGAGACATTTATGGAAGTTACTGATGTTGCCGTGAAGATAAACACAAAAATAAATAAATTAAATTAAATTAAATGTTGATGCGCAGTGAGTCTTATTTATGAATTTTGTGGGTTTTTTCCCTCTAGTTTTTTCTCGTTATGTTTTAGTAGTGAGGGTGAGCAATGAGAAAAAAAAATTTACCTCATTTTTATTCCGAAAATAAAAAAGTACAAAATTTTCACTTCTCATATATATTCCAAATCTATTTTTGGATATAAAAAAAATAAAATTACTTTATCAAGTTTCAAATCTGTCCCAAAATAGAAAAATAAAAAAAAATAAAAAATAAATAAAATGATCATTATATGCGTCCCCAATTGGCCAATAAATATGACGGAAAGTGAAAGCGGCACCCATAGTTTGACCGATCGCTTGCCCCGACCGAACACCGATCGAGATTATCCGGGCCCTCCCTCATTGTCCGACCCAAATCCTTCCTACACAATTTCTTGTGTTCTTTTCACTTATTTTTCTTTTTGTATTTATTTATCTGCAGGCTTTTATTTCGGTCGATCTAAGAGATGTCGAGCGAGGTAGGGGTGTGATTGATTCCCGATTTGGTCTGGTTCCAAATTGGAACCGGGAGCACCGGGATCGAATCGTTTGGTCCAGTCTGGTCCAGTCCAACAAAATCAGCACTTTTTTTTGCACTAAAGAGTGACCATGCTCTAGACTAGCCTGATCAATCCAATTCGGTTCTTGGGTGATCAACAAAACTAATCACACATGTTTCCACGTGCAAAATATTCAAACTCCACTTGTATGAATATTAATCACACTTTGTGTGTTTCACACTTAACCTTAACCATAAAAGCCATGAGCAATTTAACAAGAATTTGAGCTTGGCTTAGGTTTTATAGACAATCTCTCTTCTACTATTTGAATGTTTAGTCGATGTGGAACTCCTGGAGGTTTGAAGTGCCTTATGGGTCTCTTGGAGCCCTAGTCCCATATCTAGTAGAGGATGGAATTAACTAGTAGATTTTCTTTATAAATAAAAGAGTAACAAGAAGAGTTTTAATGGTCTCTTGGCCACATAAGAGGTTGCTACCTCAATTGCAATTTCGATTGCAATAAGTTATAATGTTTATATTATATGTATATAAATTATATATATAAAAATTGATTCGGTCCGGTTCCCACCTTGGAACCGGGAACCAGATTGACCGGCCACCGGTTCCAAGATTAGGAACCAGTGACCAGACCGCCACCCAAAACCAGCCGATTCGGTCCAGTCCAAGTGGTTCCCGTTGCACACCCCTACCGAACTTCACCCGTGATTCACTCGTACCATTGTCATCAGATTGGTCTTTGTTCAGCATCCAGCTCCACTTCTCAGTTTTAAGGTATGCAGATCCGGTCTCTGTTTCCCTTCTCATATCGTGTCTTCTCTAACCATCTGCTTTGGTAGGAGCATGTCCATGCTTGCTTCCTGCGCTGCCCTTTCCCTGCGAAGTACTCCACTTTCCTCCCTGTACGTGATCTTTTATTCTTGGACTTTAATCGACGTTGTTTGAGTGAGCGAAGAACAGAAAGAAAGTTATTGAAGAGGGAGTTGTTTTGTTGCAGGCCGAGTGCATTTACTTTAATTGATTGATGTTCTGGGGAGTGCAAATATACTGGCGTGGGGTTTGAGAGACGTGACGTTGCGTGGTCGGCCAACAATATTTTCCCAGGGTTTGAATGGTAGATGTGTAATACTTGGACTGTTTGATCAAGTCAAAAGAGGCGGGGGACCTATGGAAAATAAATGAATGAAAAAAGGGGAAAATGGGCTGAGAAGTCAAAGAGAAAAGGGGAAAGAAAAAAAAGGGGGAGAATAAAGAGAATCGGAGGGCTAGCGCAAGAAAAAAAAGGGGAGAGAAGAAAGCAAAGGAAGAAGAAGAATAATAAAGGAAGGAGGCCTTGTGCATTCGTGCCATGAGATCTCGCCAAGTTGACTTGGCTACGTATAGCAACGTCTAGTGAGTACTCATGCTTCTCGTTCATCTTATTGGAGTAGTTTTCGGGTTTAGGGCCACGAAGTTTGATTTTTGAGTTGTGGAGCTTCAAGCTTTCTTGGAAATGAGGGTTTATGGCGTGGTAGAACCGTGGGTTTTGACAGGGGTCGTTTTGGCGCAACGGTTTTGTTGGAGCAAGATTTTAGGATTTTGCCGGCGAGTTTTAAGTTGAGTTTAAGTTTGAGTAATCACTTCAGTTGAGCGATTTGCTAACACGTAGGAGTTGCTTTGTTAGCATTAAAATTTAGTTTAGTTATTTCTTAGTTGAGGTAGAGTTTTATTTTTCTAACATTATTTCTCAATTATTTGATAGGGCTACAAGCGAGTACCATTTATTGTTTGATCATAGGCAACAAGGCGAGTGGTACTATATCTTCTTTGGTTTTGTAAAATCCATGCCTTGAAGTGTGTGTGTGTGTGTGTGTAAGTGTGTGTGTGTGTATACATATATTGAATCGAGTAGAGTATTTTTATTGCAAAAAGTGAGATTGAGGTTATATATATACACACATATATTGGATTGAGAAAAGCATTTTTATTGTATAAAGTTGGATCGAGCATTCCCTACCTCTTGATTATTTGAGAATGGTTTGAGAAACATATTATGAAATGTGTTATAACAGTTTACAAATATGTAATTGCTTTGCAACCAATTTATGGAAAGTTCTATGAACGATTTGAGAAATGAATGAGAAATGGCGGATAATTATATTATTGTCGCAACCAATTTTTCGGGTGTAAACCACCTATGATTTGGTTAATGGATTACTAAGCCTAGACTTAGCTCAGGCTCTCCCAACCTCATACCAATTCGCGACTTAGGTTCAAGTTCTTAACATGCAAATGATTTTTATCTAGGAGTCGCCACTAATCTATTTTTTGGTGGGTCAATTAGAAACCCAAGTAAAGTAACGGGAGTTTTACTTTACTCTTACGAATCAGAGACTATGAGTACGGGGACTTGGTTACACTAGATTTCTCTAATTCCCTTTCGGTGCCATTCTTTAAAAAAAATGTTTGGCAAGCAGCTTGAATTGATTTTAAATCTATTTCCTTAACATGTGAGGTGATCATGTAGGTGCGCAATCTACCAATTTAACACCCAGATAAATAATAAATAAATTGCAAAAAAAAAAAAAAAACTTACCTCAAAGCAACGAAAACATCTGTAATGTTAAATTAAAATCCACATAAACAACCCTAGATATGGTTTCTAATTAACATGTAATTTCATTTTTTCTTTTCACTTAATTGATGAAAATTATGTAATATGCAATGCAATATTAACTAAATGACATAATTCAAATGACATGTAATTTCTAATTAAATGGGCCTAGCAAAAATACTAAATGGCATGCATATCAATGAATCTAAGCCTAATGACGTGCATATGACATTTTTTCTTTTCTTTTTCCTTAAAGAGTGCATTCTATCTTAAATAATGAAACTAATTTAGCCTAAGGCATTTTTGTATTTTATATGAAATTCGGAATTAAAAAATGTGAGAATTATCTATCCAAATTAAGATATCATCCAACTTATATTAAAATTATCTCTAACCTAAAATGCAATCTATCTAAGAAAGAAAAATATCTAACCTTAAAAAAAAATGCAATTTCATCCTAAGAATGCTCTAATTATACATGATATATGCATGATGATTTTTTTGTGTTTTTTTATAAGATTCAAAATTAAACTTGCCAAATAATTAAACGTGCCATTTAAAAAAACTAACATCCTAAATGAATGCATTTTTTTGGATTTTTATTATGTTGAAAAAACAATGGAAATAAACTTCTATTCTAAATATGCAAGATAACTCTAAGATTATAAACCTAATCTAACTCAATTTTTTTTATTTTCTTTCTTATGATAACAAAGTCAACTCAAACGACACGACAACACATCCAACAAGATAAGATTGTTATCCAAAAATTGACAAACCATATCTTGCGCATGAGATCAGGTTGGCCAATTTTTAAAAATAAATTGCGAATCGAATCTCGAGCGTGAGATCGGATTGGCGATTTTCCATGCGATTGCGAGTCAGATTTCGGGCGCGAAAATCGGACTGTCAATCGTATGCACGTTGTGAAATTATGGATTAATCCCCGAATTCATGAGAATTCGAAATATTTTTGGGTATGGCAATAACAAACAAATATTCAAAATAAATCGCGATCCCGTGGATTAGGAAATAAAATATGAGAAACTCGAATCAATCAAGAATCTTACCTAGCTCTCGATATCGCGCAGATAACTTTTCCAAATTGGAATGGCGACTCGCAATAAATTCTGCAAAAGAAAAGCCGAACGCGATGGGGCTCATCAAAGGATCAGTCGCGGTGACACTACAAGGGAGACTGTTGATGACGTGGGCGTCGGGATGATCTCCTTCCTCTTTTGTCTCGTAGCTATGAAGAATTTATGCTCTTGATGAGCTTGACCGTGAGTAGGTGTCTGACCGAAAGGTCAAACTACACTCACAAGCATTACTACTGGATCACCGCCTTCATTCTCCAAGGGTAGAGTAATATCTCTTTCTTGACTTCCACTCACGATTTTCTCTCTGTTTCTTCACGTATCACTCGCGAATCACACTTGCAATTTTTAAGATAACATGGATTAATATCAAACCAAAGAACAACCCGCAAACGAAAACCAAGGCTCAGCGAAGGCTGGTTAGCAGTTGTCCAGACTGGAGGGCTATAGCTACATCTCGTGGCGTGATCTGAGGACAAGCGGTGCGGCACATGCGATGCGCAGTGGTTTGACTTTGTCAATAGGACTGAAACATGGCTGCTCACGTCTTGATGATCAACAAGGAAGCTTTGGGACCGCTTTAGAAACCAGATTTTTATTTAACAAATTTGCTGCCCAAGCCACGAAGATCAAGACCAGAAACCTCCGCTTGAATCTTGCCTTTTACTTGGACCAGGCCATGCTAAATCCAAAAATCACCGTTTGCTATTTCTCCAATTATGGTCGCCTGGGGTGATGTTGCTCATGGGGTAAAGCAAAAGCAGCAGATCGTTGATCGTCGGGGATGCGAGCGCTGCTTGAGTGATTGCTGCAAGGAGAAATTACGGTCCCGCCGGGGTAGCAGCGAATCAAGCCACCGTTGAGCGCGAGGAAGGCGGTAGCTCCATTAACGTCTCGGTTGAGCTTGGGTATGACAATGTGGCAAAGGGCCTCGCACAACGTGGGGGCTCCTCGGTTCGGCAGAGAGAGTTCCTTCTCCTTTCTCTCTCTCTCTCACGTGTATATCTATCAATGTGCCTTTTAGAATAGAAATCCCTTTTGACGTGAAAACTAAAAAAACCTTCAATGTGGCCATGTATTTCATTGTGTGGCCTCCTCTGCATTCTGTGGTATAGCAAACTTTTTATAGGTGAGTGGACTAAGACTTTATTTCCTTCTATTGCATTGCATGAATATTCCCTTGAAATCTTGCATGTATTTCACTTGTCTTGTTGACCACCCATCATGATTTCTTTCTTATTCTCGCAACTTTTCTTTCTGCCCACACCGATGGATACGTGAAGACTAAACCCCACTTTCCCTTTTTCTTGATTTCCTTTATATGAACTGATCCTCCTCCTTGCATTACGGTCAACAGAATTGTCTAAGGATTTTGAGAATATTGACTCAATTTCATGGGTGTTCAAGATGGTCTCTCTCGTGGCCAAATCTTTGTCCGCACGCTTTCATCTTTTTTCTTGGAAGATATCATTTTCTGTCCTTATGCAGATTGAATATTCTCCGACCAAATACTTGCCCACAAATTGGTCGAACATTAGGCTAAAAATTCAAGATTGTAATAGAATCTTCTCAAATTCCGAGTCTTGCAAAGATGAGCTCGCAATCTACCATGATATTATTGAATATTGGAATAATAATACGAATCTTTTCCGAAATGCACCTATCTCCCAACTTGTCAAATTAAAGCTTATCCATCACCGGTCCATGCAAATGCGATAAAAAAATAAAAATAAAAAATAAAAAATAAAAACACTCTTAAAACTATATGCTGTGATTTAATATTTTTGTTTAGGGGCTAAAGTTCAGTCGCTAATTTTTTAATACAATAAATGACTAAACAAGTCGTCAAAATTTAGGTGTCAACATATGAAAATTTATTTGCTTGACTTATGAGATTGATTTTCATATTGGATTTATGGTATTGAAGGATGGTTGTTTATGCTCGTTATTACTGTGAGCCCACTGAGGGGCACATACCGAGTTTAGGGTATAATTCTAGGCTGAACCACCGGCTTTATAGGTGGAAACTTTTCCAGGGGGAATTTTGGTCATATTGTGACAAGTTATTGTGTCGTAACTATAGTTTGATATTAAGCAAAAGATTGGATGATGGATGGACCATAGAGATGTAGTTTCATATGAGATGAATCAATGGAATAAACCATTGATGTGTGACATAAGATTAACCAATGGATCAAACTATTGGCATATTTATTGATGAGATTCATCGATGAATTGGATCATTGATATTTGTTATAATATTATTGATTTAATAAGCATTTTTAGATATGTATATGGTTATGTTAAAGCGATATATTTCATTTATATGTTATATGTGTATTATATACTAAAATTGAGATAAACAAGTTTTAAAATTGTTTTGTAAAGTGCATAGTAATTACTTGATCTGCTTGGAAGATATGACTACTCACTGTGCTTATGGTTGCTTGTCTTACTATTTTCAAATCTTCCTAGATTCCTCAGTTAGTGGACAATAGAGTGTGACTAATTTTGTTGGGAGACTTTTGGAAGTGGACTTTGGATAGGGTTTGAGGTGCATCTTTTTGGTTGAAGGATGGCCGTGTCACCTGCATCCATGTAGGATTCGAGGTGTGACAAGATGATCATGGATACTGTAAGATGTGGGCTTTGAAAAGTCAAAAGTGGAAAGAAAAAAGAAAAAAAGAAAAAAATAATAAAAAGGGACCACCGTGAGATAAAAGGAAGAGAGAGAAGACTAAGAACAATTCGGAAAAGAAGAAGAAGAAGAAGAAGAAGAAGAAGAAGAAAAGGGAAGAAAGGAAAGAGGGTTTGGTGTGTGCATGCTGCGGATGCCTCGCCAAGCTGACTCAACTTTGTAACGTAACGCCCGGTAAGAGCTTAAGCACCTCCTTTGTCCAATCGAAGTATTTTTTGGGTTTAGGGCTCAAATTCGGAATTCTGGGAAAATCGAGTGGCAAAGTCCGATTTTGGAGTCGTTGACCGCATATTTTTATAGAAATCATAGTTTATGGTGTTATGGAGCCTTAGGATTTTACGGATCGTGATTTGAGCTTACAGTTTGCCCGAAACATAATTTCGAAGTATCCCGTGCGTAGTAAACAGTACGTGTCCAGTGGATTTGGGCCCATATTTTGTCATTTTTTGGCTTGATTTTGGGACGGCCAAGTTGTGATTCTTGTAGTATGTTTGAAAGGCCTTCTATTGACTATAAGTACGTTCAAATCGAGGTTCGGTGGAGAAAGTTAAGGCGCGATCAAATTTTGTGCTTAAACTCTGTGTTGCAAATGACTTGAACAATCACTTTGGTTATGCGATTTGTTAGTGCGTAGGAGTCCTTTTGTTAGAGTTAAGGCGTAGTTTAGTCATTTTATAGTTGAGGTAGAGTTATATTTTGATTTTAACATTATTCCCCGGATATTTGATAGGGCCATGAGTTTGACAATACGAGTATTGTTTGTTGTTTGATCGTAGATGATAAGGTGAGTGGTACTATATCTTTTTTGGTTTTGTAAAATCATGTCTTGAAGTATATATGTATATATATTAAATCGAGAAGAGCATTTTTATTGCATAAAAGCTGGATCGAGCAATTGCACTGTTTGGTTGATTATGAATGTTTGAAAAGCGTGTTATGCAAAGTTTGTAGAGAAATATATATTGCTTTGCAATTGATTTATGGAAATGTTTATGATGATTTGAGAAATGGATAGGAAATGGATGGTGAGCTATGTTGTAAAAGGTTATTTGCTTGGTTTACGATATTAATTTCTGAATTGGATTTCTGGTATTGGAGAATGATTGTTTATCTCAATATGACTGTGAACCCAGTGAGGGGTTTTTGGGGGTATGCATACCAGGTTTAGGGTATCATTCTAGGCTAAACCACCGGCTTTGTAGGTGGAGACCTTGCTAATGGGGGAATCTTGGTCGCTTTGTCACAAGACATTGTGTCGTGACCATGGTTAGGTATTGAGCAAAAGATTGGTCCATGGATGAACCATCGACATGTGTTTTAATATGAGATGAATCAATGGATAGACCATTGATGTAATTTTTTATAGAGATTAATCAATGGACTTGACTATTGATATTTAAATCGTGATGATGGATTTAAATGTATATTCCTAACCTGTATAAAGTTTTGTTGAAATGAATGATTCGTTCTTGATTTGATATGTATATTTAATGAGTTGGATTATGATTTTTCGATAGTGCTCTATACTTATATATATGCATAGTGGCTACTTGATCTGCTTAGAAGATGTGTACTACTCACTAAGTTTGTGGTTGCTCACCCCTCTATTTCCAGACCTTTTCAAGTCCTTTAGTTAGCAACTAGCAGGTCAACGAGTGCTATCAATGGGAACCTTTGGAGGTAGACTTTGGGTATGGTTTGAGGCTACATCCTTCAGGTGGAAGGACGGCCGTGTTACCCCCATTCCTGTAGGATTTGGGGTGTGACATCTTGTGGTATCAGAGCTTAGGTTATGATCTTTTGGGTGTAGATTTTATGGGAAGTTGTGAGTGGTGTTATCTCTTCTAAGAATTTATAAGCTCGTGTCATCAAAATGATAAAAGATTTGATATTTTATGAGTTATGTTGCAAAAAAAAGTTGAATTGAGTTCAAATTTCGAGGAATAAATTTTTTAAGAAGTGGGAGAATGTAAGATATGGGCTTTGAAAAGTCAAAAGTGGAAAAAGAATGAAAAAAAAAAAGAATAAAAAAGAATAAAAAGGGACCACCGTGAGATAAAGGGAAGAGAGAGAAGACTGAGAGCAATTCGGAAAAGAAGGAAAGAAGAAAAAGAAGAAGAAAGGGGAAGAAAGGAAAGAGGGTTTGGTGTGTGCATACCGCAGATGCCTTCCCAAGCCGACTTGACTCCATAACGTAATGCCCGGTAAGAAATTAAGCGCCTCTTTCGTCCAATTGAAGTATTTTTCGGGTTTAGGGCTCAAATTCAGAATTTTGGGAAAATTGAGTGCCGAAGTCCGATTTTGGAGTCGTTGAGCTGCGTATTTTTATAAAAACCATAGTTTATGGTGTTGTGGAGCCATAGGATTTTACAGATCGTGATTTGAGCTTACAGTTTGCCCGAAACAAAATTTCGAAGTTTCCCACGCGCAGTGAACAGTACGCGTCCAGCAGCTTTGGACCCATATTTTTGTCCTTTTTCGGCTTGATTTTGGGACAGCCAAGTTGAAATTCTTGTAGTATGTTTGAAAGGCTTTCTATTGACTATAAGTACGTTCGGATCGGGGTTCGAAGGAGAAAGTTAAGGCGCAATCAAGTTTTGCACTTAAACTCCGTGTTGTGAACTGTGGCACCCCCAAAACCCGATAGAGTCGCCACAGATACTGAACGAGAGAAACTAAGGCAAAACAAGTTAAGACGAAAGAATTGAAATTAGACCGAGGCTTAGGCGTAAAAATTTTTCTTTTTCTTTTGAAAAGGGGTTTAAGGATTTGCGCAGCTCATAGCGGAAAATAAAATGCGAGTCTCACCAACACTTCACTTCCCTCACGACGGCACAATGCACACCAACTATTTGATTGAAAGAAACACGAGGCCGAACCACTTTTATTTACATATATAAATTGCGAAGGGTAACACGGGTCGGTACAAAAAGTAAGCCAAAACTCAACTATATGCTTGGCCTTAAACCTCAAAAAGAGACACACGACCCTCAAAATAAAGACGTATAACGATCTCCCCTCGAGCTACTCGTGTCGGCCATCCAAAAAGTTGCCAACCCCAGCAACACGTACTCGGGCCATCACACCCATCCCGGTGCGTCAGGCGGAGGGGGTGGCAGCATCCCCATCATGACCCCGTCACGGCGGATGTGAACGGACACGTACTTCGGAATAACCGGGCCTCCAGATAGGCCCACATCGTAGGATACGATCGCGCGCACACGAATGAAAGCCAGTCCCGGCAAGGTGGGACAGTCTATCTCGGTCAGCTCGACCTCCACGTCAGATGGAAGGCCGTAAAACACTCCCCGCGTAACGGCAGGGAGAGGCATCATACTAATCTGAAATGTTGGTTCCCGAAGGGGTGAGTACAACCACTCAACAAGTAAAGGAATCCAATCACCAATCAATGCATTAAATAAACAATTCCATCATACACATCACACATACATTCCAACACACTTACCTCGGAGCCATGTACACGCCATCATACATCATCATCACAATCAAAAATACATGTATAGCATAGACTTCGAATGATCATCATCATCACACCATATGATCCATACATGTCATCATATTACCATGTCATCATATTATTACCATGCCATAGATGGTCATCATCATGTCATATCATGTATACATGTCATCATTACACCTTATGTACATGCCATCATGTCATATCATGTATACATGTCATCATTACACCTTATGTACATGCCATCATGTCATCATCATGTCATATCATGTATACATATCATCATCATGTCATATCATACATGCATGTCATCATCATGTATACATGTCATCATCACGTCATATCACATATGCATACATGTCATTATCATGTCATATCACACATGCATATCATCATCATGTCATATCACATATGCATGTCAATTTCCACCTTGAAATCTCAATTGATCACCACATATCACATCTCACTTCCTTGGGATCATCCATCCCATACTTTACACTCGCACCCTAATTCGGGCCTTGCGAGAAGAACCTCCGGAATTATGCCATTCATGGCCACCGGGCATCCGGCACCCCAATGCTCCGGGCATCTCGCATCCCAAGCGGCATCACGAGGCATCCCCTCGGGCAAAGACCTCCGAGGCTTCCGGCACCCATCTCATTCCGGGCATCCTGACACTCCCAGGGTCATCCGGCCATGTATCTCTATACATTCCGGCCATTAACATCCTCCCCCAACAATTTCCATGGATCACGTTGCCAATTATGTCTCAATTTATCATGCACATAATGTCATGGCAAAACAAGATCATCTTTGTACTTGTACATGCATCAACAAGCATTTACACATACATGCAATAGGTACAATTACTCATAGAGATTAAATCCTTGTGGGATTTATACTTACCATATGCATTTTAAATTATATAAAACCCAATTTATTCTATTTTGCAATTAATTAAATAATTACATAAATCCCAAAATTCATGAAATTAAAGCATATAATATCCTAATATAATAAAATGGAAATTTCTGCAGAAAACACATGGCCAAACAATTTCCACATAATAAACAACATTTCCACAATTTCAATGCACATTTTCGGACAAGGGCAGAATGCACGGTTTTCTTGGTAAGTCAATTAAAATACCCATATGACCTCAGAAAATATGAAATTTTACCAGGTTATAGTTAAGACATTAAACTAGACTTTTCATCAAGGAACCTAAGCCAAATTCATTTTAGATAAATTATTACAGATCCACGAAGCTTCTGGTCAAGTCACCGAAATACCCAGGGCACTATGTCCGAAATATGCATATTTGACCTACCTACACTTCTTCGTTTTCTCTGAAATTTGGATATGTTATACTCCTAAGGATACCCTACAACTTTTATGAAGGAACTTAGGCCAAAATACCAAAGGAAGACCTCCAAATGGTTCCACGAAGTCTCGGGTATCACACATCGCAACTCCAGTTTCATCGTCTTCAAGATCAGGTTGGTTACCTAGTCTAAACTTGTTCTTTTTGCTTCAAAATTTAATATGTTCATCCTTAAGAAGTTCTCTACAAGTTTCATGAAGAAGTCGAAGAGAGATTCTCAGTAAAAACCAACATACAAACCACAAATCCACCACAAGGTCAGAAAACAACTCCAGATCTAGGGTCTCCGAAAAATGAGGCTTTGACCCCCAAAATCTCCATAATTTCTCACGAAATTTCAGTATGTTATATTTCAAGGTGTTAGCTACAACTTTCATGAAGAGATCCAAGCCAAAATCGAACTCCAAACATGCATGCAAGTCCTCACAAGTTTCTGACTTCAGTGATCCGCGCGAAAACAGCATGCACCTTCAAGAACAAGCCATCCTTACTCCATTTCGTGCACTCAAAAACCACAAAAACACAACCAACATGCAAAGCACACATGCAAAGAGAGATGATGGACCCTAAACTCGCCTCAAACACAAAGAGAAACGACGACGAACGGCGGATGGATGGGCGGCGTGCGGCGGACGGACAGCTCTCCTCTCCCCCTTGCGCGAGCCTCCTTCTTCTTCCTTTTCTCTCTTTCTCTCTTTCTCTCTCTCTCTCTCTCTCTCTCTCTCTCTCTCTCTTCTCTCGCACAACAAGCCTCCCCCTATCCGGCCATCTCTTTTTACTTCCCCAAAAGACCATCATTGCATTGCCTCTTCAATGGCCAATGCATGCATGGCCTTCTTGCCACTTGGCAAGAACCAATCCAAATGGGCTTGGGCTTGGGCCCATTCTTGGGCCTCCTTGGAAGAAGTGGGCCGGCCACTTCTTCCTCTCCTCTTGGGCCGGCGACAGCCCACTTGTGGGCCTTAATGGGCCGGCCACTTGGCCCATTAGGGTCCACTCTTGGGCCTAAGGCCCAATCCAACTTCTTTTTCCCAAATTAATTAAAACTATCAATTAATTTCACCTAATTAAAATCCTATAACATTTAATCTATAACAAATTAATCTATAACAAGCATGGCAACACATAATTTATCCTCAGTAATAACCTTATAGTTTAATTTAAATTAAAAACAAACAAGACACAAGCACAAAGCACAAAGCACAAAGCCTTAAGAAAGAACTAAGGCTAAAACACAAACAAATAGGTAAATTCATTACCTATTTAAAAGGCTATAGGGCACCTTAGGGCTTGCCCTTGATTCCTAGGATGCCACATGAACGGCTTGAACAATCGCTTTGGTTATGCGATTTATTAGTGCGTAGGAGTCCTTTTGTTAGAGCTAAGGCGTGATTTAGTCGTTTCGTAGTTGAGGTAGAGTTTTATTTTGATTTTAACATTATTCCCTGGTTATTTGATAGGGCCGTGAGTTCGACGATACAGGTATTGTTTGTTGTTTGATCGTAGACGATGAGGTGAGTGGTACTATTTCTTCTTTGGTTTTGTAAAATCATGTCTTGAAGTATATATGTATATATATTGAATCCAGAAGATAATTTGAATTGCATAAAAGCCGGATCGAGCAATTGCTACTCTTTGGTTGATTATGAATGTTTGAAAAGCGTGTTATGCAAAGTTTGTAGAGAAATATATATGAAATTGCTTTGCGATTGATTTATGAAAAGGTTTATGATGATTTGAGAAATGGATAGGAAATGGATGATGGGCTATGCCGCAAAAGGTTATTTGCTTGGTTTATGATATTGATTTTGAATTGGATTTCTAGTATTGGAAAATAGTTGTTTATGCTCAATATAACTGTGAACCTAGTGAGGGGTTTTTGGGGGTATGCATACCAGATTTAGGATATCCTTCTGGGCCAAGCCACCGGCTTTGTAGGTGGAGACCTTGCCAAGGGGGTAATCTTGGTTGTCTTGTCACAATGTGTTGTGTTGTGACCACGGTTAGGTATTAAGCAAAAGATTGGTCGATGGATGGACCATCGACGTGTGTTTTGATATGAGATGAATCAATGGATAGACCATTATAGTTTTTTATAGAGATTAATCAATGGACTTGACCATTGATATTTGAATCGTGATGGTGGATTTAAATATATATTTCCAACTTATATAAAGTTTTGTTGAAATGAACTATTCGTTCTTGTTTTCATATGTATATTTAATGAGTTGGATTATGATTTTTCGATAGTGCTCTATACTTATATATGTGCATAGTGACTACTCGATCTGCTTAGAAAATATGTACTACTCATTGAGCTTGTGGTTGCTCACCCCTCTATTTCCAAACCTTTTCAGGTCACTTAGTTAGCAACTAGCAGGTCAAAGAGTGCTATCAATAGAGACCTTTGGAAGTGGACTTTGGGTATGGTTTGAGGCTGCGTCCTTCAGGTGGAAAGACGGCCGTGTTACCTCCATCCCTGTAGGATTTGGGGTGTGACAGATACTCATTGCACCAGTTGCGGCAATGTCGATGATCTTCCAATAGACAGCCATGCCTTTTCACCTAATCCAGATCAGCACCCGCATCTTGCAAATGATTTCCTTTTGGATGACCCTTTTCTAGACCTTAAATCCTCGGATATTGCTTTTGTTTCGAATAAAGTAGTGAAACTAGTCGACCTCGATAATGGAGATTTAATCCTTCCCTCGACAAGCATGAGCCTAGATGGAGGCTCATTTGGTCCATCTAGGAGCTTGAGTAAGGGCCAGAGTCCAGAGAGAGATTCTCTCCCCCCCTCGGGGGACAGTGACTCATTGGATCCCGTTGTAAAGTACATAACTCAGATGCTTATGGAAGAGAACATGGAGGAACAACCGTGGGTATTCGCCGATCAGGTTGCTCTGCAAAATACTGAAAAATCATTGTACGATGCCTTTGTCCAGCAGAATTTGCGACAGTCTGATAAGAGCTCCTCTCAGGTTGATTTAAGCCAATATATCGAGGGCCCAACTAGTAACCTTTCTAGAAGTAGCAGTGCTCCCAGAAGCCACGATGCTACAAACGTTACTCTTAGCTCTAATGACTTGGCCGATGCTGATATTCTGTACACAATCGGAGAATATAGCCATGCTGTGCTGAAAAATCCTGACCAAGACTTCCAGTTAAGCAGCATCACCAATTATGATGAAAGGTCCGAGGAATCTTTGCATGGGCTTCTTTTCAAGAGCATTTTCAGCCATAAAGAGTCTATGATTCAGTTCAAAAAAGGAATAGAGGAGGCCAGCAAATTCCTTCCCACTGACAATCAATTAGCAATTAATACAGAGGACAGCAAACCGTCCTCTGAAAAAAAGAAAGGAACCACAAGAACGCACGTGAATAAGGAGATCAACATGAAGAGCTCATCTAATGGATTCAAGGGATTAAAGAATCACAAGAGGGACGAGAATGCTTTTGAGGAAGGCAGGGCCAATAAGCAAACAGCCTTGTACTCAGAAGAGAGCGAGCTTTCAGATTTGTTTGATAAGGTGTTGCTCGGCACCGAAAATGGTGCGGGCATGTCTTCTGGCAACGAAGCTGCAGAGACAGGTGTGAGGAAAGACATACAGCCACAAAGGAACAAGCACGGTTCCAATAGTGGTAGTGGTTGTGGTAAGAAGCAGGGAAGCAAGAATACTGTTGACATGAGAACTCTTCTGATTCTCTGCGCACAAGCCATTTCTATTAGTGATTTCAGGACTGCTAATGAATTGTTGAAGCAAATTAGAGAAGACTCTTCTCCATTTGGGGATGCCTCTCAAAGATTGGCCCATTACTGTGCAAATGGGCTAGAGGCACGATTGATGGGAAAAAACGTCCGAGGGGAAGTCTATTATTCTACTGTTGTTGCCAGGACGACGTCAGCAGCTGATATCTTGAAATCTTACCACCTTCACATTTCAACATGCCCGTTTAAACAGTTTTTCCAGTTCTTTGCAAATTACATGATTTTGAAATTTGCAGAGAAAGCCACTACTCTTCACATAATAGATTTTGGCATTGCATTTGGTTTTCAATGGCCAAACCTCATACAGAAGCTCTCTTCCAGACCAGGAGGGCCCTGTAAATTGCGCATCACAGGGATAGAGTTTCCACAGGCTGGTTTGCACCCGGCAGAAAGAATAGAGGAGACAGGTCGCCGTTTGAAAAAGTATTGTGAGCGTTTTGACATCCCTTTCGAATTCAATTTCATAGCATCAAGGAATTGGGAATTCATCAACCTTGCGGATCTCAAGATTCAAAGCAATGAGACAGTTGCTGTGAATTGTCTAGATCGGTTTAAGAATCTCAATGACACAGTTGAGGACAACAATCCACGTGACGCTGTGTTATATCTAATTAGGAAAATTAAACCGGATATTTTTGTTCTTGCTGTACGTAGCGGCTCCTACAATGCGGCCTCTTTTGTGTCAAGATTCCGAGAGGCACTTTTTGATTTTTCTGCTGTGTATGATTTGCTTGATGCTACCATTGATCGTGACAACAAAGAGAGGTTGGTCATTGAGAAAGAGTTCCACGGACGGGAAATTATGAATGTCATAGCATGTGAAGGTTCGCAAAGGATTGAGAAGCCAGAAACGTACAAGCAATGGCAGGTTCGTCATATGAGGGCTGGGTTTAAGGCGCTTCCTCTGGACCAAGATTTCATGAAGTTATTCAGGGGTAAGATGAAAGCATGGTATCACAAGGATTTTGTGCTTGATGAAGATGGAAACTGGATGCTGCAATGTTGGAGAGGTCGGATTTTTTTTGGCTCCTCCTGTTGGGTGCCTACTTAGGATGCTCCAAAAAGAACGTTTTCTGTCGTGGACCTGTATATTACTGGGATTCTTCCCCGGTCGACAGGTCAAGGATTCGTATTAGAGTAGCTCTGCATTTACTTATCTTCGGCTCCTCTATTTGTTGATGTATCTTTTACTTGCAAACAATTTTGAATCTGAAACGTTTTCTGACCGTTATCTAATTCTCGAGATAGGAAGATTTAGTTTGCAACTTCTGTGCCGCACCGCATTGGGAATGTGCTGCTAATGCTTTGTTAGTTGTCTATACCATATCTCACAAGTTCTGGAAGTAATATGGCAGCTCGAAGCTGATGATGGGTATGGTGCAGCATTATCGTGTACGATTTGTGCTGTTCTCTTGATGGCTCTATCGTCCGCTAATGTCCTACCAGACCGAAAGCTGTTTATCTCGTTTCGAAATTTGAGGGGCCAAGGAGGGGCTCGTTGAGGATGGTTTTCAAAATATGATGGGGACATAAATGATGCTCTTGCTAAAGTTGTTTCCATCTTCCAGTTGACTTAAGGCAAATGAACTTCAGGACACTTGCTGTTAGTAAATATGGTTTCAAATCAATAGAGCAATCAAGTCAAATTTTGAGGTGTGATATTACTTTTTTAAGGACTTATTTACCGCACAATATTGCTAATAGTCACTAACAAATATCATTTGAAATACAACAAAGTCTCAAATGAGATTACTAGATAACAATTCTAGTACTCTTGGGTATCTCTAGGAAACAATTGAAAAGATGACTATAGTTTTGAAAAGAAGACTCGAAAAATATTTTCATACTCGTTCATGTCAACTATTAACATGTATATAAATATTGGTTTTAAAGAACATAGGCAACTTTTCGCAAAAAGTTACAAAGTGACAAAGGTATCCATTTGAAAGAACCTGCAAATTAACAAATGTATCCTTTCAGAAGAAGTTGCAAAATTAACAAATGCAATCTTTCATAAAAAGTTGCAAATTGAATACGTATAATTTGAAAGGTTATCTTAAAAGATACATATAAAAATTTGGAATAATAAAAATAATAAAAAATAATAATTTAATAAATAAAATCTCGAATTATTATAATTTCCAAAAATAATTAATAAACAAAACAACCTTTCAACTAATAAAGGTTAATAAGGTAGTTGTATGGAATAAAATAAAAATAAAAGGGTTATTGTGTGACATCCTGAAATTCGACCCCGTCCCGATTTTATGAAATGGGCATTTCGTTGACGCATCTATGATCCTTTTTCTCTAAGCTGATCACTCACGAGTAACCAATCTATCAGATGAAGCCGTTAAAGGATATAAACACAAACAGACTTGAGAATTCAATTAGGAATCGATCACTCGACCGTGATAATTGGCAATGGTCAATATGGCCCCGTTATAATCGATTAGTGATCGAATATAGATCGATTCGACGTAAATATGTAATTAAATTGTGGGTGATTCCATATTATTGCAAAATTCGCGTCGAATGACAGTAACCCAATTTTTGTCAATTTTGTACCCGGTATCCATAATTGAAACCTTAAGATTTTTACGACAACCGAGAGTCGCCGATGAGTCGGGGATACACAAACGTGGATTGAAAATTATCGATCACGGGTCAAACGCACTAAAATCCCTAAAAGCTACCTGGTAGGTTAGGTTGCGCTAAAATCGCGTTCAGTCGATTTTAACCACGAAATTGAACTCGATTTCGAGAATCGAACGTTCAAGCATGTCACAATTTATTTTTAGGACCTCATCTCATCTTTTGAGAAAATTCCATCCAACCTGGAATTTTGCAGAAAAATACAATTCGGCAAATTTAAATGGAAGAAATTCGGATGGGCAAAATTAAGGGACCTTTTGGCCTTTGAAATGAAGTATTTGGTGAAGGATATGCAAGGAAATTCCTATGGGCAGCCTTGGAGGCATATTTGATCACCAAATTGAATTAAATTGTGAGGAATTGGAGGGAAATTCGTAGGGGCAGCTGAAAGGGGCTATTTGGCTACCTAAATGAGTTTGTTTGTGAAGGTTTTGAAGAGAAAATGCCAATTGGTTGATGCTTGGACTTGGATGACTAAAGACTTTTGTGCTTGGGCACTCAAGTGCTTAGATATTTCATCTAAACCCCCGTTGGCTCATGCATGGACTTTCTTTCCCTCTTGTTCCCTCTCTTCTTCTTCCTTCTTCCCCCCATGCATGAACCATCTCCAGCTCCTCTTCCTCTCTGCTCAGCTTCTTCTTCCTCATTATTCTTCTTCTTCATTTTTCCTCTACTCAGCCACCCTCATCAACCGCTACTCATGCCCTCACACCCACAACCGCTTCAACCCACTCGACCATCCCGTTCAGCTGTCCCTCGCCCACCAGTCCCCGCTTGGCCGCCAGCAGCGCCATCTTCCCACAGCCTTGACGCCGCCTGTGTCCAGCTTCGCGTCCAAGCCACTACTGTCCAGCTCCAATCGCAGCCTTCGCCCATCCCAGCTCCGACTAGCCGCTCGTCCAGTCGCCATCCCCGCACCGTGTCCAGCTCAGCTGAGCCTAGCCAACTCAACTCAAAGCGCCTAGCAGCGGCTCAAGCCGTGAGCTATAGGACTAGTTTTCAGCCTCTTTCGGCCCTCCGTTGGAGACGTCGTAGACACGAGATCTCACCGCCGTCACACCGCCATCGTCGTGGACCCGTTACCTCGCTAATTCGGTGAGTTAACGCCCTAATCTTGAATTAGGAAATTAATTGCACTTAGGGGGATTAGTTTAAGGTTAATTATGAAAGTGCTAGTACGAACACCTAGTGGGGGTGAATAGGTGTTTAAAATAAACCTTGGCAAATAAATGCATAATAAAATTAATTCCGAGCAAAGTTTGAATAAAAATCAGAGTCTGATAAACGAGCCACCAGACTTCTAGTAGATGTTCAAAATTTGTTATGCGATGGAACAGACTTCTGAAATAACATGTAAGTGTGCAACATATTTAAATAAGGAGAGTTAAGCAAAGAGAATGTTGCACACGAAATTTATAGTGATTCGGCTTAGATCAAGCCTATGTCTACTCTCCCACGCTAACAGCCTTCTGGCTGGATTCCACTATGCAATCAACAAGAGATTACAACTTTGAATGTAAACACTTAGTGGTAGATCACACTATCTCACTAAGTCACTCTTTTGGTATTTCTCTCACGATCACAAATGTTTAAGCTCACCAAAGACAAGTGTATGATCGAAGTTCGCTCAGACTTTGGAATTATAAATTCTACGCTCCGTCTCTTACTTGCTCATCGGTCCTTTATCTCCTTAAATACTCATCCACTTCCAAACTAGCCATTGGATAGTATCTAGAGGATCATCTTCCAATCTACCCATTGGACAGATCTATATCTAGAAGATTTACTAGCCATTGAGTGATAAAAGTATAATCCCAAATTGATTATGATCGCCCATACAAACAGAATCTTAGTTTCCATAAGTAGAGCTTCTTCGTATAGAAAGTTCTTGTCTTCAATATCCAATTGTCAATCAATTAGATTGAGTCAATTAAATCTATCTTGATGTAGAATCCAAACCATATCACTAACCGTTATATGTTTGGGGCTTGTGTTACGTTCTGTCAAGTTGTTTCGTTCTGAACATGCTTCGTTTTGAATTTGTTACGTTCTGAACTTGTGTCTCGTTCTAGACCTTATCACATTCTAGACTTGTGTCTCGTTCTGGATGTAAAGTCTGAGTGTGTTCTGTCAAAAGTAGAGTCTAAGTGTCTTCCATCTGAAATTGACTTTACAATATGGACGTAAGTTTGAACATATTATACTTCTGAACATATTTAGCCTTAAGATCTGGACACAGTCTGAATAAGTTCAACTCCAGCATAGAGTCTGTCTTATGATTCTTCCAAGTATAGACTTCGACAATATCATTTGCATGTTTTATCATCTACATAGTCTATTACTCAACCATTAAACACGTTAGTAGCCTTTGATTTTTTTTTTGTCATCTTCAAAACATCATAAGGGATTTCCCTAACAAATTAAGGATTCGTGGTTAGTTAGTTTGTGTAACTAAGTTAGTAGGCTAGTTAGTTACCTAGACTAATTAGTTAGGTGCTTCGTTAGGTTATTTAGTTAATTTAATTATATTTAGGTAATTAACCTAGCTAGGTTAGCTTAATTAGTTCAATTAGGTTAGTTCGGTTAGATTATTTAAATTAATTAAGTGATTTAGTTTAAATAATTTGCAATTTATTTAATTAATTATAATTAGCATGAATTATACAAGGATAGTTGGTTTGTAGAATTTTACGCTGATCGTCGTGGTTGAATTGATTTGTGGAATTGATTGCTAAATTATGCAATTGGGTGCTTGGTGATGATTTTTTATTATTATTGCAAAAATAAGATTTTATGGTATTTAATTAGAAAAATACCAGGTATCAGGTTTTAACGCCAAAAATATTTTATGTACTATATAAAATCGTGGAATTTTGAAATGGGAGAGTATCACATTTTGTGGATCGATTTGACTGTGTGACCACGCACAATTATTTTACTGGGTATTTTTAATACGAAGAAAATTGGCCAAGTCCATTATTTGAAATGGAAGTATTTGAGTGCAAAGCACGATGTTCTTGGCCAAGTATGTGCTGGTGTGTGATCACTTAAGTGCCCTAATGCGTTTACACGAGACGATGCATGATTAAGTTCATATGCCCTTGACAACAGATGCTAGTCGCAATGGAGGCTGAGTCTATGCTCATTTATGGTATGCCATCTAAGGATATACGTTGCCATGCCCGACGGAGCTGGACGACACCCGGTTATGTCGGATGACCACCAATTGTTGAGTTGGCTATGGCCATTGGGTCGTAAATAATTGGAACACGCTTGAGTGATTGAGATAACCGCACCTAATTATGGGACAAAATTGTGTAGCACGGAATGGGACGTGTCATAATGGTTTGACCTTATAATCGAGACCTCTGTGAATGATTGATATATGAAAATGAGGTGTTCCAGTTATTGAATGCATTTATTGTATGCATATGATATATGAGATGTAGATGTACTAATGTGCAGGGGGTGCTGAGGCGAGGTAAGTCCTATATGGTGCATGTTTAGGCTGCCTCTAGCTGAATTCTCGTCCTAATTGGGGTTTAGGGTGTAGACTCACTGAGATTTATCTCACGCCATCATGATTTAAATATTTTCAAGTCCCTAATGTGGAGAAGCGGAGCCCGAGGCTGAAGGGTCCGAAGTGTAGGTAGCTTAGTAGTTTCTTCTAGAGACAGACCGGTGTGTATAGACCTATAGATTTAACCCGGTCTGTATATAAAGTGTGTTTTATGAAAAATGTATTGGCATGTGTTTTGACTATCCTTATCTTTGATTGTTGTTTGGGGTTTATTAGTTCGCTTCCGCATGTGTATAAAACGAATGAGTCGGCGATGTGTCCTGGGAACGTCGCAAAATTCTATCGACTATCGAGGGATGTTCGCGTGCTTGAGGTTCGAGGCATGACATATTGCTAATTAAACCACAAGCACGAAAGCATGCAGAGTGTTAAGTACGCCTAATAATTGTGCCAAATTCGCGTAATTATTCACACCCCACAAGTGGGTATTGTGGGGTTTAGCTCACACCCCAACCTTTTCTTTAAACATGCTAGAAAAGGCTTACACTTAAAGATTGGCCCATCTCCTCCCAACTTTCCTATGTGGGACAAGAAAAAACACATTTTACTTGTCTTATAAACAAACATCCAACAATCCCCCATTTTGTTGGTAAAACAAAGATTTCAAAAAAAAAAATTTCAAAACCATATAGCCAAAATTTCATTGAGATTAATATATATACATAAAGGTTTCTTTCGAGTTAAACATTTATTTAGTGCAAGTATCTCAAAATTCTATCAAACTAACAAGTGGCTCAGCTTTAAACTTGTATTTTTATATAATAAAATCAAGTGTATCGCACATATACTAACATTTTGTTTCAACGAGAAGTTCTATATTACTCCGCACTATTATGGTCTTATACTTGATCTTATTTTATGAGCTCTCTAGAAAGCAATCCTAATTTTCGTAAGAAGTGGCATCACTTCCAAGCTCATATAAGTAAAGTATTTACCATGTGTTTTTGTTACTATCAATACATTACGAATTTGTACCATACTATATTAAGAATTCAATTCAACCTATAAAATATAATATATGACACTAAATTTTCATATTAGGGCTACGTCAATATCAAATAATCGCATTTGGCGACTTGTTTTTACCTATTAATCCTTGTAATTTGTAATATTTTAGAAAAATGTCGAGTTACCATTACTGGTGATTTCAATTAAAGGGTTTCAACCTTATTTCTTGTGAGGTCATTATTACCATGTCTCTTGATAAAGTCTTTGTCAATGGATCGGCTAGACTATTACTTGACCTCATGTAGACAATTATTTTGGTACAATCTTTAATCAATTGTCTCACATACTCATGTCTTAGACTAATACTTTTAGACTTACCATTATGGGTGTTACTATAGGCTCTTGCCAAAGTAACTTGACTATCATAAAGAATAGAATAGGAGGCATAGGATTAGGCCATAATTTGATATATGACAACAAATTTTTAATCCATTTAGCCTCTTTCCCAATTGCTACTAAAGCAACAAATTCTGATTCCATCGTTGAATGAGTTATACCTGTTTGTTTTTCGCTCACCTAATACAACACCTTCACTTAGTGGGAAAATCTATCCATAAGTGAAATGCTCATCTCCTATACTTGTAAGTCAACTAGTATCGGTATATCCTTCTAATATAGCGGGATAATTATATAGAACAATACTAAATTTTTAATTCTCTTAAGATAACAAAAAATTCTAATAATAGCCCTCCAATGTTTTGTACTTTGATTACTAATATACCTTCTCAACTTGCAAACAGACCAAGCAATATCATGTCTAGTTCAATGCATTGCATATATTAAAGACTCTATAACACTAGCTTATTTAAGTTGTGCTACTGTTGTATAGGTATCATAATTTAATTTAATACTGGAATCAAATGGAAAACTTCTTCCCTTGGAACCAATATGTTAGAATTTATTTAACAATTTGTCAATGTAATTACATTGGCTCAAAGAATAACCCCCTACTATGTTTCTCAACTTTAATATTTAAGATAGTATCTACTTTACCCAAATCGTTCATTTTAAACATGGAGGTTAGATGCTTCTTAGTCTCAACAGTTCCAGTCATGTTCATTCCAAAAATAAACATATCATCGACATACAAGCACACTAAGGCATCTTAGACTTTAGTGAATTTATAGTACATACACTTATCAGCACTATTGTGGGTGAAACCATTAGAAAATATGATTGAATCAAATTTTTTATGTGACTGCTTAGGACCTTGCTCAAGTCCATAAAGAGACTTAATCAATTTACATATTTTTTATTCATTTCTAGCAAGAATGAAACCCTCTTATTATTCCATGTAATTTCCTCATTAAGTCTCCATTTAAGAAAGCGGTGTTGATACATATTTGATGAATACAGAGATCATAAATGGACACTAGAGTAAAAAGAATTCGATTAGAAATTATACATGCAACATGAATATATGTATCAAAATAATCTATTCATTTCTTTTGCCAATGCCCCTTGGCCACTAATCTAGTTTTAAAAGCTTGGATAAAATGATTAGAATGATAGTTCTTTCTAAAAACCCGTTTGCACCCAATATTCTTGGATCATTTTGGTAAATCTACTAATACCTAAGTATTATTGGACATAATTGAGTCTATTTCATCATTTATAGCTTCTTTTAAAAAAGAAGCATCTCTATAAGACATAAATCATCAAAGCTTTTATGATTGTTTTCTAAATTTAATACTAAAGGGTATTTATTTTTCACGTTTGTCTTATTCAACAAGAAAAACATGAGCTATAAAATCAAGACCTAAGTTTTTTAGTTTCCTAGCTCTAGTGCTTCTCCTTAGTTCAATTGTGTCTTTAGAATCATTTGTTTCTTTTGCTTGAAATCTGCTTGAGTTTCTATAGGTTTTGAATTATTTTCGTTAATTTTAAGAACCCATAGAACATTTATTCTCAAAGAATTCAACATATTTCGATTCTATAATGACAATGGACTCTAAGTCAAGAAGCTTATAAGCTTTACTATTTTCGGCATATCTAACGAAAAAACTTTTGATAGCTCTAGGACTAAGTTTTGTTCTCTTAGTGTCTGTTACTTGGTAGTATGTCAAACACCCTCACACTTTAAGGTATGACATATTTGATTTTCTAATTTTCCATACTTCATAAAGGGTCGTGCCATTTTTCTTGGATGATATTTTATAATGAATATAACATGCAGTAAGCAATGCTTCTCCCCAAAGATCAATTGGTAGCTTTGAATTTGAAAGCATACAATTAACCATTTCTTCAAGAGATCCATTTTTCCTTTTAGCCAAACTATCTTGTTGTGGAGTATATGGTGCTAAAACTTGATAAATAATACCATGTTCTTCACAAAATGAAGAGAATTTATTGAAAAAATATTCTCCACCTATATCTGAACAAAAAACTTTGATTTTCTTTTCTAATTGATTTTGTACTTCAGCTTTATATTATTTAAACATGGTAAATGATTCACCCCTTCACCTCACGAAATAAACATATAAAAATCTACTACAATCATTTACAAAGGTAATAAAATACTTTTTATCACCATGTGTTAGTATGCTGTCGAATTCATAGATGTCACTATAAACCAAATCCAATGAATTTGAATTTTTTTTAACACTAAGAAAATGTTTCTTATTTAATTTAGATTTAGCTCATATTTCGCATTTATGGATTTTGCCATTGAAATTTATCAAGTCTAACTTTTTCATATTCTTCATATAACAACTATTTATATGTGTCTACCTATTATGTCATAAAAATGAAAACTCAATAGTATAAGTAAAATAGCAATATTATTAATGATACTCAGTTGATACATGCTGTCATTGGCACAATCCTTTCTATAAATAGCCCATTCTTCAACTAGATAATCTTGTCGGATTCAAACAAAACCAAAATACCCTCTTACAAAGTAAATCAATAAAAAATAGGCTCTTCTTAATTTCGGGTATAAATTACAAATTAAGAAGAGTAATCTTCTTTCTAGAACTAAAGTCTACCTTCATTGTGCCTTTGCTAGTAACCTTTGCAAGAGCATTATTCACCATCAAGACCTCTTGAAAAGTCTACCTTCATTGTGCCTTTGCTAGTAACCTTTGCAAGAGCATTATTCACCATCAAGACCTCTTGAACATTTAAGTCGACAGTCTCTTCAAATTGCTTGAATATGTATTTGTCCTTGCACACATGAACTGTTGTTTTAGAATTTAAGCACCAACTAGATTGGATAGTAATAGAGTTGATTTCAGAAACTATAGCCATCGCATCATTAATTTAAGGGTTAATATCTTTAAAAACCCCAAACCGGTACACCTAAGACAAATTTATCCCAAATTTATCTTTTGATCACAAAAAATGCCAAATTAGTACACCTTTAACAAATTTATTCCAAACCGGTATACTTGTGATAAATTTATCCTCTATTAGTTTATGTTAAATTTTACTGTTAAATTACTAAGTTAGATGACACGTGACAGTTGAGTGGTGTACCGACTTGGGATTTTACTCTTCGTTTGTCACAGTTATATAATTTTCGTGATTTTTGTGGTATTAATATATTTTAACGGAAGACATATTTATCACAAATATATTAGTTTGAGATTTTTGACAATCCAACAAATTAGTTTGGGATAAATTTGTCATAAATGTACTAGTTTTAGGATTTTCGTGGTCATTTCAAGTCAATTTATCATAGGTGTACCGGTTTATTATTTTTCATGGTCAAAAATTAGTTTGAGGTAAATTTATCACAGGTGTACCAATTTGGGGTTTTCCAAGGGTATTAACTCTTAATTTAAGAAATTTTTATGCTCGAAAATATGGTTGAAATCATGGCAACATAGTTTTTTCAATCAAATTCACATTTGCCTCCACCATTGGATTATTCTTGTCCTTTAATATGCTCTTGCAGTGAATCAGTCCTTGGCATATTGTCTCTGTTTGCCCCAAACAAAATAGTAACCATTTTTCTTCTTTTGTGTTCTCTTAAATCTATGTCCATTTTTTACTTTGAAATTGTGGCCGATTTTTTGTTTTCTTTCCATATGATTAACCTTGAATCATACAAAATAGAATTATCACGTAAACATGACTCTTCCTCAATATGAAAATGTTTTCATATTTGGTCCAACTTGAAAAGCTTTCGGAATATCAATCTTAAGGCAACGAATTTTATGTAAAAGAGCTTGCAACTCATGGACTTGTTGCAACAAGGGTTTGGTATCAATAAACTTGGAATCAAAATATTTTGTAATTAAATATTTATTGGTATCTTACTCTTCTACTTTGTACTTGAATTTCAGTGTGTTCCAAATTTCTCCGGCTGACATCATTTTAGTGAATAAGTCATACAATTGATCAAACAATGTATTTAGAACGTGTCCACAACATAACAGTTCGTCCTCTACATGTGTCTTTTTCTCCTTGTTAACCCTTCCAATCACTTCTGCACTTGGCTATCCTCTCCCAACATTAGGCTTCAAATCTTCTATAGGTGCCAATTAGGATCCAATATGTGGGAGATCTTCAGGGCAGTGAGCAGGAACATCATCTTGTCCCTCCAACAAGCAAAGTTGTCCCCATCAAACCGGTCTAGTCTAACCATATCTTAATACATGACTTTGATTGTCGTAGACTCCATTGTTGAACGAAATGAATCCTTAAAATTGTTGGTAAACATGGCTTCAAATCAATGGAGCAATTAAATTGGATTTTGAGGTATGATATCACTTTTTTTAAGAATTATATTTGCCCCGCAATGTAGCTAATAGTCATCGACAAATATCCTCTAGGATACAACAAGTCTCAAATGAGAATACTAGATAAATTTTAATATTTCTCTAGAGTTTCTCTAGGGAACAATTGAAAAGATGATTGTAGTTTTGGAAATAAGACTTAAAAAATGATTTCATACTCGTTTATGCCTAAAATTGACATACATATATTTATGTATATCAGTCTTAAAGAACATAAGTAATTCTTCGCGAAAGGTTGCGAAGTGAATAAAAGTATCATTTCGGAAGAAGTTGCAAAATGAACAATTGCAGCCTTTCGTGAAAGGTTGCAAGGTTATCTTGAAAAATACATATAAAAATTCGGAATAATAAAAATAAATAATAAATAATAATTTTTTAATAAATAAAATTTCAAATTTTCATCATTTCCAAAAATAATTAACAAACAAATAAAATAATAATAATAATAATTTTTTAATAATTAAAATTTCAAATTTTCATAATTTCCAAAATTACTTAACAAACAAAACAACCTTTCAACTAATAGATATTAATAA
Organism: Eucalyptus cloeziana; assembly: GCA_014182715.1. Taxonomy (NCBI): domain Eukaryota; kingdom Viridiplantae; phylum Streptophyta; class Magnoliopsida; order Myrtales; family Myrtaceae; genus Eucalyptus; species Eucalyptus cloeziana. The sequence continues at coordinate 32,737,765 of CM024635.1, read as the reverse complement.
GATAACCGTCCAAACGTGCAAAATGCCAAATGCGCCTAATAATTGTTTATTATTCGTACACCCGCACACAAGTATTTTGGGGTCTAGCTCACATCCCAACATTTTCTTTAAACGCGCTAGAAAAGGTTTGCACTTATAAATTGACTCATCTCCTCTCAATTTTCCTATGTGGGACAAGGGAAAACATATTTTGTTTGTTTTACAAACAAACATCCAACACTTACTAGCATACGGAGATTGTAAATTTATCTCCATTTGGTCTTTCTCTGGGGAAATCTTGATGTGTCAATTGTTGGTTTATATACATTATACAAGGGCAATCAAATATGTAATTAAACTAGTTATTGTAGATATAACTGAAATCTAATGCAATTCAGCCTGTCAATAGACTGTTTCATTTACACCAAACGACTTATTAAAATGGGGGTGAGTTTGATTTGATCTGCAAAAGTGTCAGCTGTTTTGTATTTTTACTAAGCATTGTTCTGCATGTGGGGCAGGTGAGACGAGAAATGTTTTTTTTTTAAACTAGTAAGAATGCCCACATGTTGCTATGTCCTTGCAATTGTAAGCTCTCATGATGGAGAGATCACATTAATTAGCACTTAAAAAGTTCTTTTTCCTCCAAAATCTAGGTTAGAATTGGGATCTATATGTTTGATGAAAAATGAATGATTTGAAAAATATTTTTCTCAAAATGGTTCTTCATATTTCTTTCTAAAGTGGAAATGTTTGTGCAATGAATCTACAACTCAGTTTCAATAGCCACAAAGTTTTGGAGTCGTGGTCATTGTGGTCATTGATGTATAAGAAAGAGACATTAATAACCATGTTTTTTCTTCCTACTAATGTGAGAAAATATCATAGAATAATACACATTTAGATAAATATTTTTCTTCTTGTTCTGCTTAATGAAAAGTTTATGTTAGTTAATGTAATTATATTGAGGAAAATTTTCAAATAAGAACTCAAAGTGGGGCTGTTTTTTCAAAAGAGACTCAAAGTAGACATTATCTTAAATAAGAGTTTGAAGTGTCTAACTTAATCTCAAATAAAGATTTGAACTTTAAATCTTGTTCATAGTCAAGGGCATTTTCGTTCAAGGATATTTTTCTTTTTCTTTCTTCATTTTCACTCTCCTTTTGTTTTGTCTTCTTTTTTTCTCCTTTTTCTCTCTTCTTCCTCACCCTCTCTCTATGTGTCATCTCGTCGATGCAGGCAAGCGAACTCTTGGAATTTGTCAAGAGCTTTTGGGCAGTTCTTTCACCGCTTGGTATCTCACACATCTTCCTGCTCGTCCTTTAGAGAGAGTGAACAACTAAACTCAACTGAGGAGAGAGAGACTTTTTCCGTTTGGGTGGCCATTGAAGATGGGAAAGTATAAGCTCACAAGCTCATTGGTGGGGAGGCTGACGAAGGTGTGGAAGATGGAGGCGATGCAGAGCAAGATGGAGGCGTGAGGAAAAGGAGGAGAAATCTATCGACCTCAGTATTGGAGATTTGATCTTTTTCTTGACAAGCATGGGCTCCAATGGAGGCCCATTTGGTCCATCTATGACCTCGAGTAGTGCCCTGAGTTTAGGGGGAGATTCCCTCTTCCCATCGGGGGACACTGACTCATCAGATCCTGCTCTAAAGTGCATAAGTCAGATACTTATGGAAGAGAACATGGAGGAGCAAACGTGGGAATTTGCTGATCAGGTTGCTCTGCCGAATGCTGAAACGTCATTGTACGATGCCCTTGGTCAGCAGCATTCGGAGGTGTCTGATCAGAGCCCCTCACAGCTTGACATAAGCCATTTTATCGAGAGCCCAAATAGCAACCTTTCTGGAAGTAGCAGTGCACGTGGAAGCCACGATGCTACCAGCGTTACAGTCAGCTCTAGCGACTCAGCTGAGCAATATTCTTTACACGATCGAAGAACATTGCCATGCTGTGCAGGAAAATCCTGACCTGGACTTCCAGTCGAATGTGGATCCCAGTTTGCAGTTGTTGTCCAATTCTTCAAGCAGCATCATGAATCCTGATGATTGGTCGGAGAAATCCTTGCATGAGCTTCTCGTCAAGAACATTTTCAGTAATAGTGAGTATGATTCATTTCAAGAAAGGATTAGAGGAGGCCAGCAAGTTCCTTCCTACCAACAGTGAATTAGGAATTAACCCAGAGGACGGAAAACTGCCATTGGAAACAAAGAACAGAACCACAAGATCACGCATCAATGAGGAGATCAACATGAGGCACTCATCTTGTGGATTCAAGGGATTAAAGAATCACGAGAGGGATGAGGATGCTTTTGAGGAAGGAAGGGCCAATAAGCAAACAGCCTTGTACCCAGAAGAGAGTGAGCTTTCGGATTTGTTCGATAAGGTGTTGCCCTGCAACTGTTCTGGCAACAAATCCATGGAGACAGGGCTCAGCAAAGGCATATGGCCACAAATAAACAAGTGGAACTATTCTAGTGACAAATCTGTGGAGACAGGGCTGAGCAAAGACATACGGCCACAAAGGAACAAGTGCAGTTCCAATAGAGATAGGGGTCGTGGTAAGAAAGAAGCAGGGAAGCAAGAATACTGTTGACTTGAGAACTCTTCTGATCCTCCGCACGCAAGCTATCTCTACTAGTGATTTCAGGACTGCTAAAGAATTGTTAAAGCAGATCAGAGAGAACTCTTCTCCATCTGGTGATGGGTCTCAAAGACTGGTACATTACTTTGCCAATGGGCTAGAGGCACAACTGGTGGACAGCGACAGTCAAACACAAGACTTTTATCCTACAATTGTTGCCAGGAGGACCTCAGCAGCCGATGTCCTGAAAGCTTATCACCTTCACATTTCAACATGTCCGTTTAAGAAGTTCTGCATTGCCTTTGCGAATTGCATGATTTTGAAAATAGCAGAGAAAGCCACTACCCTTCATATAATAGATTTTGGCATTCGGTTTGGTTTCTGGTGGCCAATCCTCATACAAATGCTCTCTTCTGGATCAGAAGGGCCCAGTAAATTGCGCATCACAGGCATAGAGCTTCCACAGGCTGGTTTGCACCCAGCAGAAAAATAGAGGAGACAGGTCGCCGTTTGAAAAAGTATGGTGAGCGTTTTAGTGTCATTTTTGAATTCAACTTCACAGCATCCAGGAATTTGGAATCCATCAAATTTGCGGATCTCAGGATTTAAAGCAATGAGACAGTTACTGTGAATTCTTTAGACAGGTTGCAGAATCTCTTTGACGAGACAGTTGAGGACAACAATCCACGAGATGCTGTGTTAAATCTAATTCGGGAAATTAAATGGATATTTTTGTTCATGCCATAAGTAATGGCTCCTACAACGCGCCCTTCTTTGCAACAAGATTCTGAGAGGCACTTTTTCATCTTTCTGCAGTGTATGATGTGTTTGATGCTATTTTAGATGCCGACCGGAAAAAGAGGGGTTTTGAGAGAGTTCCATGGGCGGAAATTATGAATGTTATAGCATGTAAAGGTTTGGAAAGGGTAGAGAGCCCGGAAATGTACAAGCAATGGCAGGTTCATCATATGAGGGCTGGATTTAAGGTGCTTCCTCCGGACCAAGAGCTCATGAAGTTGCTCAGGGTTAAGATGAAAGAATCGTACCGCAAGAATTTTGCGCACGATGAAGATGACAACTGGATGCTGCAAGGTGGGAGAGTTCGGATTATCTAAGGTTCCTCCTGATGGGTGCCCACTTAGGATAGTTGAAGAAAACTGTTTTCTGTCATGACCTGTACATTAGAGAGATTCTTCCAGGGTCAACAGGTCAAGGATTTATAATAGGGTAGCTCCGAATGGACTTATTTCCGGCTCCTTTCTTTGGGCATGTATCTTTTTACTTGCAAACAATTTTGAGTCTGGAGTGTTTGCTTTACTATTTATCTAATTCTTGAGATAGGAAGACACAATTTGCAGCTTCTATGCCACGCAGGCATCGTAATTTTACTGATAATGTGTCATGATTTGCCTATCCTATAGCTCACAAGTTGGGCAAGTAATATGGCAGCTCCAAGCTGATGATGGGAAAGGGTGCAGCATTGTCATGTATGGTTCTTGGTGGCTCTGCGGTTTACTAGTAGCCTATAATGCCAAAAGCTGTCTAACTCTTTTAAGAACTTGAGTAGCCAAGGAGGGGCTCATGGAGGTGCGTTTCAGAATACGATGCAGACAACCTTGGGCTCCTGCTGAAGTTGTTTGTGCCTTCAAGTCAACTTGAGGGCAAATGAATTTCTAGATTACTTTCTGGCATACAGGTTTAATATCTTATGTCTCCGTTTTGTCTTTCCGTGAAGAAATTTGGATGGAAGAATTGTTGGTTTATACACAAGGGAGATAAAGTCTGTGATTAAACTAGTTATTGTAGATACAGTCGAATTCTCATGCAATTCATTCTGTCAATAAATTGTTCCGATTACACCAAGGACTGATAAACGGAGTTCAAGAATGATTTAATCAGGGAAAGTTTTAGCTTTTCTGCATTTTAATTAAGCATAATTATGCAACGCATGGAAGGTGAGCTCCAATCCTAAAGTTTCATGAGAAATGTCTTTTCTACACTACTAAGAGAGTTCGCATGTTGCTGCATCCTTGCGATAATAAGCTCCGATGATGGAAAGATCACAATAGTTATTACTTAATAGTTTCTTTTCCCCCAAAAATCTAAGTTACAGTCATTTTTCTAATTTCTCTCTTAGTAAAATAAATAAAAATGTCTCTGGGGTGAATCCACGTTGCACAGTCTCAATAGCTATAAAGTTTTGGAGTTGTGATAATTGATATACTAGCATAGAATACCGTTGTCATATTTTTTCTTCCAACTAATACTATTAGATGTCATATAATAATATTCAATTAGATTAATGTCACGGTTCCATTTTATGCTACCATTAGAATTTCAACAATGGAAGGCTAATGTGATTAGTGCAACGTTTCGCTAGGAAATAATTTGACGCTGTCTTGAACTAAAAACGGTGTTGTTTGATTGCTGAAGTCATTAGGTTCATCTCTCTCTCTTCAAAGATGAAACCCTAGAATGAAGCCAAACTAATCACAATAAGTAGACGCACCTAGGCTCGAATTCTAACTGGAGAGGGGCCTCCATAGGTCGGGGAATGAGCTCTTGAGCTGGATGAGGACCAATTCCTAGGGGTCTCTCACCACCCACACAAACATCCATGAAAAATGCAAAAATGAAATAGAAAAATGAAGACACCGGAAAACAATAGACTATATCATTGCTTACAACAATGTTATTTTTATTCATTAAAGTCACATCAGAGCCACATTAGTTTCAATTGCTTTTCGGTGTCCACGTAACTTGCCATGCAAGATTTTTAATGACAGTCTTTGTCACGCCCCAAACCTCGAGCGCGCGCACATCCCTCGACGATCGACTAAATTTGCGATGTTCCAAGATGCGTCGCTGACCCAATCGTTTTAAGCACATGCAGAAGCAAATTAAATAAATACCCAGACAACCAACACAGGGATAGAAAAACACATGCTACGCCTTTTTCATAAGACACACTTTATAAACATATCAGGTTCAACCTATAGGTTTATATACAGGAGTCTAGATCCAAAAAGATGTTACCAAGCCAACCCTACCCCGAACCCTACCTACTTGGGATCTGGGTCTACTACGACACCGTCTAGGATGTCGATGTCCAAAGGATCAGCTACCTCTACTCCGGACCCTTCAGCCTCGGGCCTCGAGTTCGTCATGATATCGTCCAATATATCAATATCCATGGGACCAAGTACCTCCTCATACTCAATTTCGACGGTAGGCCCGTCAAAACCCTCCAAATGACCCTCCTGAATCCCGTTGGGCTTGTTAAGGAACCATGCTTTGAAGCGATGAGGTACCAAGTGAGATAGGCTCTCATCGACCCAAATAGTGGTCACCACAAGCTCACGGGTCCAAGTGGTCCCAGAGATGGGGAGAAGGGTAGTCTCGATCTCTACCTCCCGTGAACACCCAAAATGGATGTAACGAACCTCCATCTAAGGACCTGAAAAATGGATTAACCACAACGAAGTGAGATAAAATCTCGGCGAGTCTACACCCTAAACCTCGATTAGAACGAGAATTCACCTAGAAACAGCCTAAACATGCACCATATAGGATTTACCTCACCTCAGCAGCTCCCTGCACATTAGTACATCATATATGCATTTATAAACACAGCAAGCATAAATCAATAACTGGAACACCTCATATCATTCATCAAACATTCACAGGGGTCCCGATTATAAGGCCAAATCATTATGACATGTCCCATTCCGTGCCACACAATTTCGTCCCATAATCAGGCGCGGCTATCTCAATCACTCAAGTGTGTCCTAGTTATTTACGACCTAATGGCCATGGCCAACTCATCAGTTGGCAGTCATCCGGCATAATCGGGCGTCGTCTTGCTCTGTCGAGCATGGCAACATCTACATCTAGACGGCATTCCATAAAGGAGCATTGGCCCAGCCTCCACTGCGACCGGCATCCGTTGTCAAGGGCATCTGAACTTAATCAGGCATCATCCCGCGTGAATGCATCAGGACGAGTTCCGATAATGACCACACGCACATCCATACTCGACCAAGAACATCGTGCTTTGCACTCAAATACTTCCATTTCAAATAATGAACTTGGCCAATTTTCTTCGTATTAAAAATACCCGGTAAAATAGTTGTGCGTGGTCATACATTTAAATTGATCCATAAAATGTGATACTCTCCCATTTCAAAATTTCACGATTTTATATAATACATAAAATATTTTTGGCATTGAAACCCGACACCTGGTATTTTTGTTATTAAATACCATAAAATCATATTTTTGCAATAATAATCAAAAATCATCACCAAGCACTTAATTGCATAATTTAGCAATCAATTTCATAAATCAATTCAACCACGACGATCAGCGTAAAATTTCACTAACCGGCTATCCCGGTACAATTTACGCAAATTGAAATTAATTAAATAAATTACAAATTATTTAAACTAATCCACTTAATTAATTTAAATAGGCTAACTAAACTAACCTAATTAAGCTAACTAAACTAATCTAGCTAGGCTAACTACTAACCTAACTAACCACCTAACTAACTAGTTGGCCTAACTAACTAACTTAACTACTAGTTCATCTAACTAAGGATTAACACTAATCCATAATTAACACTAATCCACCTACTAAGTGCAATTAACTTCCCAATCCAAGATTAGGGTGTTAACTCACCAAATTAGCGAGGTAACAAGCCCACGGCGACGGCGACGCGAAGACGATGAGATCTCATGTCTACGGCGACTCCAATGGAGGGCCGGAAAAGGCTAAAAACAGCGTTGCCAATCACAACCAAGGGGAGGGGGGTTTCGGTTCTATCTAAGCTAGTCAAGTGGTGCTGGGCTAGACGGCGTGGCTAGCTAAGGTGGTGGAGAGGTGGACATGGCTAGAGTGGTGCGAGCAGGGACGGATAGCTAAGGCAGTGACGAGCGGTGGTCGAGCGGCGGCCTGGTCGCGAGCTAGAGGCTAGCAAACAGAGACGGCGAGGAGGCAAGGCGGCGGACAAAGCCGGGTCTCGGACGGTGGTGGGTGCGCAAAGGAGCTGCGGTGTTCGGACAAGGTCGCCGACTGTGGCTGGTTCGGTGCTAGCCTTAGGCTGGTGTTTGTGGCAACAAGGGGAAATGAAGAAGATGAAGTGAAGAAGAAGAAGCAACAGGGGTTCTGCTGGAAGAGGGAGGGGGGGGCAAGGAAGAAGGTGGGGGACAAGGGGTCTTGGAAGTCTAGCATGCAACCAATGGGGGGCCAAACACAAATATCTTGCACTTGAGTGTCCATGCCTTAAAGTCTTCTGCCCTCCATAGTCCAAGGACCCTCCAATGAGCATTTTTCCCTCAATCTTCACAAAACAATCCAATTTGATGACCAAAAGTGCCAATAATTCGGCCCTTACGAATTTCTTCCTATTTCTTTTTGCCAATTTCGATTTTTCTGTAATTTTCCGAGCTCGACGGAATTTTTCCAAAAGATGAGACGAGGTCCTAAAAATAAATCGTGACACGCTCGAACGTTCAATTTCATGGTTAAAATCGATTGGACGCGATTTTAGCGCGACCCAACCTACCGGGTAGCTCTTAGGCATTTTAGCGCGTTTGACCTAGGGGTGTCAACGGTTTGGTTCGGTTTGGTTTTTGAAAAACCAAACCGAACCGAAACTGGACATAAGAACCGAACCGAAATTTCAGTTCAGTTTGGTTTTTCGATTTTTGGTTTTCAACTTTTGGTTTTCAGTTTTTTTTCCCCCCAAAGGTGTGCCGAGGTTTCATACCTTGAACCAAACAGGAGAACCGACAGTTCGAGTAAGCAAATTTCCCAAAGAAGAAGAACCGTGATGGGTTTTAGATCGAATCTTAGGAGCAAAACTTACCAAGAATAGAACTTCAGGATGTTCGGGTGGTCGAGAGAATGAAGAATCCTAACCTGCACTCAAAGGAACCGAGGCGAGAACAAGGTTTCAAGTAAAGAAAGCAGCGAGCTAAGCTCCAATTGGCGCCGCTACATGTAGCAACATCCCCGTAACCGAGAGAATTTCACAAAAGTCTATCCAATTCTCTAATTCCCCAAACGCCCCCCAAGCACCACAATTCCCCAAATTCAAGGCGCGTCGATCTCAGCAGGGACGCGAGAGCAAATGGAACCAAACCACTCACCTCCTGAAGGACCTTGCTCTTCTGTGACTTGTCGACGCTCTTGATGGCGAAGTACTCGATTGTCTTCTTCTTCCTCCCCTTGTAGATAGTCTGCAAAGAAGCGGCGGTGGGTCAATCTCCGAAGCGCCGTTGCTCGACCCAGCACAGCACATAGCTCCACGAGTCACCGCTGCTGACAAAGAAGGAGAAGAAGAAGAGAAAAGGGTGTGGCGGAACAACCGGTCCCTCAATCGGTCGCCGTCCTTGTCGCTGTTGTTGTTGCCGTCCCTGCCACCGTCGCCGTCCCTGTCGCCATCGCAGTCACAATCGCCGTCATCATCGCCATCGCACCTTCAAGACGAAAGGAGACGGGAGAGAATTAGAAATAGGGTTGGCCCTTTGCCGGTTTGGTTAATGGTTCTATTTTTCGGTTTCTTGGTTTGGTTCGGTTTGGTTAACCGATAAAAACCGAACCGAACCAAAAAATTTCGATTTTTAATAAAAACCAAACAGAAAAAATCCAATTTTCGGTTCGGTTCGTTCGATTTCCGGTTCGGTTACCGACACCCCTAGTTTGACCCGTGGTCAATAATTTGTTATCTACGTTTGTGCATCTTCGACTCACCGGCGACTCTCGGTTACCGTAAAAACTTCAAGGTTTCAATTACGGATACCGAGTACAAAATCAACAAAAAATCGGGTTAGTGCCGTTCAACGCAAATTTTGCAATCATGCTGAATCATTCGCAATTCAATTACGCCATTCCATCGAATCGACCTATATCCGATCACTAATCGATTATAACGGTGCCGTATTGACCCTTGCTGATTATCACGGTCGAGCAGTCGATTTTTGATCGAATTCTCAAGTCTGTCGCGTTTATGTCCCTTAACAGCTTCACCTGATAGATCAATTAACTCGAGAGTGATTAGCTCCGAGAAAAATGACCATATGCACGTCGACAAAATACCTATTTCATATTATCGAGACGGGGTCAAAATTCAAGATGTCGCAATCTTGATTGGACAGTTTCAAAAGTTATTGATTAACAACACTATAAAAAAAAAAAAAAAAAATTGATGCACAACAAGTCTAATTTGTGACTTTTGATGGGTTTTTTCCCTTGAGTTTTTTCCTGTTATGTTTTAGTAATGACGGTGAACAATGAAAAAATTGTTATTTGTCATTTTTATTTCGAAAATAACAAAGTATAAAATTTTCAGTTCTCATCTATATTGAAATCACTGACCAAAAAAAAAAAAAATCTATATTGAAATCTATTTTTGGATTAATAATTTATTTCGGAGATAGAAAAAATAAGATTACTTTATCAAGTTCTAAATCTGTCTCGAAAACAGAAAAATAAAAAATAAAATGATTATTATATGCCTCCCCATTGGCCAATAAACATGACGGAAAGTCAAAGCGGGATCCACAGTTTGACCGATCGCTTGCCCCGATCGAACACAGCGAGATTATCCGCGGCCTCCCGCGGTCTCCCTCATCGTCTGACCCAAATCCTTCCTACACAAACACAATTTCTTGTGTTTTTTTACTTATTTTTCTTTTTGTATTTATTTATCTGCAGCTTTTATTTCGGTCGATCTCGGAGATATCGAGCTACCCCCCTCGGGCCGCTTCATGGAAGGTTCCAAACTTCACCCGTGATTCACTCGTACCATTGGAGAATCCTCGTCAGATTGGTCATTGTTCAGCTTCCAACTCCACTACTCAGTTTTAAATTATGCAAATCCGGTCTCTGTTTCCCTTCTTATATTGTGTCTTCTCACGTCTGCTTTGGTAGGAGCATGTCCATGTTTGCTTCCTGCGCTTCCCTTTCCCTTCGAAGTACTCCACTTTCCTCCCTGTACGTGTCGGGGGTGTGCAACCGGACCGGGTCAACCCGGTTCCCGGATCGGCCCACCCGGAAAACAGGGTCGGGAACCGGTTCCGGTTGAAACCGGTCCGGGAACCGGTTCCCAAAACTGAGACCCTGTTTGAACCGGTCCGGGAACCGGTTCCGAGGGATTTCCCACCCGGGAACCGGTTCGACCGGACCGGTTTGGGAACCGGTTGGAGAACCGGTCCACCCCTAAAAAACAAAATGCCAAAAACCCTAATCAGTGTTTCTATCTTTACCTCTTTCAGTCTTTTCTCTCACCCGCGACCTCGCGACCTCGCCCCCCTTCGCGAAGCCGCCGCAGCCCGCCCAAGCCTTGTTGCCAACGTCGCCTGGTTCGCTCTCCACCTCCGGGCGCCACCGCCGCCGTGACCGACGCTAGAAGCCGTAGTTCCCGCCGTGACTCCGTCCTCGGCCCATTCGTCCGAGCCCCCGCTCACCCACGAGATCGAGCGACGCCGCAGTGGCCGGCGAGCCGCTCCGAGGAGACTCAACGCTCCCGCTTCGCCCCGCAGCAACTCGCCACCGCGCGCAGCGCCGCCCGCCTTCGTCCGCAAGACTCCTCCGCCGACGCCCGCACCACTCGCCTTTCTTCCCTCTTGTTGGCCATCAAGCTCGTTGCTCTCGAGCTCTCTTCCTTGACGCCGTGCTTGCCTCTCTTCCCAAGTAAAATTTCTCTGTTCATGTTGAGCATGAAAGCTCTTAAAGGAATTTGTAGTAATTGCGGATCTGGCTTATTTCTTAGCTGCAGAAGCAATCTTTGTTTGTGATTTTACAATGCGATTCTGATTTGTGGTTTTTAAAATTTCCGGTCAATTTGTTATGCTGGTTCGTGCTTTATCAAAAGCTCTGGTCGTCTTGATCCGTGGTCACTTTAGTTTGTGGTTTCTAGGTTTGCTGGTGCTGGCCTTAACGTGAGCTTAGAAAAAGGGTGTCTAGAAAGCGCATGTATTAAAAGAAAAGTATTAAAGCAATAGGGGTCGTGTTCAATTGCTTGAGGTTGGAGGCTTGAGAACTGATGACGTGCTACCTATTCTGCAAGCCTGAGTTGATGAATTGTGGGGACGGGACTTTCTTTGATGAAAGATTCAAAACCTTATTATGTTTGGATGTATTCACATTATTTTTACTTTTCCTCGTTGAAGTTACCGGAGAGAGAGTGAATCTCTTTTCAAATCATTGCTTCCGGCTTGAGAGAGTAGGGAAACTAATGACGGGAAGAAGATAGCATTGTGCAGTTGTTTGTACACCGCGTACAAAATGTGGTCAATATAAACGGGGTCAACCCTGTTCCCGGACCGGAAAAAACGGGGTGGGCCGGGGAATGGGTCCAATGCAAACAGGGGTAGGGAACAGGGTCCAAAAATGAGAACTGTTATAACGGGGTAGTAGGGAATGGTCCGTGTCTAGACCCGGCCCCCCTGGACCCGATCACCCCTAGTACGTGATATTGTATTCTTGGACTTTAATCGACGTTGTTTGAGTGAGCGAAGAACAGAAAGAAAGTTATTGAAGAGGGAGTTGTTTTGTTGCAGGCCGAGTACATTTTACTTTAATTAATTGATGTTCTGGGGAGTGCAAATATACTGGCGTGGGGTTTGAGAGACGTGACGTGACGTGGCCGGCCCACAATATTTTCCCAGAGTTTGAAAGGTAGATGTGTAATACTTTGACTGTTGGATCAAGTCAAAAGAGGTGGGGGGACCTATGGAGAATAAATGAATGAAAAAAGGGGAAAATGGGCTGAGAAGTCAAAGAGAAAAGGGGAAAGAAAAAGAGGAGGGGGGGTGTGTGTGCGCGCCGGGCGGCGCGCTCGTCTGAGAATAAAGATAGCCGGAGGCCGCAAGAAAAAAAAAAAGGAGAGAGAAGAAAGAAGAAGAAGAAAAGAAAGGAGGCCTTATCCGTTCGTACCATGAGATCTCGCCAAGTTGACTTGACTACGTATAGCAACATCTAGTGAGTATTCACGCCTCTTGTTCATCTGATTGGAGTAGTTTTCCGGTTTAGGGCCGCGAAGTTCAATTTTTGAGTTGTGGAGCTTCAAGCTTTCTTGGAAATGAGGGTTTATGACGTGGTAGAACCATGGGTTTTGACAGGGGTCATTTTGGCACAACGATTTTGTTGGAGCAAGATTTTAGGATTTTGCTGGTGAGTTTTAAGTTGAGTTTAAGTTTGAGTAATCGCTTTGGCTGAGGGATTTGCTAATGTGTAGGAGTTTGCTTTGTTAGCATTAGGGATTAGTTTATTTGTTTCATAGTTGAGGTAGAGTTTTATTTTTTAACATTATTTCTCAATTATTTGATAGGGCTATGAGTGCGTACCTTTTATTGTTTGATCATAGGCGACAGGGCAAGTGGTATTGTATCTTCTTTGGTTTTGTAAAACCCATGCCTTGAAGTGTATGTGTATATACACATACATACATATACATATACATATACATATACATATACATATACATATATTGCATTGGGAAGAGCATTTCTATTGTATAAAGTTGGATTGAGTATTCACAACCTCTTGATTATTTGAGAATGGTTTGAGAAATATATTATCAAATGCGTTATGACAGTTTACGAATATGTAATCGCTTTGCAACCGATTTATGGAAAGTTCTATGAATGATTTGAGAAATGGTGGATAATTATATTATTGAAAGTTATTTGCTTGACTTATGAGATTGATTTTCAGATTGAATTTCTGGTATTGAAATATGGTTGTTTATGCTTGTTATTACTGTGAGCCCACTGAGGGGAACATACCGAGTTTAGGGTATAATTCTAGGTTGAGCCACAGGCTTTATAGGTGGAGACTTTTCCAAGGGGGAATTTTGGTCATCCTGTGACAAGGTAATGTGTCATAACCATAGTTTGATATTAAGCAAAAGATTGGATGATGGATGGACCATAGAGATGTAGTTTCATATGAGATGAATCAATGAAATAAACCATTGATGTATGACATAATATTAACCAATGGAATAGACCATTGACATATTTATTGATGAAATTGATTAATGGATTGGATCATTGATATTTGTTATAATATTATTGATTTAATAAGTGTTTTCAGATATGTATATGGCTACGTTAAAGCGATATAACTTATTTATATGTTATATGTGTATTATATACTTAAATTGAGATAAACGAGTTTTAAAATTGTTTTGTAAAGTACATAGTGATTACTTGATCTACTTAGAAGATATAACTACTCACTAAGCTTATGGTTGCTCGTCTTACTATTTTCAAATCTTCCTAGATTCCTCAGTTTGTGGACAATAGAGAGTGAGTAATTTTGTTGGGAGACTTTTGGAAGTGGACTTTGGATAGGGTTTGAGATTCATCTTTCCAGTAGAAGGACGGCCGTGTCACCTGCATCCATGTAGGATTCGGAATGTGACAAGATGACCATGGATACTCATCGCACCAATTGCGGCAATGTCGATGATCTTCCAATAGACAGCCATGCCTTTTCACCTAATCCAGATCAGCACCCGCGTCTAGCAAATGATTTCCTTCTGGATGACCCTTTTCTAGACCTTAAATCCTCGGATATTGCTTTTGTTTCGAATAAAGTAGTGAAACCAGTCGACCTCAATAATGGAGATTTAATCCTTCCCTCGACAAGCATGAGCCTAGATGGAGGCTCATTTGGTCCATCTAGGAGCTTGAGTAAGGGCCAGAGTCCAGAGAGAGATTCTCTCCCCCCCTCGGGGGACAGTGACTCATTGGATCCCGTTCTAAAGTACATAACTCAGATGCTTATGGAAGAGAACATGGAGGAACAACCGTGGGTATTCGCCGATCAGGTTGCTCTGCAAAATACTGAAAAATCATTGTATGATGCCCTTGGTCAGCAGAATTTGGAACAGTCTGATAAGAGCCCCTCACAGGTTGAGTTAAGCCAATATATCAAGAGCCCAGCTAGCAACCTTTCTGGAAGTAGCAGTGCTCACAGAAGCCATGATGCTACAAACGTTACTCTTAGCTCTAGTGACTTGGCCGATGCTGATATTCCGTACACAATCAGGGAACATAGCCATGCTGTGCTGAAAAATCCTGACCAAAACTTCCCGTCGAATGTGGATTCCAATTTGCAGTTCTTGGCCAATTCTTCAAGTAGCATCACCAATTATGATGATGGGTCCAAGGAATCTTTGCATGGGCTACTTGTCAAGAGCATTTTCAGCGCTGGAGAGTCTATGATTCAGTTCAAGAAAGGATTAGAGGAGGCCAGCAAATTCCTTCTTACCAACAATCAATTAGCAATTAATCCAGAGGACAGCAAACCGTCCTCTGAAACAAAGAAAGGAACCACAAGAACACGCATCGAGGAGGAGATCAACATGAAGAGCTCAATTAATGGATTCAATGGATTAAAGAATCAAGAGAGGGACGAGAATGCTTTTGAGGAAGGCAGGGCCAATAAGCAAACAGCCTTGTACACAGAAGAGAGCGAGCTTTCAGATTTGTTTGATAAGGTGTTGCTCAGCACCGAAAATGGTGCGGGCATGTCTTCTGGCAACGAAGCTGCAGAGACAGGTGTGAGGAAAGACATACAGCCACAAACGAACAAGCACGGTTCCAATAGTGGTAGCGGTTGTGGTAAGAAGCAGGGAAGCAAGAATACTGTTGACTTGAGAACTCTTCTGATTCTCTGCGCACAAGCTATTTCTACTAGTGATTTCAGGATTGCTAATGAATTGTTGAAGCAGATTAGAGAAAACTCTTCTCCATTTGGGGATGCCTCTCAGAGATTGGCCCATTACTTTGCAAATGGGCTAGAGGCACGATTGATGGGCAACATCTTTTTTTCTACTATTGTTCCCAGGACGACGTCAGCAGCTGATAGCTTGAAATCTCACAACCTTCTCATTTCAACATGCCCGTTTAAACAGTTTTGCAAGTTCTTTGCAAATTACATGATTTTGAAATTTGCAGAGAAAGCCACTACGCTTCACATAATAGATTTTGGCATTGCATTTGGTTTTAAATGGCCAAACCTCATACAGAAGCTCTCTTCCAGACCAGGAGGGCCCTGTAAATTGCGCATCACAGGGATAGAGTTTCCACAGGCTGGTTTGCGCCCTGCAGAAAGAATAGAGGAGACAGGTCGCCGTTTGAAAAAGTATTGTCAGCGTTTTGGCATCCCTTTCGAATTCAATTTCATAGCATCAAGGAATTGGGAATTCATCAAACTTGCGGATCTCAAGATTCAAAGCAATGAGACAGTTGCTGTGAATTGTCTAGATCGGTTTAAGAATCTCGATGACACAGTTGAGGACAACAATCCACGTGACACTGTGTTATATCTAATTAGGAAACTTAAACCGGATATTTTTGTTCATGCTGTACGTAGCGGCTCCTACAATGCGGCCTCTTTTGCACCAAGATTCCGAGAGGCACTTTTCTTTTTTTCTGCTGTGTATGATTGTCTTGATGCTACCATTGATCGTGACAACAAATTGAGGTTGGTCTTTGAGAGAGACTTCCATGGACGGGAAATTATGAATGTCATAGCATGTGAAGGTTCGCAAAGGATTGAGAAGCCAGAAACGTACAAGCAATGGCAGGTTCGTCATATGAGGGCTGGGTTTAAGGCGCTTCCTCTGGACCAAGATTTCATGAAGTTATTCAGGGCTAAGATGAAAGCATGGTACCACAAAGATTTTGCGCTTCATGAAGATGGCAACTGGATGCTGCAATGTTGGAGAGGTCGGATTTGTTTTGGCTCCTCCTGTTGGGTGCCTACTTAGGATGCTCCAAAAAGAACGTTTTCTGTCATGGACCTGTATATTACTGGGATTCTTCCCCGGTCGACAGGTCAAGGATTCGTATTAGAGTAGCTCAGCATTAACTTATTTTCGGCTCCTCTATTTGTTGATGTATCTTTTACTTGCAAACAATTTTGAATCTGAAATGTTTTCTGACTGTTATCTAATTCTCGAGATAGGAAGATTTAATTTGCAGCTTCTGTCACACCCCGAACCCCGAAAGTGCGAATATCCCTCGGCGGTCGATTAAATTGCGACGTCTCAGGACGCATCGCCGACCCATTCTTTTTATCTTTTGATTAAACGCATGCGGAAGCAGTTAAAATAAACACACAGTCAATAAACAAACAACAAGGATAGTATAACACATCATATAGTGCTGAAAACAACATATTTATTTGTCCACCGTTACTGCTAGGAAGTTTAATAATTACAAGCCTTTCTACGGCCGCTTCCTATCGATCCTCTCAAAAACTTTTAGGGATTAGGATTAACCTAAACTTCACTAACGGCAAGGCCAGCAAAAAAGGTGTTGCATCTCGCGCCCACCATAATCGCACCTGGCAGTTCTCCACGCTACGACCCTGAAAATGGTTAACAACAACAGGGTGAGATAAATCTCAACGAGTTAACAGCCTAAACCTTGATTAGGACGCAAATTCGTCTCGGAGGCGGCCTAAATATGCAACGGCATACAATCTTACTACTTATCTAATTCTCAATATAGGAAGATATAATTTGCAGCTCCTATGCCGCACCGCATTGTGAATTTCGCTGATTATGTGTCATGATTTTTCTATCCTATATCTCACAAGTTGTGCAAGTAATATGGCAGCTCAAAGCTGATGATGGATATGAAAGCAGCTTTGTCATGTATGGTTTGTGCTGTTCTTAGCTCTTTTAAGGACTTGAGCAGCCAAGGAGGGGTTCATGGAGGTGCGTTACAGAATATGATGCAGACAATGTTGGGCTCATGCTTAAGTTCTTTCTGTCTTCAAGTCAACTTAAGGGCAAATGAATTTCTGGATTACTTTCTGGCATGCAGGCATTATATCTTGTATCTCCGTTGTCTTTCGGTGAAGAAATTTGGATGGGTCAATTGTTGGTTAATATACAAAGGAGATCAAGTATGTGATTAAACTAATTGTTGTAGATAAAGTTGAATTCTCGTGCAATTCAGTCCGTTAATAATTTGTTTCATTTACACCAACTGACAAAAGGGGGATGAGATTGATTTGAACAGCAAAAGTTTAGCTATTGTGCCATCTGTTTTTTTTTTTTTTTTTTTTTTTTGGGGGGTGGGTGGGAGGGGCTGGGGAAAGCACTTTCATTCATTCAGCCATAAACAAGCTCTACTATAGCTAGAAAGCGAGTTTCAAAGACTTTGAGTGGATAAAGACAATCAATTGGTGGAGAGAGTCTGATTTCGTTGGGCTTTAACGATTCAATCAGCAATTGCAACTTGATTAGTCTCTCGGAATCAGTGGGCAACTTTCACGTTCCCTAATGGGCCAACAAAGCCTGGTATTCGAATAGCCCACGGGCTTTCCACTCACCCCATGATACACTTCACAGCTGATAGGCATCAGAAGATAGCTCTAAGTGCAGATCGCTCTTCACGTGCGGGTTAGATTTCTCTTGCAAGTACACAGCAGGCTCCCTCACGCTACCATTGATCGTGACAACCAAGAGAGGTTGGTTTTTGAGAGAGTGTTCCATGGACGGGAAATTATGAATGTCATAGCATGGTGAAGGTTCAGAAAGGATTGAGAGGCCAGAAACGTACAGGCAATGGCAGGTTCGTCATGTGAGGGCTGGGTTTAAGGCGCTTCCTCTGGACCAAGATTTCATGAAGTTATTCAGGCGTAAGATAAATACTTCCATGTTGTCTGTCATGAGCACCTGTACATTGCAGGGATTCTCTCTGAGTTGACAGGTCAACGATTTGAATGAGAGTAGCTCAGAATGTAAATACATCCGGCTCCTCTGTTTGTTCACGCATCTTTTTACTGGAAAGCAATTCTGAATCTGAAATGTTTTGTTGCTGTTTATTTAATTCTCGAGATGGGAAGATACAACTTGCAGCTTCTATGCGGCACTGCATTGTGAATGGTGCCTGTCTTTGACTTCTTTGGAAAAGGAATTCCCCTGCCAATTGAATTTTAACCCATTGTAATTTGACATCTTGCCAACAATCCAGATTCATCTGTAACACAAACAAGATCGAATTCCTAATCTGGTAGTTCTGGAAAGCTTGGAACGCATACAGCCCCCAATACACATTAGGGTGGGGATGATTTCATTTCAGGAGTGGGTTTCGACTCTCACGCCCTATAAGGAAGCAGGACAAAAGTCTGAGAATAAGTGTTAGAGTAGAATTAGTGTAGGACCGACCAAAAAAAAAAAACTTATTCCTCTTATGATTGGGCTGGTTTGTTGGAGGTTATGGGTTTGAGAGAGAAGAAGCGGTTGCTTGAAGTATTACACCAAAAGACGTCAAGTTTGGAACGCTCAACAATGTTACCTCCAGTGTAGGGAAACCCTAGAGTTTATATATATAAGCTATTGGGCTTCGGCCCATATGGACCCAAATAACCGTGCTTTTACCTATTGGGATTGTATGTGAACATATTAATTTTAGATTATATTAACAATATATCCAACAATCTCCTCCTATGTTCACCATACAGCACAATCCAATAAGGTAGTCAGTGTGATGTTCAAACAAACATGAATCATCCACATTCAGTCCAAGACAATTAACTCGGATATGTTCTGAGAGCAACAAATCAAAAACAAGTACTAGGAGTTTTAGATTCAATCTAAACTCATTCAAATCCTCAAAATAAATTTTAGACTCAGTTCACAACCAATATATGCATAATAATGTTCACAAAATAGAAATAGCAAAAATTCAAGTAAACTGTCAAGTCCCCACATGCTCAAAATGATATATATTCATTCATCAAGTTAGTCATCTTGGTCAGGATCCCACTCATTAAGCTCTCCTCCATCTCTACCATCCCCTGTAGAATGTCAAATATGAATTTTATATTATCATGAATTCAATCATTTGAATAAAAACTTAGAAACATTCCATCGGGGAGAGAAGAACATATATTGATGTCATAAAGCATCATAATATCATGTCATAAGCATCAATTCAGTTTCATATATTATGAACAAGACTTAAACAATGTGATTTACAAAGAGCCATCAACTTAAGTTTATTTGTAGGAGAATAACTATTGTCTAGTTTCAAAGAACATGACCAATAGTCAAGTCACCTACAATAACCTAGTCATGTAATATCAAGTTTCAATTAAGAACAAGACTTGCAGGCTTCTTAAGTAAACAATTGTTTCTATGTTTCAATTTGGAATGTCACAGTTACTGATTCTTTAAAGTCAAATAATCTAGCATCAAGTTTGGAATGAGATCATTTAACCAAAAAAGGATAGTCCAACTTAGTTGAATTGTATCATCAAGTTTGGAATGACACAAGTTTCCCCTATAGAACATTTGAATTAGGTTAAAGTCATCTTCATCAAGTTTGGAATGAGACAACTCACCCTTTTCAAATTAGTCAGCAATGTGAACATCAATGAAACATATATACTGTGCTTATCATTGTAGCCACTAAAGGAAGATTCGATAATTCAAAACACACACTTAGAAGGTAAGTAAATGGTAGTTAAGACTTGCCTATATAGTCTTTAACCCCAATTCCCCCACTGTTTTGAATAATCGATCTTTAGGCATACCTTTGGTGAGAGTATCGGCTATGTTATCCTTCGATCTCACATCGATCAAAGTGATAACCCCTTGTTCTCTCAAATAATTCAACAGCGCATGTCTCAGTCTCATATGTCTTCTCTTTGAATTAAAGAGAGTATTATTGACGACTTGGACAGTTGCTTGATTATCACAGAATAGGCTTAAAGAATTAATCTTTAGTCGAGTCAAAAGGAATATCCATAATCAGATTCTTTATCCACTCGCCTCTTCGCCGCCGAGGCTAAAGCAAAAAGTTCGATTCCATAGACGACAATGCAATACAAGTCGTTGTTTGGATTTCCATGTAATAGCAGCTCCACCCAAAGTGAATACATATCCACTAGTGGACTTACTACTTTCAATATCCGAACACCATGAGGCATCGAATATCCATCCACAGTTGGAGGATAACCAGAATAATAGAGAGCATAATCTTTAGTACGTTTAAGGTATCTCATCAGCCTATCAAGGGCATCCCAATGCTCTTTACTAGGATTACTAGTAAAACGACTCAGCATACCAACTGTAAAGGCTATGTCAGGTCTAGTGCAACTCATAGCATACATGAGACTACCAAGCAGTTTCGAGTATTTTAACTGGTCAACGCTGGTCCCTTCAATAGGACTCAGTCTGTTATTATAATCACATGGTGTCTCACTCGGTTTACACTTATCGTATCCCCAAGTAGAAAGTAGCTGCTCAATATAATGAGTCTAGCTAAGGGAGATAACTTGTCGTTTAAAGCTTACTTTCATACCAAGAATGGTATTAGCAATACCAAGATCTTTCATGTCAAATTCTTTAGCTAAAGTTGCTTTCACGTCACTCACTACAGAATGATCGAAACCAAGAATTAACATATCATCAACATACAAGCAAATGATGACTATCTTATTTGACATAGAACGATGGTAAAGGCATTTATCTGAATAACTAGACTGAAAGCCAAAACTCTTTACCACTTTGTCAAATTTAAGATGCCACATCTTAGGTGCTTGTTTAAGACCATACAATGATTTATTTAATTTACAAACTTTGTCCTCAAGACCTTTCATAACAAATCCTTCCGGTTGTTCCATGTAAATTTCCTCATTTAACTCCCCATTTAAGAAAGTTATTTTTACATCCATTTGATGCACTACAAAGTGTTCAATAGATACTAAGGCAAGAAGAATTCTTATAGTTGATAGATGACACACGGGTGAATAAACATCAAAATAGTCTATTCCACTCTGTTGTTTATAGCATTTAGCTACTAAACGTGCTTTGTATATGGCTATTGATCCATCACTATTTAGTTTCTTCTTCAACACCCACTTACAGCCTATAACTTTAGCCCCTTTTGGCAAGTTTACTAGCTGCCAAGTGTGGTTCTGCAGCAGAGAGCTCATTTCATCATATATGGCTTCTACCCACAGTAGAGATTCCCTAGATCTCATTGCTTCCTTATAGGAGAATGGATCATCCTCAAGATGGTAAGCAACAAAATCCTCACCAAAACTTTTGGGAATTCTCTCTCTTGTAGATACTCTTCTTGGAATTGGTTCAATAGCCAAGCGTGTGGAATTAGAGTCGAAGGGCCCGCTTCGAGATTCTACGGGAGATTCTGAAATCATATCGTAGATCCAGAAACATTCAAGCCTTGATCTCGAGAAACTTGTTTTCGAAGAACACCGCATCTCTAGATTCTATCTTTGTGTTAGTAGATAGATCTAAAAACCTATTTGCAGCACTATCTTCTGCACTACCTAGATATACACAAGTAATGGTTCTAGATCCCACCTTAGGTTTCTTAGGATCCGGTATGCTTACATAAGCAATACAGCCCCAAGTCTTAAGAGTATCATATCTACAAGGGTGCTTATGCCATATCTCATAAGGTGTCATAGACAACTTAGAGTGCGGCAACCTGTTCAAGATGTGATTAGCGAGTTAGAACTGCTTCTCCCGAGAGGAGGAAGGCATGCCAGCTTTAAGTAACATAGAATTTAACATTTCAGTTAACGTTCTATTCTTACGCTCGGCAACACCATTTGATTGGGGTGAATAAGGAGTAGTGGTTTCAAGTATTATACCTTCTGAAGCACAAAATTCCTTGAACCTTGACATAGTATATTCTCCTCCTCTATCACTCCTAAATCTCTTAATTTTCAAGTTGAGTTGATTTTCTACTCTAGATTTGAAAATCTTAAACTTTTCAAACGCCTCATCTTTCGATTTCAACAAATAGACATGACAATATCTAGAAAAATCGTCTATGAATGTTATTAGATACTTCCGGCCACCTTTAGTAATGTAATTTCTAAAGTCACAAATATCAGAATGTATTAACTCAAGAAGTTGTGTATTTTTAGAAACCAACTTAAAGGGTTTTCTAGTGATTTTAGCATGTGCACACACTTCACACTTGTCAAATCGAATAGAAGTATCTAATGGAATGTTGTGAGTTTTAGCTAGATGTTGCATTTTCCTGTAATTCACATGTCCAAGTCTATTGTGTAACAATTTTGGATCAATCAAAGTAGAATTCACATGGTTTATGCTATTAGTATCTAAACTCAACCTATACATACCATTAATCATGAATGCACAACCGAAATAATATGAGTTAACAGATAAAGTTACTCTACTATTCATAGTTGAAAAAGACATACCAGCTTTATCAAGTAAACTCATAGATATCAAATTCTTTTTAAGTAAAGGTACTACTCTAACATGTTTCAGAGTTAGTAATTTACCTGAAGAAAGCACCAGATTTGCAGTTCCAGCATGAGTCACCTTTGCCTCACCACCATTGCAATTTTCCACAGTGTCTTTCACTTCTGTGACCTCAGTGAGTAAGTTCTTGTCATTTGTAGCATGACAAGTAGCGCCACTGTCCAACCACCACTCAGAAGAGACTCTAGCCTTTCCATTATTCATCATTCCAATGAAGGCTTGAGGCTCAG
Source organism: Eucalyptus cloeziana (assembly GCA_014182715.1). NCBI lineage: Eukaryota > Viridiplantae > Streptophyta > Magnoliopsida > Myrtales > Myrtaceae > Eucalyptus > Eucalyptus cloeziana. The sequence goes on along the minus strand of CM024635.1, from coordinate 32,714,666 downwards.
ATCCTCTAATAAGCATATTGGCCTCATTCTGTGGTGTGTCATTCTTTGGCTTCTTTGGTAACTTACACTCTGTTGCCCAGTGACCCCACTTTCCACAGTTATGGCGCTTGCCCTTCTTCTTCTTTTGGAAGATAGTCTTTTTGGCCTCTAATTGTAAAGAGGATTCACCTTTTGGTGACTTGAACTTTTTCTGAGGTTTATTGGAGTGTGAAACAAAGTTGCCAATTGACTTTTGTTGTCCTACTTGTTTCAAACTCTTCCTAGTAATAGTTTGATCCTCAATGTGAATATACATCTTTAATTCATCAAGTCCCATCTGTACCTTCAGTTTGTGCATTTCAGTCTTGAAAGAACTCCATTCAGTTGGCAATTTGCTTAACACAAGACCGACAAAGAGATTATCGGACATATCAGAGTTATCATCTTTCAACTTGTTCCTCATGTTCTCAAATTCAACTAACTGAGAGGTAATGCTTGAATTCATAGTGAATTTAAAATCAAAGAATTTCTCCGCTAAGAGAGTTTTAGATAGTCCCTCTTGTTTTTGGGCGAGCGTTCAAGTGATCCCATATCTCTTTCGCCGTCTTATAATCACTATAAGTCATAGACAGATTAGGATTTAGAGAGTTCAACAAATAATCTCTACAAAAATTCTCATCTTTGTTCCATCAATATTCATCAACATCTTCAATGGTAGAAGCAAAATCGCTCAATACAGTATATAATATGTCACGTTCTTTCATGCCAAATTGAACATGTAATTTCCAGCCATGAAATTCAGTAACATCAAACGATTGAAGCTTCATAATATCATAGGAATTACGCTTTGCCATTTTAATCAGAGCAAAGTGTTAGAAAGAGTGCACCTTGGAGTCCGAGCCACAAAGTTGAATAACTCCCTAACCTTGATCAAGCTGCTCTGTAAAGATGGAATTTGCCAAAACAAACCTTAAAAACAGATCTGGAGCACCCAAAAACTTTAAGATGGACTGCCCTTGTCGCTGAAACTCGCTGGAAATTTCCGCCCCCAAAATTCGCTAGAAATCCCGAAATTCGCTAGAAATTCAGATGGAAACTTCAAGTTGCCGTAACTTCTCCGTCCGACCTCCGATTGACGCGAGTGACCACTCAAAACGTTCGTATCGACGAGTAGAACAAAGCCCAAGTGGTTTCAACCTCTAAAATTGGCTATAATTTTTGGGTTTTTGAATCAAAGATTTCGGTCACCCGAATCTTCAAACTCAAATCTCGGCCAATACCACCGTCGAAATCGAAAGTAAAATACACCCGTGAGTTCGTCTTAACGAGATCTTCAAGAAGACACCTTTCTCGCTCAAATCCAACACACGATAATAATACTTCAAGATTGTTGGAGGTTATGGGTTTGAGAGAGAAGAAGCGGTTCTTGAAGTATTACACCAAAAGACATCAAGCCTAACGCTCAACAGTGTTATTCTCCAGCGTAGGGAAACCCAGACTTTTATATATATAGTTTATTGGGCCAGGCATATGGACCCAAATAACCGTTTTTTTACCTATTGGGCTCGTATGTGAACATATTAATTTTAGATTATATTAACAATATATCCAACATGGTTTATGTTGAAGAGGAAACTCACTCAATTCCACAATCTTTGCATCAGTTCCATTTCTGATCAATTCCATCTCCATGACCTCATTATTGCCATACATGAGCTCATTGATAGGTGCAATTCGACAATTTTTTAGCTCCATCGAGCGACACAAAGGAAGGTCCTTTGATTATTGTTTTGTTTGCATAAAAAAAGAGTGAGGGGAGATGATAGAAGCAGGAACTTTTTCTGAACTTATCCATACCGAATCTTTCTCAAGTATAAGCATTATAACAATGACAACCATCATGCACACACACTTATATATTATATTGACAAAGCCTCTTAATATCCTATTTACTAAAACAATTGGTGGTAGTCATTTTCAATGGCTTTTATGGATGGAAATATCCCTAATTACCTTGTTAAGTAATACATATCCGTACTTAAACTTCGGACAACCGATGCATATAGATTTTGAGAAAATTGTTCTTTTCGGCCCAAGTAGAGGCTTATTTGTTAGTCACATGTAAACCTATCAAAATGGATTACAAATTCATTTGTTTACCCATATATGATTATTTGAGTTGTTATAAAATGGGTCATAAAATTTATTTGCAACTTACTCAACCCCAGGCTACCTTTATGATTCTATCTCACCTTCACTCACTCTCACGTTTATTCACTATGCACATTCGCCTTGGATATGAATTTTCCTAAATTGAATTAATCGGTATGAATCAATTTGCATTGTGTGGAAATGAATATATTTAAGGTGCATTCGTTTCGTAGAAAATGAAAATGATCACTTCCATTGTTTAGAAAAATTAATTAAAGGAAAATAGTTTTAGCATTGATAACAATATATACCTAAATAGCTTTGTAGGTGGTGAATTTTTTTCCATTCATCTATTTTTCTAAACGATAAGTGATAATTTTTTTGAATATTTTCCAAATCACTTTTTTTCAGCGAAATGAATGCACTTAGGCCGGAGTTTTTTCCTATCTGACACAAATTCGATTTAATTTTCGCCGCACATTCACAAAAAAAAAATAGTAAAAGTGAGAGAGAATTCAAGATGTAGTATTTTATTCTGATTCACTCTTAAACTAAGGCTGTGTCCAGCTAAGAATTCACTATAATGCGCACATCGCACATCTCTACCATATCCTTAAATTACGAGAGAGAAAAAATATATATTTATATCCAAACAAAATATATATTTAGTACTTATTCATAAACATAAACTCAAACTATCAATAAAATATAAAAAGAGAATATATTCCGGTGGTGAGTCCAAACTTAAACTATCAACAAAATATGAGTTGAACGTTCGAATTGTAAGAACACTTTATTTATACGATGAAGAGTATGAATCGCGTCCCAATGTTCCTACTGAGTTGATTGGGACAGGGGTCCCTCCGGTCCATCCAGCCAGGACTTACCTGAGGTTTCAAGGGTCAGCTCTCAAACAGTCACAGTAACAAGTGACGGCAGCCCTCGGGAACCGGTGGGCGGTTGCCTTATTTGACCGGGTCAAAAGCTGGTAAAGCGTCAAGCCCATGTGCTTTGGGTCCGCGGTCCTCCTATTTCATTGAATCCGGTCGCCTTGGTGCGCTGTCGTCATTGGGTTTTTCTAACCTGGGGCGAACGCATGATTACCTACTATATTGGACTTAACCTCGGGAGTCGACTAGATTAATGATGACGAGCGCTACCAAAGTACCAATCGCCATTTTCCTCAATATCATAATGTCCGATTGGTCGTCACCGTTATTCCACTCACCGGGCCATCTCGAAGTGTCTCGCCGAGACGCGAGTCGCCGCTCGCCACGCGTCGGGGCCCGGGGGACCCGCCGCTCGTGACTTCCGCGATCCCCGCTCGATCTTCTTCCATCGGTCGCAGGAGCCAGGAACCGAAGCGCAGGCGACATTCGGGGAAACTTCGTACCCTCGTGTCGCCGTCGCTCAGTGCTTTGATGACTCGTTGACCATCGTCGATCCCTCTCCACCCCAGCCCCAGAAAAAAAATAGAGAAATTTTTTTCTTGGAGTGCACGGTCCTCTCTCTCTCTCTCTCTCTCTCTCTATACATATGCAGGAGAATCGCTCACTCACGCTAGCGTTTTGTTGCTCACGAGCTTCCTCCAGCAGAAATTACTCCTGCGAGCTCCGTATTTCTCGCTAAGGTAACGCGCTGCGCAGTGCTCTTACTGTTTAGTTTTTTTGTCGCTTGTGATTGTGCAATAGTCAGTTCCTATCGGTCCTTCATGCCGGAGGGATCACGCGTTTCCCCTTCGTTGACTGCGTACTTTGCTTTTCGCGTGCCTGGGAATGGATTTTTCGTCGCTTTTTCTTTCTCTTTCCGGGCCGTAGGACCGCGCTCGTTTGTTTCTGAGTCCTGACGTCCCGAAGACTGAGGTTGGTCATGAACATAGGCGATTGGATCTTAAGTATCATGGGTGATTATTATGAACTGGCGTTTGAGTTTGAGAGGGATGTTGGAGATATTATTGTCTGAGATTGTCTAGTCTCTGATTGATTGTTATCCCTGTATGTTGGACTAGATATCTTGTGGCTGTTGATAGGTGCCTGTGTCTGCTCATTCATCTTGAAATCCAACTCCATGTTTTGCAAATTTACTCCAACCGTTTCGTGCTCATCTGACGTTCCGTAATTTAGGGTTTGAGTGAATGTAATCCCTTTACTCTCCGTAGTTTCGGTTGTTTGACTTGATTTTTGATTTGTCAATTTCCATGTTCAAGCCGGGTTTCTAACGGTTCGATACTTGCTACCTCTGTATCAGACGCCAGGTTGAGTTGAGGTGGTGAGCTTCTGAAAGATTTTGAGACAGTGATAACTATGGAGTCCAACTTTACTGGATTTACTCATGCTGCGGATGATTTCGAGACCAATAGCCTCACTTACCCAGCAAATTCAGATCATCCCTCAAATCTCTTGGATGGATTCGACGTAAATGAACTTTACGTTGATTTCAACTCCGCAGAAATTACCTCTCTCCTTTACCAAACTGAACCCGCTTATGACAACCCATCTGCTGCAGTTAACCTTGATGGAGACTTTGATTTTCCATCCACGGATGTGAGTTCCAAGGATGCCTCGCTGCAACATTCTACGATCTCCGATGGAAGCCCAAGTCAAGCGGGGGAATCTTTCTCCCCCCCCTCTGATTACAGCAACACGACAGATCCTGTTCTCCGGTACATACATCAGATGCTTGTGGAGGAGAATGTGGAAGAGCAACCCTGGATAATTCCTGATGATTTTGCTCTACAAGATACAGAGAAATCCTTGTATGACTTGCTCGGTGAGAAATCTACTTTTTCTCCTGAACCGGCTGTACAATTCGACATCAATCAGTTCATTGACAGCCCGAGCAGCAACTCTTATGAAAATAGCAGCGATCGAGGTGGTGATGGCACTACTGACACCAGAACCAACTGTAGCCAGTTTTCTGGTCCTAATTCACCTGATAATCCTGAAGGAAAAAACCAGGCTGTCCTTCAGGGCCCATATCTTGGTAATGGGGTCTTGCCGTCGAATATGGGTACCAATTCCCAGCTGTATACCAATCCAATGAGCAGCTTGCAGAATCGAGATGAGTTCGGTGATTCCTTCCAAAGCGATCTCCTGGTTAGCAATATGTTCAGCAACAGTGATTCTATTCTGCAGTTTAATAAAGGTTTGGAGGAGGCCAGGAAATTCCTGCCCAGTAGCTTCCAATTAACGATCAATCAGGAGGATTACAAGTTGGTTCCAAATGTCAGAGAGCCTGGAGAGAATGGCACTGATGATGGGAAGAGTGTGAAGAGTCGCTCAGAGAGTGGGTCAAGGGGTAGAAAGAATCACGAGAGAGATGATGAGAGTTTCGAAGAAGGGCGAGCCAATAAGCAATCGGCATCATATACGGAAGATGGTGAGCTTTCTGAAATGCTTGATAAGGTATTGCTCGGCTGCGGTTTCGGGGGTCAAATGTTGGGGTGCACACCCGAGAACATGAGCCAATCCAAGGTCCCACCCGGTCCAAAGGGTGGCAGGGTTCGCCGTAAGAAGGGAAATAAGAGCACAGCAGACTTGAGGAGTCTTCTGATTCTCTGCGCCCAAGCTGTCTCTGCTAATGACTTCAGGACAGCTTATGAACTGCTAAAGCAAATTAGACAAGATTCTTCTGCCTCTGGCGATGGCTCTCAAAGATTGGCGCATTACTTTGCCAATGGGCTGGAAGCACGCCTTGCAGGCAGTGCCGGTGATAGACAAACCTATTTCTATTCTTGCGATTTACAGAAGAGGACAGTAGCTGATAAGTTGAAGGCATACCAGCTTCATCTTTCGGCCTGTCCATTTAAGAAATTACCCATCCTCTTCACAAACGTTGTTCTTCACAAGATCGCAGCTACAACAAAGGTGCTTCATATTATAGACTTTGGAATCTCTTTTGGTTTTCAATGGCCAATCCTTATCCAGGCGCTCTCAACCAGAGATGGTGGACCTCCTGAGCTGCGAATAACTGGAATTGAGATTCCACAATCTGGCTTTCGTCCCGCCGAGAGAATTGAGGAGACAGGTCGTCGTTTGGCTAAGTATTGCGAGCGCTTTAAGGTTCCCTTCGAGTTCCATGCGATACCATCAAGGAACTGGGAGTGTATCAGAGTTGAGGATCTCAAGATCCGAAGTGGCGAGATCGTTGCAGTGAATTGTTTCTCTCGATTTAAGAATCTTTATGATGAGACGGTTGAGGTGGATTGTCCACGAGATGCTGTCTTGAGGCTAATCAGGAGTATAAAACCGGACATCTTTGTTCATGGCATAACTAACGGATCCTATAATGCGCCCTTTTTCTTGACTAGATTCCGTGAGGCTCTTTTTCATCTGTCTGCAATATATGATATGTTAGATGCTACAGTAGCCAGTGACAATGACCAAAGGGTAATCGTGGAGAGAGAGTTCTATGGACGGGAAATTTTGAATGTCGTGGCATGTGAAGGCTTGGAGAGGGTTGAGAGGCCTGAGACATATAAGCAATGGCAAGTTCGCGTTGCCAGGGCTGGTTTCACACAGCTTCCTCTAGATCAGGAGGTCATGGAGATGTCTAGAACTAAGATGAGCAAACACTACCCCAAGGATTTTGTGCTTGCTGAAGAAAGCAACTGGATGCTGCTTGGTTGGAGGGGCCGGATAATTACTGCTTGCACTTGTTGGGTGCCCATATAGATTACTCCCGAGGCATGTTTTCTAACTTGACGACTGGCAATTGGTGAGATTCTTGCTGAACTGCCGGGCCAGGAGCACATGTGAGAGAGAGGCTGAGGTAATGCTAATCTTCAGGTCTCACTCATATGTGCCTGCATTTAATGTGCGCATTTCCCTGCTGTTTAGCTTCTGTTTGGATAATCATACGATTCCTTTCTTGCAGATCACTTGAAGGAGCAAATACACTGACGTGAAATGTGTTGAGGGTTGATTATGATGGCTGCAAACTGTTGCAACAAAAGAAGAATATCACAAGAGATGAATCTTAAGCGATTGCTATTTTGGGTGGAACTATGACAGATAAAACTGTTGTTACAAGGATCTCAATCGAGGGATTGGGAGCATTTGTGCAACTTTATTACTGGTAGTGGTGGTCAAAAGGATTTGGTTATCTATGTAGTGCGGTACCAACTTTATACGTTTTCTTGTTTGTCTGTGTTTGTAAGTTTTGGGCAGGATAATTGACTTATATCTGCTGTTCCACTACAATATCTGGGATTTGCTTATGATTTAGGTCGAAGAATTATGATGGCAATAACATTGCTAGATATGTGGAAGTCGACTGTTAGCCTTACCAATGGATTGCATTGATATTAATTCACATTTTGACTGTTTTTGCTGGTTTAATTTTTCTGCATTTTGTGCTTGTTTTCAGTTTTGAGTCCTCCAAACTTTTTATTTGATGTGATTGCATCTATTTTTAAAGTATAACGTTATTTCAGTTCTCCGCCTGAACTTTTGACAACCTAACTTCCACTAGTTCTGCATGATCTTTTGTGTGGGAACTCTTAGAATCGCTACATTGTCACCTGTGTTTGCTTTACTTTTTGACTGATTCTTGTAATTGTCGTGAATGTTTTATTGGTTCAACGTTTCTTTGCATTTGCGTTGATTAGAAGCAAATGCTATCTATCGCTGCTCCTCAGTTGGGCTTTATCCACTTATGGCTTGTCTTCATTTAATCTGAAGTCTGAGAATGCTCTTCCACTATAATAACCCTTAACATCAACTTAGAACCGATCATATCTCGCTACATTCCAGGAGGACCTACGACCTTTTGCAATTTGGTCTTAATATCTAGTTGACTATAGGAAATGCGGCCAAAATCACTTGACTCTGCCTAGTCAAGCTTCAAGGAGAATTGGCTGCGATCCATGTTTTTGCTTGCTGCATGACGCTGGAACCTGCAATGGAATAATCATTGAAGTACTTGTGTATTACAAGCACTCCCTTCTCCCTCTTGGAGTTTTGAAAATGTAATACTGTTTCTCATTGAATATGTACGAAGTTTTCTGTTTCCATCGATGCAAAAGGTTCTAAATGCCAATTGTAATGAGGCCAAAATGGTTTGAGATTGAAACATCGGAAAGCAACGATACACAAAATCTGATACCAAGCCAGAGCAGCTTGTATCTAAAGAGGAGAACATCTTGAAATTATTTTCCTGCTGGGGAAAAATCTTGAAATGAAGCACTGATCTGAAGATGAAGTGGTAGCAGGAAAAGTTTATCTGGGGACATGGTCGATGGTATGTAAACAATGAGTGCGTTTACTTCATATTTCTCAAGGGGTTTTTAGCCTCCAAAGGCTCTTGGAGAAATGTTGGGATATTTGGCAACCGCTCTCAAGGATTTTTTAAGTGAAAGCTAGTATTAGGAATACTAAAAATTCAAAGAAAGTAGCATTTTCGGAATGCTGAAGGGTTGAATTAATGAAAATTAGTCACCTACCTATTTTGCCCTCAAAATATTACCCCTTGTAAAAAGTAAAACCCTAGATCTCGTTTGCTGCACATGTTCCATTGCTTTCTTCCCTCGCTCCGCACCCTTCCTCTCTCCCTTGCGACGACTACTCTCCTCGCTCGACTACTCATTCGTTGTTAGTTCAATATCTCCTTTGCCCCCTCTTTCAAGAAAAATGTCCAAAAAGTCCTAAATTTATCGCATTTTTACCAATTCAATTCCAAATCTTTCAATTTTGCTAATTGAATCGTAAACCTTTTTACTTTTTGCCAATTAAGTCCATTTGATCAATTTTAACCGGAATTTGCTAATGTGGATGATGGTGGTCCTACGCAACATAGCCGTATGATCGACGTTGACAAAATTAATTATTTTTAAATATTTTTTTGATTTTCTATTGTTTATACTTTTAATTTCCTTTTTTTCTTTTCCTTTTTTTCTTAAGACTTCTTCTTCCTCTACTAGTCGCCCAGCCTTCGGCAACGGCCGAGGCTACAACTAGCAAGGGTTGGTCTCACTGGCCTCAGGCGAGGGATGACCTCGTGGGCCTTGGGTGAGGCTAGTGAGGTTGCCCTTCGCTTGCTTCAAGTGAGGGCGAGGGTGTCACCCTTACTAGCCTTCAACAAGGGTGACCCTCGCTAGCTTCTGGCAACCTCATGGGCCTTGGGCGAGGCTCACCCTCACTCAATCCGGTGAAGGCAAGCCTTGCTTGCAGGTGGCTGGCGAGGTCGTCTCTTGCTAGCTCTTGGCAAGGGTGACCTCACTTGAGGCCTACAAGGTCGACCCTTGCTAGCCTCTAGCGAGGGCAACCTTGCCTGAGGTTGACCCTTGCCGTTTTAGCCTCCGGCCAATTGCCAAAGGCTTGGTGACTGACAGAGGAAGAAGAGGGAAAAAAAGAAAACAAAAAAAAAAAGAAAACATAAATTTTAAAAATATAAAATATCTAAAAAATTTAAAAAATAAATAAAATTTGTCTATGTTAACATTGATCATGCCATGTAGGATGATCGGTGTCCACGTCGCCGAATTATAGCCAAAATTGGCCACATGGATTCAATTAGCAAAAAGTGAAAATATTTAGGATTCAATTGATAAAATTGAAAAGTTTATAATTGAATTGGTAATTCATTTCTCTCTTTCAGTGGTGGATTCACTTTCGATAGCTTAGATCTATACATTGTGATGTCTGGGCTGGGAACTAAGCCGAGCAAGTGATGAATGGTGCTCATGGTTTTTGGTTGCACTGTGATGTTTGAGTTGAGAAGTAACCCGAGCAAGTGATGATAGGTGGTCGTGGTTTTTTGTTGTATTGTGATGTTTAAGCAGAGAAGTAACCCGAGCCCTAGCTCCTTTTTTGTCGTGCTTATCGTTTTTGTTGCAATAACTGAGTTTTCGAAGATGGCGATGGCGATTTCTGTTGGTGGAATTGTTTTGAATTGTATATTTCTTGGAGTTTTTCTCAGTTCATAATTTTTTTATCCAAATTGTTTGGCTTTTAGTTGGCTGGTTTTGGACATATTTATTTCCACGCACTCGAAAAGTGATAGCCGTGCTAAATCCTTCATTTTGTTTCCATTGACGTTTCTTGATTTGATAACGGAGACATTGGGTTCTCGAATTTGGTAAAAATTGAACTTTAGTAAGAATTCGATTTTTTTTAGGAGGAGCAAGTGTTGTTACATTTCTTGATTCTGTTTCAAGTGCATGGTAGTTGCATGCTTGTTAGAAAAACTTGCCATGTCTTTGGCAAATGTGGTCGTGTTCGGAAGGGACCAGGTAGTATTTGCTCTCCATTCCGGAAGGGTCACAACCATGGCAAACTACGCTATTCTGAAAAAATAGCCATGTGGTCATATTTAGGAAATTTGCCATGATTATTTCCCAAAAAAATAGAGCAAATACTGCAATAGACATGTCATACGATGGTATCACATTTGCCATGTTTATTATATAATGTCTTTCAATGTACTGCAATAGCCATGTTGCCATGGTTATGGCAGGGAGTTGCATCGGAAGCAAAGGGGATTGAGCGTGAGCAGTCTTGCCCCCCTTAGGTGAATGAAATTTTGTTACTGATTTGGGAGTCTCTCTTGTTTAAATCTGTTGTCTGATCCTGCTGTTTGCATCTGTCTCTATCGTTCACCTTGGTTTTTCCACATTAAATCTAGGCTGTCAGTTGAAAGAACCATATTGTCTTTCCTCGAATTTCTTCTATTTAGCAAGCAGAATTTGCAAAATTGAATATGTCAGCAAGATGAGTAAAGATGGTAGAGTTATAAAATCAAGAATTGCTGCTTCCTCTGTTTACAATCACTGATAAGGATGGTATGTGTGACGGCCCGAGCGGCAGTGCGCGGGGAGGAGGGTCGGCGGTGCGTCCGCGCCTCGGTCCCCGGACGTGCGCAAGGAAGGGGTCCTCTCCCTCTTGTCTCACATCGCTTAGGAGGGAGTCCTGAGCCAGTTTATAATGGCTTGGCTCCCTTTAACTGTATAACGCATTTTAAAACCGTAAGGACTTAGTGTCCAAAGCGGACAATATTATACAGTAGGGCCCGAGTCGTTACATCTGGTATCAAAGCCGATGCCACAACGAGGACGTTGTCCTCCCAAGGGAGGGAGAGTGTGGTAGCGGTGCACAAGGAGGAGGGTCAGCGGTGCGGATGTGGCGGCGGTGCACAGGGAGGAGGGTTAGCGGTGCATCCGTGCCTCGGTCCCCAGACGTTCGCAAGGAAGGGTCCTCTCCCTCTTGTCCCACATCGGTTAGGGGGGAGTCTTGGGCCAATTTATAATGGCTTGAGCCTCTTTAATTGTATAACGCGTTTTAAAGTCGTGAGAACGTGTCCAAAACGGACAATATTATGATATTATATAGTGGAGCCTGGGTCATTACAGTATGGGTGCGTGACTACATCTATAAGCTTGACTTTTTTTAGGGACGACAGCAAACGAGTCCTTATCCTGCTCATTATATAATGTCTTTCAATGTACTACAATGGGGCAAATGGCCCAATGGTGGAACTGGGGACCGGTATCTCAGTCTCAGACAATACCTGTCCAAATAAGATGATTATGAAAATTAGAGTCGAGTAGAATGACCCAATGATTTCCACTCCTCTTAGAGTTGAGATTATGCATAGGCTTATCTTTGGATCCAATGGCATGTAAAGTTCAGTTCCCACTGATTAATCAACAATGTCATCTTCAAAAGTGCAATTTCCTTCCTCTTTCAATGTGAACTGCTTTCTCGTTAGTCAAGTTTTGATAAAAATAAGCCATGATCAATATTTGACACTAACAAGATAGTCTTTCACTAACAAATGGAAAATGGTCAGTGAGGAATCTGTGAATTACAAGTACTCCCCTCTTCCTTTCAGAGTTCTTGAAGTGTGTAATCGTTTGTCATTCGCTTAATGTACGAAGTTTACTGTCCCCCTGAATGCAAAAGACTCAATGACAATTCTAACGAGCGCAAAAACAGTCTGAGATTGAATTGAAACATGGCAAAGCAACAGCACCTGTAAAAGCTGAGACCAAGTCCAGGCAGTTCGTACGTAACAAGAACGTCATGAAAAAACACTCCAGCAAAATCTTGAAATGTAGTGCTCATTGAAGAATTAAGAGTTACCATGAAAGTTGAAGTTGTTTGATGTGGTCAACAGCAAGTAAACTATAAGCCACGGGGCAAATGGTCCGGAGGTTGGGTGGGGATGGGAAGGCTGGGAAGGCTGGGAAGGCGGGACCGGTTTGGGAGCCTAGGACTTATATCTCATAACATGCATTAGCTAACCTCATACTACCGTCCAATACTCTTTTAAGTTGCGATGTATGATCAGGCCAGAATGATTTCCAGTATTCTTTGCGTTGCGATATATGCGTAGACAGACTTACTTGCGATCGAATTTCATGTAAAGCAAAGTTTCCACTGATTGATCCACAATGTCAATTTACCTTTACAACTGCAATTTCCTCCCTCTTTCCCTCTGGTCATTAGATGTAATTAAAGTAATGCATATAATAATGTAATCTAAGTGAGATGCATTTCTGAGGGGATGAACCTTCGTCAACCTTCGTCTTATTCCAGAGGACAGAACTACAAGTTTAAGCTTTTTAGTCTCTCTCTAATCCCAATGGGCCCTAGCGAGGATATGTCTCGGTGCCTAAGAAGCATTGACACTCTCTGAGAGTCTTTGTATCATGTTGAACATTTCGACACATGTCCAATATTATCTAATATTCGGTCAACATGTGTCGAAAAATCCGACACTTGATCAATTTTCTTGATACTCTCCGACACGTAAGTCGGGAATTCTTACATAGAGTTCATAATTTCTACACGTAATTCTGCACATACAGGTGAATTTTAAAAAATTTCAATAAATAAGGGTTCAAAATGTAAATATGTAAAAAAATAAAAATAATAAAAATAATAAGGGGAAAAGAAGAAGAACTAGTCTTTTCTTTTCTCTTGACTCTTATTTCCTGTGACATACAATTCACTCTCAAGTTTTTTTTTTTTCTCTTCTCTGTCGACACGCTTGATACATGGATCCATAATCTAAATTGTTTTTTTTTTTTTTCACTCCAAGTTTTATAGATTATTGGAATAGAGTTGAATTTGTCAAATCGAAATATTAATGAATAATGGACTAGTATTTTTAGTAGAAATTCATTCTAGGCACTTTTTTATTATTTATTTATTTGTGAATTTGAATCAAATTAATTTAATTAAAATAATCATATCATGTATATACAAAAATATATATTTAATATACAACATATCTTAATATGTCGAAATTATTTATATTTTAAAAAATTACGTGTTGACGTGTGGTGTTGCGAATCGACGTGGACGTTAGTTGACTTGGTGCTTGTCAAACAAGTTTCTTGAATCATGTAAAGCCTTCTTTTACTGCAAAGCATCCATTCGTTGTATCAACAAAGACGGCCATTATAACAAAAAAAAAAAGAAAAAGTTTTCAACCTCGGCGGCTTTAAACAAACAAAATATTATTAAACACTTTCTATTCCATGTCTGATCTGGTCCGGGGGGGCGCAACTGTTTCTGGCAATGTCCTTGTGGGCAGACACCAACCTTTGGGACAACCTGACGACAAATGGGCACTCATACGGCGCCTGAGGGAATCACAGAGTTCTATTGACATTCCGACAACGTGAGCTACTCCGCGGTCCGGAGATTTAACTAGTCGAATTTCTTCCACGGCTCACAGGTCAGAGAGAGGGGGTTTCGGGTATTCCATGCATTGCATGTACCTTGAATTCGACCAAAACAACAATATTGCGTGCACGGTAATTTAATAGGACAGACGGAGCACCTGAAAATCTCTCCCGAGGCGGGTCAGTCCTCTTTTACGCAGTGCATAAGCATACATACCAGCAAAAGTTCAGGGCAGGGATTGGGCCAAGATTGTAATATTGGCCATCTTAGTTGACTTGGTCAGAGGACTGCACTTGAAAATCTCGAGAAAATCTCTCCCGTGGCTCGCAGCAGTCACTTACTGCCACATCATATGCTGACGTCGCATGCATATTTTATTGAAAGCCAATACGATGCACCCGAAAATCTTGAGAAAATTTCTCCCATGGCTGGCGGAGAAAATATTCAGTCGTCACTTATTGCCACGTCCTATGCTGACGTGGCATGCATATTTTACTGAAAACCAATCACGAATTGCCACCTATTGAGGATGTGGACATAGATTAAAATAAATAAATAACTCTCTTTTTTCTTTTTCCTCTCTTCTACTCCGTTCTCAGCACGCCGCCGGTGAACATGGGTCTTGGATTTCCAGAATTTCGCAAGCGCCAACGACTCTGCCGGAAGCCATGGTGGAGACACTCCGTTTGTTGTCGTGGCGACTTGCAGCCGCGCTACCAACAAGCACATGTTGCTGCGGCGGCTCGTCCATGACTAGATCTAGAGCCATGAGCACACGAAGCAAGAACAACACGAGAAAGGAAAGCATGGGCAAGGCAGGATTTCCCCTTGGAACCCATACATCCCGTGGGAGGGGATTCTCACTGGACGATGCAATAATAATAAATCTCCTTAATTTTTTATTCTCCAAGCAGACATCGTGAGCAAACCTTTTATTCTTAATGTTATCTTCAACATCTTTTCTGGGGAGCATTAACTCTCTCCCTTTCAGCTAGTGCGTTTTGATTAAGGTAGTTAGTGCAGTGATTTTTACTAAATTCTAAGGATGATTCTCTCTCTACCTAAGGGCGTTTTGTATTTATTCGCCGATTATTCATGCTGTACTTTTCATTTCTAATTATTAGTGGGTTGTCACGGCTGTAACTTTTTTATCTTGACATCTCTTCACTCGTTATGATCCCTTATTTTGAGTATAGATTTTGATGTCGTGATCTTTTTGTTTACTCGATCTATCATCAATATATTAATTACCTTTCACAAAAAAAAAAAAATCATGAGCAAACCTTTAAAAAAAGGCGCAGGAAATTTAGGTTTATCTTCTTTCTGCTGTTCAAGTCGATTGTTGCAGCAATAACGGGTGGAGGTAGCCGGATGGTGAGAAGGATCCAAGTGCAATGTCTTTTGGCGCTCCCGATCTGGAAATCTGGGCGCTTGCGGCAAGGTTCCGTCGGCGTCGTCTAAACCGCTGTTATCGCTTGCAGCCAAGGCTGCATAAATTTGGATATCAAAATTAAACGAGCGAATATGTCCAATATCCAATAAAAAAAAGATTTCTTCTTCTTCCCCAATTTTTTTCTTACGGCCAAGGCTCCATCTTCTGCGTCATCTTAAATCCCTCCGTCGAGCTTTGGCCGCGAGCGACGATGAAGAGGTTGCTTCACTCTCCACGGATCTGGAAATCTGAACGAATCTAACGAGGACAACGAGATGGTGGGGGCTTGATGCGCGGCTGAGGATGGAGGAGAACTTGCCGGCGGTCGTCGTCGATGGCCGTGAATGGAGGAGATGGGGGAGCTCGCCGGTGGTCGTCGGTGACCGTGAATGGCGGATGTGGAGAAAAGAGAGAATATTCTAGCTAGATTTTTTATTTTTATATTTGCCCAAATCGTCCACGCTCGTCGAGTTGAAACTGAGCTTTAGTAAATAATGCATGTGGTGTCATGTCATGGATGACGTGGCAGTAAGTCATCACTGAATAAGTTCTCCCCCGGGATGGGGTGGGTCGGCGGTCTTTTCTGCAGTGCGTAAGAGCACGCACCAACAGAAGCGTAAGGCGTAAGGCGTAAGGCAGGGATTTGGCCAAGATTGTGACATTCGCCTTGTCAGTCTTTTATTGGTCGGAACCTTCATAGTTGACTTGGGGGAGGTGGCGCCCACCTTAAAAAAATTGAAAAAAGAAGGGGGAAAAGAAAGCGGGCATCTCGGCTATAAAAGAAACCGAGAGTGCACGTGAGGAGAGCAAGGAAAAAAAAGGAGAGGGAGAACGAAGCAAGAAAAGAAAGAGGGAGACGAAAGAAGAAAGGAAGGAAGGCTGTCACGGGGACCCCGCCAAGTCGATTCAACGCTGGGGTAAGAGTTCGCGCCCATTTTTCGTCAAATCGGAGTAGTCTTCGGAGTTAGGACTAAAAAATTCGGAAGTTTGGGAAATTTTTACAGTATCATATTTGAGTTTTCATTACGAACGGCTTGAATAATCTCTTTGGCTGAGCGATTTGTTATCATGTGGGAGTAGCTTTGCTTGGAAACTGGATTCGAGTGGTTAGAAACTGCGCAGGACGGCCGCGTCACTCCGATCCCTGTAGTGTTTGGGGTGCGACAGAGATTACGTAAGTTTAACCCATAGCCACAAACCAAAGTGACCACCAGCACCAATCCCGGAGCCAACTTGTCTCACGCCCTGTCTCCGTGCTGCAATCACTATATCTAATCAAGAACCCGCAGATATATCTTCACCTTCATCTGTGGTTGTAACCTGGAAGCTTTGTCCAGGTACGCATGTTGTTGGCAGAAATGCAATTGTTTGTCTCTATTCTTGTGTTATGACTGCAGCTTAATTTTGATTACTAATTAGTATTGCTCTTTCATTTATCATACCTGTAACTGCACTACATGCACAAGATCTCACAAGTACTCTGTCAATACTTTTCGGTTTTACTGATCCAATGTTTTTCAGTTCATATACCATGATATGCGTAACTGCGTTTCCATAGTTACTTGACTTGGAACTTATCTAGGAGTGAGACTTCTAGAAACACAATATCTGCTGATTGAGTTATCTTTGATCATTCCGTACCCAAAAAAAAAAAAGAGTAGTTATCTTTGATCATGGTTGAAGTTCGAGCTAGGTTTCTAAATTCTTACTAGTGGATACTTGCTAACTTCGCATCAGTCGCCAGGTTGAGGTGGTGAGCTTCCCTACGATTTTGAGACAGTTAATGACTATGGAGTCCAAATTCACCAAACTCACCAACCCTGTTAACCGTTTCGAGGCTGACAGTCTCGCTTACCCAGCCAACCCAGATCCATCTCCGTATCTCTCAGATGGGTTCCATGTAGATGAACTTTATGTTGATTTCAACTCCTCAGAGATTAGCTCTATCCCGCATGAGCAGCAACCCACAAATGATGTGCCCATTGTTCCGATCATCCTTGATGGAGGACTGAATCTGCCATCCACAGAGGTAAGCCCCGATGGAGGCTGGCTACACAATTCCACAAGCTTCAGTGAAATACCAAATTTAAGGGGAGAATCTCTCTCCCTCTTGGATTACAGCGACTCAACAGATCCAGTTCTCAAATACATAACTCAGATACTTATGGAAGAGGACGTGGAGCAGCAGCCCTGGATAATACCTGACTTTACGGCTCTACGACAGACCGAGAAATCTCTGTACGACGCAGTTGGCAAGAAGTACCCCAATTCGCCGGAGCAAACCATAGAAGTCAATACCAATCAATTTATCGATGGCACAAGCAGCAACTGTAATGAAGATAGCAGTGAGCAGGGTTGTAATAGCACTAGCCATTCTCTTGATCCTAATTCACAAGATGATCCTGAAGGCTCTCCATATCATGCTTCTCTTTATGCCCCGAATCCTCATGACTTAGTCATGCAGTGGACCATGGATCCCAGTTCCCATTTCTACATCAATTCTACAAGCAGCTTCCCAGACTACTGGAACGGCTTTGGTGATGCCTTCCCCAGTGAGCTTCTGCATGGGAGTTCATTGAGCAATAGTCAACCAGGCTTGCAATTGCAGTTTAATAAACAGTTTGAGGAGTCAAGGAAGTTCCTTCCTTTGAGCGTCCCTTTGACAATGGATCAGGAGAACTATGATTTGGCTCATAAGATCGGAAACACTGAAGTTAATGGCGTTGATGATGAGGAGAATTTGAGGAATCACTTAAAGAATGCATCAAGGGGGAGAAAAAATCACTATGGGGACTATGCAACTTTTGACGAAGGGCGGGCCAACAAGCAATCGGCATTATATAAGGAAGATTGTGAGCTCTCGGAAATGCTTGATAAGGTATTGCTTGGTGACAACATGGGAGGGGGGCTGCTATCTTTAGAGTCCACATCTGAGAAGACAAGCGGAAGGGAAGACCTGCCTGGTCCTACTCGTAGCCGGGGGCGTCATAAGAAGAGAACTAAGAGCACAGTGGACTTGAGGAGTCTTTTGGTTCTCTGCGCACAAGCTGTTTCAGCTAGTGACTTCAGGACTGCTCCTGGACTACTAGAGCAAATTAGAAACAACTCTTCCCCCTCTGGTGATGGATCTCAAAGATTAGCTCATTACTTTGCCGATGGGCTAGAAGCACGCCTTGCAGGCAGTATTGACAGAAATCAGGCTCAACGTTTTTGCAACTATAGAACGATAGCTGATAAGCTGAAAGCATACCAACTCCATCTTTCGGTCTGTCCATTTATGAAATTCCAAATCATCTTCTCGAACTTCATGATTCTGAAATTTGCAGCTACAGCAAAGGTGATTCATATTATAGACTTTGGTATTAATTTTGGTTTTCAATGGCCAATACTTATCCAGGAGCTCTCGAAGAGAACTGAAGGACCTCCTAAGCTGCGAATCACAGGAATAGAACTTCCACAACCTGGATTTCGTCCAGCTGAGAAAATAGAGGCGACAGGTCGTCGTTTGGCCAACTATTGTGAGCGCTTTAATGTTCCCTTTGAGTTCCATGCAGTAGCATCAGGGAGCTGGGATTGTATAAGGATTGAGGATCTCAAGATTCGAAGTGATGAGACGGTCGTAGTGAATTGTCTTTGTCGGCTTGAGTATCTTTATGATGAGACAGTTGAGGAGAACTGCCAGCGTGACGCTGTCTTGAGGCTGATCAGGAGTTTGGAACCAGATGTCTTTGTTCATGGTATATACAACGGGTCCTTTAACACGCCCTTTTTCTTAAATAGATTCCGTGAGGCTCTTTTTCACATCTCTGCAATGTATGATATGCTTGATGCTACCGTGGCTAGGGACAATGAACAGAGGTTGGCATTGGAGAAAGAGTTCTACGGACTAGAGATTATGATTATTGTGGCATGTGAAGGTTTACATAGGATTTATAGGCCTGAAACATATAGGCAGTGGCAAGTTCGTCTTAACAGGGCCGGTTTCAAGCAGCTTCCTCTTGATCATGAGCTCATGAAGAAGAGTAGGGCAAAGCTGAGTGAATGTTACCACGAGGATTTTGGGCTTGATGAACAAAGCAACTGGATGATGCTTGGCTGGAGGGGCCGAATAATTTCTGCTTCCACATGTTGGTGTCCACATAGGTTGGGTTAAGTGTGTTTTCTAACATGATGATCCACCGTTAGTGAGATTCTTCTTGAACTGCCACTGCCAGGCGAGGAATATCTGTAAGAGTGGCTGACATGGTGCTCCTTTTCTCGTTCGATCTATCTTGCAATTTGGGTGCATTTACAGGCTGGTTAGCTTCTTTCTAGCTCGATCATGCAACTCTTTCTTTGCCGATCATATAAAGCAGCAAATACGCTGTTGTGAAACGCGTCGAGCAGGAGGATCTCAATTAAATAAAGGGAACCATTGTGTGAAAGACATGTACTGGCGGTTGACAGGTTTGGTTTTCTGTGAAGTGCAGTGCCAACTTAAGAATGTCAATATCTTGCGGAGGCAGGGTGAGCTCTGCTTCTTTATAGTAAGATGATGGATGCTTAGCAGAATTGTCTTATGTGCGATTGCGCCTATCTGGGACTCGCTTATATGGTTTTAGGGAGATAAGATGGCAGTTTTAGATGGTTATGCAAGTTTTATTCTTCTATTGTGTATGTGCGTTTGCTCTTAATTCAGTCGTTTGAGTTTCTAGGTTGATGAAATTGGAGCTATTTGTAGTTCATGTAATTTTAGTTCTTCATGTTTAGTTTATCAAACTAAGTTCTTATTATTTTCATAAGATTTTTGTTAAAATCCCGGAATGATTGTACTCTGTCCCCTACAATTACTATATCTTTCGATCAATTCTTCTATTTGCAATGAAATTCTCTTTGGTTCAACACATTTTTGCAGCCTCTCGTAGGTCCTCTTCTGAACTAAACTACCCAAAATATTGCAGGATAACTCTCACATTTACTTAGTAGAACCAATCATTTCTTCCAACTTTTAAAATCATATTCCTTCACAACTTAAACTTTTAGAGCGGTCGCAAGTAGTCCATACAATTCTTCAAGGATGATGGAGCTTTTAACTATCGTTGGCTCCTATTATCTAATAAACAATGGGAAGTATGACTTGATTTGCTTAAATAAGTGTAACAATGGGCCCAGCCCAGCCTATTTCCTATTATAAAGCCCAAAGCTTAGATCATCTATCATTTTTACTTTCTCTAGATTAGTCACGTTGAAGCACAGAGCAGCCGAAAGAACAAGAACAAAGAGAAAAGTAGAAGCTCGTGGGAGAGAGAAAACAAAGGAAAAAAGGGAAAAATTCTCACGTGTAATCGATCTGGACATCCCTGCAAGCCGATTCAATTGCGAGTTTCAACATTGGATAAGTATTCAAGGCTATTAGTCATTTAATCGGAGAAATTATCGAAATTAGGGCATGAAATTCGGTTTATGTCAATTTGAAGTCACTACATTCAATTGAAGAGT
Source organism: Eucalyptus cloeziana (assembly GCA_014182715.1). Lineage (NCBI taxonomy): Eukaryota > Viridiplantae > Streptophyta > Magnoliopsida > Myrtales > Myrtaceae > Eucalyptus > Eucalyptus cloeziana. The sequence goes on along the minus strand of CM024635.1, from coordinate 32,693,996 downwards.
TGTTGGACTATATAGGTATATGATATATTATGGTGTTATGAAGTTATAGAATTTTATGGAACTTGAATTGAGCTTAATGTTTGCCCGAAATGAAATTTTGAAATTAGTCGTGCGTGCTAAACAAAAAACGAACAGTAATTTCGGGCTGAGTATCATATGTTTCTAACTAGATTTTTGATTAACCAAATTGCAATATGTTGAAAAGGACTATTTATCAACTGTAAGTACATTTGAAACGGAGTTTGGTGGGCAAGTTATGATATGGACAAATTCAGCACTTGAGCGGCGCATAATGGGTGTCTGTTATAGGCAAGCTTTTTGTGGACGCGCACATGTCGTTAATATGTTAATGGCCAATATTGTGAACCTCTTAATAAAAAATGATGAAGCTATAAAGTTGTAAAGCTCAGTCCAATCGTCGCAACTGTGAAACAGCCATTAGAACTGAGGGAAAAGTTACATCGTCGAGTTTCGTCTGCTCTGAAGCCAAAGCTTCAGCAGAGAGCTCAATCCCTTCAGCAGCACAATCAATCTGAACATATGCACTAATCATCGTGTTCCACACTTCTGCGTTCTTCTCAAGACAATGATAAAAAATCTTCCTAGCAATATCAAGGCACCCAAGCTCTGCATACATAAAGACAGCTGAACTGACAACAAACAAGTCACTCAAAAATTCATCTCCCAACTTTAGAAGAAACCCGTAACACACATTGGCCAACTTTCTCTTCCCAAAACTTGATATGGCAGGGAAGACATTAACGAAACTGACCGGACTTGGCCTTATACCAGTCTTCATCATTGTCCCAAAATGCTTTACCGCATCCATATACCTCTCGGTCTTTACATACCACGAACACCAATGTATTCCAAGAAACCACATTTGTCCTACGCATTGGATCGAAAACTCTCCGCGCTGGATCATTCATGCTATAGTCAAAATCCATCAAACTGTTGGAAAAATATTAGAATACATAAAAATAATAATAACTATTGGAAATACATTGCAAAAAATTAGAAAATAAAAATAAATGTTTAAAGCATGCAAGTACTATCCTTAAGAATAATTATGCCCCTCGGAATATGAAAATCAATGTGCAAAGCTTTAACGGCTATCCTTTCAAGATACACCAAACCTTATTATACACTTCGCATTGAATATTAGAAGGAACAAAACAATGTTATGTATATAACCTAGCAAAAAGAAAAGGAAAGATATGAGGACATAGTGCATCTTCAAGGATTATGGTTTGAAGTTTAATTTATATTTAAACAAGAGAAAGAGAAAGTCATTATGCGACCATCATAAATCAATTGGAAATTAAAAGAATGACCATTATAAAATAATGAAAAATTTATGAAGTAAAAAATCAACATTCGCGACCAACCTGATGACAAATGGGAACTCATACGGCACCTGAGGGAATCACAGAGTTCTATTGACATTCCAACAACGTGAGCGACTCCGCGGTCTGGAAATTTAACTAGTCGAATTTCTTCCACGGCTCACAAGCCAGAGAGAGGGGGTTTAAGGTTTCCATGCATTGCATGTACCTTGAATTAGACCAAAACAACAATATTGCATGCACGGTAATTTGATAGGACAGACGGAGCACCTGAAAATCTCTCTCAAGGCGGGTCAGTCCTCTTTTACGCAGTGCATAAGCCTACATACCAGCAAAAGTTCAGGGCAGGGATGGGGCCAGGATCGTAATACTGGCCATCTTAATTGACTTGGTCAGAGGACAGACGGTGCACCTGAAAATCTCGAGAAAATCTCTCCCATAGCTGGCGGAGAAAATATTGAGCGGTCACTTACCGCCACGTCATATATTGACGTCACATGCATATTTTATTGAAAACCAATACGATGCGCCTGAAAATCTTGAGAAAATCTCTCCCCATGATTGGCGGAGAAAATATTCATTTGTCGCTTACTGCCACGTCATATGCTGACGTGACATGCATATTTTACTGAAAACCAATCACAAATTGCCACCTGTTGAGGCTGTGGACATAAATTAAAAGAAAGAAATAACTCACTTTCGTTTTCTTTTTCCTCTCTTCTATTCCCTTCTCAGCACCTATGAAGCATGGACATGTTGTTCGTGCTTCCGTGTCGTGTTCGACACGTGTCGGACACGTCGACACGGACACGGTCGGACACGCGTTGATTGCGTGTCCGACTTTTCGACACGCAATCAACATTTCTCGACACGCGTGTCTAGAAGAATGACTAAGGGTGGAGGCCAGGGAGGGCGAGGGAGCAGAGGCCACGAGCGACGGCGAGAGATGGCTAGAGAAAGAGCCAAACAGAGAGAAAGAAGAGAGAGAAAGCAAACTCCCGTCGGTGAGACGAATCCACGCAACAGACTACCGTGACGGCGAGAGAGTAGCCGCCACTGTTGCAATGGATCGGCGATGAGGACAAGGAGGAGAAGGATCAAGAGGAAGAGGAGAGGAAGGGGGTCGTGCGGAGAGGAAGGTAGTCGTGCGGCGAGGAGGAGGAGGAGGAGAAAGATCGAGAGGAAGAGGAGAGGAAGGGGGTCATGTGGCGTGCGGCATGCGGCGAGAAGTAGGAGGAAAAGTTTGCTAGGGTTTTTACGAGGGAATAAAAAGTAATAAAAAAGGGGGACGATGGAGGGAAATGGATGAAGGAAGTGGCGTGACTTTTGAGTTTTGGGGAGGGGAAGTGACAGGTTGACAGCCTGTCTATCATTGGTGGGGGAGGGAAAAATGTAAAATAAATTTGGGGTGGAGGGAGTGGATGGAGGAAAAAAGGGGTCGATTTCGGGGATTTTTTTTTAATGGGAAAATCAAATAAATGAGATTAATAAATAATTTCGAAAAATAAAAGTATTGAATTTTGATTATTATAGAAAATTATGGATTTATTTAAATAAATTGATTCTATTTTTTTATTAATTATTAGTTTTTTTTGTCAATTCTACTCTAATCCTATTCTAACACTCACTCTCGACTTTTCCCGCTCTCTTTACGGGCGTGGGAGTCAAAACCCACTCAAAATGAAATTTTCCTCACCCCAATCCCTTCCTTGTAGAAGGTGGGGATTTAACCCCCAACCTCCCCCCGAAGATGGAAGGGTGGCGCACTTTTGTTAAAGGTAAAAATATGTTTCACATTAACTATAAATATATTTTTCGAATTTTTAATGAATTAATTTATTAATATTATTAGTGTATTTATTATAGGCTCTTTTTTCAATTAATTAATTATTTATGAATTTGAATCGAATTAATTAAAAATAAAAATATTCATTTAATATACAACGTGTCGTAACGTATTACAACGTGTCGGAATTCTATTTTTTAGAAATGACGTGTTGATGTATCGTGCCGTATGCCGTGTCGGTCTTACATAGCTAAGCACGCCGCTGGTGGCCATGGGTCTTGGATTTCCAGAATTTCACGAGCGCCAACGACTCCGCCGGAAGCCATGGTGGAGCCACTCCACCCGTGGTCATGGCCGAGCCACTCCGTTTGTTGTCGTGGCGACTTGCAGCCGCGCTACCAACAAGCACACGTTGCTCGCGGCGGCTCGTCCATGGCTAGATCTAGAGCCATGAGCACGCGAAGCAAGAACAACACGAGCCAGGAAAGCATGGGCAAGGCAGGATTTCCCCTTGGAACCCATACATCCCGTGGGAGGGGATTCTCACTGGACGACGCAAAGATAATAAATCTCCTAATTTCTTGTTCTCCAAGCAGACATCATGAGCAAACCTTTAAAAAAAGGCGCAGGAAATCTAGGTTCATCTTCTCTCTGCTGCTCAAGTCGATTGTTGCAGCAATACGAGGTGGAGGTAGCCGGATGGTGAGAAGGGTCCGAGTGCAATGTCTTTTGGCGCTCCCGATCTGGAAATCTGGGCGCTTGCGGCAAGGTTCCGTCGGCGTCGCCTAAACCGCTGTTATCGCTTGCAGCAAATGCTCCAGAAATTTGGAAACCTGGGTTCTCACGGCCAACGCTGCATCTTCTGCGTCATCTTAAATCCCTGCGTCGAGCTTTGACCGCGAGCGACGATGAAGAGGTTGCTTTACTCTCCACGGATCTGGAAATCTGAACGAGTCTAACGAGGACAACGAGATGGTGGGGGCCTGATGCACGGCTGAAGATGGACGAGAACTTGCCGGCGGTCGTCGATGGCCGTGAATGGAGGAGATGGGGAGCTCGCCGGTGGTCGTCAGTGACCGTGAATGGCGGATGTGACTGGCGGATGTGGAGAAAAGAGAGAATATTCTAGCTAGATTTTTTATTTTTATATTTGCCCAAATCGTCCACTCTCGTCGAGTTGAAATTGAGCTTTAGTAAATAATGCACGTGGTGTCATGTCATGGATGACGTGGCAGTAAGTCATCACTGAATATGTTCTCTTCTCAGTCTTGTATTGGTAGGAACCTTCCTAGTTGACTTGGGGGAAGGTTGCACCCACCTTAAAAAATGAAAAAAGAAGGGGGAAAAGAAAGTGGGCATCTCGGCTATAAAAGAAACCGAGAGTGCACGTGAGGAGAGGAAGGTAAAAAGGAGAGGGAGAACGAAGCAAGAAAAGAAAGAGGAAGACGAAGAAGAAAGGAAGGAAGGCTGTCACGGGGATCCCGTCAAGTCAATTCAACGCTTGGTAAGTGTTCGCACCCCTTTTTCGTCAAATCGGACTAGTTTTCGGAGTTAGGGCTAAAATTCGGAATTTTGAGAAACTTGAGCGGCCTGGTCCGATTTTTGAGTTGTCCACCTATGGAATTACATGGAAATGGAGGTCTATGGTGTTGTGGAGTCGTTGGATTTATTGAGAATCATTTTGACACTACGGATTTATTAAATAATCTCTTTGGTTGAGCGATTTGTTATCACGTGGGAGTAGCTTTGCTTGGGAACTGGATTCGAGTGGTTAGAGACTGCGCAGGACAGCCGTATCACTCCGATCTCTATAGTGTTTGGGGTGCGACAAAGATCACGTAAGTTTAACCCATAGCCACAAACCAAAGTGACCACCAGCACCGATCCCGGAGCCAACTTGTCTCACACACTGTCTCCGTGCTGCAATCACTATATATAATCAAGAACCCGCAGATATATCTTCACCTTCATCTGTGGTTGTAACCTGGAAGCTTTGTCCAGGTACGCATGTTGTTAGCAGAGTTGCAATTGTTTATCTCTATTCTTGTGTTATGATTGCCGATTGCAGCTTAATTTTGATTACTAATTAGTATTGATCTTTCATTTATCATACCTGCAACTGCACTACATGCACAAGATCTCATAAGTACTCTGTCAATACTCTTAGGTTTTACTGATCCAATGTTTTTCAGTTCATATACCATGATATGCGTAACTGCGTTTCCATAGTTACTTGACTTGGAACTTATCTAGGAGTGAGGCTTCTAGAAACACAAAATATCTGCTGATTGAGTTATCTTTGATCATTCTGTCCAAAAATTTAAAAAAAAAAAAAAGTTATCTTTGATCATGGTTGAAGTTCAAGCTAGGTTTCTAAATTCTTACTAGTGGATACTTGCTAACTTTGCATCAGTCACCAGGTTGAGGTGGTGAGCTTCCCTACGATTTTGAGACAGTGAATGACTATGGAATCCAAATTCACCGAACTCACTACCCCTGTTAACGGTTTCGAGGCTGACAGTCTCGCTTACCCAGCCAACCCAGATCCATCTCCGTATCTCTCAGATGGGCTCAATGTAGATGAACTTTATGTTGATTTCAACTCCTCAGAGATTAGCTCTCTCCCGCATGAGCAGCAATCTACAAATGATGTGCCCATTGTTCCGATCATCCTTGATGGAGGACTGAATCTGCCATCCACAGAGGCAAGCCCCGATGGAGGCTTGCTACACAATTCCACAAGCTTCAGTGAAATACCAAATTTAAGGGGAGAATCTCTCTCCCTCTTGGATTACAGCGACTCAACAGATCCAGTCCTCAAATACATAACTCAGATACTTATGGAGGAGGACGTGGAGCAGCAGCCCTGGATAATACCTGACTTTACGGCTCTACGACAGACTGAGAAATCTTTGTACGACGCACTTGGCAAGAAGTACCCCAATTCGCCGGAGCAAACCATAGAAGTCAATACCAATAAATTTATCGATGGCACAAGCAGCAACTGTAATGAAGATAGCAGTGAGCAGGGTTGTAATAGAACTAGCCATTCTCTAGATCCTAATTCACAAGACGATCCTGAAGGCTCTCCATATCATGCTTCTCTTTATGCCCCGAATCCTCATGAATTAGTCATGCAGTGGACCATGGATCCCAGTTCCCATTTCTACATCAATTCTACAAGCAGCTTCCCAGACTACTGGAACGGCTTTGGTGATGCCTTCCCCAGTGAGCTTCTGCATGGGAGTACATTGAGCAATAGTCAACCAGGCTTGCAATTGCAGTTTAATAAACAGTTTGAGGAGTCAAGGAAGTTCCTTCCTGTGAGCGTCCCTTTGACAATGGATCAGGAGAACTATGATTTGGCTCATAAGATCAGAAACACTGAAGTTAATGGCGTTGATGATGAGGAGAATTTGAGGAATCACTTAAAGAATGCATCAAGGGGGAGAAAAATCACTATGGGGACTATGCAACTTTTGACGAAGGGCGGGCCAACAAGCAATCGGCATTATATAAGGAAGATTGTGAGCTCTCGGAAATGCTTGATAAGGTATTGCTTGGTGACAACATGGGAGGGGGGCCGCTATCTTTAGAGTCCACATCTGAGAAGACAAGCGGAAGGGAAGACCTGCCTGGTCCTACTCGTAGCCGGGGGCGTCATAAGAAGAGAACTAAGAGCACAGTGGACTTGAGGAGTCTTTTGGTTCTCTGCGCACAAGCTGTTTCAGCTAGTGACTTCAGGACTGCTCCTGGACTACTAGAGCAAATTAGAAACAACTCTTCCCCCTCTGGTGATGGATCTCAAAGATTAGCTCATTACTTTGCCAATGGGCTAGAAACACGCCTTGCAGGCAGTATTGACAGAAATCAGGCTCAACGTTTTTGCAACTATAGAACGATAGCTGATAAGCTGAAAGCATACCAACTCCATCTTTCGGTCTGTCCATTTATGAAATTCCAAATCATCTTCTCGAACTTCATGATTCTGAAATTTGCAGCTACAGCAAAGGTGCTTCATATTATAGACTTTGGTATTAATTTTGGTTTTCAATGGCCAATACTTATCCAGGAGCTCTCGAAGAGAACTGAAGGACCTCCTAAGCTGCGAATCACAGGAATAGAGCTTCCACAACCTGGATTACGTCCAGCTGAGAAAATAGAGGAGACAGGTTGTCGTTTGGCCAACTATTGTGAGCGCTTTAATGTTCCCTTTGAGTTCCATGCAGTAGCATCAGGGAGCTGGGATTGTATCAGGATTGAGGATCTCAAGATTCGAAGTGATGAGACGGTCGTAGTGAATTGTCTTTGTCGGCTTGAGTATCTTTATGATGAGACAGTTGAGGAGAACTGCCAGCGTGACGCTGTCTTGAGGCTGATCAGGAGTATGGAACCAGATGTCTTTGTTCATGGTATATACAATGGGTCCTATAACACGCCCTTTTTCTTAAATAGATTCCGCGAGGCTCTTTTTCACATCTCTGCAGTGTATGATATGCTTGATGCTACCGTGGCTAGGGACAATGAACAGAGGTTGGTATTGGAGAAAGAGTTCTACGGACTAGAGATTATGATTGTTGTGGCATGTGTGAGAAAGTGAAGATGAAGAACTGAATCAAGATACAGAGAGTATGAAGATGGAATACTCAGAATCTCTCTTATTTCAATGTGATTGTACTGTCAAGCTTCTGTACATTGAATCAAAGCTTTACGAATACAAATCCTCTGTTCTTCCCACTACTCTGTTCAGCACCTTTCTCTCTCTATATTTCACGTTACATTTCTCAAGGAAGAAGAAGACTATTTATATCAAACTAGAAAACTCTAACAGAATACAACTAATCTGTTTCTTAATCTGTTTTCACCATTCTAACCGAATAGTAGCACATGTGTTAATTGAGGTCTACATGACTTGGCGATCCTCATTTTCTTTATTCCAGGCTTTCTTAATCATTGATGACAATCCATGTTTGCCTTCAACACGAGCTCTTCACCGTTTGATCATCAGCTCATTGTCACTTTCCTGTTTTTGCTTTTCCCACGTGTTCTTGGTTTCACTTTTGCGTTTCGTAAAATTCTTTTTCCTCAGAATACTTTCTCTTCCAGCATCAGTGTTATTTGCTGGATTGATAATGGCTGAGTGAGACTTCATTCCTGTATATTTAACATCCCCCCTCAAATTGGGAATGGGTAAAGATCCTAGTCCCAATTTGGTTCGAAGAGTAAAGTGGGCGAATCGGGAGAGGGACTTAGTGAAGATATCAGCAAGCTGAAGATGACTGGGAATGTAGAGAACTTGAAGAGAACGAGATGAGACCTTCTCGCGAACAAAGTGAAAATCAACTTCGATATGCTTAGTTCGAGCATGAAGTATAGGATTGGCTGTAAGAGAGATGGCTGATTTGTTATCACAGAATAAGAGAGTAGATGATGGAAGAGAGATGCCAATATCACGAAGGACAAAACTAATCCAAGTGAGTTCAGCAGTGGCAGAAGCAAGTGCACGATACTCAGCTTCTGTAGAAGAGCGTGAGACAGTGGGCTGTTTCTTAGCAGACCAAGAAAGAAGATTAGAGCCAAGAAAAGTGCAAAAGCCAGTAGTAGATCGTCGAGTAGCAGGACAGCCTGCCCAGTCAGCATCTGAGTAACCATAAAGATGTATGGAACTGTGAGAATGGAGATAAAATCCAAGATATATGGTACCTTTAAGATAGCGAAGAACTCGCTTTAATTGATGAAAATCTGCCACTGTTGGATGGTGCATCTTTTGTGAGAGAAGATTTGTGGCATAGGCAAGATCCGGTCTAGTGATGGTCAAATACCGAAGACCACCAACTAAGCTTCGTACTCAAGAGGATCATTAAGGCCGATGATCGGTATTTGTCATAGAAACAGAGCGAAGTGGCAAAGGAGTGGAAATAGGTTTGCACTCGCCATATGAGCACGGGTACGCAAATCAACAGCATACTTGGTTTGGCATAGGAACATAGTTTGAGGAGTACGTTTGGCTTCAATTCTAAAAAATAGTGAAGAGATCCAAGATCTTTCATATGGAAGTGAAGACTAAGGTTCTGAATCAAATTTGCCAAGAGTTGTGGTGAGCTGCCAGTCAAGATGATATCATCTACATAAAGAAGTAACAAGACTGTATGTGAACCAGTATGAAGAACAAAGAGGGATGGATCAGCAGTGCTACAGAAGAATCCATTTTCGAGAAGAAAGTTGCTGAATTTATCAAACCAAGCTCTTGGAGCTTGTCGAAGACCATATAAGGACTTTTGAGAAGACAAACATGGTTAGAGTCTTGAGGATGAATGAATCCAGTGGCTGCTCCATAAAGACAGTCTCATGCAAGTCTCCATGAAGAAATGCATTCTTGACATCAAGTTGATGTATTGGCCCTTTGTCTAGTGAGTGCCACGAGAGAGTATGATACGGATTGTTGCATGCTTCACAACGGGACTGAATGTTTCGGTAAAGTCTAGTCCTTCTTGATGAAAACCTTTGGCAACTAGTCGAGCTTTTAGCCCGTCAAGGCGCCATCGGGTGCTAGTTTGGTCTTAAAGACCCACTTACAGCCTATTACATTCATTTGATCAGTTCTGGGAACCAATTGCCAGGTTTGATTTTCATGTAGGGCAGTCATTTCTTCTTGCATTGCTCTAGACCATCCTTTATCAGCTAAAGCTGATTTAACAGACCTTGGTTCCATAGGAACTTGATATTCAGCTAAACAGGCATATTTGGGATTTGGTTTGGTAATTCCAGATTTCAGTCGAGTCTGCATAGGATGAACAGTAGGAATACCTGGAGAAGAATCAGAGCGAGGACTGTGTGGCACTTGATCTGGAATGATATCAGTAGACATAACATCTGTAGAGATGAGGGCTGGTGATGTTGCTGTAGAGAAGACATTCTGCAATGGTATGAGAGAAGCAGGTTGTGGCATAGTTTGAGTATATGAATTAGAAGTGTAATGATCTTCCATAACAGGATGGTACTGAAATTTAGCTGTTTGGTCATTGACTGTAAGATCTGCCATAGCAGAACTTGGAGACTCGAACAGTTGAACTTCTTCAAGCCACTGTTTGTATAAAGTTGTATACTGGCCATACTCATTGAGCAGCTTCTTTGTGAATGGGAAAAATGTTTCATCAAAGACAACATGTCTACTGATATAGATACGGTTATCAGTAGGAACAAGGCAGCGATACCCTTTATGTAGGGCACTATATCCTAGAAATACACAAGTAAGGGATCTGGGATCAAACTTATGTTGTGTATATGATCTCAAGCATGGATAACAAGCACAGCCAAATACCCGTAGATGATCATAACTTGGCTGCTTATGATGAAGTTTGTTATAAGGTGTATCCATCTTTAGTTTTGGTGTAGGAAGTATGTTCACAATATAGTTGGCTGTCATAAAAGCATCTACCCAAAATCTCCCGAGTGGGACTTTAGAGTGGTATAACATAGCTAATCCAAGCTCAACTATATGGCGATGTTTCCTTTCGAAACTCCATTGTCGTGCTGGTGTGTATGGACAAGACATAAGGTTTGTTTGATGCCACAGGTCTTTAAATGAGTTTGAAATCTACTACTTATAAATTCTCCTCCTCCATCACTCTGGAAAATTTTTATTTGATGATCAAATTGTCTTTCAACTAGTGTCTGGAATTTGATAAAGATATCATAGAACTCAGATTTCAACTTCATTGGATATAACCAGCTATACCTTGAAAAATTGTCAACAAAGATCACATAGTATTTGAATTTTTGAAAGGAGCTTACTAGTGAAGGCCCCCAAATGTCACAGTGTATCTTTTCTAAAGAAATATTTGAAGTAGAATTTGACAAGGGAAAAGGTAATGCTGTACTTTTGGCTATTTGACAGCTGCTGCATATATGCTTGGTCTGTTGTAGTATAGTGAATTAGCTTCGATGCCTGCAGATGGTTTACGATCCGAGAATTGGTGTGAGCCAATCTCTGGTGCCATGTATCTTCATCAACAGCTCTTTGTCTCTGAGTGAAAAAGGCTTCTGTGGTTTGTGTATCCACTTGATAGAGTCCTCTAATTTTCTTTCCGAGCTTCACTGTTACATTGGTGTAATTGTCCTTAACATAAACACCGTTTTGTCAAAAACAAAGGAGCAAGGATAGTCATCTGTGAGTTTAGAAACAGAAAGCAGGTTCTTCTTTATTTCTGGTACAATTAGCACATCATTAAGAGGTAATGCATTCTCTTTTGTATGCAGCCAGGTATTACCTATGTGAGTAACAGGTAAGCAGGATCCATTTCCAATCATAACGGTATCAGTTCCTTTATATTTAGAATGAGTATGAAGCATACCAGGATTAGCACTGATGTGAGCTGTGGCACCAGTATCTGGGTACCATTCACTTCCATTTGGATCCTCAATGTGCATTGCTGTTAATGCTGTTGGAATGTCTTCTGTTTGATAGGAGTTGTCAAAACGATACCAAAGAACGAAGAGCATTATGTCCTCGGACGTTTACATATTTGACATTCCAGTCGACCATTGCCTGTTTCTTTCTCATTCTGTTGATTTTTAGTTGAGGTTGATGTCAAAGAGGGATAAGTTTTGGTGGTTTGGTACCTCTAAGAATAACTAGCATAGGGTCGAAAACCTTGATTAGTTCCAGAGAAAGCATTTCTCTGTCTATATTGCTGATCTCCTTGATCTTGCATCAAGGTAGTTGTTCTGTAATTCTGATTCCTTTCAGAATATCCAAAGCCTCGACCTCTACTATTAGCAATTCTACCTCGACCATAGTGATAACCTCCCCTGTAGCTTCCTCTTTGAGCTACAAAGCCGAAGTTTGAGGAATATAATCTCTATCAGCCCTGTTCTTTAAACTGTACCTCGAGATTGTTTTTGCCCAAAGTAAGCTAAATTGGGATTAAACCGATTTTACGGAGTAGTTCTCAGTCTTGACTCGAACCTTTCTAATTGTGCAATCACTTCATCATATTCAGGTTGAGGCTTTAGACAGTATATAGTAGTTCGAAAATTTTCATATTCAGGACCCAAGCCTTCCAACACACCAAACATTTTGGTTATTTCATCAACTGGTTTTCCTATAGCATTCAACTGATCACATATGGACTTATAGTCTCTGAGATAGACAGGAAGGGATCGATCATGCTTCTGACAAACTTGTAATTTCCCTCTTAATTCGAACTCCCTAGCAATAGATTTCTGTGTAAACCGATTTAGAAGTGTTTGCCATACCTCATGAGATGTTTCTAGTCCAATTATCAGACTCAAAATATTTTCAGTGACAGCTCCACTTATCCATGATGAAACCAGCTGATCAGTTTTTGTCCAGTCAATATAATCTGGATTTACAACTTCAGATTCATCTTCTTCGACTTCATTTTGCAGCATTCGAGGAGGTGGTGAAAAATCACCATTAATAAAGCCAAAAAGGTCTTGACTTTTCAAGAACCTGTGAACTGAGCTTGCCATAAGAGAAAATTGTCTTCGGCAAGTTTGATTGTGACGAAGTTTGAGATATTCACATGTATTGGAAAGGGATATTTCGATGTTCTTATTGCCATTGTTGTAATCTCACAGCTTGAGGAAGAAAATGACTAAAATACTATGAATACAGATAGGATTACCGTGATACTGGAATCTTCTACACCTTCAGTTTCTTCACTTCTTGATTTAAAGAGTATCTGTTGAATGAATTTCTTCAGCAAGTATGATCTCCCGCTCTGATACCATGAGAAAGTGAAGATGAAGAACTGAATCAAGATACGTGAGAGTATGAAGATGGAATACTCAGAATCTCTCTTATTTCAATGTGATTGTCTTTGTCAAGCTTCGTACATTGAATCAAAGCTTTACGAATACAAATCCTCTCGTTCTTCCCACTACTCTGTTCAGCACCTTTCTCTCTCTATATTTCACGTTACATTTCTCAAGGAAGAAGAAGACTATTTATATCAAACTAGAAAACTCTAACAGAATCAACTAACTGTTTCTTAATCTGTTTTCACCATTCTAACCGAATAGTAGCACATGTGTTAATTGAGGTCTACATGACTTGGCGATCCTCATTTTCTTTATTCCGAGGCTTTCTTAATCATTGATGACAATCCATGTTTGCCTTCAACACGAGTTCTTCACCGTTTGATCATCAGCTCATTGTCACTTTCCTGTTTTTGCTTTTCCCACGTGTTCTTGGTTTCACTTTGCTGTTCTGTAAAATTCTTTTCCTCAGAATACTTTCTCTTCCAGCATCAGTGTTATTTGCTGGATTGATAATGGCTGAGTGAGACTTCATTCCTGTATATTTAACAATGTGAAGGTTTACATAGGATTTATAGGCCTGAAACATATAGGCAGTGGCAAGTTCGTCTTAACAGGGCCGGTTTCAAGCAGCTTCCTCTTGATCATGAGCTCATGAAGAAGGCTAGGGCAAAGCTGAGTGAATGTTACCACGAGGATTTTGGGCTTGATGAACAAAGCAACTGGATGATGCTTGGCTGGATGGGCCGAATGATTTCTGCTTCCACATGTTGGTGTCCACATAGGTTGGGTTAAGTGTGTTTTCTAACATGATGATCCACAGTTAGTGAGATTCTTCTTGAACTGCCATTGCCAGGCGAGGAATATCTGTAAGAGTGGCTGACATGGTGCTCCTTTTCTCGTTCGATCTATCTTGCAATTTGGGTGCATTTACACGCTGGTTAGCTTCTTTCTAGCTCGATCATGCTACTCTTTCTTTGCAGATCATATAAAGCAGCAAATACACTGTTGTGAAACGCGTCAAGCAGGAGGATGATCTCAATCAAATAAAGGGAACCATTGTGTGAAAGACATGTACTGGCGGTTGACAGGGTTTGGTTTTCTGTGAAGTGCAGTGCCAACTTAAGAATGTCAATATCTTGCGGAGGCAGGGTGAGCTCTTCTTCTTTATAGTAAGATGATGGATGCTTAGCAGAATTGTCTTATGTGCGATTGCGCCTATCTGGGACTCGCTCATATGGTTTTGGGGAGATAAGATGGCAGTTTTAGATGGTTATGCAAGTTTTATTCTTCTATTGTGTATGTGTGTTTGCTCTTAATTCAGTCGTTTGAGTTTCTAGGTTGATGAAATTGGAGCTATTTGTGGTTTCGTGTAATTTTAGTTCTTCATGTTTAGTTTATCAAACTAAGTTATTATTTTCATAAGATTTTTGTTAAAATCCCGGAATGATTGTACTCTGTCCCCTACAATTACTATATCTTTCGATCAATTCTTCTATTTGCAATGAAATTCTCTTTGGTTCAACACATTTTTGCAGCCTCTGGTAGGTCCTCTTCTGAACTAAACTACCCAAAATATTGCAGGATAACTCTCACATTTACTTAGTAGAACCAATCATTTCTTCCAACTTTTAAAGTCATATTCCTTCACAACTTAAACTTTTAGAGCGGTCGCAAGTAGTCCATACAATTCTTCAAGGATGATGGAGCTTTTTAACTATCGTTGGCTCCTATTATCTAATAAACAATGGGAAATATGACTTGATTTGCTTAAATAAGTGTAACAATGGGCCCAGCCCAGCCTATTTCCTTTTATAAAGCCCAAAGCTTAGATCATCTATCATTTTTACTTTCTCTAGATTAGTCACGTTGAAGCACAAAGCAGCCGAAAGAACAAGAACAAAGAGAAAAGTAGAAGCTCGTGGGAGAGAGAAAACAAAGGAAAAAAAGGGAAAAATTCTCACGTGTAATCGATCTGGACATCCCTGCAAGCCGATTCAATTGCGAGTTTCAACATTGGATAAGTATTCAAGGCTATTATTCGTTTAATCGGAGAAATTATCGAAATTAGGGCATGAAATTCAGTTTATGTCAATTTGAAGTCACTACATTCAATTGAAGAGTTGTTGGACTATATATGTATATGATATTTTATGGTGTCATGAAGTTATAGAATTTTATGGAACTTGAATTGAGCTTAATGTTTGCCCGAAATGAAATTTTGAAATTAGTCGTGTGTGCTAAACAAAAAACGAACAGTAATTTCGGGCTGAGTATCATATGTTTCTAACTAGATTTTTGATTAACCAAATTGCAATATGTTGAAAAGAACTATTTATCAACTGTAAGTACATTTGAAATAGAGTTTGGTGGGCAAGTTATGATATGGACAAATTCAGCACTCGAGCGGCACATAATGGGTGTTTGTTACAGGCAAGCTTTTTGTTGACGCACAGATGTCGTTAATATGTTAATGGCCAATATTATGAACCTCTTAATAAAAAATGATGAAGCTATAAAGTTGTAAAGCTCAGTCCAATCGTCGCAACTGTGAAACAGCCATTAGAACCGAGGGAAAAGTTACATCGTCGAGTTTCGTCTGCTCTGAAGCCAAAGCTTCAGCAGAGAGCTCAATCCCTTCAGCAGCACAATCAATCTGAACATATGCACTAATCATCGTGTTCCACACTTCTGCGTTCTTCTCAAGACAATGATAAAAAATCTTCCTAGCAATATCAAGGCACCCAAGCTCTGTGTACATAAAGACAGCTGAACTGACAACAAACAAGTCACTCAAAAATTCATCTCCCAACTTTAGAAGAAACCCGTAACACACATTGGCCAACTTTCTCTTCCCAACACTTGATATGGCGGGGAAGACATTAACGAAACTGACCGGACTTGGCCTTACACCAGTCTTCATCATTGTCCGAAAATGCTTTACCGCATCCATATACCTCTCGGTCTTTACATACCACGAAACCAATGTATTCCAAGAAACCACATTTGTCCTACGCATTGGGTCGAAAACTCTCCACACTGGATCATTCAAGCTATAGTCAAAATCCATCAAACTGTTGGAAAAAATATTAGAATACATAAAAATAATAATAACTATTGGAAATACATTGCAAAATTAGAAAACAACAATAAATGTTTAAAGCATGCAAGTACTATCCTTAAGAATAATTCTGCCCCTCGGAATATGAAAATCAATGTGCAAAGCTTCAGCGACTATCCTCCCAAGATATAACAAACATTTTTCTACACTCTGCATTGAATATTAGAAGGAACAAAATAACGTTATGTGTATAACCTAGCAAAAAAAAAAAGATATGAGGACATAGTGCATCTTCAAAGATTGTGGTTTGAAGTTTAATTTATATTTAAACAAGAGAAAGAGAAAACCATTATGAGACCATCATAAATCAATTGGAAATTAAAAGGATGACCGTTATAAAATAATGAAGAGTTTATGAAGTAAAAAATCAAAAGTTATAAAGCCGTTATATGGCCGTTAGAAAGCTGTTATACGACTGTTGTAAAACCATTACAAAAATGATGACTTTAATGATGATCATAATTTATAATAAATATTTTAAAACTGTTGAAATATCCAACAATCCCCACATATTTCAAAAAGTTTTGAAAAGAAAAAATAGAATAATATTGTGTTATTGGAGAGTAATGCATCAAAACAGGTGCTTGTTAGGGTATGAACCCGCCCTAGAAAGAATGAAATATAATTCATGAAATCATTTGTGAAGTTTTATGCTTCTATGAACCAAGAATTCCCTTTTGTGAATTATAATTTTCACCAATCACATTGCACTCTCACAAACTTTGATGTTCACCAAATTTTTGTGCTAACAGGCCATGTGCATGCTTGGTTTATTCATAAGTATTCTAGAGATTTTCGCCAACTTCACATTTATATAGGTGATTCTATCAAGTGTAATTTGCAGCTTAATACACCACCAATAAAGACTATGGAATTTCATTAAAAGATTAACTTAACTTCTTTTTCTTTGTAGTTTTGCACTACTTTCACCTTAAAAGGAACACAAATTGTTTAATAGAGCACGAGATCAACAAGCGACTTATTATTACTCATATGAACATATTTCATGGGATCGCTAATCACATAGGTTGGGTTACCATCATTGTTGATTATCTTCAATTAGCTTGTCTCATTCCCCTCGATGTATAGTCAAAGGATTGGCCAAAATCACTTTTGACTTAACATAATGGATTGATATAAATCCTTTTTTAAAGAATTATTTTATCACATCACGTCTCAGCAAAATGTCTCTTTTTACCATTGAAAGTTCCATTTCAATGGCTATTGCATTTTGGCAATCACAATATCTAGACATAGATGTCGTTTTATTTACATAGGAACATACGTTAAAAAATTGCTTAACTACTCAGCCTCAATTTTAATATGAGTTTGAGAAATTTTTTCTTCTTCCCAAGAACTTGAGTAGCTCTTCAATCACCAAGATAAATATTTTCTTCTCCTTCCTTACTAGAGGTTAGGAGGATAAAGCAATATATTTTCAACATATATACCTGATAGCACCTGAGTTTACCTCCAATTCTTTTGCATTTGCCAAAATATTGGCTTGGAAAATGACTACAATAATTATGTCATCAGATCATCTGCTTCAACCAAGTCAAATTTTGGTTAGCAGGATTGTCATTTCCCCCACAATTTTGTTTGGCTAATTTCAAAGTTACATCATCTCCACCAAGGATGAACACATATCTTATAATGGATTTTGTCTCATCTAAATTCAAGATCTAATTAACATCACTGTATCCTTTTAATACAATAGAAAATCCGCTATGTATGATGCCATAATTTATGGTTCCTCGAATAATATAAAAATCCAATCCAAGAATACCTTAACCAGTTTATTTCTATGTCAAATTGATGTGTTCAAGCTATGAAAACACATATTCGGCAAAGGAGCAATATAAATTCTACTTGACTTCCTCCTAAGTGAATATATTTGCCAATGTTACCAAAACAATAGCCAAATGAGACCAAACCTTCATTATTTGAACAAAAAATGAATACGGACAGCAAGCATAAACACCTTTAAAATAGATTCAAACCATGAACAGCTCGTATAATTATGAATCCAACTAATTCAAGGTATGAAAAGCAATTATGACAAGAAATTCAGCAAGTTCTAAGCATTAGTAAAATTCTACCTCAACGGTCATATGTTGAATATGCATGAGAAGAAAACCTTGAAAGAGTTCTGTGGATCAAGCACATCATAACACTAGGGATTGCACAACTTATGAATCTACTTGTATCGAGACACCTTAACAACTTGCAAGCACATGAGTGGATGCACAAAAAACGCCACTTCAAAGTTTAAAGCAGTACACAAAACAAACACATCAATAATGGGTGCATCAAAGTATGTATTGCTTATTTTTCAATAAAGATCAAAACACGCCATACAAGCTTATACAAAAATTTGCAACGCATTTTTTTTTTTTTTTACATTTATCTAAAAACTTTACTGTACGTTAGAAAGTTTCTTCTAACAGTAGTGACTAACTAGGAAATATACTTCTCTAATAAATAAAATGTCTAATCAGCAACATTATCCATCAATATATCCACATTGTAGTCAACCGACACCATTGTCATGAATAATGGCTAAAATTTTCCTCCCCTTAGCAGACGGATGCAACTTAATATACACTGTCAAGTTGTCAACCACTTACGCTTAAAACTTATCAAAGACTAGAGAAGTATAAGCATAGATTTATGAAATAGAGCAACAAGACTAAAGCTTAAAAATTCTAACTTAAACGGAATATCTTTAGTAATGCGAGTATGTACAATAGCACTATAATAATTTTACCACTTATCGTAGCAAAGGCATGCTGGTGACATGCGCAGGCAGTGTATTGCACACAAATGTATTGCTAACTTTGCTTCATTTAGACTCTCATCTAGATCTAATGATTAGGAGCTCTAATTTGCCTGAAGAGTGACCATTGGTCTGCATTCTTTAATCACACTCTTTCCTCTCTTTCACTAGCCAGGTAAGCCTCGCGAGATTGACACAAGCATCAAATTAGTAAGTAACCTCAGCGAGGACAAAACGTGGTCACAAAATTGAGAGAAAAGCTATCAACAAGAGCAATTTGTCCAATAAAAAACAAATAGCAATAGACAGAGATCTCTGCTCACGAAACGGGGGCAGAGGGCACCCAATTAAATAGAAAGGTGAATAATTGCCAATAAAAAGAAAGGAATGTTCTCAAGTTTTTCATAAAAGAAGTATGCGCTTTTTTCTTTTTTCTTTTTCTTTTTTTGGCTTAAATTTGTATACAAATTTACATATAGAACAACCAATTTCGCATAAAATGCCAAAAGTGACCGGTCAACATATCAAATCGAATAGTCATGCTAATTCATGACTCATACCAAGATCACCAGACCATAAGATTTCACCACAAGCTCGAACAATGCAACGAATAGAAGAAGAGCACAGATTCGAAAAAAGAGAATGCCTATACAAGCCAAATCGCCACCAGATCCTACCAACTAAAACTTCTCATCACTCCATATCTCAAGGAAGCGAAATGATCCGAAAAGTTTCAGATTGAATGCCTCAACATGTGCAATGTACATCAGATCAAAATGATCCAAATATGCGTAGCCCAATCAGCTGCGAAACACGAGATCGCATAGTCAATCAAAGTTGAAAACGAAGAAACATTGTTTACCAAATAGCAGTATTGCGTTTCAAGGATGAAATCGAGATTTACCAAAATTCATCCGATAGATGATCTAGAGACACAATCTCACAAGCATTCTCAAAGATTGCCTCCAGATGAGTACCACTCAAGTCCAGCACCAAATGGATCGATCACTCCAAAAGTGAAATTCCAGACACTAACCGGTGAATTCATCAATACAAAATAGAAAGTTATTGAGTACCCCGAACTCTACTTCTAGATGCACGCTTACAAAATAATAATCACAAATTTGAGAGGGAAAACACCTACAAACGTCCAAGTTCCTCTCGGAAAAACAAACATAGGTATTGAACCTCAAAGAACGATTACCTAATACTAATTAACCTTACCTAAATGACCAAAAGCTTTTTTTATGTTGATGCTCGGTAATGTTCCATGACAAACCGCCCATGAATACATGATACTTGTCCAACACCATCTCCGATCATTCTTTCAATTCCAACTACGGTGGCAATGACAGCAACAGTTTCAACTTGGAAATCCATAGGCATTATCTTTAAGATTGTTGGAAAAATATTAGAATACATAGAAATAATAATAACTATTAGAAATACATTGCAAAAGATTAGAAAATAAAAACAAATGTCTAAGGCATGCAAACACTATCCTTAAGGATAATTCCTCCCCTCGGAGTATGAAACTCAGTGCATAAGGCTTCAGCAACTATCCTCCTAAGATACTCCGCACTGAATATTGGTAGGAATATAATAATGTTATGTATATGACCGAGCAAAGAGAAAATGAAAGATATGAGAACATAGTGCATATTCAAAGATTATGGTTTGAAATTTAATTTATATTTAAACAAGAGAAAGAGAGAACCTTATGAGACTTTCTTAAATCAATTGGTAATTAAAAAGATGGCCGTTATAAAATAATGAAGAGTTTATGAAGTAATAAATCAAAAGTCATATAAAGCCGTTATATATGGCTGTTAAAAAACCATTATACAGCCATTATAAAACCATTACAAAAATGATGAGTTTAATAATAGTCATAATTTTCAATAAATATTTCGAAATTGTTGAAATATCCGACCCAAACAACACACGTCAGTCTCCGCACTGTTCAAGCACGCAAAGTAGATATTCAACGAAGAATTATACACGATCCTACTGGGGTTCAGTTTGCACCGGACAAAATGGCAGTTTACGGCTTTACCTACCCCCAAAATTACTCGGCACAGGCCTTGAGAGTGGAGGACTAAGTGTAGGAATCGAACTGGACGTCGGGGGTGGCTCTTTTCATCCGGGAATAGAAGAGGAGGCTTCGTTGGGCATGTTGTTGTAGATGAAGCTGATGATGATGGTGTTCCATAGGACAGTGGATGGGCGAGTAATTGTGTCCAACAGTTGGCAAGCGAGGTGGGGCTGGCCTTCTTGGTAGAGCCTGCTGAGGCGAGAGTGGACGGAGGGTGTCTCGAGGGTCAAAGACTGGCGCATTGCTTTGTCATTGGGCTGGAGGCACGCCTCGCAGGCAGTGTCAGTGATAGGCAAACCTTTTTCTACTCTTGCGGAATGCAGAAGAGGACAGTAGCTGATAAGTTGAAGGCATACGTCATTCTTTTGAAGATCGCAGCTACAACGAAGGTGCTTCATATTATAGACTTTGGAATCGGTTTTGGTTTTCAATGGCCAAACCTTATCCAGGAGCTCTCAAAGAGAGATGGTGGACCTCCTCAGCTACGAATAACTGGAATTGAGATTCCACAATCTAGATTCATCCCGCCGAGAGAACCGAGGACACGGGTCATCGTTTGGCTAAGTATTGCGAGCGCTTTAAGGTTCCCTTCGAGTTCCATGCGATCCCATCAGGGAACTGGGAGTGTATCAAAGTTTGAGGATGGCAAGATCCGAAGTGTAAAATATGGGATTTTTGAAAAGTCAAAGATTAGAAAAAGTTTGAAAAGTCAATAAAGCAACAAGTAGTAGGCGGTCAGTTATAAAGCTCACCCAAGAGCTCACGCGAGGAAAAGAACAGAAGAAAAAGGGAAAAGAAGGAGAGAGAGAGAAAGGGGAAGAAAATAAAGGAATTTTAAGCGTGCTTGCCACGGACACCTCGTCAAGTCAACTCAATTATGTATTGCAATGCCTATAAAATACTCGCATCTCGTTAGTCCAATCATAGTAGTTTTCTAGAATTAACTCGTACATTTGGAGTTTTGTAAAAATTGAGCAACGAAGTCCGATTTTTGAGTTGCCCAATTATGGAATATCTTAAGACTAGTGAATCATGGCATTGTAGAACCGTAGGGTTTGACAGTCATTGATTTGAAGTAACGGTTTGGTTTAAAAGAAATTTTGGGATTTCGCGTGCAAGTCCGCGTTACGTTTAGGTTTGAATAGTCACTTTGAGTGGGTGATTTATTAGTGCATGAGAGTTATTTTGTTAAAGTTTAAACTTAGTTTAGTTGAGCTGTAATTGAGATAGTATTATACTTGATTTTGATGTTATGTCTTGCTTATTTGGTTCGATTGTGAGTTCGTTGATTTGAGTGAGCGTGTTTATTGCATAAAAATCTGAATCGGGCAATTATTACTTTTTAATATTTGAAAATGGTTTTGTGAAAAGATATTTGTATATATAACGTTGTGAATTGAATATTCAATTTCAAACTAGAAATGTGCTGAATGCCATGGCTCTGATACCGGAAAATTTGCCTATGATACGAGTTAGGAAAAACAAAAATAGAATTTGTGGCAAGTATGCTATCCCACACGCACGACCTTCCTTAGCCTCAAAATAGGGATTGCCTATTAGCCATCAAATTCCTTTTCGTTTTCTGACTCATATCATAGAAAATTTAAAGTAGCATAATTCTATTGCATAAGTTCCACATTGTGGCAAGTGCAAAGCATACTACCAGAATTGATCAAAACATTTCTAATTTTTTAAAAAATCATATCAGGCAAAAAGGAAGAGGGAACAAGGGTTTTAAGGATTCATGATAAATCACACAATATTATTTCTAGAGAGGGTCCCCCTTGATGGTTACATATGCTGCCTTATATATGCATAAAACAACACTTTAGAACTTCACAGACTCCGTTTAGCCGACAAAAGGCAATTATTTGCACATGCTAAACTTTTTTGCTTGCAAAAGTACACCTCAAGTGCCAAAACTTGGCACGATGGGACACTTAAGTGTCAAAAGTTAGGAAAGTGATACTTAAGTGTCATTTTTTTTTTTAAATGAGACATGCTTAAATGCCACCTCCGGTAAACTCCGTTGAAAATCTTACGTGGCAATTTTTTTATTAATTTCGTTCACCCACGTGGCTCGCCGAGAGCCGACTCATCAAAGAAATGCAAAAACAAAGTCATTTTGGCACGGATTTAAATTTTAATATAAAAAAATCAATTAAATTAAATTATTAAAAAAAAAAAAAAAGAGGAAGGAAAAAAAAGAGGAGGGCTCTCCCATTGCCGACCAGTGAAGGTCGCATGGCCCTCACACAGATCTAGGGCAAGAGTCACGGCCCTCTCCCATAGGGCGAAGGTCGGTGGCCCTTGCCCGGCCGAGCCAAGGGCCGCCGGGCCGGGGCCCCCGGCCAGCCCTCACCGCATGCGTCTCTCTCTCTCTCTCTCTCTCTCTCTCTCTCTCTCAAATAAATTTAGTTTTAAATTTAATTTAATTTAATTTTATATTGATTATTTACCCACATCAACAGTAAGACGACGTCATTTTGCATTTGCCTCTTAGGAAAATCGCAATGTCAACATTTTGGCCATATTTTCTCTCGTTTTGGACTTGCCTTGTCAAAAAATTGTCACATCAGCATTTTGGCTGGATTTTCTTGCTGTTAGCACTTAAGTAATCCATTTTGCTCCGATTTTGGCACTTAAGTATCACTTTCCTAACTTTTGGCACTTAAATGCCTTCCGTGCCAAGTTTTGACACTTAGGTGTCCGGCACTCATTTTCTGCTGACAAATTGACTTCTGCACTCATTATCCTGCTTTTTTCAATTCTACTACAGTATTACAATATTATGAACGGTACACTATAGTGCCAAACAGTACATGAATAGTGTGGAACAATGTATGAACAGTACACCACGGTACTTTGGGTCAAATATTTCGTCTCCTTCACATGATTCCTTTGCCTCTTTTGTTTTTTCTTGAATAGATCTCTAGCAGAGTCTTCTTTCCCTTCACTTATTATGCCTATGGATGGGCTCTTTAGTGCTATCATCTGAGTTATCCTAGTCTTCTCCATACTTTTGCCTCCGATATTCTTTTAGCATTCTTTCGATTTCTAGAGCTTCAAGATATTCGATACCTATATCTTCTAGAGAGTGGTACAAGCTGGACGAAATGTCAGGAGGATTGAGAGTGCTTTTTTTCTAGATACTGTTGCTTGAGCATTTCAAGGAGCTTTTCTACTTCTTTAGTTGCTTTAGTCAACCTTAGTTCTTTGGAGAACTAGTGAGAACTTGTAGGACCATCAGCGAAACTTACTGGAATACCAAGTTAGGGTAAATACCCAAGCTAGAGTGAAGGACTTTCTCTATCAAGACCTAGACTAAGTGCAAGATATAATTCACTATGATAAAAAGGATCTTGTGATAGTGGTCCTTCCCATGGATCTTATGATTATGAACCTGGATCTTGTGAATTTGCTGATGACTCAAAAGTGTCTGGTCCATCCATTATGTGGTATTTTCTTAAGTGAGCATCGATCACTGGATGAGTCGCGACAGTCAATTGCTTAGAACTAGGGACTAGAGAGGCTTGTTGTTCTGTCGCTTTGATACCAATAAGGGGACCCGTGCTTAGATCAGGGAAAATGAAGTTAGTTGCTGCAGGTATGCCTTTCCACAATGGGCGAACCTCTTATTCAAGCTCTTCAAGGACAGCCTTTTAGCAACAAATTACCAAAGATTTACTTCAGAGCATAAAGACACTTAAGGATACCAAGATGGCAACATTTCCAACTAGCCGAGCTACATTTCTTGGAGGATCCTACCAAGCTGGAGAAAAAAAGGTGTTTAAAGCGATATTGAGAGTTTTTACAAACACACACTTTACTTCAAGGGACACTGTCCAACACATTACATCTTTTTTTCCCCCTTTTATAGGCATTAAGAGGTCACAAACAAACAAGAAAACAAACAAGGACAATGCTCACAGATCCGAAACAAACAGAGGCTCCGGAAAATCCAGTCATGAATTATTCTAGGCGATATGAACAATGATTGTGAATAGTTATTTCCCTAACCTATTGCTACAGTACTCTACTATAATGACTTGTGCTATTATAATCTAGCTATAGGCCTATCTTTCATTGCAGGAGTTACAATGATAGTCTGAATTATCAGAGCTATGCATTGCGAGCTATTCTTCCATGTGTCTTTGTTCAAGTTTTGAAAGTCTAATGTTAGAGGAGCTGTAGGTGAATTCTCTTTATGCTATCAGGGCATTCCATATGTTTATTCCACTTGAGGAATATGCTTCCTCATGAGTCCTGAAGGGTCTTAGAGTGTCGGCAGGCATGTTTCACTAGGGCCAATTTGTTGGTTGAGCATAGTAAGATGTGTTTAGTCCAAGGGATCAAGAAAAAGGTCCTTGATTGTCAGAACCCCCTTTACTCAGAGGTTGAGCTATGGGTTATTTTGCGACATCCCAGGCTTTGTCGCCATCCTGAATTCATTTGCTTCTTATTTATGCAAATGCAGAAAGCGTAAACATATAAACAAACCCCGACACAAATAACATGGGAATGTGAGATACAAACACACTAACATATTTCATATATTACATCAGTAGTGATGATTACAAGCCTATCTTACATACAAAAGTGGCTTGGGGTATCATTGTCTCTGCTACGGTGGGTACTAACCAAAATTGGGAACCCTTCTTCTATTACATAGGGCCGGTACGCCTATCTTAGTCCGACTCCTCGAACGGTTCATCCATATCGCTAAGATCCGGGTTTGGGTTGTCAAACCCGCGAAGGGGTCCTATCCATATGTCCTCGTACCTCCGATACTAGGCTTCAAAGTGCATCGGGACAAGCTCACCTAGGCGCTTTTCTATCTATACAACGAATGACACTTTACAATACATAATATTAGTTTCTACATCTACCACATTCGTCATAGTGATATATATATATATCTTTATAGGGCAACCAAAATGCACAGTAGCCATGATACTAAGTACCTGTAAAAGAAACAAGGGTGAGTACTTGGAGTACTTAGTAACTATAGCCTCTGGCCTTCAAATAGAACATCGATCCATCATCAACACTAGTCAATCATTTCATGCAAATCATGGCAAAGGCAAATCAATTGCAAGGATGCAACCAAGTTTCAAGCACAAATGAATGACAATTCTCGCAATCATTCGTGCACATGATGCATGCCATGAGTTTATGCACTCTAGCCTTTCTTTCTTGCTCATGTATGCCATGCTTATTAAGCTTTTCTCTTATGCTAAGGACTCAAACCCAATTCAATTCGGGCTTTTAAACCGGGCTTCTTGAAGCTATCTTGGGACTCAAACCCAATTTAATTCAGGCTTTTGACTTTTTGCCGGCTTTTGGGACTCAAACCCTAGTTAATATGCTCGGGACTCGAACCCAAGTCTTATGCCAGCCTCTGGGACTCGAACCCAATTCTTTGCCAGGAAATCGGGGACTCAAACCCCATTCTTATCTTTTCTTATCTTTGCTCGAGCACAAATCCCTTCTTGAGGGTGTACTCAAGTCTTATGCATGTGCCATGAACTATGCACTTTATGCTCAAACATGATGTACGTGCCGTGAAATTGTGAATTTCCTCATCAATAACATCACAAACGAGCCTAAGCCCAAAGCCCTCCTCGGGTAGAAAGTATGGAGGAACCCTACACCAATCCAACAACAAGCAGCCAAGAAAACAATCATTTGCACACAATCAATTACATCAGTTACATTTACAAGCCCTTCTATCATTCACCATTATAATTATGACCATTACATGTTCTATGCTGAAAAAGGTTAGGGTAAACCTTAGCTCCTCAACTACTGGGGTTTACTCCAGTGGCCACCCTTCCAACTTGGAAGGGGGAGGTGGGGGGTTTGAATCCCCACCTTCTCAAGGAGGGTTGGGGTGGGGACGAATTAGTTTTAGGAGTGGGTTTTGACTCCCACGCCCTGCATGGAGGCAGGGCAAAAGCCTAAGAGTGAGAGTTAGAATAGGAGTAGAGTGGGATCGAAAAAAAAAAAAAAAAAAAACCTTAGCTCCTCTAGCGAGACTGTAACTCCTCCATGCCTACTATTCTGAAAAACAATGAGGTGAGTCGTTGACTTAGTAAGTAAAACCCATAATTCTCTATTAGGAAGACATCTCATTGGGTGGGAGTTAATTGAGTCTAATCACGACTGACTACCTTATTTGGCCCAAGGTTCATGCCATGACCAAATGGAGCCAACTACAATCGGGCTCAATCGGCAGAACTAAGCTTGAGCTCCCCTTTACTGAGTGAAAGGGGCTCGTGATTGGGTCTACTGGCCAGTCCTTGGGCTAGTCGACTGGTCCTGTAGCTAGTTTTGTGGCCCACTAGTCGAGATCAAATAAGGGTCAAAATCGAGGATGTTACAACTCTTCCCCCCTAAAAAAGTTTCGTCCTCGAAATTTAAATGCACACCTGGTCATCCAAAATGATGTGGGTACCGGTGCTTCATACTTTCCTCACTTTCCTATATTGCATCTTTTGGTCCATGGTGTTGCCGTAAGACCTTAATTAAGGGAATGACCTCATTTCATGAGACATGCTCTTTCTTGTCCACGATCTGCACCGGCTCCTCAACATACGACACTCTGTCATTTACTTCGATCTTCTTGAAATTCAGCACGCGTGTTGGATCAGACTCAAATTTTTTCAACATCGATACATGGAATGCATCATGTATTCGAGCAAGTCTCGGTGATAACGTCAACCAGTAAGCTGAATTCCCTACTCTTTCAAGAATTTCAAAAGGTCATATGTACCTCGAGCTTAAATTTCCTTCGCCTTTCTGCTGCACACTCTAATAATTATACTTCTTACCATGATGTCAAAATGGTATATAGCCAGCATGACTAGATCTATTTTTCCTCTTGTGGTCCTCTTGTCTTGAATACTCATATTGCTAATCTATAGAACGACTATAGGAATTCTAAGGGAGTTTCTTTACACCACAATAAGAAGTCAGTAGTAATGAACTACTGTTAAAAAATCAATTAAGCAATCACATACACGAGGTGTTTTCCTAGCTAATTGTCCCAAATCCGAACGCACCTTATCACTCCAAATAATAACCTGCTCTGATACCAAAACTGTCATGACCCCAACTCCATCTCTAGGGTCTCGAGCAATAAGGGTTATTTTCAGGACATCCCAGGCGCATCGCCATCCGATTTCTTTTTATCTTTTCATTAAGCATATGCGAAAGCATACATATAACACCCATATAACAACAAGATAATCATTTGCACGCAAACAATTACATTGATTACATTTACAAACCCTTCTATCACGGGCCGTTATAATTATGACCACTACATGTTCCATGCTAAAAAAGGTCAGGGTAAACCTTAGCTCCTCTAGCGAGACTGTAACTCCTCCTTGCCTACAATTCTGAAAAACAACAAGGTGAGTCATGGACTCAGTAAGTAAAATCCCTAATTCTCTACTAAAAAGACATCTTGTTAGGTGGGAGTTAATTGAGTCTAACCACGACCAACTATCTTATTTGGCCCGAGGTTCGTGTGTAAGCCATGACCAAATGGAGCCGGATGTAACCGAGCTCAATTGGCAAAACTGACCTCGAGCTCCTCTTTACCTGGTGAAAAGGGCTCATGACTAGGTCTATTGGCTAGTCCCTAGACCAATCGACTGGTCTTGTAGGTTTTTTGCCTACTAGTCAGGATCAAAATAAGGGTCGAAATCAATGATGTTACAATTGATATTTGTTTTGATATTGACACCCGAACCCTTGGAGTGCCAAAAGTTAGCACAAAGGATACTTAAATGCCAAAAGTTACGAAAGTGACATTTAAGTGTCAAAATTGAAGCAAAATGGATCACTTAAGTGCCAATCTAGCCAAATTTGGCCAAAATGCTAACGTGGTAATTTTTCGGCAAAGTGCAAAACAACGTCATTTTGCACACTGATGTAGCTAGACAATGCAAAAACAACATCGTTTTAGTGTTGAAGTGGTAAAAAATTAATAAAAAAATTAATTAAAATTAAATTTAAAACTAAATTTATTTAAAACATTTAAAAATACAAATACAAATATTAAAAAAAAAAAAAAAAAGAGGGAGGCGACTAAGGGCTGAGCCCTTGCCACCACCGCCGGGAAGGGCCGGCGACAAAGGGGGAGGGTCGACCAAGGTCGCTAGGCCCCGATCCGGGGGAGGGCGTGAGCCCTTGTCCCAAATCTCGGCAAGGGCATGCGGGCCCCGGTTGGCTGGGGTCGCGGCCCCCGGCCAGGGCTTGGCGGCCCCGACCAACCGTCCCCCACCTTCCGGCGATGGCGGGGAGGCGGCAGCGGTGGTGAGGGTTAAGCCCTCGCCTACCGACCGCCTTCCTCCTCCTCTTCCACTTTTTTTTTTTTTTGTTAATAATAATAATAATAATAATTTTTTTAATTAATAATAATAATAATAATAATAATAATAATAATAATAATAATAATACCAAAATGACGTTGTTTTTGTGTGTGTTTTGCTGAGTTAGCTTTATGGCGAGCCACGTAAGCGAGAAAATTAATAAAAAAAAATGCCACATAGGATTTTGGCAAGGTTTACAGGATGTGGCACTCAAGTGTCTCATTTTTCATAAAAAAAGTGGCACTTGTGCCACTTTCATAAGTTTTGACACTTAAATGTCCGTTTATGCCAACTTTTGGCACTTAAAGAGTTCTTTTGCCTTTTGATATTATATGAAATGAATATTTCTACCAAACATATGTAACTTATTCTCTTATTTATGTTTGTTATACTATAGATTTGAGTTAAAAGAGTTGGGGTTTGGTTTATAAATTTGCATGGTGAGTGCTCGATTTGCTTAGAAGAGATGCACTACTTACTGAGCTATGGTTGCTCACCTCTATATTTTTATCAATCCTTTTTAGGTTCCTCAACTAATGATGAGTAATACAAAAGTGATATTGACGAAAGGACTTTTAGGAATTGGATTTTGGGAGCTTTGAGGTTGCGTCATTCGAGTGGAAGGAAGGTCATGTCATTCCCCATTCATGATGGTTTTGGGGTGTGACAGAAAATGTACTCCTATTTCTCATTGACTATGTACGAAGTTTGCTGTCCCCATCGATGCAAAAGGATTGAGATTGAAACATTGGAAAGCAATGATACACAAAATCTGATACCAAGCCAGAGCAGCTTGTATCTAAAGAGAACACCTTGAAAAGATTGTTCCTGCTGGTGGAAATATCTTGAAATGAAGCACTGATCTAAAGATGAAGTGTTAGCAGGAAAAGTTTATATGGGGACATGGTCGATGGTGGGCAAACTATAAGCTACGGGGCAAATGGCCCGGTGGGTGGGTGGGGATGTGAAGGCTGGGACGGTGGGACCGGTTTGGGAGCCTAGGATCAATATCTCAGACCATGCATCAGCTAGCCAAAGAATAAGAAGGAGAACATATAAAATGTAGTTAAGTAGAATGATAGAGCCAGAACGATGTCCAATACTCTTTGCATTGGGATATATGCGTAGACAGACTTATCAGCGATCAAATTTCGTGTAAAGCAAGGTTTATATTGATTGATCCACAACGTCAATTTATCTTTACAGCTGCAATTTCCTTCCTCTTTCCCTCTGGTCATCAGATGTAATTAAAGTAATGTAATTAATGACAAAAGTAATTTAAGTGAGGATCCATTTCTGAGGGGATGAACCTTAATCTCTCTCGAATCCCATGGGCCATAACGAGGATAAGTCTTGGCGCTTGTCAAACAAGTTTTCTTGACAAATGGAAAGCCTTATTTTATTACAAAGCAGCCATTCACTGTATCAACAAAGACCGACCATTCTAACAAAAAAGTTTTCAACCTTGGAGGCTATAACCAAACAAAATATTATTAAAATACTTTTTATTCCATGTCTGCTCTGGTCCAAAGATGGTGCAACTGTTCCTGGCAATGTTCTTTTGAGCAGACACCAACGTTTGGGACCAACTTGATGACAAATGGGCACTTACACAGCACCTTGGGGAATCACGAAGTTCTATTAACATTCTAACAACGTAAACTACTCCTGCGCTCTGGAAATTTAACTAGTCGAGTTTCTTCCACGTTTCACTGGTCACAGAGAGGGGATTCCAGGCGTTTCACGCATTGCATGTACGTCAACTTCGTCCAAAACAACAATATCGCGTGCACGGTAATTTAGGACAGACGGCGCACCTAAAAATCTCTCCCAAAGCGGGTCAGTGCTCCTTTCCACAGTGCACATGCATGCATTTCAGCAAAACTTTGAGGAAGGGATGGGCCCGAGATGACTAGGGGTGAGCATCGATTTAGAGTCAATCAGCCCAACTCTACCGGTCCTAGTTTGGTTCCTAAGGGGACTGGGTCGGTCCTTGGTCTTGAGATCTCTAAACCAGTACCGTGCAGATTGATCCTTGATCCTGAGAATTTAGAGTTGGGACCCTAACTGTATATATTGTATGTAATATATCTAAAATATATTATATATATATATAATATATAATATATTATTTATAATGTTTTTACATATGGTGTTACGAGTATTGTTGATAGATGATTAGAGGAACTTCTCATATTGTCCCATATCTCTATGAACGGTCTTAATCGTTTTTTATGGTTTTTTGCTTTTAGCATTAGTGAAATTTCTATTGTTGCGTTATCTTAAATTTGTTGAATATATATTGATATTTATAGTTTGGTTGCACAACGTCGCATTGTCGATAGATATGTAATTTGAAATGGTGGGTTTTCCTCTTCAAGAAGTACAAAAAAATAAAACAAAAAAATTATTGGTTGTTCCCGGGTTGATCTTGGAACCGGATCGAATCTATTGGGTCGGCCTGGTCTTTAGTCACAAGCTCAATAGGGTCGGTCCTCAGTCCCAAAAATTGAGAACCAACACTGTGAGTGTTGATCCTAGGGTTAAGGAATGGACTGGCTCAAGCAGGACCATGCTCACCCCTAGAGATGGTGCAAGTTCTAACCTATCTACCAGCACCAATCCCAGAGCCAACTTGTCTCAAACCCTATCTTCGTGCTGCAAACACTACATGTAATCAAGAACCAGAAAGTATCTCTTAACCTTCATCTGTAATTGTAACTTGAGAGCTTCGTTCAGGTATGCATGTTATTAGCAGAATTGCAATTGTTTATCTCTATTCTAGTGTTATGATTGCAGCTTAATTTTGATCACTATATAGTATTGATCTTTCATTTCAGTTATCATACCCGTAATTGGACTACATGCATATGATCTCACAAGTAATCTGTTGATACTTTTGGTAAAAGTTTTACTGATTCCTATGTTTTTCCGTTCATATACTATGATATGCATCACAGTGTTTCCATAGTTACTTGATAGGAACTTATTTAGGAATGGTACTTCTGGAAAACCAAAATATATGATGATCAAGTTTAGGTGATCATAGAATGGTACAGGTCCTAGACATTATACTTAGTGCTCCAAAATGCGACTGTAAAAAGGTACGGGTCCTAAAAAAAGCAATTTTTTCCGTCAAGATGACCTAAGAAAGGTTTGGATCCTAAACAACCAAATAATGCCATACTGGGTAACCGTAGAAATGTACGAGTCCTAGAAAAGCAGCCTTCTCTTACAAAACCCTGTTACTATTTTAGGCGACCGTAGAAAGGTACGGGTTCTAGACATGTAATATCAACTATCTTGAATTGATCTACCCTCCTTAAAGGTAAGTCATTCCAAGTATGTTCCATTATCGTTTACATTAGCATTTTCACGCATCATATAAATGACATTTCAAAATGGGATTCATTTTCCCAAAAAAAAAAAAAAAATCATTCCATGCATGTGCATGATCAAAATTTATGTCTCAATTTGTCTTTGAATGCAACATCTACGAGCTCACCTTTAAAGGGGGCATTTTTGACACCTAAATTTTGGCGACCCGGTCATTTATTCATAGAAAAATTAGGGATCAATATTTGAGCCCTAAAAAAAGGGAAATAAAATAAAAATTGCATAGCATATAATTTGTGGTCATCAGAGCAAATAGAAGGAAAAATAAGGGAGGATCAAATGGAAGGTGGAAATTCTGATTAGCTACCCTTGCTTTGGCAAATATTCAGATCTTAGTAAATGTGAAAGCAAATTCTCGGCTAGCGATCAAGAGCTAAGAAAGAAAGTAGGAAGTTGATAGAAAGGAAGGAATCAAAGCGTTTGAGGAAAGATCAAGCTGATCGCGAGATCACGCTCCAATTTACAGACCATGATTTAAGGCAACGGAGAAAGGAAGCTTGAAAATTGCCATGGAAGGGGGTGCTCGGAACCACTATAAAAGGGGTTGACTCACACGGATGATGGGGGGCCGGAATTTCGTGAAAAGAGAGAGAAGAAAAGATTGAGAGGAAGAGGAGAAAAAAAGGGGAGCGGGAGAGAAGGTGCAAAAAAAAAAAAAAAAAAAAAAGCGTGAGAGAAAGAGAAGAAAAATGCAAGCGTGAGAGAAGGTGCAGAAAAAAAGAACAAAAAGAAAGGGAACTTCTCTCTCGTTCATTAGGGGCAGAGTTTTTAAAAAAAGAGTCAAGGTCAACAAAGGGTGGGGCTTTATCTTGTCGCAGAGAGAGCATTCTGCAACGTGAGAGAGAGAGAAGAGGGGTCCTTCGGCCAAGCCTTGATTGAAACACCGCCATTGCTGCACCACCCTCCGCCTTGCCATCACCGTCGCTCGTGCTATCCCTTCGCCATAGAGCCCAACGACATTGAGCACCTAACGCTGTGAGCTCTAACCTCAATAACTAAGCTGCTGTCCCGACGTGCCATGAGCTCTACCCTCACCATTAAGTTCCAGCAATTCCAGGAGAGGTTCTTTTGCTGAAAGCATTCACGTTGAAAATTATCCAGTCAAAGAAGACAATTCCGCTTGCTGCATGAAGAAGATCCATTCACTTTGACTTGCAAAAGATGTCAGAGCGAACATGGTGAAGTTTGAACTCCAAATTCATTCGTGTGGGCAAAAAGAATCAACCCACAATTCGACGCGTTCACTCATCATCAAAGGCCACATGTTCTGCCTCGCCTACAAGTCATCTGTGAGCATCTTCGTCCATCCCTGATCTCCACCGACGTCTCGAGATCCATTATCAAAAGAACATCACTATTACAGCATACAACATTCTTGATTCAAGCAGCCACGAGCCTGTCATTGCCAACTGCCCACAATCACTGATCCATGAAGCTTCCTTACGATGAGTAGCTGCTCGTGAACTTAAGGCTTATCGAACCATGCCAGCTTCGATCGTGACTCACTGTGTTGCCACGGTCGCTCGCCACCAATTGTCGCTGTTCACCGTCGAGGAACCAGTTGCAATTCTAGTTCGATTGCATTGCATTTGAATTTGGAAATAAAATCCTCAAATTAGAGGGTCTTGGTGGACAAGAGACAGCCGTGAAGAGCATCCACGGAAAAAGCTCGCGGACGTTCGTGAGTCCTTTAGTGCCGGTCCCATATTGGACGCAAATAATCCAAACAAGGTAATATTCTTGAACCAAATTTCCCTTTGATATTATTGCCTAAATCAGAATATTTGATGCCAATGTTGATTCCATGGAGACTTTAGGCATTATCAGATAGGATATTATTGCCCAAAAATCACTATAATTACTAATTTGATCCGTAAGACGTTGGATCACTTTTTTAATTATGTTGATTTTTTTGGCACATTGATTATATTTTAACTTTTAAATCATTATAATTATTAATTTGATCCGTAAGACTTCAGATCAATTTTTTAATTATTTTGAACTTTCTTACATGTTGTGATGTTTAGAATAATTATTAATTTAATCCGTGAAACAATGGATTATTTTTCCATTATTTTAACCCTTTATTTGATGAATGTCTTGAGTGGCTTAGATATAATGCTTATTTGGAGATTGCTTGTCTTTGAAAATACCAAAAAAAAAAAAAAAAAAAGTCAACTTGTGTAGGATAGTTCCCTAAATTAGGATTGCATCTTTTTAGATTGCACATTAGGATATATAGGATATCATGATAGCATTGCCTAGTTTGAATAGGATTGCATCTTTAGATAATTTTAGAATAGATTATAATAGATTCTAGATAGCATTTTCTTTCATAGATAGGGTCCTAAATAATGCTTGCATGGTTAGATAATATTGCATCTTTAAAATAGTTTTTCTAAGATGTGATAAGGTTTAGGTCAAATTAATCCCTAAACTAGATTAGATAACTATTCATTTTAGATAGTTTAATTAAGGTTTTTTTATTAATTTCAAATTTTGATAAAGAAAAATACAAAAATATTATGTGCATGTCAAATAGTTTGCATGTTTGGGTTAATTTAATTAGAAATTGCTTGTCAATAGAGTTAGGTCATGTAGTTAAAGTGCATGTTATATAAGTAAGTTTTAATTTGAAGATAAGATAAAATCCCAAAAAATAATTGATTGCTTGGTGTGTTTAATTATTTTTGTGTAATTTATTGGATTCATTGATTGTTTAATAATGGTTGAGCATTCGTGTGATCACCCCATGGCATGATAGTGATTTAGGCTAAAACCAATCCAAATTGCTTGCAAAGATTTTTTTTTTTTGAAATACATTACAACAGTACCGAAAGAGCGTTAGAAAAATCTAGCGTAATCAAATCCCCGTACCCAAAGTCTTTGGTTCATAAGAGTAAAATAATTCTTCCATTATTTTACTCAGGTGTCTATCGACCTACCATAAACTGATTAGTGGCAACTTCTAGCTAATAATATTTTGTATGCTAAATACTTGAACCTAAGTTGCGAATTGGTATGGGCTTGGGAGAGCCCAAGCTAAGTTTAGGCTTAGCAGTCCATCAGTCAAACCCTAGGAAGTGTACCCGAGGTTAGTCGTGATAGCTTGGCGACTCCGCTGAGAACTTGTGTTAAAACTCTTAGTGGACTTAGACCAATTTTTCTTTCCTTCTTAAAAAATATTTTTGTTTGGCAACGAGGATACCAGGTACGTCCTTAACATTTAAGGTGTTAAATGTTCTTACAGATAGGGAGGTATAAGGGGAGTAGTGATTGCTAACCCTTGTTTTGTAGGTTGGAGTTGGGGATGAATGTTTTGAATTCAAACTATTGAAGTGTTGTTTGATATAAATTGTTGTGCATGCCTTGCATTTACACTACACTCTTGTACACACAACCTGCCGTCGACCTAGGCTGCAATATGATTTTTAGGATGGTGTTGATAAAGACACTTCCTCAAAAGCGAGACTGCTATATAGAGGTTGACCTTCTCTTCCTCAAAAGTTTTTCATGGTGTTGACCATGTTTGTCCATATCCGCGAGACTACATGACTATTGGGCATTTCATTCGACTAAGTCGAAGTTAAGAGGACTTGACACGTTGAGCGTGAGATTGCAATAGTCAGATCATCCTCTTAGCTCCACTTCATTAAGTCGTCTAGATAGAAATCGAGCCTCACACTTCATGCGTATGCTTATGTGATTGTCATCCCTTCCCGGTGAAGGTAAGTTGTCTAAACTCTCACTTTGCAATTTACATACTTTATTGCAATTTTGTTCGTCCATGACAAAAGGTTTTGTAATCAAGTCTCATTTTATATGTGATAGGGAAAACCATCGTATTATTCATTTCCACTCTTGAGATTTCAAATGCTATCATATGGTCTTGGAAGAAGGGATCAAGGCATTCAAAACCCTATTGAAGCGCCTCAAAGTTCTCATTCTGTTGGATTAGAACACCATAGAAGAGGTGGAGAAAATTCTGGAGGACAGAGACAAGAAAGGCAAAAATTTCCACCTGAGCAAGGGCGAGGGAGACAAAAATCATTACCTCCCAACATTCGCGAGACATTTCCTAGCCCTCCTAGAATGATGCACGATGGAGTAGAAGTGATGGACACCTTAAGACAGCCAAGCAGCAAATTCAACTACTATGTGAAGTATTCGGCTCCTCCTAACTTTTACATTGACCCTCGAGATATTGTCCCAGATGGATGGGGTGGCATGGATGATCCGGCACCTCCAAAGATAGAGAACCCTGATGATGCACTAGAAGGAATCACGAGTCTGTTTGATGGCCTTCTTATAGGCACCATTGACAAAGGGCCATGTGAAGAAATCGGCACCTGCCTACAAGAGTAACTCATTTATTGTTTTTGCATATTCTCATATGTGGGAATTTTTATCACTTTTTAGGGATTTCTTTTTAGGGCTTGAGAGTCGCATTTTCTATCCAATAAATGTTAATTCAATTGATGAATATCAATAAAATTACAAGTTTTATTTTGAGGACATGATGGGGTATACCAAACTAGTCTAGTGACAATATCCAACAATGAAAATAAAATATCATCCATGGAGAAATTTTGAGGACTGGGCTTCTTCATGCTTCCTCATCCAAAAATCCTAAAAAAAAAGGAATAAAAAAATCATTTTTGAAGCCATTTCCAAAAGCATGCATTAGGTTAGCCATGTTTAATTTTCTAACTCATTTACTTCATGTTTCAGAACATTACTTTCTTGGCCTGATGAGAAAGCATCTGAAAAGGCACATCAGGTTGCAATGATAGATCAATTGGCTCAACTATTACTCAACAGATGACAAATTGGGAGCACTATAGATTCTAGTAGTGACATGACTGAAATAAAATCTCAATCCGAGCCAAAATGGATATACAATTTGAATTCACTTTAATGTTGCATAGAATCCTATTCACACACATTCTCTTGTGCAAAGGCAAAAGTGAATTTTCAGTCTTGATTGATAGAGACAATCAAATGACATCCATTGCTGAGGCAATCCCTTTATGGAGCAACCCCCTGAATGAATGCTTAAAACCATGTTTTGAGTGTGGTAAATTGTTTGTTTTGAAGTTTGCAAATGATTTTGCATAGTGACTGTTACATGTTTAGTCCATCAATTCCACTAAAGAACATCAAGATTGACTAATTCAATGACTGATGTGGGTGGATTGAGCTTACTAAATGAGACGAGTTGGGATGGTGAAAGGCAAACCCTATCCTATACACAGTTCCCTACTCATACACTTGTGAGATGAGTGTAGAAATGTTCATATCCACAAGATAAAGAGTTCTCTCACAAAAAGTACAACAACCGAAATGATGAATGGCAGTTTATTTCTCTATCCTAAACACTACAAGTGATTCATTGCTTAACCCATTTGAGCCCCATTACTTATGGAGATTCTTTTCAAATTACCCCTGTCAAAAATCACCCCACATCGAGGCAACTAGGAGGTAAGATGGCATCATGAGATGAGGAAAATGGAAAAAAATATCTTGCTCTCACTTGAATCAATCTTCAAGTCATGCTATTACATTGAATTCATGTGGTAATTTAAGTGCCTTAAGATGATGAAGAGTATTTCTTTCTCTATCCTACACAGTTACATCCATTGTGTAGCCCACTTGAGCCAATAAATTTCATCTCTTTAAACCCAGTTGGTGATCATCCCCCATACTAGGGCAAGGCAAAAGATAATCATTCAAGGAGCATGGTCCAAAGCACCGACAAAGTCCAAATGTTGAATCATACGATATAAAACTAAGGGCATGAAAAAGCAATGTGCTTAGTAAAAGCAAGGTTGATGCCTATAGGCATAAGATGAATGAAAATTAGGGGCTTTAAAAAAACAGTGTGCCTAGTAAAAGCAAGGCTTATACCCATAGAAAAAAGTGAAGGAAAAAAAAAGTGTCAAATAGATAACTATCAATTGCAAAAATTGTATTCCAATGGAGCAGTACTCAAAGGGTCAAGACCAATAGTGCAATCCCTAGTGAAGGAGAAGACCGGCGACAATACCTAGATGATCATCAACTTTGACCCCTATACACATCTTTGAGCCTAACAATCTTTCGTTTCTCAACACATGAACTTAGCCAACATTACGTCCCTTGCAAAGTCTCTTCTGATTAGGACACTTGAATTAACGTAGGGGTTCACATGTCTTAAGCATCACTCGAAGAAGTGCGAGCAAGATTATTTATTTCTCATTTTGCAGGGTTCTTAACTTGTAAACTCGAAGATAATTACGGAGTTGTTCTTTCAATAGCCTTGACTCAATGTTGACACCTAAATTTTTGCATAATTTTTGGATTAATTTTTACCAAAATAAAAAAATAAAATAAAAATCACATGGCAAATAGTTTAGGAACATTTATGTTATTTTGTTTTGTTTTATTTTATTTTTAGACCGCTGGTGAGGGAAAGATTTTTTGCATATTCCGTTCAGATTTTTCATATTTTCAGGAAATATACACTAGAAGGATGTATTTTAGGCGAAAAGGAAATTTTCGGATGAAATATTTGAAAAAAATACAAAAAGAGAATATTGTGCGAGGTGCGTATATTTCAACGATATATTTAGGGGGATCGTGCGCAATCAAAAATGAAAATAAAATATATCGCGAAGACACTATTTTTGGGCCTATAAAAGACATCGCGTGCAAAAAAAAAGGGTTCTCTCTTTTGGGTGAAAAAGAGAATACAAGAGTGAAAAGGCAAAAAGGGAACGACATGAGAGAGACCAGACTGGGAAAAAAAAAAAAAGGACCCCCGAAACCCTAGCTAGCGACCTTTCATCTTCCCCGGGGTCTCCGTCCGCGTCTCGTGCCGCGCCGGTGTCGCATCTGCACCGGCCACCTCTCCGCTTTTAAGTATCTGCTTGGAAAAAAAGAATCAAAAGCCCGATTGATTAGGTGGATTCTATTGCCGCAAGAATTTGATTTGGAAATCAAAGATAAGTAGGAGACTGAAAATATAATTGCAGACTACTTATCAAGAATTCCAAATTCAAAGGAAGAGGTAAGACCAATTTTGAAGAGTTCCCTAATGAGAAAAAATTTTCTATTAAGTCCATAAAAATTCCTTGGTACGCCGACTTTGTAAATTATTT
This sequence comes from Eucalyptus cloeziana, assembly GCA_014182715.1. Lineage (NCBI taxonomy): Eukaryota > Viridiplantae > Streptophyta > Magnoliopsida > Myrtales > Myrtaceae > Eucalyptus > Eucalyptus cloeziana. The sequence goes on along the minus strand of CM024635.1, from coordinate 32,654,173 downwards.
AGTAAGTAATGTTCTTCCTCCTGAATTATCATATCAATAGAAGACAAAAAATATTTTAGATGTTAAAAATTATTTTTGGGAAGAATCTTTCTTGTTTAAAGTATGTGCAGACCAAGTCATAAGGAGATGTGTTCTAGACGAAGAGAAGGCAAACATTCTACATCATTATCATGATGGAGAGGCAGGTGGCCATTTTGGTGCCACTAAAACTGCAGTTAAGATTTTATAATATGGATTTTATAGGCCCACACTTTTTAAAAATGCATAGTCCTATGTAGCTTCATGTGATAGGTGTCAGAGAACTGGAAATATTTCAAGAAAAAATGAGATGCCATTAAACAACATTATTCTGTGTGAATTATTTGATGTTTGGGGTATTGATTTCATGGGACCCTTTACACTTTCTTATGGAAATTTATACATTTTAGTGGATGTGGAGTATATGTCTAAGTGGGTAGAAGTTGTAGCATTGCCAACAAATAATGCTAAGGTTGTGATCAAATTCTTGAAGAAAAATATTTTTACCCGATTCGACATTCCTAAGACAATCATAAGTGATAAGGGAACACATTGTTACAACAAACAATTTGAAGCACTTTTGAGTAAGTACGGAGTCACGCATAAGGTTGCAACCCCTTATCATCCTCAAACTAGTGGTCAAGTAGAGGTTTCAAATAGGGAAATCAAGAGAATTTTAGAAAAAACAGTAAATGCCTCTAGAAAGATTGGTTAATAAAACTTGATGATGCACTTTAGGCCTATAGGACAACGTTCAAAACTCCAATTGGGATGTCTCCTTTTAGGCTAGTATTTGGGAAGGCTTGTCACTTAACAGTGGAATTAGAGCATAAAACATATTGGCATTGAAATTTTTTAATTTTGACATGGAGTCTGCAAGTGAAGAAAGATTATTGCAACTAAATAAATTTGAGGAATTTCGCAATAAGGCCTATGAAAATTCTAAGTTGTACAAGGAGCGTACAAAAAAATGGCATGACAAGTACATATTCAGAAGAGAATTTAAAATTGTTCAAAAAGTCTTACTTTATAACTCTCGTCTTAAACTTTTTCCAGGAAAGTTGTGGTCTCAATGGTCTGGTCCTTTTACAGTTACACAAGTATTCCCAATGAGAATTGTTGAAGTTTGTTGCACATGACACTGAGGGCATATTCAAGGTGAACGGTCAACATTTTAAGCCCTACTTTAAAGGTGGTTACAACAAGCAGAAGACTACAATTGAATGTCATCCTCCAGAATAACGACATCTGAGATAGTTTGGCTGAAAACTATAAAGCAAGCGCTTCTTGGGAGGCAACCCAAGCATTTTAATTATGTTTTTTTTTTTGTTAAGTTTATGTTTTGCAAAAAAAAAAAAAGATTAACTTTTCTCTATTTTATCCAGGTTAATTTTTTAGGGATCACATTTCAAAAGTTTAATCATCAAGGTCATCTATGAACTTATCCTACAACCAGGAGAGTTTTCTTCTTCCTATTTCTATTATTCACATTGAGAAAGCTGCTTCATTCAAGTTTTAAGGGGGGGGGGGGGAGACAAAATTTTTGGCTAATTTTTTTTTTTTTTTATCTTGATTACATTCCTAGTTGTGAATTTTTACAATTATTAGGAAAATTTAAATTTTATTTAAACTTGCAATTGATGTGTGAGTTAATTTTAATTCTGATTATGTTGATCCACTTATTGAGCACTAAAAGTCTTTAATTTTTTAATTGTATGTAAATCTAGAGAACATTCATGTGAAGTATGTGATTTTCTTATATTTCACCCAAATCTTAGAATTTGTTTGATTTTCTCTTCAGGCAAAATCTAAGCTAAATCTAACTGAGAAAATGATTTAGGCAATTTTTGAATTGATTGAGCCTTTCAAGCGAACCCTGTTTATTTATCCCTAGTCACCCCGTTGAGCCTTAATTATTACCTAATTTTTCATTGACACCCATATATGTTTAGCCTAGCCATTATCAAATTATATCATTGTCCCATGCCCTATGAACACGATGATTTTCTTTTTGGGATAAAAAAAAAAAAATTTGAGCTTAATACAAATTTGGGAGGAATGATGGAGTATGAAAAAAAGAAAAAAAGAAAAGTGATTGCTATAATTGTTTGGGGTGTATTATGAGAAAAAAAAATTGCTTTCATGGTTCCAATCCAACTTTCAATTAAGTGAGCATTTTGGATATCAATGGGTTGAAAATTTTCATATTATATTAGGAGGGGCTTTGGGAGAAATTCCACCATAAAGCAATTCAAAAAAAAAAAAAAAAGAGGAAGGAATGATAATATATGGTGGCAGAAAAATTATCTTGAATTAGTGAAATTGGACAGTGACATTAGCTCTAATTAGATCCTAGAAATCAATGTGTTGATGGGTGAGCTTAAAATTACCATTATCTCACCTTTAGCCCAGCCTTACATTACAAACTGAGAAAAGTCCTATTGATTTTTGGTTGGATAATTAGCTTACATTAGTGGAGAGTGGAATGAAAAGCAAACCTATGAGATTTGGTCATAATTATTGAGAATTTTTTAGATGTTGCATATCAATGTAAAGTTACCTGGATTGCATATAATTCAAAAAAGATGAGGACTCTCTCACACACACTTGGATCACATAGTTAGAATTGGTTTTAGCTTATAAATCAATTTCAATATTTGGATGAAATTTGTGTTTTTCTTTGAATTGTGAATTTGAGCAATTATTGAAAGATGTCATGGAGGAGGTTGTTAGCTTGAGTATGTGTTATGTCTTGATTTTGCTCGAGGACTAGCAAAATGTTAAGTTTGGGAGTTTGATAACTCTATAAACATAGAGTTATTTTACCTATTATATGCAACAATTAATGCAATATCTATAAGAAAATATTTGGATTTTCTTTTGATTATTTGAGTTTTCCTTGTTTATACAGAATAATGAGATATGAAAAAGATAAGAAAAAGAATAGCAAAAATCAGGAATTCAAATCAAAAAGCAGTAGAAGATATATATCAAATCAGGGAACCTTTGATTTTGTTCCCTAAAATTATCTACAAGCGTTGGGAGATAGATATCTTGGATATATCCTATAAATAGGAGAATATTGAGAGCCTGAGAGAGAAGTTAGCTAGGTTTTTGTTAGATCATTTTTCATTGTGTGAGAGCTTTTCAAGTATTTTGAAAAGAAGATAAAAGTAGTAATAGAATTTTTGTTCTTTGATTCAAGATGCTGAGTTTGATATATATTTTTATTGCTTCTTCTCCTTATGTTTTAATTTTCTTTTGTTAGGGCTACGATGTAGCCTAACCATGATGATGTGAATTTCATGATTTTTATGTTTTGCAATTGATTTCATTCATGTGAGTTATATATTATTGTGCATAATGCTTTTGAGTGACTGGCCACCATTTAAATGATCTGATGTGCATATTTGAGATTGAGAAGTGATAATATACAATTGCTCATTATAGTATATAACCATGAATTAAACATGAATAGAGATATATCGGGTTATTTGTGTAGCTTTCGGTGATAAAATGATCTAAAAGACTCATTGTAAACTGGGAATATTCATAGTTTTTAATACACTTATGTTTATTTTAATTCACATATAAATATAGTGGATTAATAAACTGAGTAGGTTTACTATACTTAGAGATAGGATAGTAAATAGATTAAGAAATTCTGCTGTCACATGTTTGATATCGTTTTTGTACCCACAATAATCTGAAAGTCATATCTAATAGTTATGGTGAAATCGGATGCTCTAACATATTTATCTTATTGATTTACTACATTTAGTCTCCAAATTTTGTTTTTAATTTATTCTTAATTATATTTTGATATGTTAGATAAATTTTAGTATTTAATTAGTTTATTAATCATCGATCTCCATGGGACAAAACTCTTTCTCATCATTATATTACTTATTCTTTTTTTTTGGTCAGTCCTACTCTAATCCTACTCTAACACTCACTCTCAGACTTTTGTCCTGCCTCCTTGCAAGGCGTGGGAGTCGAAACCCACTCTTGAAATGAAATCTTCCCCACCCCAATCCCCCCGAGAAGGTGGGGATTTGAACCCCCAACCTCCCCCTTCCAAGATTGAATGGGTCCTTCTCATCACCTCAGCAAAGTGATAATGGGTCCTTCTCATCACCAATTGCTAAACAAACACTAGTTCCTGTTCGTAAAATTCTAAAACAAGTGAATGTGTCGAATAATTTGGAGATCCAGTTGAGAAATCAGGGGATTCGATGGGTGCCGCTACAGGGCATGATCCAAAGCATGACTAATCCGGTGCAACACAAAAATACTGTGGCTGCATAGATATATCCTCCACTTATAAGAATTGTCGATGATTCGATGTTGATATTGGCAACTCATGTGTAGACACCATCTTTTGGAAAGGGAATACATCTTCATGGAAGACAACATCTCGACTAACAAAGAAGCGACCTGTAGACATCTCCATAACGCGATAACCCTTCTACAAAGCTAGATATCCCATAAAGATGCATTGAAGAGCATGAGGATCCATTTTATGATGACTTCTCATATTTGTCACATAGCAAAGACAGCCAAATACCCAAAGATGATCAATCGTCGGTTCTTTACCAAAAAGCATTCCAAAAGGGGTGCATCCTTTTAATATTCTACTTGGCATGCGATTAATTAAATAGGCTATCGTGACCACACAAGCTCCCCAAAAACATTCAGGAATGAAAGCTTGATATTTTAGTGCTCGGGCAACTTCTAAAAGATGTCGATGTTTATGTTCGACAACACCATTCTGTTGAGGAGTTTATGTATAAGAACTCTCATGGAGTATTCCTTGAGAGGATAGAAAAGATTGACATTCATGGGAGAAAAATTCACTGTGATTATCTATTCAAATCCTTTGAACACCTTTATTGAACTGATTTTTGATCATGTACAAGAATTTCGACAAATGTGAAAAGGTCTAACTCTTGGATTGCATGAGAAATATCCAGTAGCATAGGAGTAATCATCAACTATGGTGAGAAAGAAAAAAAACAGGATCTGTCATGATGTGGTGTATGGTAAGGACCCCAAATGTCCATATGAATTAATGAGAAGGCACTAGTGGCACAAAATATTCTATTTGGAAATGGTGCTCGCGTTTGTTTTACCAAAGGGCATATCTTCAATCGGGACAAGGAAAACGAGCACTATGACCCAAACGCTTATGAGAAAGGGAAATTTTATTTCTAGCGATAGCATTACAAGATATGGATAAATCAGAATTTCCAGAAGGATTGACCCAAAAGTAGAGCCCTTGTTCCATTCTACCCAAGCCCATCAGTTTCCCAATCGAAAGGTCCTGAAAGGAACAATTTTCAGAATTGAAATTGGCTTGACAATGATTGTCCTCACAAACTTTGAAAACTGATATGAGATTAAATTCGAACTCAGGAATGTACTACATTTCTTAGGACAATATTTTTGCTAAGGTATACAGTCCCAATTTTTCTAACATTAGTGATAGTTCCATTTGGAAGGCGAACAGATATAGAGGATTTAGGCTTTGTGTGGACATCATAAAAAAAAAAAAAAAAAATTCATTGCAAACTATATCATCATTGGCGCTTGTATCAATAATCTATGCATCAACTAAAATATTCTTAGTTTCGCATAATGAAGTACCTGAAAAATTGGCACTCTTGTCAATTGTCCTCAACTGATTTAATGCCTTCATTATTTGCTCATACTGATCCTGGGTAAGTGGCTGATGAGCTGGATTATTTCCATGTGTAGATACATGATAAGCAAAAATTCTTTCCCTTTTCTTTTCTTTGTCAACAAATTACCATGTAATTTCCAACATGTTTCAATAGTGTGATGCGGACGATGGCTATATTCACAATACTTACCCTTGAATTCAAAATTTTGTCCTCCCCCTCTAAATGATTTAATACCATAAGGCAATGAATAGGGGCTGTCGGATCCATGTGGGCGGTGCTAATTTGGACTGTCAGATCACACAACATAAGGGTCGTCGGATCCATGTGGGCAGCGCTGATAAGGACCGTCGAATCGCGCCGCATAAGGACCATCAAATCCTCTTCCACGCCTATAATCCCCACTGTCAATTCGGAATGCATAGGTACTGTCCGATCCCTGCTTCTGATCTTGACCGTTGGATCGGTAAGTTCTAGGGTTCCCAAAGAAGTCTTCTTCCTCCTTTCCTCCTTCTGTCAGTTGGGCATTTCCTCTTGAACACAACCCAGAGATGCCTGCTTGCTGTGGCGCGTGAAATCCACCATGAGAGGGGCCCAAGTTCTTCCCCGGGTACTACAAGCACAATGCTCTCTCCTCCCCTCTCTTGTCTGGTGGTCGCGAGGTGCTGGTTTTCTTCTTGGACAGCAAGTTGAAAGATGCGATCGAGCGGCGGCACCGGCTCCATGGCGAGGATATGTGAGCGGAAAGGTGTCCAACTATCATTTAGGGCTAATAGGAAGTGAGTTACTTTCTCCCTTCCTTAATCTCTCTGTAGTGCTTGATTGTTGTCTTTGGGCCTTCAAACTACTCCTTCGTGGCTTTGAGCTTGTTCCAAAGGGCTGATAGGCGGTTGAAGCAAGCGATAACCGAGAAGTTCCCTTGCTTCAATTTCATGAAGGCTTGGGTCAAAGAAAAGACTTTAACCCGATCAAGTTTCCCATACATTTCCCTAATGTTTTCCCACATCGTTTTTGCATTTTCTGTAGGAGGAAGTCCAGCGGCGACCTTTGCCGTCACACAGTTCCCAATCCAGGTTCGTGCCAAGTGGTTGCAACTCCGCCAGTGGCGTTGTATGCAGTCGTTGGCCGGGAGAGGGATGGATCCGTCAAGGAATCCGTCCTTGTCTTTTGTGACAAGAGCCCGACAAAAGTCCCTTGTCCATGTCGAATAATGGTCCAATCCAGCAAGTGGAAGCGTGATTAACTTCAATTCCGAGCTGTTAATTGGTGAAGTATAAAGCAGGTCGCTAGGTTCTGGACGACCGGCAATGGTCGGAAAAGAAAGCGGAATGAACCCAGGTGGAAAATTAGGGTAAGAGTTAGCAAAAGGGTTTGACGGCATTCCACCCGAAACGAATTCGGGTCTTTGACACGGGGAGGCGAAATTTGGATCTCTACTAAGGTTTGGCTGTTGTTGTGGAGCCCACTGTTGATTGAATCCGAGAGTCCACTGACTAGTTCTGATGGCCCATGGCCCCTGAACAGGAACCCATGACATGTACAACCATCGGATTGAAGTTGGGAACTGACTCATGATTGGAGCCGCTAGGTGTTGAGCAGTTTGTTCAACTTCTTCCGAAACCTGGTCGGATGTGGATGCAGGAAGAATTTCTTTGCTGTCTGGGTTCTACATGTTGGATGTATCGTTGAATTCCTTTCGACGTGCTGATTTTGTTTTGCAGGTATTGATTTGCAACAATAAACCAAAAGACAATCGAAGGCAATCCAAAAATTACGCAAGGCAGATCAAGAGCCCAAAAAAAAAGAAGAGGAAATTCTCACTCAGTGTGTCAATTTATTTCGCAAGCAAAACGTTGCAACAACAAAGTTGAAAAACAACTGAGGGCAATTCGAATGATTTTGTGGAAGCTATATCAAAATCGAACGCTCTAATACCATGACAATATTCGTGAAAATGGAGAGGAATTTTCTGTAATCTGTATTTCTCTACCTTTCAATGTACAGGTATATGAATATATTTGTAGTATAGTAAATGAATAAGAAAATATTTACACAATATTAATATTCCTAAAGTAAATCGTATCTATGATTATCTATGATTTGCTTAATCAATCTTCAGACCAAATCAGATTCCTTCTCCAACATCAAGAAACCACATGTTCCACCTTAATGCAAACTGCATCTATGAATATCATGAATCGGATAACCCAGACCATCAAAGCATTCCTAAGAAACTATAAGAGCGGCTGAAGGTGATAGCAGTTGGTTTGTGGAGATGAGAGAGAGATTGACAATTTTTTTACTCAGGTTTTGAGCATTTGTAATTTCAGTGTCTTTTTTTTTTTTTTTTTTTTGGTAAAGGTAATAATATATATTGAGCTTTGGTCAACTGTACAAAAATCGGCGCCAAAAACTTACACTCTAAATGCTAAAAGCATAAAGAGTGAAAGGGAGACGAAGAAAAGCCACAAGGCAACAACAAGAAGACAACAAAGCTAACAATAGCCAAAAGGACACACCGCAAAAGCCACAACTACAAAACAGCCCAGCAAACCTCGACCAGCATCCAGAGGAAGGGACAAAGAAAGAAGAGCCTAAGTAGAAATAAGCTTAAGCTCAAGGCAGACAACGGTAAGGTGCGGCACTAGGAAGATGTAGGATGCCCGAAGAAGAATGAGGGGTCGAGGCCCCAACCTCTCTGGAGTCTCCTATTTCTTGGAGTAACCTGGACATTGGTAAAAGTACGAGTTTTTTCCTTTACAACCTTGATAAGATGATTTTTCATCGCCGAAACCACCAAGGCTTCCCCCGGAAAATGATACTATTCCACTTCTTCCAAATTAGGTGACACATAGCACCAAACGAGAAGCGAGCAATGCGATGGTTAAAGTCCTTATCGGTTAAGAATTTCAAAGCCCATGAGAGATTGTCTAGCCAAGATCTATTACGCCAAGGAAGATTACACCTGGCTACCCAAAAATAAGCAAGTGTTGCCGAAGTGTGACAATCAAAGAACAAATGGTCGATAGAATCTGGCACGACCCCGCAGAAGGCGCAATCAACATGATTGATCCTGCTATAGGAGAGGAGAAGTGTCTGGGTAGGTAAGCGATTCCTAGAGATAAGCCATAGATTGAATTGGAATCGAGGGACCAAAGCATTGTCCCATATGAGAGATGCCCAAGGAACACGGTCCTTCTTGGTCCTGATGATATTCCAAGCTGAAGCCACCGAGAAGGAGCCAGAAGGGTCGCAACACCAAGAAAACCAGCCAGGGACCAAGGAGAGAACCAGGAGGTTGAGACCCCAACTCTCCAAAAGCGTTCTAAGCATGCGACCCATAGGGGGAAAAAGATCCACAACCACTGCATAACTAGGAAGGCCCAGGCTATCCATGAGAGAGTCCAATACAAAAGAGTCCAAAGGGCCACGTAAAAGCCAGTGATCATACCATAAGGATACCGAGAGTCCATTGCCAACTTTCCAAAAGAAAGACAACCTGAACTCCCTTCAAAGTTGTAAGATTTTTTTCCACGCCCACGAACATACTACGAGACGAGAAGAAATCTAGAAGTTTCCTTTTTAAAAAAAAATTTATATGAATCCACCAACACCACAAGGATTCCTTATCAATGAAAAGAAACCAAATGTATTTAAGCATAGCCGCTTTGTTGCAATCCCTCAACTTGCGAATACCTAAACCACCCTCTTCCTTCGGGAGACAAACGTCATCCCAAGAGACTTTGACACCACCACGGCCAAGAGTAGAGCCCTTCCATAGGAACTATCTCAAAATATACTCAATTCTGTCTATAACCGAAGAAGGCAAGGTAAAAACACTAGCCCAGAACTCTTGAATGGATTGTAACACTACCCTTATAAGCTGGAGTCTCCCTACAAAAGACAAGAACCGTTGCACCAGGATTGGACCCTAGCAGTGATGCAGTCAATCAAAGCAATACAGTCCGCTTTTCCCAACCTAGAAGATATAATAGGCACACCCAAATAACGAACCGGAAGCTTCCCTTCAAGAAAGCCAAAGGCCAGTGGAATATTATTGCGAAGAGACAAAGGCCCACCCGAGAGAAATACTTCACTCTTGTTTCTATTTGGTAGCAACCCACTCCAGGAGGAAAAGATATCCAATCCTCTTTCAAGCAAGGCCACTGACACCCAATCAGCCTGACAAAATAGAAAGACATCATCGGCAAAGAAAAGATATCCAATCCTCTTTGGTGATTAGAAGGTTTTATAAATTTTCAGTCATTGGATCTCCACTTATGTATCAACCATTAAGCGGTTGTAAATTAAGATGGACGTGATGTAGGGCCAAGAAGGAGGTGTGAGGAAGATGAAAAAAAAAAAGAAAGAAAAGAAAAGAATTTAAAAAGAAAAAGAGAGAGAAGAAGAAATAATGAAAGAAAATTTTTAAAATAACCATCAACAAAAATACCCCTGGTGCATTATATAAGATTTGATCGGCTGATAAGCTTAAATCCTTATTTGAAACTAAGTTGGCCACTCAAGGTCCACTATAAATCATCTTTTGAAAAAACGGTTTCGTTTAAGCTTTTATTTAGAATTTTCTATGAGATTAACTTAGGTCAAACACCTGTTGAGAGTTACACGTGTCCAACTAGTTTGTGGCAATCATTGGATGAGGAGGGCCTCACATAGATTAAGTGGAAAGTACACGTTTTGGGATTATAAGAATAATTATCTACTCCCAAAGTTTGAGTTATCATATGATGACCTTCATGTTTCCTCTCGAGATTGAATCGATTTGATGACGTAGATTTGAATTTATGCAAAATGAGCTCCGCAGATAAAGTGTTGTTGAGAAACAATCTGCATGAAAGAACGAAATAGGTGAAAGAAGTGTGGGAAATCGGACTGAGAACTCTTATCTATAAATGAGGCTGAGATGTGTCCTCATTCTAGGAGGACCCTAAATGTGGAGTGGTTGCCATTGCCATGGGTTGAAAACCTATGTACATCCTGAAATTGCTGTGCACTTGCGTACTTGCGTACACAATACGACGAGAAGTCGACAGTGCAGTGAAAATGTGGTTAATACTAATTTAGAGAAAATTGAATCTCCAAACACAAGAAAAAATGTTCTCTCTAATGTATACTGATTAACGATGAAGAAGCTATCTATTCTCGATACATAGCACTTATTTATAGTAGAAAAAAGCGTACCCCTAAAAAGGACAAAATATCGAATCCCTAATTCAAAATAGCAGCAAATCAATATCCCTTAAAAAAAAAAAAAAAAAAAAAAAAACTTAAACTCAATAATCAAGAAATATAAAACTATATATGAATTTCTACTAAAAAATATCCATCACATCTCGATATCTTGTTGAAAACTCACATAAATCTTCATTGAATCGCTTGTCTCAAGCTCATTGACTATGTTAAATTTATTTGAATGTTCCGGAAAATTTCTCGGGCAATTGCGTCCGCATCAGAATATATTGATATCTAAAAATGCTTTTATCATGAGAAAATCGATCCAATGATGAAGGCGTTAAGGTGTATATAAAGAATGAAGCTCATAGGTGGGTAAAAAGGATACCTAAGAATTTAAATTTGAAACCTCTAAGTCAGATGTACCAACTTGAAACTTAGTATTTAGTAAAGTATGGTACAAAATTAACTCTAATTATGATCATATCCACTACATATTAAGTTATATTTTAATAGTCCCTTAAAAAATCATAATAGGTTTTGTCAACAAGTTCTTTAGGTGCACTAGTTAAGAGTACTGCAAATGATAAAAAGGCATATCCATGCATTTTTAAAATTTGAAATGGTGAACATTTCCCGAAATCACCTACTTCAAATATAAAAAGTGTACAATTAAAGATCGTTAGCAATTGCTTTAGGGAACCTTATTAACATTTTCCAATTTCATAGTAAAATGTCGTGCAAAAGCAGAATATATTTGAGAGAGAGCGAGCAGCATCTAATTCACAGGACAATTAATTCCTTAGATGAGCGTGTGCATTGAATGGATTTTGCCCTTTTTTGGGTCGGGAGGCGTTGAATAGTTTACTCAACTGGGGAAGCAGCGGGTTTGATCAGGAATAGCCATGTCGTCACCAATTTAACATGGAGCGCGAGAGCCAATGCGTAATATTTTCTTGCGAGAGGGACAGCAGGCGCTCGTACTGCATCGGTACCGGTCGGAACTCGATGATTGGAGGTAACATGTTGAACGATGCATCGAAATTGCTAGGGTTGCCCCATCTTGAAATGGGTGCAGAAGGCGAGTCAATCAAGTCACGTGTCACACCAGGTTGGTCGCCGAAAGGGTAAAAAACTAATTAACCCTTTTTTTTCCTTTTTTCTTTTTCTCTTTAAAGTAATGCTTAACTTGTTGACTAAAATTCAAATATCAATGTCTAGATTATCACAAATACATAAAACATTCAAATACCTGGATAGCCATAAGTATTTGAAAATTTGTGTAAACATGCACTTACACAAGCGACAAGGCTTGGAAAGGAAGCACTTGGAAATCGCAAATACTTGACATCTTCAAATATTTAGATAACCACGAGCATCAGAAAATTCTTGACATATTCAAATACCTACATAACCATAAGATTTGGAATGATGCTTGCTTATGAGCACAAGGCAACAGGATAATTAAGGATTTATGTATCCTTCGGAATCAACCTTGCCTATATTGGCAAAATCCCAACCGAAGTGCTTATTTTGCGTTAGATTGATGGACAACACTTATGGAACATAGATGGGGAACTCATGAATATCATCCATCCATGGATTGTTCTCTTTCGCCGGGTCGACGGTCCTCAACGCCTGCCAAACTGCGCTGTTGCACTTGAATCCGGACCCGCAAGCGAATTGCCATGTCCTATCGCCTTTCCTAATCCTTCCTTTGGCCTCCAAATAGGCCAATTCATACCACACTGAGCTACTCGAGGTGTTCCCAAATCGATATAGAGTCATTCGTGATGGCTCCATGTGCCACTTGGTGAGCTCGAGGTTCTTCTCCATCTCATCAAGAATAGGTCGGCCTCCAACGTGGATGCAAAAATGCTTAAAGGCCAACTTGATGTCGGGAATGTATGGCCTAATCTTCATCTTGAACACCTTCCTCGCGACCAAGGTCATGAAGAACCAGAGCTGTTCTGACATTGGGAGCACTGCCGGGCCAAGTGTCGCGATGTTGGTCTTCGCGGCTTCCACGATGATCGCCACCAAGTCCATGGATACCGACAAGCCGATCTTCTTCTTCTTGTCCTCTCGCTGGAACAAGCAACCATAGCTCTTGTCATCCGAGCCTTTGTGGGTGCGCACGGTGTGGATGAGCTGGTACTTGGAGTGGCGGCGGTCGGAGGACCGGTTGGAGAGGAGGATTGCTGCGCCACCCATTCGGAAGAGGCAGTTTGAGATGAGCATCGACCGGTCATTGCCGAGATACCAGTTGAGGGTGAGGCTCTCGATGCTCACCACTAGGGCATAAGAGTTACGATGTACCTAATGATTAACCCATAAGAGAAGTAATTACATTGGCTGAACTTTAATTTTGTTGAGACATAATTTGAATATACCTAGTAAGAAAACCTAGAATTTTTAGTACCTAGTAGATAAAGCATATAGTAAATTGAGAATGTACAAAGCTTAAAATGTTCAATTCCGTTGTCATATATCGAATTCATAAATGTGAAAAGTCCTATTTCAAATCTAGCTATATTTTGTGGCATAATAAATCTTAGGTGGACTTATCAGGGGATCATTTTGTTCAACGACATCTAGGTTTCAAGGGTTCCGAGTTCAAACCACTCACTAGCTCCTACTTCTCTACCAACCAAAGTGTAAACTAAGGAAAGTAATTACCTTAAAATTTTACTGTTGACACAACCTAAATGAATTATCTTATCTTGAGTAGGTAGAAAACTCACAATAGAATAAATTTTACCATATCCTAAATTGTATCTTAATTACCAAACACATCCAAAATGGATGCTATTCACTAGTGAACCTAAAAAAAAATTCCTACTACCCAACTTATATTTAGCATTTCGTTGGTCCATGGAAGTTTTCATTCTTTGTTTGCTTGGATATCATTGAGGGTGTTATTCATAAAAAGTTCCTATTATCAAAATTATACTTTGAAGAATAGAAGAAGAGAGGGGAGAGAAGAAACCAAACCTGTAGCAATTGCTTAGCAAGGTCGATAGAAATCAACCCAGCGCTGCAACCCATCCCACCAAGATTGTAGCTCAACACTTTCCCTCTTAGCTTGTAGTGATTCACGATCATTGACGACAGGGACGGTGTCGGGGTGAACAAGCTACAGTTCACAACAAGGATCCCTATGTCCTTAGCCTTGACCCCGGTCTTGGGCAGCAGCTGGTCGATGGCCCCGAACATCACGGCCTCAGCCTCCGCCCGTGCTTCTGCCATGCATAGGTTTGGTGGGACCTGGAGCACGGCCTCGGGCAAGTAAGTCTGCTGCCCGAGCCCGGACATCTCAAGGATCTTCTGCTGGAAAGCAAGGTTCTCCTCGGTGAAGGCAGTCGTGAGCTCCGAGAGCTCCATGAAGGTCTCGCTGGTGCATATCTGGGCCGGATTGGGCTTGTAACAGGCGAAGTCAACAAGGTAGACTTTGCTTGGTCGGGTCATGAAGTAGAGAGTTACCAGAAACACCATGACGGCAGGGAAGAGGACGACCGTGACGAGGTTGAACCTCAGTTGGTCTGAGAGTTGGGCCAGGTCTTGGGTCGTGAGGGTCAAGATGTGGGCTGAGGAGATGCCGAGGAGTGGCACGAGCAGTAAATACATGGCGTTGGAGATGAGGTAGTGGTAGCCGAGCTTCACGTACATGAGCCTCACTGACGACAGGAAGCTTGGGAGGTTGGGGTTCGATGGTCTGTCCGAGTCTTGGCTTCGAGGTTCGACTGAGATAGGGAAAGCTTGGCTTATGTTTTGCAGACTTGGGAAAGCTTGTCTTATGTTTTGCAGACTTATCTGTTCTTGTTGCTCGGCCATTTCTGCAGCCATTTCTGCACAAAAGCCAAGATTTTTGCAGCTTCGGAGGTTTCTTGTGCCTCTTCTTCAGAGGCGTTTCCTAAGAATAACTTGACGAGAACTTGGAGTTCCAAAAGCAAACGGGGGGAAATGGCAGAGAGAGAGAGAGAGAGAGTCTTAGCAATGCATGAGGAACATTGGGGAGTGTTTGGGGTGTATTTACAGAGAGTGCGTGGAGAGCTTAGAGGAGTTATTATACGGTTATTGCTAAGATTAGGAGAAAATTGCAAATAAAGATTTAAAGTGAGTCATTTTCTTAAAAAATGAAATATGGTGCACTTTATCTCATATAAGAATATAAAGTGACCTATTTAATCTCAAATAAATATATGTAGTTATAAAGGTCAAATTTTATATATAGTCAAGGGTATTTCATCCAGGTATTTTAAAAAATTTCTGATTTTTTTCCTCTTTTTGTTTTCTTTCTTTCTTTCCCTCTTTTTTTTTTCTTTTTCCATCGTAGTTCCTCACGCCTCCATCTTACTCTCTCCTTCTCTAAAGTCCCTTATTCTCTCCCCGCCAAACTGCCCATTGACGCCCTCAAGCTCGTTCACCACTGTCCTTGACTGCAACTCCAACACCTTCGTCATCAGATGGAGATCGATTTGAGCCCTTGATCAAGCGCAAGCAATCTAAGATTTGACGCTCATGCTTGATTTGAGACCTAGATCTCGTGCTTGTGGTCAAGCATGGCAACGGTGGAAGACAAAGCTCTGAGATGTAAGCCATTAGCTCATCGCCATCCCCTCAATCATCCTCAATGCCTAAACTCTAATTTGTCCTCGAACAGGCTCTCGTTGGTTTGGACAACAAGGCTAGATTTATTATAGGTTCTAGTGGATGGATTCTTCTGTGTGTTGTAATTATAGTGCGTTAATGGATCAATGAAAATTAGCAAAATGAGATACGTCTCTTTAGTTCATGTATCTCTTGAATCCATGTATTTCTTTAATTCATATGTCTCTTGCGCACTGATTCGGTGGGACCTAGAGCATGGCCTTAGGCATGTGTGTCCTCTGCTCGAGCCTAGACTTCTTGAGGATCTGCCATTGGAAAGCAAGGCTCTCCTTGGTGAAGGCAGTCGTGAGCTCCGACTACTCCATGAAGGTCTCGCTGGTACAGATCTAGGCTGGGTCAAGCTCATACCAGGCGAAGTTGACAAGGTAGACCTTTTTCTGGGCTAGTTCACGAAGTTGAGAGTGACCAGAAATATGACGAGGGTCGAAAAGTTTACAATGGTGACGAGGTTGAACCTGAGTTGTTCCCACAGTTGGCCAGGTCTGGGGCCATAAGGATCGAGAGGTGGGCCAAGGAGATTTAAAGGACTAGCATGAGGAGTAAATACATCGTGTAGGAGATGAGGTAGTGGAAGCGGAGCTTCAAGTACTTAGGCCATGTTTAGTTTAGCATGTAGAAGGGGCTGATGGGAGAACAGTAACAATTCGAACAATATCGAATTAATGCAGCGGAATAAAATAATCTCTCCTCTTGTGTAAACCTAATAGGAATCGATATAGTAGAGTAAAATAAATACCAAGCACGCGAACACAAGACGATTTTTTTACGTGGAAAACCTCCTCGATATGAGAAGATAAAAAACCACGAGACCGAAGTCCACCCAAAAATCTTCACTATCAACAAAATTGTTCTTCTCTAGCAAATACTAGAGGTACATAGCAGCAAACACCTCAAGAACATAATTCTTGGCAATACACATGAACTTCACAAGAGATTAAGGATAAATCTGACCAAAAACGCAGGTTTTGATCAATCCACGAAAAACCTAATGTGTGGAGCTTCAGACAAAAACCAAACCATTCAGATTCAAGAAAATTGCGCCATGAACATGCTGACAAAATTTTAGCTCAATCGAACAACGAATCAACCTCCGATGTTAGCTTGATGTAAATCAGATATTGCCTCAAACCCCAGATTTTCTACTTTCTCTTTTTCTCTTGTTCCTATTTCCTTTTGCGGCTACCACTTTATATATATATAGTGAGAAATCCTATTTTCTCATATAACTTATCATATTGGCTCAAGCCCCTTTTTGGGCTTGCAACTCATTGGGCCTCCTCCATATAAGAGTGAACCCAGCTAACAAATCTCCCCCTCATGACAATATGGAGAGATTCACCATCTCTGCTATCAATTGGCAGTGTTCAAGCTTCTCTCTTGGTAGAGTCTTCGTCATCATATCGGAGCCATTATGATCCGTATGAATTTTCTCAAGTTCCAACAACTTTTCATCTGGAACATCTCTTATCCAATGATATCTAACATCAATATGTTTCGATCTAGAATGAAAAGATGAATTCTTACCAAGATGAATTGCGCTTTGATTATCACAAAATAGCACATACCTCTTTTGCTTGAACCTAAGTTCTTCTAAGAACTTCTTCATCCATAACATCTCTTTACTAGCTTCAGTCGCTGTAATAAATTCAGCTTCGGTTGTAGAAAGTGCAACACACTTTTGCAATCTTGACTTCCATGACACAGCTCCACCCGCAAAAGAAATCAAATAACCAGAAGTAGATTTACGAGTATCAATATTATTGGATAAATTCTCTTCAGATATTTTGAAGTCGACAAAACATTTCCATCAGTCTAGTCTGAAGACTTGCAGACTCCACTGGCAAAGTCTGAAGATCCAAGTCTGACGATATCAAGACTCAAGTTTTAAAGTCTACTCTCATGGACAATTTCCAGACCATCAAGTTATAAACTTCTATTCTGATTCTATCTAATATGGTTTTGGCTCAAATGGCTAAGGAATATCTTTTGACTGGATTCAGCACTACAAGATCTTATATTCGTATCCGAATAAATATAGATTCTCTAAGATTCGCAACTTATATTTGGAAAGTTCTACTTATGGAAACCGAGATCCTGATTGTATGGGCGAGCAGGATTGATGGGCTATCTTCACTTACCTTAAAGAGCTCGAGATTTCTCTCAATTGATTCTATCCAACGGGTTAATTGGAAGAACTTCTTTGGAAGGTGCCAACGGTAATGAAGGCATGGAGAAGTATATAAGAGAGACTCTCAAGTTATTGAAGGGTGTCAGATAGAAAAATTTCAAAGTCTGAATCTCCTTGTTATTTTGTGATCTTATTTTTCGAGCAATACTTGTAATCAAAAGAGAGACCAAAGTGTGGTGAGACCTTGAGGAAGTGTAGTAGATTTTCTACATTGTGGATTCAAGGGCGTGAGATTGTAAATACTCTTTTTTATTCTTAGTGAAATCTAGCCAGAAGGGCTGTCCGTGCGGGAGAGTGGACGTAGGCTTGGTCTAAGCCAAACCATTATAAATATGGAGTATTGATTTTCTATCCCTAATCCTTTTATCTTTCATTACTTTCATTTGCAACGATTGTTGTTTTTAATTCATTAATCTCCCATTCGGATTAAAATTTATAAAATCGCTTTAGTCACCTATTCACCCCCCTCTAGGTGCTAATACTAGTTCTAACAAATATCTCCTGCCAAGTCAGAATCCGTGTATCCAACTAACTCAAGTTTCCTAGTCCCGAAACTGAGTTTCAAATTTGAAGTTCCCCGAAGATACCTCATAATCCACTTCACTGCATTCCAGTGCTCTCTGCTTGGATTTGACAAATAGGGACTAACAATGCCAACTGCGTGCGCCAAGTCTAGGCATGAACATACCATCGCATACATTAAGCTTCCTACAGCTAAGGTATATGGAACACTTTCCATATCTTTCTTCTCTTTATCAGTCGTAGGACTTTACTTCATATTTAACTTAAAGTGGGCAGCAAGAGGAGTACTAACCACTTTAGCCTTGTCCATGTAAAATTTATGAAGTATCTTCTCGATATATTTCTCTTGTGATAAAAACAACTTCTTAGCATCTCTGTCTTGGGTAATTCTAATGCCAAGAATCTGCTTCGCCGAGCCCAAGTCTTTCATGGGAAAAGACTTGCTCAACTGTTTCTTCAATAACTTAATTTTTGAAGCATTCCTGCCAACAATTAGCATATCATCAACATAAAGCAAGAGAATAATAAAGTCATCATCAGAAAATTTTGGACAAACACACAGTTATCCGAGGAAGTCTTCTTATAGCCTTGTTCTATCATAACCGACAAAAACTTTTGTATCACTGCCTCGGTGCTTGTTTTAGGCCATAGAGACTTTTCTTCAATTTGCACACATAATCCTCTTTCCCTTTCACTTTAAAACCCTCAGGTTGTTCCATGTATATCTCTTCCTCCAAGTCACCATGTAGGAAGGCTGTTTTAACATCCATTTGCTCAATTTCCAAATCTAGGCTAGTTGTCAAGCCTAGTACCACACGAATAGAAGACATTTTCACTATCGGAGAAAATATATCATCAAAATCAACACCCTTTCTTTGACCGAATCCCTTAACAACCAATCTAGTTTTGTATAGTGGTTGTGAAGTGTGTTCATCTTGCTTCAACCTATATACCCACTTGTTCTTCAAAGCTCTTTTACCTTTAGGTAACTTCACCAACTCAAAAGTATGATTATCATAAAGTGACTGCATCTCATCTCGCATAGCATCAAACCAATTGATTTTGTTCTCATCTTCTATTGCTTCTGCATAGCACTCTGATTCACCTGCATCAGTCAATAATACATACTCATCTTCAGAATATATGATGGAAGGTCGTCGGTCTCTAACGGATCTCCGGACTGGAACATCCAGTGGAACATCTAATTGAGCCTCTGGTTCAGAAATAGTATTATCTATTTCAACATGTTCAGGAACATGTGCATTATTTGGAACATTGACTTCCTGCTGCTCTTCATGAACCTATGTAGAAATATTTGTAAGAGGAACTGGATCCAAATCAACCAAATTATCACTAACCTGTGGAACTGAAATCATCTCTGCTTTCTCAATATCCTCTATTGTTTGATCTTCCATAAACACAACGTCTTTGCTTCTTACAATTTTTTTTTTTCAACCGGATCATAAAATTTGTAGCCAAGCATATCCTGTCCATAGCCAATAAATATGCACTGTCGTGTTTTCACATCAACTTTAGACTTCTTATCTTTGGGAATATGCACAAATGCTTTGCATCCAAAGACACACAAATAATCATAAGAAACATCTTTGCCTATCCAAACTCTATTAGGAACATCAAACTCTAAAGGAATGCATGAAGTAAGATTTAATACATGCATAACTGTACTTAAAGCCTCACCCTAAAAGGATCCAGATAGCTTTGACTGTGAAAGTAAGCATCTTACCCTTTCAACCAATGTTTTGTTCATTCTCTCAGTTAAGCCATTTAACCGAGGCGTCTTGGGAGGTGTCTTTTAATGTCGAATACCTTGTTGTCTACAATATTCATCAAAAGGTCCAATATACTCTCCCCCGTTATCAGTTATGATATACTTCAATTTCTTTCCAGTCCGTCTCTCAACTGAAGCCTGAAATTGCTTAAAAGCATCTAATACTTGATCTTTAGTTTTCAAGGTATGAATCCAAATTTTCCTTGAAAATTCATCTATGAAGGTAACAAAATAAAGAGAGCCACCCTAGTGATTTTGTTTTCATAGGATTGCAAACATCGAATGCACTAAATCCAAGATACCGACTTTCTTGAAGGAGGGGAGTTTTTAAATGCAACTATGTTCTGTTTTCCTGCTAAACAGTGAGCACACTTCTTTAGCGCCGAACTTTTCAATCCTAAAAGGAGCTTCTTCTTGGCAAATATTGACAAACCCTTCTCACTAATGTGACTGAACCTCTTATGCCATAACTCAGCTGCATCTTCGTTGTCTACTGCATTAATTTTGTCTGTGGACAACTTTGCCTGCATAACGTACAATGAAGAATATTTTTCACCTCTAACCACAACAAGAGAACCTTTGGTGAGCTTCCATTGACCATTACTGAAGGTGCTGCAATACCCCTCATCATCCAACTTGCCTGTAGAAATCAAATTCAAGCGAATATCAGGTATATGTTTGACATTATTCAATACTAACCTTGTGCCATTGCTGGTTTCTAGGCACACATCACCAATGCCTACAACTTGAGCTAGCCCGTTGTTTCCCATCTTTACATATCCGAAGTCACCTAACCTGTAAGACGTAAAGAAATTTCTACGAGACATAGCATGAACAGATGCACCACTATCAATTACCCAACTGGTCTCATGAGATACAAAATTCACCACATCACCATCAAACATAATGAGAAAGTCTTCTTTAAGTGCAGCGACGCGATTGTCATCGCTGTCATTATCACTTTTCTTCTCTTTACCTTTCTCCTTTTGTTTCTCCCTTTTTAGCTGGCGACAAAACCTTTGAATATGTCCCTTCTGATGACAATAATGGCACTCAACATTAGCAAATTTATTATATTTACCTCTGCTTTTATCTCGACTTTTATCTTTATTTCTCGGACCTCGAGACTCACTTCTTCCCCTTTTCTCAACAACCAAGGCATCAGATTGTGAAGAAGACGATCCTTGTGTCTTCCTTCTCATCTCTTCATTCAAAATACTACTCTTGGCCAAATCCATGGTAATTGTACCATTCGGGGCAGAATTAGACAAAGATGTTCGGAATGTCTCCCATGAGTCCGGCAAAGTACCAAGCAACCATAGTGCTTGTATCTCATCATCAAACTTGATTCCCATCGCAGCTAACTAATTTATAATTCCTTGAAAAGAATTTAAATGATCAGTCAAATGAGTACCATCATGATATCTCAGAGCCATCATCTGTTTTATCAAAAATAACTTATTATTTCCAGTCTTTCGAGCATATAACTGTTCAAGCTTATCCCATAAACTGCGTGCATGTGTTTCCTCAATAATATGGTTCAAAACATTATCATCTACCCATTGCCTGATATAACCACACACTTGACGATGAAATATAGACCATTCAACATCAGTTTTATTCTCTGGTTTCTCCTCAGCAAATACGAGTAATAAAAATCTTTCACATATAAAATGTCTTCCATCTTCCCTTTCCAAATATGATAATTTAAACCATTCAATGTAACCATTCTACTTGTATTCGTTTCCATTGTTTAACACAAGGCAGAAAAATCAAGCAATAACCTGATGCTCTGATACCACTCTGATGGGAGAACAGTAACAATTCGAATAACATCGAATTAACGTAGCGGAATAAAATAATCTCCCATCTTGTGTAAACCTAATAGGAATTGATATAGTAGAGTAAAATAAATACCAAGCACGCGAACACAAAACGATTTTTTTATAAAGGAAAACCTCCTCGATGTGAGGAGATAAAAAACCACGGGATCGGAGTCCACCCAAAAATCTTCACTATCAACAAAATTGTTCTTCTCTAGCAAATACTAGAGATACATAGCAGCAAACACCTCAAGAACATAATTCTTGGCAATACACATGAACTTCACAAGAGATTAAGGATAAATCTGACCAAAAACGCAGGTTTTCATCAATCCACAAAAAACCTGATGTATGAAGCTTCGGACAAAAACCAAACCGTTCAGATTCGAGAAAATTGCGCCATGAACATGTTGACAAAATTTCAGCTCAATCGGACAACAAATTGATCTCCGATGCTAACTTGATGTAAATCATATATTGCTCCAAACTCCATATTTTCTGCTTTCTCTTTTTCTCTTGTTGCTATTTCCTTTTGCGGCTACCACTTTATATATATATAGTGAGAAACCCTATTTTCTCATATAACTTATCATATGGGCTCAAGCCCCTTTTTAGGCTTGCAACTCATTGGGCCTCCTCCACATAGGAGTGAACCCAGCTAACAAGGGCTTCGGAGCTCAAAAGGGGTTTGGCCAAAAGCGAAGGTGTTTGGTTCAATTTTTTGAGCACTTTGGGGAGATGCAATTGCATCTCCAACGGGGTTGAAAGGCCTTTGGGGGAATGGAGGGGTAGAGGTCCATTGGGAAGTTGCATTTTCGGAATGCAACTTCCGGTATTGTTCATCTCTTCGATGGAGAAGCCGATCGGAGGCCGATGACAAACAGCCAAGGGGTCGTGCGCGCCGGCGACCATCGGCCAAGGGTCGCCCGACCCCGGCGACCGTCACCAGACCTTAGGCGAAAAAAGAAGAAGAGAGAAATATAGTAAAATTATTTGAAAATTTAAAAAAAATTCTAAGCTACAAAAATTTTAGGGAACATACCAAATGCGTTTGTATTTTGAGAATAGTAACTTTGAGCAATTATCAAATACCTTAAAATACTTATATACTCGTTTAGGGAGCAGAATAAAATTGAAGCATTTTTACATAGAAATTATTCTAAAAATAAAATGATTTACAAACGCATCCTAAGTCGACGATCCTAAAGTGTTCAGGGAACTAGGCCTTGTGACTGACGCTACAATGACCACTTTCATTCTCTTCCCTCTATTGTCCTAGGTCACTTAAGGATGAACAAACCACGCAAGAGCTTGTCGCTAGGGTGGCTCATCACCCGTGCCTCCCCACGGCCGATGGTGGTGACAGCAACAAAGAGCAAGACTTTCAAGAGAAAGAAATTTTCTCAAAAAGGAAGAAACCCAAGAGTCGCTCTTGAAGAGGAAAATTAGGGGTTTAATCCAAAGTGTATAAGTCAATTTCTATATTAGGGTTTTGTAGGTTCCCAGTTAAGAAACCCTTTTCGCCTTTATGTTGTGTTTGACATTTTGATACTTGTCTGACTCTTTCAAACACTCTCCAATACTTGGTCAATATGTGTCAGAAAATCCGACACTTGATCAACTTTATTGACACTCCCCTAACATGCGAGTTTCCAACGCGTGATTCCAATATACGAAATCAATTTTAAAAATTTTAAATAAATAAGGGGTCAAAATGTATTATATATGAAAAATAAAAAACAATAATAAAAATAATAAATGGAGAAAAAAAGCTAATCTTCTCGTTTTTTTTCTTTTTAGACTCTCGTTGTCGTGATACACAATTCACTTCTCAAGTTTTTTTTCTCTTCTCTTCAAATACGCCCGACAAGCAAGTCCGAATATGAATTACTTATTTTTTTTCTTTCCAAGTATTATGGATTATTGGAATGGAGTTGAATTTGTTAAATTGAAACAACGAATGATATCAATAAATGGCGGATTAATGTTTTTAGTACAAAATTTCATTCTAGATTTTTATTTATTTATTTATGAATTTGAATCAAATTAATTTAATCGAAATAAGCATAAAAATGTATATATAAAAATATATATTTAATAGATAATGTGTTACAACGTGTCAGAATTCTTTGTCTTTTTAGAAATGACGCGTCGATATGTCATGTTATATTGTGTGGCATGTTGTGTGTCGGTGTCAATACTACTTAGGTTCTTGGTTCGGCTCTCCCATACTCGTGAGAAATTAGATGGGACCTAGTCTCCTTAGAATCCGAAACCAGACTGGTTCTCATTAGTCCAATTATCCAATTCCCAGTCTTATCGTAAAATCGTGCTCCTCTAGGGAAAAGTATAGAGTGGGCTCTTAACTTTTCGCCATTGGTCAATTCATGCCTGAAATATTATTTTGATGGATTGAACCTTTAATATTTTGCAAAAAGATGTAGTCTCATACTAGATTTCCAACGTTGAAAACAACGTATAATTCTACGGTCCATGGCTAGGCAACATTAGAGAAAGGCCATGTGAGAGACGTAAAGGATTTCTAGCATTTAAGACTCGCAAAACCCGTTAATAGAAAATTCAGGAGTTGATTACGGCGTTTTTCAAAAATTAAGGACTCAATTAATCGAAATAAGATGTTAAGAACTAGATCAATCAATGGAAAAATGTCCAAATGAACAAAGGCGTCCAATCTCTCCACTTTCACCGACGCGGACAGCTACTATACCAAACTATCAATTTCTCAAATACTCCTTACGAGATGCGGTGGAGTCTACACTTTTCACTTGAAGGGCCATCTAATTTTTTAGTGTAGTTTTTTCTTTCGCGTTTAAGAGAGAATACCCTAAGTATGTTATGTCCCAAAGTTCAGACAAAACAATGTTAGAATATATTTGAATATATATATATATATATATATATATATATGTTACCTTTATTTTATGGTCAAAATTTGATGGCTCCTCTTGTGCCAAACCTGTTATCGTACTACTCATAAACGTTTGTATGTCAACTTGATGAGCATTTTTCAAGAAAAAAAAAAACTTGATGAGCTGTACTCTCTACCTCTGTGAATGTGATTGATACCAAATTATATAGGCATTTAACTCCGTTCATACTGGGTTGAAATCCTTTACACTTAAAAATTATTAGAACCACTCATTTGTTTTCCGGAATTCACACATGTTGACACCTAATTTATATTTTCAAGCACATACAAAACTTTTTAATTAAATAAATAAAATTATTTTTTTTTTTTTTTTTTTTAAAAAAAAGGCCTTAGGTCAGGTTAGGTCGGATCCAGCCTACGCCCGAGCCTATCTTAACCTTCAACCATCTTTTGCGCGGGGAACCTGTGAAGAAAAAAGGCAACCGCTAAAGTAGAAAGGAGAAAGGGGCAGCAGGATCGCATGGGGGGCAGCGTAATCTGGAGGTCAAAGCAAGCCGACAAAGAGCTTATTGGTTGGATGAGGCCACGCACGCGAGCCGAGCAGATCAAAAGGGGAGAACATAGAGAACATAACGGGGAAGAAAAACATAACAGAGGACCGAGAAAGGAGAAGAGGGAAGAAAAAGAGCGGTGGAGAAGAAGCCAAGGAGAAAGAGTCTCTAGGCTACCGTTACCATCGCTGACGAGCCGCCTAATCGATGCCAATCACTGCTGTCTTCCCCAAAACCCAGGTTGGCCTTTTATCAAACACTTCGCGTGCGGCTTTTGAAATCAAGCTGGTCGGAGCTCGTTTCATTTGTTTCGGGCGAGCTCCGGCCTCCGTAGGTCCTCAGCTAGGTCTCTGTTTGTTGTTAGTTACTTGCCGAGAATCTAGGGTCTGCCTTGAGTCTCGGTTAGACCCGAAACCTCATGATTCGTGAGTGCATGCTACGTGCTCGACGAAATGCTCGAATGACCTCCACCTCCCCAACTCCTCTGTGTAGAGCCTAGCTAGGATTTTGACCAACGGAAGGCCGTCGCTATTTGCCCGGAAGCCAAACTGCACCCCACCAAACCGAGGCAACACCGTTGCGGCCCCAGCTAGTGACCGCTCATGCCCTTCGCCTCTGCCCTCTTCTCTGTTGCTGCCGGATAGCTGCCGAACGGGGGTCACAGGCCAGCAGAGCCCTTGACCGGTGCCTAGATGTGTTTATACCTGAATATACTAGATGTGTTTATTTTGCAGAAAATTCAATAATAAATGAAAATTTCCAAAACATTTTCCAAGAAAATGGTTAATTTTCTTTTGTTTGGTAATGTATGGTTAAAAAAAATTTCTGATGAAGATATCTAATATATATATAGATGAGTTCATACTTATAATGACAAATATGAACTTGTTTATGTATATTGGTGAGCTTCATGACTAGTGGGGAATACACATTACTTATGTATAATTGTGAGCTACTAGGTGATGCTAGTGTATCGTAAAATAATATGTCATTTGCTTGTTTTTGAGTGAATGACCTTGCATATTTTTAATGGTTTTCATTGGCATGTCATGATTTAAAAAAAAAAAAAACGCTTGTTTATGCATTTGTCACGCATGGTTATTGCCTTGGACTCACGTTGTTTGTATATATACTAGGTTGAGTAATATGATAATCTCCTACCTTAAACTTAGAGATTTTATTTAATAAGTTTCGGCTCCCAATATTTTGCTATTGGAGCTTCTCTCATTCCTTTTATCGAGCATAATGATGCGAATCGAGCTTTAATGAGTTCGAATATGCAACGCCACCACCTATTTTTTATCTTATCACTTATTTTTAAGTCTTATAGGATAGATCACTTTCCGCCACTACGATTTGGAGTTCCTTTTTATTTTGATTGTACCAAGATGTGCTTATACCTAAATATATACTAGGTGTGCTTATTTTGTGGAAAATTCAATGATACATGAAAATTTCCAAAACATTTTCCAAGAAAACGGTTAATTTTTTTTGTTTTGTTTGGTAATGTATGATCGAAAACATTTTCTGATATTTGGATCTTATTGGAAAATGATTTCAATCTCATGACTTCATCTCAACCATTTTTTTAAAAATTTTAAATAATTTTTATTTTTTAAAAAAGTTGAGTTTCTAATTTATTTTTTTTTTTTTTCTTTTTCCTCCTTACTCCACCACGATTGGCTGGCGATGGCCATAGGCCAGCTCGAGCTTATCGAATATGGCGAGACCTGAGCTCAAGGTCAAAGCTTGAGGTTAAGGCAAGCTCGAGAGCCAGGTCGAGGTACGAGTTCGAGGGTGTTGGGATTGTCAGATTCCCATGAATGGATTCGACACTAAATCGAACCCCTAAAATAAAGCGGAAGACGAACCTAAGAACAAACAGTCATGAATCACCGATCGAAGGCACACCACGGGATCGAGCGTACCTTTTGTCCACAGACTAAACACTGATGTTGCAATTCGAGAAGGAAACCGGACACTGTTCTTCAAAAGGAGAATTCTTCTCTTCGAGAAAAACGATAGGAGAAACGTGAAGACAGGGAGCGTTTTCTCTCTTTCTCAAAAGTACGTTATTTTTTACTTCTGTAAGAAAGAATAAATTTCTTAGATTTTTCCTTTATCTATTATAGCATTCTCCATGGGCCCTCAACTCACGGGCCGGGCCCATGACGGGCCAACTCAAGCCCATTAAAAAAAAAAAAAAAATCTATCATCTCCCACTTGCACATGGTGGGCCAAAACCAACATGGGCGGACAGGCCCTACTGAGGCCCATCAATTGAAAAATCATTAACTCCCACTTTACATGGTGAGCCGAACAGAATCCTCTTTTCCTCACTGCAACATTCATATGCCTTGGTGAATAGTCCGTACGACCAAAGATACTTTGAGAGCTCGTTGCCATACATCTATTAGGAATATATAGCAGCTCATAATGGGCATCACATTCCGAGTAAATTTAATATGCAGTACCCTAGATCGATCGATCACATTTATATCTCTCTTAATCTCTTTTTTTAAACAATGATATATATATATATTGTATTCACAATTATGATTATCCCAAAGACAGTCATAATTGGTCGAATGAATGAATACAAAACTACAATGTGATTTTCCAAATTCAATCTTCCTCTTTCCTTCAAACTCTCAATTTCAATTCAACTTGCTTTTCTAGAAATGTCCCATTAGATCGAATCAACTCATGACCATTGGCAACATTCTAAGATAGCAAACACTAAATAGAAATCTTGAGAATAAGTAAAAGTCATGAGGGCACTAAAAATTGAGGAACTCTTTTCCTCAAGAGTCTCACATGGCATAAAGGTTGAGATCAAACTTTTGCCACTCTTATTGGTCGTCTCATGCATACGTAGTATGAAATACGTATTACGGTATTAACTTCTTTCCCATTGAGCATATGTCTACACCTTCAATACTGTACAGATGATAGTTCAGACATATCTAATGTCTAACTTGAGTTCACATATTAACTTGAGTTCACATATCTACTCATTCACAAAATTCATTATAACTCACATCCGGCATCATAGACAGATAAAGTAAAATATATGGGTTATTTTACTTTCAGACATAGTAAATATCATATCCTCATCTTAACACTTAGTTAAGGCGACATATATATATTTTCAGCACGAGCTCTCAATTATCATGTAGATAATAAGCTTAAAAACAGTTTCATCTCTATTTATCACACAGTAAATAGAGGCGATTACCCGTGTGAGTGGGCTAATCTTATATCTGTCCGATATACTTTCTCAACATAATATAATGCATTGAGCATTAAGATGCATAAAGATCAAACAAAGATTCATAGGCATTAATGATAAAAAAAACACAAATTCATTAAATGTGAACAACTCAGGGAAATTACAATACCCAATACATCAGACTTTAAGCAAACCTAGAGATTTTACATGACCACAAAACACATCTCTAGGTATTGGCTTTGTCATAGGATCTGCTACCATTCTATGCGTAGATATGTACTGTAAGTTCACATCCTTTCGTGCAACCATATCTTTTACAAAATTATACTTGGTATCTATATGTTTAGTCTTGCCATGATATTTTGGATCTTTGGTGTACGATATAGCTTGGCTATCACAGTTTTTTTTTTTTTTTTTTTTTTTGGCGCAAACTTGGCTATCACAGTTAACCAATAATGGATTTGTAGCTTTCTCAACAACACCTAAATGATCCAAAAATCTCTTAAGCCAAACTCCTTCTTGTACCGCTGCTGATAATGCCATGAACTCAGCTTCCATCGTGGACAAGGCTATACATGTTTGCTTCTTACTGCTCCATGATATGGCACCATTGTTTAGTAAGAAAGCAAATCCAGAGGTAGATTTCCTTTCATCTAAATCTCCTCCCCAATCAGCATCTGTATAGCCTTCAAGTTGCAGGTTCTTTCCTTGGTAATTCAGCTTGTAATCAGCAGTTCCCTTCAGATATATCAGTATTCTTTTAACGACCTTCCAATGTGCTTGACCTGGATTGGATTGGTATATACTCACCATTCCAACTGCAAAACATATGTCGGGTCTTGTACACATCATAACGTACATCAAGCTCCCAACAGCACTAGCATAAGGAACATGTTTCATTTGTTCCTTTTCTTGTGGAGTCCTTAGATACAGTCTATGGCTTAATCCTTCACCTTTTGCAATAGGAGTATCAATGGGTTTACAATCGTGTATACGAAATTGTTCAAGAACCTTATTTATGTATGTTTCTTGCGAAAGAGATAATGATCTCTTCGAACGATCTCTTCAAATCTTAACTCCAATGATGTATGCAGCCTCACCCATATCTTTCATCTCAAAGTTGGAAGATAACCAACTATTAATAATATTAACAAACTCCATATTACTTCCAGCAATCAGTATATCATCAACATATAATGATATGATCACAAATTGATCTTTGGATCTTTTGATATATACACAATGATCCTCATCTATCATTATAAAATCATATGCCATTATGGCATTATAAAAACGTATATACCATTGTCTCGATGACTGCTTTAGGCCATATATCGATCTTAAAAGTCAACATACTTTTTCTTCTTAGCCTTCCATAATGAAACCAGTAGATTGTTCCATATATATTTCTTCCTTTAATTTTCCATTAAGGAAAGCAGTTTTTACATCCATTTGATGTAACTCTAGATTCATACTAGCCACTATTGCCAGAATTATGCAAATCGAGGTAAATCTCACCACAGGAGAAAATATTTCTTCATAATCAATTCCTTTATGTTGTTTATACCATTTCGCCACAAGGCAAGCCTTATGCCTTTTTATTGAGCCATCAGCTTTACGCTTTATTTTAAGAACCCAATTATTCCCAATAGCTTTGCGTCCTTTGGAAGGTCAACCAGTTTCCAAACTCAGTTTGACTTCATTGACTCCATCTCAACTTCCATTGCATGCATCCATTTTTCCTTACTAGGGCAATCTAGAGCCTCATTAAGATTTCTTGGCTCATCTTCATCTTGTGGAGCAACCATAAAAGTTTCCCCTTCAATATCAAAACGTCGGCGGGGAATACTTTTGCGACTTGAGCGCCGCATGAGAGATTGTGCACTTTGTACATCATTCCCCATTATGCTCCCACTCGGATTAGATAATGACGATATCATCTCATCTTGTGGTTGTAATTGAGAGTGAGTTGAATCAAATTCATTACCTCTCATGTTACTCCCACTTTGACGAACTCTATTATGTTCATTATCTTGATCCAAGGTTTCAAATAGGGAGTATTCTTCATCTATTTTGCCCTTTTTAGGAAATTCATTCTCTAAGAATGTGACGTCCCGTTATTCGAATTCAGTTATACTTCCACTTTCCTGCTCACCTATGAACATATATCATTTTGAGTGTTCAGATTATCTTATGAAAATACTCTTCTTTCCTCTGGGACCCAATTTCCCAAACTTGTGAGAAGACTCATAAGTACAGGCAACACAACCACATGGCTTAAGAAAACTTAAGTTCGGTTTTCCAACTTGTCCATAACTCATATGGAGTGGAAGTAACTAATTTGGAAGGCACTCGGTTAAGTATATAGGTAGCAGTTAATAACACATCATTCCAAAAGGTGATAGGTAAATTAGCATGCGCCATCATAAACCTAACCATTTACAGTAGGGTTATGTTCCTTCTCTCCGCAACACCATTTTGTTGAGGAGTATATGGAATAGACAACTGTCTTTCTATTCCTTTTTCATCACATAATTTTCTAAACTCATCAGATAAATATTCTTGACCTCAATCGGATCTTAATACTTTTATTTTCTTGTCTAATTGATTTTCTGCCAAGTTCATAAACTTTTTGAAACAATTCAATGCTTCAGATTTATGAGAAATCAAATAGACATATCCGAATCGAGTATAATCATCTATAAATGTGATGAAATAAACAGCCCCGTGCCTTCCTCTCACATTCATTGGACCACAAATATCAGTATGAATTAAATGCAAAGGGAATTCTGCTCTTTTACCTTTTCCAAATGGTTTCCTTGTCGTTTTCCCTACCAAGCAATGCTCACATATGGGCAAATCTACTTTTTCAATATTGCCTAACAAGCCCTCTTTGGCTAGTCTATTCATACGTTGTTGGCCAATATGACCAAGCCTAGCATGCCACACATTCACATCATTATCATATGAATTGGGAGACGTGAGAAGGGAATAACAAACATTTGCATTAACATAGTCAATATCTAATACAATGAAATCATCCAGAAAATAACCACAACCATAGAAATTTGTATCCAAAAACAAATCCACACCTCTATTATGGAAGTTCATATTAAAACCTAGCTTGACCAACAATAAAACAGACACTAAATTTCGACGAATCTCCGGAATATACAATACATCATGATGGAATAAAGTGCGTCCACCACGCATGTTCAGTTGGCAGGTGCCAATTCCTTTTACTTCAGCTCTAGAGTTGTTTCCCACATAAATCCACTTAGTTCCAGTTGGTACTCGTCGAAATTCCACGAAGGATTCTCTATCCTTCGCTACATGGTCTGTCGCTCCTGGATCTACAGTCCACAAAGGATTAGACTCAGTTAAAAATACAGAACTTGACACATAGACAAAGTTCCCAATAGTATAAGGGGTGTGTACCTTCTTTGGCTCGCGATAATCGCGGGCATAGTGACCCTTCTAGTTACAATTGTAACACTTCACCCTTGTCGCTTCTTCATTCGATGACTTTTTCTCTCGTCATGTTGGTCAACCTTTGGCTTCTTCCCCGAAGGACTGCTCCCTTGCCTTTCCTTTTATCGAACCGGTTAAGACGTTTGCGCTTGGAGCTCGAAGCTCCATGTGAGCTAGAACCAGCATGATAAATTTCATTTCCGGCTTAGCCGCCAAGAGGCGGTCCTCTTCCAACTCAGGATAACGCACAGCATCCTCAAAGGTTTTGATATTCTCATTATGGGTCAGGTGCACTTTCATATGCTCCCAATTCTGAGACAAGGAACGAATCAGTGCTTGCACTTGCTGCTCATCAGTCAAGACATGGCCAGCATCTTTCAATTCATTTATCATGTTTGACATCTTTCTAAGGTGTTGCTTCATGGTCTGACCATGAGGCTTCTTATAAGAGTCAAACCTAATAGTGAGTTGTCTCAGTTTGGTTACCAAAGTATGACCAAACCTTGCTGCCAATGCTTCCCACATTTCCTTGGCATTCTCAAAACGCCTGAACTCTCGCATGACGTCATTTTTCATGCTACTCAGCAACGTAATGCGAGCAAGGGAGTTCTTTCTTTTCCATGCAGCAAAAGCATCATTATCTCTCTTATGCTGCGCAGTGTTTCCTTCTTCAGGTTTTATCATGGTCAAGTTAAGAGCTTCTAGTGCCTCTTGCTCTTCCAGCACATATTGGATTTTCATGTGCCAGATTTCATAGTTGTCGCCATTGAGCTTTTCACCTTTGTTCAGCTCGGCAACTATACTCTTTGTGACTGAAACCATTGATCTGAACACATCATACATATATGCACGAATAATTAATGCCTATCATTTATGCATCCATTTTGCACAAACTCATCATATTAATGAACAATTTCAAGTAAGGTTTCAAAATCAAAATGTCACTTTGTTTCCAATCATCCTCCAAAAAATCCTAACTTATAATTATCATTAATATAATTGTCCATGCAAAATAAATTCTATGAAGTTACAAAAAACTTCTATGAACTACCCACAGCAGTTAACAACAACAAAAAGCAAATAATATTTGACATCCAACAATGATGTAATAATAAAGCTTTCACATAATATAATTAACATATTAGTTGCTACACCAACAACAACTAGGTATAAAACATTACATTAGATGTCTACAAAGCACACTTAAATAAAGATCAGCCAAAACAACTAACACTACTTCAAAAAATGAACAGGGAAAGATCCTTTTTTCTTCAATTTCTTGATCTTTTCTTTTGTAATAATCAGGTAATAATCATCTATAAAAGCTATCATAGTACTCCTATATGAAGCGGCTTTGTTGACATCCCATATGCGATCCATCACTCCTTTCCATTCTTGTGGAAGAGTGTTCATGAAAAAACGCACCATCTCAGACTGTGGCATGGGACGACCATTCCATATGATGTTTTGTGTCTTCCCGTTGACTTCAAGAACATGATCAATTAAGTCACCACTTTCCCATCGATAATCAGTCAACTCAGCTATCAACTTAGAAAGCCTTTCCTTTTGTTTATCGGTAATTACGTGAATAGGCGTGCGTAATTGAAGGGGAGCCATTGTTCCTGCAACAAATGCAGAACAAATAAAGGATTACATATAATCCACATAGACTTAATTGGGAAAAAGAAACAAATCTTTTTTTTTTTGTCAACGGTCAACGATCAACAATCCCGATCAACAGTCGGACCGGTCGACCGGTCGGGCCGGTCGCCCGATCGGACCGGTCTCCCGGTCGGCTGGTCGGACGAACCGACCGGCACGTGCGTGGCACGAGCCAGGGGCCGAAACGATGCGCCGTTTCACGCGCACGCACGTGCGCCGCACACGCCTAGGCCGAAACGGTGCGCACGCGCTGGGCCGAAACGGGCGCATCCGACGCCGCCGCACGCGCCGGGCCGAAACGGCGCATCCGACGCGCCGTTCGCACGCGCGTGCATTACACGCACCGATGACCCCCGTGCGTTCTGGCCGCGCGTGGCGGCGCCTCCGGCAGCAATCCGCAACTCATTTTTCTCGTATCGACGAGAGCTTCATCCCTGCACTATCAAAAACGAATTTCGACTTGCACAAAAACACGAAACACGGTGAACAGTAGGCGGGTGTCGGGTTTTTCCGTCCCCGATCGACCAAAATTGATTTTTCTCAAAAATTCAATAAAAAATCATTCAAAAAACATGAAAAGGGATCGGGAAAACATGAATAGGGCTTTGATACCAATGTTGGGATTGTCGGATTTCCATGAACGGATTCGACACTAAATCAAACCCCTAAAATAAAGCGGAAGACGAACCCAAGAACAAACAGTCATGAATCACCGATCGAAGGCACGCCACGAGATCGAGCGTACCTTTTGTCCACAGACTAAACACTGATGTTGTAATTCGAGAAGGAAACCGGACACTGTTCTTCAAAAGGAGAATTCTTCTCTTCGGGAAAAGCAACAGGAGAAACGTAAAGACAAAGAGCGTTTTCTCTCTTTCTCAAAAGTACGTTATTTTTTACTTCTGTAAGAAAGAATAAATTTCTTAGATTTTTCCTTTATCTATTATAGCTTTCTCCATGGGCCCTCAACTCACGAGCCGGGCCCATGACGAGCCAACTCAAGCCCATCAAAAAAAAAAAAAAAAATCTATCAAAGGGCCACGTCACAAGGTGTGTGAGGTTGAGGTGAGGTCGAGGTGCAAGCTTGCCTAGATTTGGCAAGTTGCAAGCTCGCCATGATCAACCGATCCACAAGCTCGCCCACCTCGACAAAGCTTGAACTCACCTGACTATAATGAGGCTCGAGCTTGTTGGTCTTGGCAAAGCTAGGGCTATTCTGAATTGATCGAGCCTCGAGCTCATTGGTTGCGTCGTGGCCAGTCGTTAGGCTGCTGGCCGTCACCAAGGCACACAACCGACAAAGGAAGAAGGAGGAAGGAAAAGAAAGAAAAAGAAAAATAAAAAGAAAGAAGAAAGACAAGAAAATATTTTAAAAAAAAATAATAATTTGATTATTTAAAAATAAAAATAATTTAAAATTCAATTTGTACTAAAAAAAATAAATTTATAAGAATAAACATTCCTGTGGACCTGAGCCAAAACATCGGGACTAGAAGTCAAGCGTTGGAGACATGAACACGGCCTTTATAAACCCAAGTTCGGGTACCAGAGCATGAGGTATGGGCATCAAGGTTTGAGCCTAGCCTCGCTAGAATCAAATGTGGGTGTTGAGGGCTCATGCCCGTCCAGAGGAAACTTGGTTTTGAATGCTTGGATCCGAGAACCAACGTTGGTATTTTTGTGTCCAAACGTAAAATTTCAAGTTCAAATGCCAATAACTAGTTATATTTTAGAAAATATTTTTAGGTTCTTTTAAAGAGAAAATTATTTTTCTAAATTTAAGCTTTAACAAAAACATATTTTTCGTTGACTCATTTTTTTAAGTGAATTAATTGCTCAAAAATGAAGAAAGTATCTTTCCAGAAAATGTTTTCCGCAAAAAGATGGACCCCAATGATATAGTTTGTTAGACCGTTAGGATTTCGATGGTTGCCTTAGTTTCGATGGCATTGACTGGTTGATGGGGGTAGTAAATGCATTAGTGACAGGTGACCCTTCCGACGGACAACTAATTTGGTTTGTTTTGGTGGGGAGGCATTGAATTGTGAAAACTGGGGTAACAGCGGATCTGATCAGCATGTAGCCACGTCGTCACCGGTTTGACAGGCAACGCTTTGAGCCAATGCGTAATAATTTTTTGCAGGAGGGACAGCTGGCGCCGGTCACATCAGTGCTGGTCGGAACTCGATGATGGGGTAATGTGTTGTTAAACAATGTATAATTATCACCCCGAGATAGCAACGACGGAGTGGAAGCAGAACAGGAAAGTCCTTAACCTGGAGAGTCTCCAGTGTTCGGACCGTGCCCAGCTAGTCGTCAGCCATTGCTATGGCCGGCAACCATCTAGAGAAAAAGAAAATGGATGAAAAAGCCAAAAAGAAGGAGAGAAATATAGTAAAATTATTTGAAAATTTTAAAAAAAAAAAAATTCTAAGCTACAAAAATTTTAGGGAACATACCAAATGCGTTTGTATTTTGAGAATAGTAATTTTGAGCAATTATCAAATACCTTAAAATACTTATATACTCGTTTAGGAAGTAGAATAAAATTGAATCATTTTTATGTAGAAATTATTCTAAAAAATAAAATGATTTACAAACGCATCCTAAGTCGACGATCCTAAAGTCTTCAGGGAACTAGGCCTTGTGACTGACGCTACAACGACCACTTTCATTCTCTTCCCTCTATTGTCCTAGGTCACTTAAGGATGAACAAACCACGCAAGAGCTTGTCGCTAGGGTGGCTCATCACCCGTGCCTCCCCATGGCTGGTGGCAGTGATAGCAACGAAGAGCAAGACTTTCAAGAGAAAGAAATTTTCTCAGAAAGGAAGAAACCCAAGAGACGCTCTTGAAGAGGAAAATTAGGGGTTTAATCCAAAGTGCATAAGTCAATTTCTATATTAGGGTTTTGTAGGTTCCCAGTTAAGAAACCCTTTTCGCCTTTATGTTGTGTTTGACATTTTGATACTTGTCTGACTCTTTCATACACTCTCCAATACTTAGTCAATATGTGTCGGAAAATCCGACACTTGATCAACTTTATCGACACTCTCCTGACATGCGAGTTTCCGACACGTAATTCCAATATATGAAATCAATTTTACAAATTTTAAATAAATAAGGGGTCAAAATGTATTATATGAAAAAATAATAAACAATAATAAAAATAATAAATGGAGAAAAAAAAAAACTAATCTTCTCGTTTTTCTATTCGACTCTCATTTCTCGTGATACACAATTCACTTCTCAAGTTTTTTTCTCTTCTCTTCAAATACGCCTGACAAGCAAGTCCAGAATATGAATTACTTATTTTTTTTCTTTCCAAGTATTAGGGATTATTGGAATGGAGTTGAATTTGTTAAATTGAAACAACGAATGACATCAATAAATGGTGGATTAATGTTTTTAGTACAAAATTCATTCTAAATTTTATTTATTTATTTATTTATTTATTTAATTAGTTATTTAATTTGAATTTGAATCAAATTAATTTAATCGAAATAAGCATAAAAATGTATATATATATATAAATATATATTTATTATATAATCTGTTACAACGTGTCAGAATTTTATGTCTTTTTAAAAATGATGTGTCGATATGTCATGTTATATCATGTGGCATGTTGTTTGTCGGTGTCAATACAACTTAGGTTTTTGGTTCAGCTCTCCCATACACGTGAGAAATTAGGAATTGGACCAAGTCTCCTTAGAATCCGAAACCAGACTGGTTCTCATTAGTCCAATTATCCAATTCCCAGTGCTATCGTAAAATCGTACTCCTCTAGGGAAAAGTATAGAATGGGCTCTTAACTTTTCGCCATTGGTCAATTCATGCCTGAAATATTATTTTGATGGATTGAGCCTTTAATATTTTGCAAAAAGATGTTCAATCAAGTCTCATACTAGATTTCCAACGTCGAAAACAACGTATAATTCTACGATCCATGGCTAGGCAACATTAGAGAAAGGCCATGTGAGAGACGTAAAGGATTTCTAGCATTTAAGACTCGCAAAACCCGTTAATAGAAAATTCAGGAGTTGATTACGGCGTTTTTCAAACATTAAGGACTCAATTAATCAAAATAAGATGTTAAGAACTAGATCAATCAATGGAAAAATGTCCAGATGAACAAAGGTGTCCAATCTCTCCACTTTCACCGACGCGGACAGCTACTATACCAACCTATCAATTTCTCAAATACTCCTTATGAGATGCAGTGGAGTCTACACTCTTCACTTGAAGGGCCATCTAATTTTTTAGTGTAGTTTTTTTTTTTGCATTTAAGAGAGAATACCCTAAGTATGTTATGTCCCAAAGTTCAGACAAAACAATCTTAGAATATATTTGAATTTATATATATGTTACCTTTATTTTATGGTCAAAATTTGATAGTTCCTTGTTGACACCTAAATTTTGGCGACCCGTTTAGTTATTTATTGCATTAAAAAATTAGGGATTAATTTTATCCCTGAAAAAAATAGTTAATTACATAGCATATAGATTTTAGGTGCATTTTTTTTTTTTTTTTTTTGCATTTAGCATTGAACCGACGGTGAGCATTGATTCAGGTGGGATTTTCACATATTCAGCTAATATACATTGGGGTGACATATTTTGGGCGGAAAGGAAATTTTCGGATGTAATATTTGGAAAATACAAAAAAGAATATTGCACGTGGGACATATATTGAGTAATATATTCTTTAACTCAAAATAAGAAATATTACATAATCAAAGGGAATTTCGTGCATGAGCCAAAAGGAAAGGAAAAGTAAGGAAGATCGGCCAAAAAATTTAGTCCTTCACTTGTATAAAAGGAACCGCGTATGGAGAAATTTAGGGGCCACATATTGATACATACAGCCACACAAGGGGGGTTTTTTCGTTTTCTCGAGAGTCAAAAAAAAGAAAAAAGAAAGAGAGGAGTCTCTCGACCTAAGCCTTGGCCAAGACCCTCATCGTGCCATTGTGTGAAGCTACGATTGCGCTGCTGCCATTGCGCGACGCCATCGCATCCTCACTGCCAATTACGCGATCCGGTGTTGACTCTCCCTCTTGCTGCATTGACATCGCTGGTTCTCACACTGTCACCAACAATCGTTGCAGCTATTTATGTTTTTGGTGGATATCTCGAAGCATCCCATTGGCAGCGAAGATCCAAGCGCTGCCGCTCCTTGCTACATCTTTCTTGTCCATCATCGCCCATCATCATCCAAGCTTGTTGTTTGCATATTCTAATTTGGAAAAGTTATCTGCGCGATATCGAGAGCTAGGTAAGATTCTTGATTGATTCAAGTTTCTCATATTTTATTGCTAGATCCATGAAATCACGATTTATTTTGAATATTTGTTCGTTATTGCCATATCCAAAAATATTTTGAATTCTCATGAATTCGGGGATTAATCCATAATTTCACAACGTGCATACGATTGACAGTCCGATTTTCGCGCCCGAAATCCGACTCGCAATCGCATGGAAAAATCGCCAATCCGATCTCACGCCCGAGATTCGATTCGTGATTTTGTTTAAGTTTGGCCAACCCGATCTCATGCGCGAGATATGGTTCGCCAATTTTTGGATATCAATCTTATCTTATTTGATTTGCTGTGTGATTTTGTTTTCGTAAAAGGAAAAAAAAAAAAAAAAGAAATTGAATTAGGATTAGGTTTGTTTTAGAATATTCCTAGTCTTAGGATTATCTTGCATATTTAGAATCGCCAATCTTATTTCGAATTTTTAAATAAAAAACAAAAAGAAAGCATATTCATTTAGAATGTTAGTTTTTTATTATTTGATTTGCATGTTAAATTTTAATTTCGAAATTAATAAAAAAAAAACATCATGCATAATTCATGTAGAATTAAGGCATTCTTTGCACGTCATTGCATTTTAGAGTAAGATTGAACGTAATTTAATATTTTTTATTATAAGTTTAGATACAAAATTTTAAGTAGATAGCATTTTAGTTAGGGATTTCTAAGTTAGGATAACATTCTAGTTTAAATTAGGATTTGACATAACTTCATTCCTAATTTGAATTAGATGACATTTTAATTTAGGTAGATAATTTCCACATTTTTATAATTTCGAATTTCATAAAAATCTAAAAAAATATCTTAGGATAAATTACTTCCTTTTTTAGGGTAAGATTGCATGTCTAATTTTACTTCCTAATTAATTTTAAATTTAGATAGATTTTTTTAGATAGATTGCATTCTAGGATTATTTGGGTTAAGACAATATTTTAGTTTAAATTAGGATTTAGTTTAACCTAATTCCTAATATAAATTAAATAGGATCTTAATCTAGCTAGATAATTTTCACATTTTGTTTTAATTCCGAATTTCATAGAAAAAAAAAAAAACAAAAATACCTTAGGCTAAATTAGTTTCATTATTTAGGATAGAATGCATTCTTTTAGGAAAAAGAAAAATATCATATGCACATCATTAGGTTAGATTCATTGAGATGCATGCCATTTAGTATTTTTACTAGGCACATTTAATTAGAAATTACGTGTCATTAGAATTAGGTCATTTAGTTAATGTTGCATCGCATATTGCATGATTTTCATCAATTAAGTGAAAAGAAAAAAAAATGAAATTGCGTGTTAATTAGAAATCATATCTAGGGTTGTTGATGTAGATTTTAATTTAACATTGCAGATGCTTTCATTGCTTTGAGGTAAGTTTGCAGTTTATTTATTGTTTATCTGGGTGTTAAATTGGTGGATTGCGCACCCGCATGATCGTCTCACATGTTAGGGAAATAAATTTAAAATCAACTCAAGCTGCTTGCCAAACATTTTTTAAATAAAAAGAATGGTACCGAAAGGGCATTAGAGAAATCTAGTGTAACCAAGTCCCCGTACCCATAATCTCTGATTCGTAAGAGTAAAGTAAACCTCCCGTTGCTTTACTTGGGTTTCTAATTGACCCACCAAAAATAGATTAGTGGTGACTCCTAATTAAAAATCATTTGCATGTTAAGAACTTGAACTTAAGTCGCGAATTGGTATGGGCTTGGGAGAGCCCGAGTTAAGTCTAGGCTTAACAATTCATTAGCCAAACCTAGGTGGTTCACACCGAAAAAAAATTGGTCGCGACA
This sequence comes from Eucalyptus cloeziana, assembly GCA_014182715.1. NCBI lineage: Eukaryota > Viridiplantae > Streptophyta > Magnoliopsida > Myrtales > Myrtaceae > Eucalyptus > Eucalyptus cloeziana. Next base: position 32,613,370 of record CM024635.1, on the reverse strand, counting down.
CTCCTCTTGTGCCAAACCTGTTATCTTACTACTCATAAACGTTTGTATGTCAACTTGATGAGCATTTTTCAAGAAAAAAAAAAAAAAAAAACTTGATGAGCTGTACTCTCTACCTTTGGGAATGTGATTGATACCAAACTATATAGGCATTTAACTCCGTTCATACTAGGTTGAAATCCTTTACACTTAAAAATTATTAGAACCACTCATTTGTTTTCCGGAATTCACACCTGTTGACACCTAATTTATATTTTCAAGCACATACAAAACTTTTTAATTAAAAAATAATTAAAATTATTTAAAAAAAAAAAAAAAAAAGGCCTTAGGAGGTCAGGTTGGGCTGGATCCGGCCTGTGCCCGAGCCTGTCTTCACCTTCAGCCATCTTCTGCGTGGGGAACCTACGAAGAAAAAAGGCAGCCACTAAAGCATAAAGGAGTGGCTATAAGGGGCAGCAGGATCGCGTGGGGGCAGCATAATCCGGAGGTCAAAGCAAGCCAGCAGAGAGCTTATTGGTCGGATGAAGCAACACGCTCGAGCTGAGCAAATCAAAAGGGGAGAAGAGAGAGAACATAACAGGGAAGAAAAACATAACAAAGGACCGAGAAAGGAGAAGAGGGAAGAAAAAGAGCCAATGGAGAAGAAGCCGAGGAGAAAAAGTCTATAGGCTACCGTTCCATCGTCGACGAGCCGCCTAATCGACGCCGATCACCGCCGTCTTCCCCGGAAACCCAGGTTGGCCTTTTATCAAACACTTGGCGCGCGGCTTTTGAAATCAAGTTGGTCGGAGCTCGTTCCGTCTATTTCGGGCAAGCTCCGGCCTCCGTAGGTCCTCGGCTAGGTCTCTGTTTGTTGTTAGTTACTTGCCGAGAATCCAGGGTCCCTTGAGTCCCAGTCGGACCGAAACCTCATGATTCGTGAGTGCATGCTACGTGCTCGACGAAATGCTCGAATGACCTCCGCCTCCCGACTCCTCTATGTAGAGCCTAGCTAGGATTTTGACCAACGGAAGGCCGTCGCCGTTTGCCCAGAAGCTGAACTGCGCCCCGCCGAACCGAGGCAGTGCTATTGCGGCCCCAACTGGTGACCACTCGTGCCCTTCGCCTCTGCCCTCTTCTCTGTTACGGCCGAACAGCCGCCGAACAGGGGTCGCAGGCTAGCGAAGCCCTTGACCGGCGGCTAGATGTGTTTATACCTAAATATATACTAGATGTGTTTATTTCGCGGAAAATTCAATAATAAATGAAAATTTCCAAAACATTTTCCAAGAAAAACGGTTAATTTTCTTTTGTTTGGTAATGTATGGTCGAAAAAATTTTCTAATGAAGATATCTAATATATATAGATGAGTTCATACTTATAATGACAAATATGAACTTGTTTATGTATACTGGTGAGCTTCATGACTAGTGGGGAATACACATTACTTATGTATAATTGTGAGCTACTAGGTGATGCTGGTGTATCATAAAATAATATGTCATTTGCTTGTTTTTGAGTGAATGAACTCGCATATTTTTAATGGTTTTCATTGGCATGTCATGATTTAAGAAAAAAAAAAAACGCTTGTTTATGCATTTGTCATGCATGATTATTGCCTTGGACTCACGTTGTTTGTATATATAATAGGTTGAGTAATATGATAATCTCCTACCTTATACTCAGAGATTTTATTTAATAAGTTTCGGCTCACCACCTATTTTTTAGCTTATCACTTATTTTTAAGTCTTATAGGATAGATCACCTTCCACCACTATGATTTGGAGTTCCTTTTTATTTTGATTGTACCAAGATGTGCTTATACCTAAATATATACTAGGTGTGTTTATTTCGTGGAAAATTCAATGATACATGAAAATTTCCAAAACATTTTCCAAGAAAACGGTTAATTTTTTTGTTTTGTTTGGTAATGTATGATCGAAAACATTTTCTAATATTTGGATCTTATTGGAAAATGATTTCAATCTCACGACTTCATCTCAACCAAATTTTTAAAAATTTTAAATAATTTTTATTTTTTAAAAAAGTTGATTTTCTAATTTTTTTTTTTCCTTTTTCTTTTCTTTTCTTTTCTTTTCTTTTTCTCCTTGCTTTACCACGATTGGCTGGCGATGGCCATAGGCGAGCTCGAGCTCATCGAATATGGCGAGCCTAAGCTCAAGATCAAAGCTCGAGGTTAAGGCAAGCTTGATAGCCAGGTCGAGGTATGACTTCGAGGGCCACGTCACGAGGCGTGTGAGGTTGAGGTGAGTTTGAGGTGTGAGCTTGCCTAGATTTGGCAAGTTGCAAGCTCACCATGATCAACCGATCCACTTGCCCACCTCGGCAAAGCTTGAACTCACCTGGATTTGATGAGGCTCGAGCTTGCTAGTCTTAGCAAAGCTTGGGCTATCCTGAATTGATCGAGCCTCGAGCTCATTGGTCGCGTCTTGGCCAATCGTTGGGCTACTGGCCGTCACTAAGGCACATGACCGACAAAGGAAGAAGGAGGAAGGGAAAGAAAAAAAAAAAAAAAAAAAAGAAAGAAGAAAGAAAAGAAAAGATTTTTTGTAAAAAAATAGTAATTCGATTATTTAAAAATAAGAATAGTTTAAAATTCAATTTGTATTAAAAAATAAATTTATAAGAATAAACATTCTTGTGGACTTGAGCCTAAAGGTCGGGACTAGAACTCAAGCATTGGAGACATGAACACGGCCTTTATAAACCAAAGTTCGGGTATCGGAGCATGAGGTATGGGCATCAAGTGTTTGAGCCTAGCCTCGCTAGAATCAGATGTGGGTGTTGAGGGCTCATGCCCGTCCAAAGGAAACTTGGTTTTGAATGCTTGGACCCGAGAACCAACGTTGGTATTTTTGTGTCCAAACATAGAATTTCAAGTTCAAATGCCAATAACTCAGTTATATTTTAGAAAATATTTTTAGGTTCTTTTAAAAAAAAATTATTTTTCTAAATTTAAGCTTTAACAAAAAAAAAATATTTTTCGTTGACTCATTTTTTTAAGCGTATTAATTGCTCAAAAATGAAGAAAATATTTTTTGAGAAAATGTTTTCTGCAAAAAGATGGACCCTAAGGATATAGTTTGTTAGACCATTAGGCTGCGTTTGGTAGTCCGAATTTAAGTCCGGATGGGATAATTTGTTATCATATCCGATGTTTGGGAATGTCCACCGGATCGAACAAACCCGGATACATCCGGATAAAACGCTAGATAAAAATCCAGGGGAGAGGGTGGGATAAACCTAGATTGGATAAGAATTTTTTTTTTAAGGAAAGAAAGAACTTAACAAAAAGATAAAATATCATAAGCATTTATGTCAAATGGATGCCTCCACCTCTCCGATTCATTGTCAGCCCTCTTCTTCCACTTCTTCTCCCATCTTCGCTTCTCGTACGCCAGCAATTGGGTGCCCCTTCCTTTGGATCATGGACTTGCTGAATCTAATGACCAAAAGTGGCTTTTTGAGACGAATAGGGCAGAAGTTTTTCTCATAAGCATCTGTGAAACTAATTGAAGCATTACTTGTGTCACCTCAAACATCAGTGGTGGGAACTTTGGCTCCACCTGCACCACTTCATTGATAATGCTAAAATCCTTATGAAGTACATTGGACGTCTCAAGGGAAGATGGGAAAATGGTGATGGTGATCAAACAACTGTAAATCTTTGGTATCATTGGCAACTTGGGACGTTGATCAATTTGAGACAATGCAAAGACTATTTTGGTGGTCACCTAAAATTCCCTCACCCACCCTCTCTGTCGTAGTCTAAGATTTACCGATTTGTGTTGCCATTGCACGGTGATGTTGGTGCTTGCCGTTTTCAATAGTGGCCACTACGGAGGTGGCCACAATTCCTAGATCTAGGGTTTTTCCATAGCTTTTAATTAATTGAATTTTCTATTTTTTAATTTTATAATTTATATGAATATCATATTTATTTTTTAATCTTATTCTGAAGTATGCACCAAACACTTGATAAGATTAGATATGTCCGCCGTTATTATCCAAATGATTTCATATTTTATTTTATCTTATCCGATCCTGATTATTATGCCGATGACCAAACCTAACTTTAGGGGTTTTCATGGTTGCCTTAGTTTCGATAGCATTGACTGGTTGATGGGGGTAGTAAATGCGTTGGTGACAGGTGACCCTTCCGACGGACAATTAATTTGGTTAGTTTTGGTGGGGAGGCATTGAATTGTGAAAACTGGGGAAACAGCGGGTCTGATCAGCATGTAGCCACGTCGTCACCGGTTTGACATGCAACGCTTGAGCCAACGCGTAATAATTTTTGGCAGGAGGGAGAGCTGGCGCCGGTCACATCAGTGCTGGTCGGAACTCGATGATGGGGTAATGTGTTGTTAAACAATGCATAATTATCACCCCGAGATAGCAACGACGGAGTGGAAGCAAAACAGGAAAGTCCTAACCTGGAGAGTCTCCAGTGTTCGGACCGTGCCCAGCTAGTCGTCAGCCATTGCTATGGCTGGCAACCAGTTAGAGAAAAAGGAAATGGATGAAAAAGCAAAAAAAAAAAAAAAAAAAAGAAGAGAAAAATATAGTAAAATTATTTGAAAATTTAAAAAATTTCTAAGCTACGAAAATTTTAGGGAACATACCAAATGCGTTTGTATTTGAGAATAGTAATTTTGAGCAATTATCAAATACCTTAAAATACTTATAAACTCATTTAGGAAGTAGAATAAAATTGAATCATTTTTATGTTGAAATTATTCTAAAATTATTCTAAAATATAAAATGATTTACAAACGCATCCTAAGTTAACGATCCTAAAGTGTTCAGGGAACTAGGCCTTGTGACTGACGCTACAACGACCACTTTCATTCTCTTCCCTCTATTGTCCTAAGTCACTTAAGGATGAACAAACCACGCAAGAGCTTGTCGCTATGGGAGCTCATCACCCGTGCCACCCCACGGCCAGTGGTGGTGACAACAACGAAGAGCAAGACTTTCAAGAGAAAGAAATTTTCTCAAAAAGGAAGAAAGCCAAGGAGTCGCTCTTGAAGAGGAAAATTAGGGGTTTAATCCAAAGTGTATAAGTCAATTTCTATATTAGGGTTTTGTAGGTTCCCAGTTAAGAAACACTTTTCGCCTTTATGTTGTGTTGGGCATTTTGATACTTGTCTGACACTTTCAAACACTCTCAAATACTTGGTCAGTACATGTGGGAAAATTCGACACTTCGATCAACTTTCTCGACACTCCTTTGACATGCGAGTTTCCGACACGTGATTCCAAAATTCGAAATCAATTTTAAAAATTTTAAATAAATAAAGGATCAAAATGTATTATATATGAAAAAATAAAAAACAATAATAAAAATAATAAATGGAGAAAAAAAAAACTAATCTTCTTTTTTTTTCTCTTGACTCTCATTTCTCGTGATATACAATTTACTTCTCAAGTTTTTTTTTCTCTTCTCTTCCAATACGCCTGACAAGCAAGTCCAAAATATGAATTACTTTTCTTTTTTTCTTTCCAAGTATTATGGATTATTGGAATGGAGTCGAATTTCTAAATTTGAATGGCCCAAATTAGATATTAGGACCTAACAATTACTTAAAGCTCCATCTGGTTGGCCATTGGTAGAGATGATTGAGTTTACTAAGTCAATGTGAGGGTTATCTGCAGAGAATTTGCTTTGCTCCAATATCGATGAGGACATGTGTTAACCTAACTCGAAGTGATTGTACCTGAACAATGGAAGCAGAAATGCACATCGAACCAATTCCAATTCCACAACAGTTACCGGGATCAGCAAATAAAGAAAGCAAATGCGCAGGATCAATTATATTGTTCCAAGAGTTCTAAAAGGAAGCTGACCAAGTTTTGAAAACCTCAGGTAATGGAGAACTGACCAGTTGATTCATCTCCAACTAGAAAATGAAATGACAAAATTGATAAACATAGATACATGGGCACATAATGCCAGCATACCGTGATGTTTGCTAGGCATTAAGCAAGCATACTTTTCTGTCGCCAAAAAAATAAATAAATAAGCAAGCATACCTGGCGGATGAAACCTGAAAAACGCCATGGGAGAGTCTACTTGCTGAAGTCGCCGCAATCCTCCCCTGTTTCTCTCAGCTCCAGATTAGGTTTTGAAGGCACGAAGCTGACTCTGCAGCGGACTGGGCTGCCAAGGCCCATCTCCGCAGGTCTCTGCCTCCGAATTGGGCAGCCAATCCTCCTTCTATTTTGTTGGACCTTATTGTATTGGATGCAATAGCTGCAGGGTGTAATATTACTTTATCTTGAATGAAGTTTCACCTTCGACCAAAAAAAAAAAATGTGGGGCTCACAAAAAAAGGATAAAAGGATTGACAAAAGAAAGAAAAAGAGAGCACGCGTGGAGAAGAGAGAAGAAAAAGAAGGGGAAAAAGAAAGAAAAGAAAGAATAAGAAATGGAAAGAGAGGAGTTTAGGGGATTTTGTGAATACGAATGATTAGCTGAAGTGGATTTATTATATATCACAATGTCCATTAAGTCACACCTTTCATTCATCCAATCGTCGTAATTTTTGGAACTAGGACTTAGTTTCAAAGTTTTGTGAAATTCGAGCTATGAAGTCCGATTCTTGAGTTGTTGAGCTATGGGATTTCATGAGAATTATGGTTATGACATTGTAGAGCTGTGTTTTAATGAGAGTCGATTCAAAGCAACAGCTTGATCAGAGTGAGAACTTTAAGATTTGAGTACGAGTTTCGCGTTGCGAATGGCTTAAATAATTGCTTCGAGTGTGCGAGTTGTTGACAACTTTTGAGTTATTTTGTTAGCGTTTGAGCATAGTTTAGCTGAGTTATAGTTGATCTGGCACTTTGCTCGATTTTAATGTTGTTTACCATTTAACTTATAGGATTGCAATTTCGACGATATGAGTAATCTTTGTTGTTTGGTCGTAGTTGTTTCCAAATGAATGTTAAGTAAATGTGAGGGTTATCCTGCAAGCAATATTTTGCATAGTTTAGTTTAGACGAGGAGGTGCAAACCTGAATGGGGCAGCTGTAGAAAGAAACTGCAAAGATGTGTCGAACCGAAGGAATTTGACCGCAAATACAAGAATCGGTCAAGACAAAAGTAAATGCAGAGGAAATATAATCATTCCGGGATTTTGACAAAAATCTTATGAAGATAATAACAACTCAGTTTGATAAAGTAAAGATAAAGAACTAAAATTACACGAAACTACAGCGTGGCTCCAATTACATCAAACTAGAAACTCAAACGACTAAATCAAGGACAAACCCACGTATTCAATTGAAGAATAAAACTAGCATAAGCCTCTGAAAATGTCGGCTTATCTCGCCATAACTCTGAGCAAGTCCCAGACATTGAGGCGCAATCGCAGACATAACACAATTCTGCTAAGCATCGGTTACCTTACAATTAAGAAGCAGAGGTCCCCTGCCTCTGCAAGATATTGACATTCTTAAGTTGGCAGTGCACTTCAGAGAAAACCAAACCCTGTTGACCACCAGTACAAATGTCTTTCACAATGGCCCCCTTCTATTTAATTAAGATCCTCCTACTCGACACGTGAACGACAGTGTATTTGCTGCTCTATATGATCTGCAAGGAAAGAGTCGCATGATCGAGCTCAAAAGAAGCTAATCAACCAGCAAATGCACCCAAATTGCAACATAGATCAAAGGAGAAAAGGAGCACAATGTCAGCCTCTCTTACAGATAATTTTTGCCTGGCAATAGCAGTTCAGGAAGAATCTCACTAACCGTGGGTCATCATGTTAGAAAACATGCTTAACCCAACCCATGTGGATACCAACACGTGGAACCAGAAATTATTCGGCCCCTCTAGCCCAGCAGCATCCAGTTGCTTTCTTCGTCGAGCCCATAATCCTTGCGGTAACATGCACTCAGCTTTGCCCTAGCCGTCTTCATGAGCTCCTGATCAAGAGAAAGCTGCTTGGAACTGGCCCTGGTAAGACGAGCTTGCCACTGCCTATATGTTTCAGGCCTCTCAACCCTATGTGAACCTTCACATGCCACAACATTCAAAATTCATTGTCCATAGAACTCTTTCTCTAAGACGAACCTCTGATCATTGTCACCAGTCATGGTAGCATCAAGCATATCAACTATAACTCAACTAAACTATGCTCAAACGCTAACAAAACAATTCAAAAGTTGTCAACAACTCGCACACTCAGAGCAATTATTTAAGCCATTCACAACGTGGAACTCGCACGCGAAATCTTAAAATTCTCACTCCGATTAAGCTGTTGCTTTGAATCAACTCTCATTAAAACACATAGTTCTACAACATCATAACCACAATTCCCATGAAATCCCATAGCTCAAGAACTCAAGAATCGGACATCATAGCTTGAATTTCACAAAACTTTGAAACTAAATCCTAGTTCCAAAAACTATTACGATTGGATGAATGAAAGGTGCAAACACTTAATGGACATTGCGATATATAATAAATCCACTTCAGCTAATCATTCGTGATGTAATGTATTCACAAAATCCCCTAAAATCCTCTCTTTACATTTCTTCCTCTTTCTTTTCTTTCTTTTTCCCCTTCTCTTTCTTCTCTCTTCTCCGTGCGTGCTCTCTTTTTCTTTCTTTTGTCGATCCTTCTATCCTTTTTTTGTGAGCCCCACATTAACTAACTCAAAAAAGCAACTATGACTGGTAATGTTGGTTTTCAGGTTTCATCCGCCAGGTATGCTTGCTTATCTATTTATTTTTTTGGCGGCAGAAAAGTATGCTTGCTTAATGCCTAGCAAGCGTCACGGTATGCTGGCATTATGTGCCCATGTATCTATGTTTATCAATTTTGTCATTTCATTTTCTAGTTGGAGATGAATCAACTGGTCAGTTCTCCATTACCTGAGGTTTTCAAAACTTGGTCAGCTTCCTTTTAGAACTCTTGGAACAATATAATTGATCCTGCGCATTTGCTTTCTTTATTTGCTGATCCCGGTAACTGTTGTGGATTTGGAATTGGTTCGATGTGCATTTCTGCTTCCATTGTTCAGGTACAATCACTTCGGGTTAGGTTAACACATGTCCTCATCGATATTGGAGCAAAGCAAACTCTCTGCAGATAACCTTCACATTGACTTAGTAAACTCAATCATCTCTACCAATGGTCAACCAGATGGAGCTTTAAGTAATTGTTAGGTCCTAATATTTAATTTGGTATATTGTTGGGTCCTAATATCTAATTTGGGCCATTCAAATTTGGGCGGACATGTCTCTTTACTTCTGCAAACCTCATCCTCAACATTAGCAGCCATTCACTGTATCGGCAAACGTCATCCTTTCAACAAATTTTTCTCCTTGGAGGCTAATACGAAACACTTTGACAATGACTTCTAGAGTCCCATATGATGCTCGAAGTTTGATCTGGTCCAAACGTTGTGCAATTTTTTATGGTAATAATACTGCCGTCACACCAAAAGCCGGGACAGACGAGTCAAACTTCCCTGTTCTGACCAAGAAATGAAAATAATTAGAGCAGGTATCAAAAGAAGGTGAATGATGTCATTGCCTTAGAAAAAGAGAATCGCTCAAAAGTTCACGGGTGTGGTGTTTGCAACTGGTGAGCTTCATTCAACTGAATTTACCTAAGAGCTCCACATTTCTTCCTTCCGGTATTCTACTTGCAGATTTCATCTGTTTGTTATAGTGATTGCAGCTTTTAGTTACTCTTCCGAACAATTGGTTCCAGTAGTTCTACAGTCCTTCCACTGATTCTTTGCCTTGCTTTCCAACGTCTAGAGAGGCTAGATTGCATGCGCATGAAGGATTCGAATTTACATGTCTCTTACTCTGTTCATACTTTTTGAACTGGATACCACAAGATGATTCCTTTGTTTCTCGTTTATGCTTACACGAATCTCTACAGTAATAGACTTCAATGATCTTAGATTTATAAAGGATTCGACTGTCTGAGGAAAAAAAAAAAGTGAATTATGCGCAGGTCAAAGAGTGTTACGTGCCAGTTAAAGTTCAAAGCTAGGCTTCTGACAAGCAGTTGCTTGATACTTTACTTCAGACATTCGTTTGAGGCAGTGAGCTTTTGCAGGACTTTGAGACTGTGATCCCAATGGAGCCCAGCTTCCCTGCATTATCTTCCCCTGTTGACGGCTTCAAGGACGATAGCCTCACTCACCCAGCCATTTCTTATCATTCTCGAAATCTCTGTAATGTAGTCAAAATCAATGAACCTCCTGTTTTTTCCAACTCTGCAGAAATGACCTCTCTCCCGCGCCAACCTGAGCTCAAATATAATGGACCATCTCTTCCTAATCTTGATGGAGACCTGGTCCTTCCATCAACAAATAAAAAACCCAATGTAGGGATGATCTGCTGTTCGACTAGCTGCAGTGAAAGCCCAAATGAAGGGGAGGAGTGTCTTTCCCTCTCAGTTCACAGCAACTCCACGGATACTGTTCTTAAACACATAAATCAGATGCTTATGGAAGAGAATATGGAGGAGCAACCCTGGGTCATTCCCAACATCGTGGCTCTACGGCACACGGAAAAGTCTTTGTATGATGCACTTGGCAAGAAATACCCAGATTACCCCGAGCAAACCGAACAGGTTGACACCAATCCGGTCATTAACAGCTCAAGTTGGAGTCCTTGGGGAAGCAGCGGTTGTCAAGGCAGTAATGACACTACCAGCACCAGCTCCAACTCTTTCCATCCTCTGGATCCTGAGACACATGATGATCCGGAAGGAAATGATTATGCTTTCATTCATGCCAAAAGTCCTGGTGACGTGGTCTTGCAGTCTAACGCGGATGGCAAATTTCAATCCCCCATCAATTCTGTAAACTGCTTGCCTAAGTATGGGGATAATTTTATTACACGGTTCCAAGTGAGCTCCTAATTGGGCACATCTTCAACAACGAGTCTGTCCTGCAATTTAATAGAGGTTTAGAGGAGGCCAGGAAGTTCATCCCTAGCAGCATTCATATCAATCAGGAGAAAGAAGGATTGGCTCCAACCATCACAGAGAAAGAAGAAATCGGCATCAATGGTACCAATCAGTCAGAGAATGGGTCAAGGGGGAGAAAGAATCATGAAAGGCATTATGCCATATTTGAAGAAGGGCGGGCCACCAAGCAATTGGCTTCGGACAACGAAGACTATGAGCTTTCAGATTTGCTTGAAAAGTTGTTGCTCAGCAACAAGAATGGGGGGCTTCTTTCATTAGAGTGCAAATCAGAGAAGTCAATTGAAACTAAGGACCTTCATGGTCCTAGTGGTACTGGGGATCATAGTAAGAAGGGATACGAGAGCACATCGGACTTGAGGAGTCTTCTGACTCTCTGTGCCCAAGCTGTCTCTACCTATGACTTCAAAACTGCTCGTGAACTGCTAAGGCAAATTAGACAAGATTCATCCCCCACCGGTGATGGTTCTCAAAGGATAGCCCATTACTTTGCAGATGGGCTGGAAGCACGCCTTGCCGGCAGTATTGGTAGAAGTCAAGCTTTTCACTATTCAGTTATCGAGAAGAGATCGCTAGCTGATAAGGTCAGAGCATACCAACTTCATTATTCGACCTGTCCATTCACAAGATTCCAAATCCTCTTCTCAAACTACATGATTCTGAAATCAGCAGAAACAGCAAAAGTGCTTCATATTGTAGACTTCGGCATTAATTTTGGTTTCCAATGGCCAATCCTTATCCAAGAGCTCTCGAAGAGAACTGGAGGGGTTACTAAGCTGCGCATCACAGGAATAGAGCTTCCACAATCTGGATTTCGTCCGGCTGAGAGAATTGAGGGAACAGGTCGCCGTTTGGCCAAATATTGTAAGCGCTTTCATGTACCTTTCGAATTCCAAGCAGTTGCATCAGCGAGCTGGGAATGCATCAGAGTTGCCGATCTCAAGATTCAAAAAGGAGAGGTGGTTGCTGTGAATTGTCTGTCTCGATTTGAGTATCTCTATGATGAGACAGTTGAGGTGAATTGTCAGCGAGACATGGTCTTAAGCCTCATCAAGAGTATGAAACCTCATGTCTTTGTTCATGGTATAAGAAATGGATCCTACAACGCACCATTCTTCATAACAAGATTCCGTGAGGCTCTTTTTCACCTCTCTACTATGTATGATATGTTCAATACTACCGTAGATCGTGCCAATGCGCAAAGGTTGGTTCTAGAGAGAGATTTCTTTGGGCGAGAAATTATGAATATTGTGGCATGTGAAGGCTTGGAGAGGGTTGAGAGGCCTGAAACGTATAAGCAGTGGCAAGTTCGTCTTAACAGGGTTGGTTTCCAGCAGCTTCCTCTGGATCAGGAGTTGATAAAAAAGGCTAGGGCTAAGTTGAGTGGAGATTACCACAAGGATTTCGTGCTTGATGAAGAAAATAACTGGATACTGCTCAGTTGGAGGGGCCGGATAATTTCAGGTTGCACCTGTTGGGTGTCACCATAGTTTATCTGAAAGCATGTTTTCCATCATAATAACCCCGCAATGAGAGATATTCTTCCTGAATTGCCAGGTCAAGATTATGTGCATGAGACACTGAGGAGCTGCTCAATTTCCCGAATCTTCTATATATGCTTGCTTTATGTACCCATGTATCAGCCAGTTAGCTTCTCTTGGGGTAATCATCTGATTCTTCCTTGCAGAACATAACACTATATCAAATGTTTCAAAGGTCAAGTATAATTGCTGTAAATCATCTCAACAGAAGATATGACAGGAGAAGGATCGGAGGCAAATGTCGTTTTTGGCAGAACTATGATAGATAAAACTGATTTAGCAGGAGGATATCAAACAAAGAGTTGAAATTGTTGTGTGGAAGATATCTTTATAAGTTTTTCGTTATACATGTAGTGCAGAGTCATCTCCATGAGTTTATATCTTGCAGAGGTACAGCACCTCTGCTTCTTGCCCGGGGTTTTGGCGAAAGAAGTATGTTGCAATTCGTTCTTGTACTTCTCTGAACCAGTGGATCCGTTTCTTGGCTCTTTCGTAGTACAGCATTCGCATAAAATGCAGTGCAAGTGAACGTTCATTTCAGAGTGATGAATCTCATCTAAAATCGAGACTTTCCAACATCTGGGACGAGCTTTTGGCCTTTTCACTCTGCCATATCAATTAGTCTATCGACTTATGAAAACCTTTTTCACGTCAAAATAGCAGCCATGGACTAAATCGGAGATGATATCCTTCAGGAACTTCTCTTTGGAGGCTATTATCAAACAAACATAAATAACCACGTTCCACACCTGATATGGTCCAAATGGGGTGCAACTGTTTATGGGGATGGTCTCCTCAATTGACACCACCATCGGACATCAACTTGCTGAAATTTTGCAAATCCCTACTTTACTGACACGTTTAGGTACTTACCGACAAAATAATGGAATTACTAACACGAAATTATTCACATGTCTGAAAAACTACGATCGCCACTCTAAAGTTACTGATCACGGAAATGATTTGGGACAAATTATGGAATGATGGAGCTGAGCACATGGGTTAATGTCTTCCCTTAATAAAAAGCAGGAATATGTCATTTCCTGCTAAGGAAGATTAGGTAAGAGGCATTTTCTGACCTGGTTGACCCTCCATCATTATGCAAAAGTTCCACATAAAGATGTTGCCATTCCACGTTGTGACAAACTCAGAAGCTGGGCCATTTCTCACTTTCGCACGATGGAGCAATAATTGTCTGACCAAAAAATAAAGAGAAAAAAATTGGTATTAGTTAATGTTTGATTGTATTTGCTGTGAAATTCTCTTTTGTTCGACACATCTTTGCAATTTCTTTATATAGCTGCCCCCAAGTCAAGTCTACACATCCTCTTCTAAACCCAACTCCGGAAACTAGTAGGCTACGTTTGGTTATCGGGATAATAATCAGGATAGGATATGATAAAATAGGATATTAAATCCTTTGGATAATAAAGGCGGGCATATCTAATCCTATCAAGTGTTTAGCGCACTTCAAGATAACATTAAAAAATAAATATGATATTCATTTAAATTATAAAATTATAAAATAGAAAATTCAATTAATTAAAGGCCATGGAAAACCCTAGAATCCTTTGGATAATAATTGTAGAAATTCTCTTTTGCGACACATCTTTGCAATTTCTTTATATACAAGTATCTAATCCTCTTCTAAACCCAACTCCGGAAACTAGTAGACTACGTTTGGTTATCGGGATAATAATCGGGATAGGATATGATAAAATAGGATATTAAATCCTTTGGATAATAAAGGCGGGCATATCTAATCCTATCAAGTGTTTAGCGCACTTCAAGATAACATTAAAAAATAAATATGATATTATTATAAAATAGAAAATTCAATTAATTAAAGGCCATGGAAAAACCTAGATCTAGGAATTGTGGCCACCTCATTGCCTCAAACCGTGGCCACCATTGAAAACACGGCGACGCAAATCAGTAAATCTTAGACTACGACAGAGAGGGTGGGTGGAGGAATTTTAGGTGACCACCAGAATAGTCTTTACATTGCCTCAAACCGATCGATGCCCCAAGTTGTCAACGATACCAAAGATTTACAGTTGCTTCATCACCATTTTCCCATCTTCCCTTGAGATGTCCAACGTACTTCATAAGGATTTTAGCATTGTTAATGAAGTGGTGCAAATGGAGCCAAAGTTCCAGCCATCGATGTTTGAGGTGGCACAAGCAATGCTTCAATTAGTTCCACAGATGCCTCTGTTAAAGAAGAGAAAAGGAAATGAGAAAACTTCATTATTTCAAATGAAAATAATCTTTTGAAAAATGCCCTATTCGGCTCAAGTGTAAAAAAAACCACTCTTGGTCATTAGATTCAGCTTTTATTTCTGAAATAAACCCAAAAATATTGAAGAAGCTTTAGCTGATGAAAGCTGGATAGAAGAAGCAATGCAAGAAGAACTTAGACAATTCGATTATTAACGACGTATGGGAATTAACTCCCAAACCAAAAGGTAAATCGGTTATTTGGAGCTAAATGGGTCTTCGGGGAACAAAGTTGATGAAAAGGCAAAGTAACAAGAAACAAAGCAAGACTCGTGGCTAAAAAGGCTACACGCAAGAAAAAGGATAAACTATGATGAGACTTATGCTCCGGTAGCAAGGTTAGAAGCAATCAAGATTACTTGCTTTTGCTTGCTATAAGAATTTCAGGTTATTTCAAATGGATGTCAAAAGCGCATTCTGAATGGATTTATTCAAGAAGAAGTCTACGTGGAACAACCTCCTGTTTGAAGGAGACTCGGGTGTTGGGCGAAGAAAGCTTTATATGGATTGAAACAAGCTCCTCGAGCTTGGTATGAAAAGCTAAGTAATTTATTAATTCATAATGGCTTTTCTAAAGGAAAAGTAGACACTACTTTTGTTTATCGAAGGGAAGGTAAAAATTTTCTACTTGTTCAGATTTATGTTGATGACATTATATTCGGATCATCTAATGAGACTTTGTGCAAGAAATTTTCTAAGACTATGCGGGATGAATTCGAGATGAGCATGATGGGTGAACTACGAAGGAATGAATATTCATTCATCAAGAGAAATAGCAAAAGAACTTACCAATGTCAAGTTCCTTGAAGATAGACAAAGATGAAACGAGGGGAAAAAATCGACCAAAGTTATATAGAAGTATCATTGGTTCACTTCATACTGCATCCAAACCTGACATATATTGAGTGTTTGCATATGCGCTAGGTTTCAATCGATCTAGGGAATCTCATCTAAATCGCTAAACGCATTATTAAATATGTTGCTACTCTTTGCTAAGATCTTGTCTATGGTATCCCAAAGGAGGAGACTTTACACTTCTTGGCTATTGAGCCTTGAGATCTTGCAGGTTGTAAGTTGAAAGAAAAAAGCACTTCAAGTACTTGTCAATTGCTTAAAAACGGGCGGTATCTTGAGAAAGAATACGTAGCCCTTAGAAGTTGCTGTTCTCAAATACTATGGATAAAACAACAAAGTGCTTGAAGGCATTAAGCTTGTAAGATTACTCAAGCACTGCTTTTGTATATAGGCTATATTCTGCATTGAAGGAAGGAGGTTCTGCAATGACCTTCATTGATGAATTTACGAAAGAAAAAGGTTATGCGAATGAGACACACTTTCTCACAATAATGGAAAGATCAAGCGTTGTTCTGTTGGGCGGCGGCAAAAGCTTTGCAAACTTTCCCGGTGACCCTAGGTTTAGTAGTATAAATCAACCGGTAGGCAAAGATGACGATGAGAAAATGTTTATACATTTTAAACCTTGGATGGAGTGTGGCTGCAAACCTTGAGGAAAGAATGATGAATTGTTTCGTTCGAGACGGACACACAAAGATGTATGAGAAATTGCTGAAGCGTGGGGTGATGAATCCTGGCAGTGGACTTTGATTTTCTGAACTTATTGAATATCAATGAGAGAGAAGTTTGGAAACTTTCAACTTCATAAGTTAAATGTGGTGTGATGTGGCTTACTGCGAGATTGATGGCAATTTTTACTTCATAAGGATTTTAGCATTGTTAATGAAGTGGTGCAAGTGGAGCCAAAGTTCTAGCCATCCAGATGCCTATGAGAAAACTTTTGCCCTATTCGTCTCATTGTTAATGAAAAACCACTCTTGGCACAAGCAATGCTTCAATTAGTCATTAGATTCAGTCAAGTCCGTGAGCCAAAGGAAGGGGCACCCAATTGCTGGCATACCAGAAGCGAAGATGGGAGAAGAAGTGGAAGAAGAGGGCTGACAATGAATTGGAGAGGCGGAGGCATCCATTTGACATAGATGCTTATGATATCTTCTCTTTTTGTTAAGTTCTTTCTTTCCTTAAAAAAAAAAAAAAAAAAAAATTATTATCCAATCCGGGCTTATCCCACCCCCTCCCCCAGATTTTTTATCTAGCGTTTTATCCGGATGTATCTGGGTAGGATAACAAATTATCCTTTTTGAACTTGAATCCGGACTACCAAACGCAGCCTTACAAGATAGCCCTCACATTTACTTAGTAGAACCAATCATCTCTTCTAATGTTCAAGATTGTTCAAGTATTGAGATATCATTTAATAGCTTAAGTTTTTAGATCAGCTGTAAGAGGTCACCAAAATACTTCAAAAATGATGGAGCTATGAAGTTTGAACTAACGTTGGCTTCTGTTATCTAATAAACTTTGGGAAATATGAATTTATTTGCTTAATTATGCATAGCCGAGTTTCAGTGGAAGTAAGCACTAATGGATGCTTAAAAAAAGCTGGACCTGCAAATGGAATGTGGTCACCGAGGATTGTTCCTATGTCATTTCAAGAACCAATGTGCTAGTCCGCGCACAAAACCTTCGTATGGTATGAAGTTTGCCCTCTCAAGTCTCAGCTCTAACGAAGTTATGTCGGTTGTTTTGATATGGATGAAGAGATTCTGAAAATGCCAATTCTAATGAGGGCCAATGGGATTTGCAATTGAAACGTAACAAGTGACGGCATTCGTCAAATCTGAAACCAAGTTATGGGCAGCTTGTATGCAACTAGAATTTTAAGTGTTATTTGCTCATCTGATTATAAGTAAAAGGGCAGTAGGGATGGGGGAGGACGAACAATTATATCGACTTTCTTTAAACGTTATTACAAGGAATTCATACCCATTACAGAATGTTTTAATTGTGTCATAACTACTCTGCATTTTAAAGCATGTTTGTCTAACATGATGAACCTCAATAGGCGAGAGATACAAACAAGAGGGCTGGGGTATCGTTCACTCTCGGGTTTCACCTAAGTACGTTCGCATTATGTCTAGCAAAGAGAAGGTATGATGGCAGTAAGTGCGCATTTATTGGCTGGTCAGCTTCTTTTTAGATAATCATGCGATTATCCCTTTGCAGATAAAATGAGGCACCTAATACACTCACGGGAAATATGTGAGGGTCGAGTATAACGTATAATATCTTGACCAAGTCAAGAGTGGTGGGGCCCAAATGAAAAAATAGAGCGCAAAAGTATACATGGAGCGTCAAAACTTGACACGATGGGACATTTAAATATCAAAAATTACAAAAGCCACTTTTTTTTCAAAAATGGAATACTTGAGTGCCAAGTCCGGTAAAGGTGGCTAGAAATCCTACGTGGTAATTTTTTAATAATATAAACCATCTACATGGCACACTAGAAAGCTAAGTCAATAACGAATAATCAAAACGATATCATTTTATATTCTTTTTTTAATTTTAATATATTAAATTAAAATATATTTTATTTTAAAAAGAAAAAAAGGAGAAGGAATAGGAGGCGAAGGCGAGGGTTGAGCCCTCACTACCACCTCCACGCCGTTGTCGAAGAGGGCCAACGACAATGGGAAGAGTGTTGGCCGGGGTAACCAAGACCTAGCTAGGGGCCGACAACCCCAATCAACATCTAGGCCAAGGGTCGCCATTGGCTGGGGCGACCACCTAGCGAGCGATGGCCATTTGCCTAGCCAGGCGAGATCCGGTGACTCTCACTGAATGTTGTCAATCCACCAAGGTCACCAAGCCCTAGCCATCATCACCGGCCCTTCCTAGCGATGGTAGAGAGGCAACGGCAAGGGCTTGCAATCTCCATTTTTTTTTTTTTGGTTAAATAAATAAACTTAGTTTTAAATTTAATTTAATTAATTTGTATATTAATTATCTACCCACATGAGCAACAAAACGATATCATTTTTGCATTTGTCTAGTGAGACATTGCTTTTGCTAATTCGGATTGAAGGGTAATATAAAATTGGCCTATTTTCGGCATCATATCCATAGTTAGTGCATTCATCCTAGTTAGAAGCTCCAGCTCCGTATCAAGGTGTCAATGTGTAAAACGACGTTATTTTACACTTGCCTCATCGAAAAATTGATGCATCAACATTTTAGCCAGATTTTCTTACTGTTGGCATTAAGTGTCCCTCCATGCAAAATTTTAGTACTCCAGTTGTCCAGCACTCAAAAATAGAGAGAAAAAGAAAAATAAAATAAAGGCTGACAAGTCAACAAAGGGAAAGGAAAAAGAGAAAACGAAAGGAAGAAAAAGAAAGAAGGTGGACATTCACCATGGATACCTTGCCAAGCCGATTTAATAAAAAACATCTTTAAGTGCTCTCATTCCCTCATTCTTCCAATCAAGGTAGTTTTCATAAATAGGGCTTAATCGAGCTGCAAAGTCTAATATTTGAGTTGTGGAGCTTTGGGATTTCAAGGAAATGATGGATTAAGATGTTCTACAGCCGTAGGTTTTGACGGAAGTCGTTTTGGTGCAATGTTTTGGTCATAGTAAGAATTTTAGGGTTTCCATTCAAGTTCCACGTTGTGAACAACTTGAATAATCGATTCAAATGAATGATTTGTTAGCATGTAGATGTCGTTTTGTTAGCATTTAGGTGTAGTTAAGCCGTTTTGTGATTGATGTTGTGTTTTCCTTGGTTTTAACGTCAATTCTCATTTAATTGCTAAGGTTACAAGATCGTTTGTTCACTTAGCTTCACCTTCTTTGAATTTTTACATTCCCAAGAGAGTAGTATTATCTCTTTTATAAATTTGTAACCTCGAGTCTTGAAAGTGATGAAGATTTATGTGACATCCTGAATTTTGACTCCGTCTCAATAAAATGTAATGGGCATTTTGTCGATGTGCCTATGGTCATTTTTCTCTGAGTTGGCCACCACCATCCACCATATGTCATCGACAGGCCCGTCAACCGCTGCCCCTTGCCCTTCACCACCGAGGCAATTGGTTGCTGCCCCCACCATCCACCGCTATCAATGAGAGAGAAATTTTGTGTCATTATCAAACGAATTTCTATTCTAAGAACAAAAATTTTGTGTCGTCATCAAACCTGTATTTTTGCTCAAAAACTCCTCCAGGAATAGAAATAAAAAAATCAATTTTGAAAAATCAATTTTTGACTAGAATAGTAATCATTCATATTGCGACTTGACCTCGGGTTGGACCACCTAGGGTTTAGCTAATAAATTACTAAGTCTAAACTTAACTTAGGCTCTCCCAAGCTTATACCAATTCGTGACTTAGGTTCAAGTTTTAGCATGCAAATGAATTTTATCTAAGAGTTGCCACTGATCAATTTATGGTAAATCAATTAGACACCTAAATAAAATAACAGGAGAATAATTTTACTCCTACGAACTAGAGAGTTTGGGTTTAGGAACTTAATTACACTAGATTTTTCTAATACCCTTTTGGTACTATTCTTTTCATGAAAAAAAAATATTTTTCAGGTAGCGTGAATTCATTTTATTGCTCCTTAACATGTGAGGTAACTATGCGGGTACGCAACCCACCAATTTAATACCTAATAATAAATAAATAAATTACAGGACTTACTTCATAGCAATGAAATTTTCTGCAATATTAACTCAAAATTCACACAAATATCCCAACATAGGCAAAAGAACATTCCAAGTACAATGAGACACTTAATTGTCAAAAGTTACAAAAGTGACATTTAAGTCCATTATTTGAAATATGAGATATTTGAGTGCAAAGCACAATGTTCTTGGCCAAGTGTGGATGTGCATGTGGTCACTATCGGAACCTGTCACCCAGTGGGAGTTTAGGGACAATGCCCGATTTATCGAATGCCCAGCGGGAGTCCGGATGCCAAGTCACGGTTGAGGTCGGACTGATGCTTCTTTGTGGAATGCCGTATAGGCAGAGGATTCTAAACGTTGCCGTGCCCGACTGGGCGGGACGATGCCCGATTTTTATCGGATGCCCAGCGAAGGTTTGGATGATCGCCGACTAGGGAGTTGGCCATGGCTGATGGGCCGTAATAACTGGAACATGCATGAGTGGATGAGATAGCCGCACCTAATTATGGGGCAAAATTGTGTGGCACAATATAGGACATGTCATAACGGTTTTACCTTATAATCGGGACCAATGTGAATATTTGATGGATGAAATGAGGTGTTCCAGTTGTTAAGCATGCTTGTGATATCTATAATGCTTATATGGTGCACTAATGTGCAAGGACGCGCCCAAGCAAGGTAAGTTCTGGATGGTGCATAATTAGGTTGTCTTTGAGTGAATTATCGTCCTAATCAAGGTTTAAGGTGTTGACTCGCTGAAATTTTTATCTCACCCCGTCGTGGTTTAAATATTTTCAAGTCCTTAGATGGAGAACTCAGAGCCCAAGGTTGGAGGGTCCGATGCGTAGGTGGCCTAGGGTTTTCTTTTGGACAGAGACTTGTTAATACGAACCCTTAGGTTAACTTGGCATGTATATGAAGTGTGTTTTGTGAAAATTAGTTGTCCAGCTTTTCCTATCCCATGTTTGATTATTGTCTGGGGTTTATTAGTTCGCTTCCGCATGTGCATAAAACGATTAGGTCGGCGACGCGTCCTAGGAACATCGCAAATTTTAGTCGACCGCCGAGGGATGTGCACGCACTCGAGGTTCGAGGCGTGACAATTTGATATAGAATAATTAAATATTAAATCATGCCTTCATCTAATAGCTTAACTTAATGGATAGTAGTATCATAAAATCTCACATAATATTGGTGGAAAAGTCTCAAACAAAGTCACTTCTAGGTAAAACTAGTGCTGAACAAAACCCTTTTTAGCATAAGAAGATCTCAATTTAACATTAGGGCCCGTTGTTGGAAGGCATTGTTGTCGGTGGTTAATACAAGAGGATTGTCTATGTCATGTAGAGCCAACACGATAGGCTCTTTTGTTAGTAATATCATATACTTTAAGCAAAATGGTGTCTTATGCTTGATAGTTCATTTCAATATCTAGGACTCTATTGTGATATCTTTTTTTCAGAGCTAATCACTCTTGAGTTAATTGATCTATCAGGTGAAGCCGGTAAGGGATATAAACGCGATAGACTTAAGAATTCGATTAGAAATCGACTGCTCGACCATGATAATTGGCAAAGGTCAATATGGCACCATTATAATCGATTAGTGATCGGTTATAGCTCGATTTGACGGAGACACGTAATTAAATTGCGGGTGATTCCACATAATTGCGAAATTCGCGTTAAATGACACTAACCCAATTTTGTGTCAATTCTATACCCGATACCCGTAATTGAAACTTTAAGATTTTTACGACAACCGAGAGTTGCCGACGAGTTGGAGATGCACAAATGTGGATAAAAAATTATCGACCACGAGTCAAACGCGATAAAATCCCTAAAAGCTACTTGGTAGGTTAGGTCGCGCTAAAATCGCGTTTGTTCGATTTTAACCACGAAATTGACTTCGGTTTTGGGAATCGAACGTTCAAGCGTGTCATGATTTATTTTTAGGACCTCATCTCATCTTTCGGGAAATTTCCGTCGAGCCCGGAATTTTGCCGGAAAAATCAAATTCAGCAAATTAAAATCGGGGAAATTCGGATGGGCACCTTTAATTGGATTTTTGGCCACCAATTTTTTTTTATGTGAAGGATTGAAGGGAAATTTGTATGGGCTGCTGCCATGGCATTTTTGGCCATCAAATTGAAGTAATTAGAGAGGAATTGGAAGGAAATTGGAGGGAAATTTGTATGGCTGCTCAAGAGGGGTTAATTGGCTACCAATTTGGCTTGTTTGTGAAGCTTTGGGTGAGAAAATTGCTATTGGATGAAGCCTTGACCCTAAGGGGGCTGAAGACTTTGTGACATTGCACTTGAGTGCAAAATATTTCCCTTTGGACCCCAATTGGCCAAAGCATGGACTTGCATGGCCCTTGTCCCCCTCTCTCTTGTTCCCTCTCTCCTTCCCCCTTCTTCCTCCCATGTGTTAGAGAAGACTCCTTATTTTTTTGAAGCCAACAAAACCTTTCCTAGAAGTCTAGTATGAAGGGTTGCAGACTCAAATGTTATAGTCTTAAGAACTCAAGATTCTCAATCAATATCTGAAGACTGTTAGACTTTAAGCTCAAAGTCTGACCTCACTAACAGATTCCAGACCAATGAGAGATAGCACATTGTGATCGATTATCCTTATTGGAATCAATTCAGATAATCAGATCTTTTGTAAGGCGAAGTACACTTGGAAGGTTCTACTTATGGAAACCGAGATCCTGATTGTATGGGCAAGCATGATTGATGGGCTATCATCACATTCCTTAAATGACTCGAGATCTCCTTGATTGATTCTGTCCAACGGATAGATTGGAAGAACTCCTTTGGAAAGTGCCAACGGTTGTAGAGGCATGGAGGAGTATATAAGGAAGACTCTCAAGTTGTTCGAGTGTGTGCATGAAAGAAAAATTCCAAAGTATGAAGTTCTTAGTTCTTTGCTATTTCAATTGTTGAGCTTATCTTGTACACAAAAGAGAGATCAAACACTTGTGAGACTTTGAAAGAGTGTAGTAGAGCTTCTACACTATAAAGTCGAGGACGTGAGACTGTAATATCTCTTTTGATTCTTAGTGAAATCCAGCCAATGGGCTGTCAGTGCGGCAGAGTAGACGTAGGCTTGGTCTAAGCCGAACCACTATAAACCTTGTGTTTCTATTCTCTTTCCCTAAATTCCTTACTTCAATTCACAGCTTTATACAACTGCTTTTAATCGTTTACATCTTCAGTCTATTATCTTCTAAAGACGATTTGATTTATCAAGTCTCGTAAAAATTTCATTTAACACCTATTTACCCCCTCCCTTTAGGTGATCGTTTTAGCCCTAACACCATGCACATCCCCCTTAGCTGAAACCATATGCTTCAGCTTCTTTTTCTTCTTCCTTATTTCTTCTTCCATTGTTGTTGTTGTCACTTGCCTCACTGAAACCACCACTGCCCGCCTGCTCGACCAGCACCCCCATCCGCATCCCTATCTTCCCCATGTCCGCTGATCGTCCCACGAGCTCTACCAGCACCAGCCCCGCCTGCTCCCGCCATTCGCCTATGTCCGGTGTCCGTCCAACCCAGCCCTAACGCCAACTATGACCACCTTTGGCCCGCCAACCCCGCCTGGCCGCCAATACCGCCATCGCTCCACATTCGCCACCCTAGCTAGCCTGCTCGACCACCGGCAGCCCCTCGGTCCAGCCACCCCATAACCGACTTCTAGCTTGGCCATGAGCCTTGCAAGGCTATTTTCAGTCTCTTCCGAGCCTTTGTTGGAGTCGCCGTAGACACGGGATCTCACCACCGTTGCGCCGCCGTCGTTGTGAACCCGTCATCTCGCTAATCCAGTGAGTTAACACCCTAATCTTGGATTAATAAGTTAATTGCACTTAGGGGGATTAGTTTAGGCTTAATTAGGATTAATGTTAATTTAGTTAGTGTAACTAGTAGTTAGTTAGTTTAGTTAGTTGAACTAGATAGTTTAATTAGTTATGTGGTTAGTTAGGATATTTAGTTAGTTTAATTAGATTTAAGTAATTAGCCTAGCTAGGTTAGTTTAATTAGTTCAATTAGGTTAGTTTGATTAGCCTATTTAGATTAATTAAGTGATTTAGTTTAAATAATTTGCAATTTATTTAATTAATTACAATTTATTTAATTAATTATAATTAGCGTAAATTATACCGGGATAGCCGGTTAGTGGGATTTTATACTGATCGTCATGGTTGAATTGATTTGTGAAATTGATTGCTAAATTATGCAATTGGGTACTTGGTGATGATTTTTTATTATTATTGCAAAAATACGATTTTATGGTATTTAATTAGAAAAATACCGGGTGTCGGGTTTTGATGCCAAAAATATTTTATGTATTTTATAAAATCGTGAAATTTTGAAATGGGAGAATATCACGTTTTATGATTCGATTTGACTATGTGACCACGGACAATTATTTTACTGGATATTTTTAATATGAAGAAAATTGGCCAAGTCCATTATTTGAAATGGAAGTATTTGAGTGCAAAGCACGATATTATTGGCCAAGTATGTGCTGGTGTGTGATCACCTAAGTACCCTGATGCGTTTACGCGGGGTAGTGAACCTGTTTTGATGTTTTTACACGGGACGATGCCTAATTAAGTTCAGATACCCTTGACAACGGATGCCGGTCACAATGGAGACTGAGCCGATATTCCTTGTGGAATGCCATCCTAATGCGTTTACACGAGATGATGCCATGCTCAATGGGGCGAGACGACGCCCGGGTATGCCGGATGACTACCGACTTTTGAGTTGGACATGGCCGATGGGTCGTAATAACTGGGACATGTGTGAGTGATTAAGATAGTCACGCCTGATTATGGGACAAAATTGTGTGACACGGAATGAGACGTGTCATAACGGTTTGGCCTTATAATCGAGACCCCTATGATTGTTTGAGAATGAAATAAAGTGTTCCAGTTATTGAATGTATTTGTGGTATTCAGATATACTAATGTGCAAAGAGGTGCTGATGTGAGGTAAGTCCTATATGGTACATGTTTAGGCTGCCTCTAGGTGAATTCTCGTCCTAATTAGGGTTTAGGGTGTAGACTCGCTGAGATTTATCTCATCCCGTCGTGGTTAACCCCATTTTTCAAGTCCTTAGATGGAGGTTTGTCACGTCCGTTTTGGGTGTCCACCGAAGGTGGAGACCGAGTTTATCCATCTCCCCATCCCAGGATCACCTGGACCCGTGAGCTTGTGGTGACCACTCTTTGGGTCGATGAGGGCTTATCTCACTTGATACCTCATCATTTCAAAGCGTGGTACATTATCAAGCTTGATGGGATTCGGGAGGGTCCTTTGGAAGGTTTTGACGGCCTGCGTTAATACCGAGTATGAGGAGGTACTTGGTCCCATGGATATCAATATACTGGACGATATCGCGGCGAACCCGGGGCCCAAGGCTGAAGGGTCCGGAGTAGAGATAGCTAATCCTTTGGACATCGACATCCCAGACGGTGTCGTAGTAGACCCGGATCCAAAGTAGGTAGGGTCCGAGGTAGGATTGGCTTGGTAACTTCTTTTTGGATCTAGACTCCTGTATATAAACCTATAGATTGAACCTGATGTGTTTATAAAGTGCAATTTGTGAAAAAGGTGTTGGCATGTGTTTTAATATCCCTGTGTTGATTGGTGTCTAGAGTTTGTTAAATTCGATTTCGCATGTGCATAAAACGAATGGGTCGATGACACGTCCTAGGAACGTCGCAATCCTATTGACCATCGAGGGATGTTCGCGCGCTCGAGGATCAAGGCATGACAGTATGAATTGATGAGATTAATCAATGGAATCAATCATTGATATGTGAGTGATTGAGATTGATCGATGGATTGGACCGTTGATCGTATTGTTTTGATATTGCTAAGGAAATGAGTATCTTTGACTAGTACAAAATTAAGTTGGAATGAAATAACTCATATGTTATTCAATAGTTTACACCTTGAGTTTGGATTACAAGTTTCTAGTATTGCTTTGTGTGTATACATAGTAGTTGCTCAATCTACTTAGAAGAGATATACTATTTACTGAGCTATGGTTGCTCATTCCTTTTTTTCCCAATCTTTTTAGGTTCCTCATTAGTGATTGTTAGTGATTGTTAGAGCGAGAGCGTTATCGTTGGAACTTTAGGGAGTTGGATTTTGGTGGATTGAGATTGCATCCTTTTGGTGAAAAGATAGTCATATCATCCTCTTTTTTGCTAGGATTTGGGTGTGACACTTGTGACTTCTAAAGCTAACATAATCCGAAGAAAAAGGGAAGGGATTTGCGGCATTTCACTCTTGAATATTATTGCCCCTTCTCAGAATTGGTATTT
Source organism: Eucalyptus cloeziana (assembly GCA_014182715.1). Classification (NCBI taxonomy): domain Eukaryota; kingdom Viridiplantae; phylum Streptophyta; class Magnoliopsida; order Myrtales; family Myrtaceae; genus Eucalyptus; species Eucalyptus cloeziana. The sequence continues at coordinate 32,586,707 of CM024635.1, read as the reverse complement.
TGGTCCATTTTGAATCCATATACCCCAAGAACCAGCGCTCCTTTATCTCCGGCAAACTACATACACAAAGTCGACGAATCAAAATGCACTTCGAGGACTTCTAAAGGAAGGAGGGCGTGCTTGGACTTGCACACTCCATTCTCCATTCTCTCTCTCTCTCTCTCTCTCTCTCTCTCTCTCTCTCTCTCTCTGGTCTAATCACCCTTCATTCACAGGTTCAGCTTGGTTCAAACATGGATCAAAGCCCACTTTCACATTCGCCAGGCAGTCATATTTATCATTGAATTAGATATTAAACAATAGCTTAAATCTCCATTCCGTTGATTATTGGTAGAGATGATTGAGTTTGCTTACTTCAGCATAGATGACGACATGTGTTAAACTGACTCAAACTTGTTGTACCTGGACAACTGGGGAGGAAAATTAAAGTAAATGCGCATGATCGATTATATTGTTCCAAGATTTCCAAAAGGAAACCGATGAAGCTTTCAAAAAGTCAGGTGATGTTAAGATAGAGCACTAACCAATTGAATCATCTCCAACTAGAAAATAAAATGACTAAATTGTAAAAGAAACATACATGGAAATAACACTGCAAAATCGCTAATGTCAATATCACTATTATAGAAAAACTAACAGACAATTTCCCTCGTTCAGAGAAATAGAAAGAGAATTGCCAGCACATATGCTAAGATCATAGGCACGTCAACGAAAGCCCATTTCATATTATTGAAATAGGGTCGAATTTTCAGAATGTCACACATACGTTGATGGTCCATTCCATCAATCAATCTACACCTAACGACACAGCGACCAAGTTCCCCCTTGGCAAGGTCTTCATCCACAAAATTGGTGTCTCGGTCCAGAAGAACATCATAAACCCTATATATATATCCACAAGTCTCTCAATGGGCTAACAGCGATATTGAGCACCAAACCCACATCTTCCAATACCAAGAATCAAATCTAGAATCATTATCACCGATTGAATTCACTAAAAAAATGCATAATCTTTCTCCATTTTGTTAAAATTAAGACATTTCTCAAATAATTTCAAAATTCATTTCATAAACCTTTGAGATTTTGAAATGCCTTTCATGAAGGTTTCTCAAATCATTATAAAATTCATTTCATAAACGAGTTTGTAACGCAACACAAATATGTATCCTTTCACAATATTTTTCTCAAAACCATTTGCAAATCATTCATTAGTTTTAACAGGTAGTAAATGCTCGATCTAACATTTTATACAACAACAATACCATTTTGTAACTCATACAATATATAATCCATAGTAATTTTGGAATATAAGTTTTACAAACTCAAAGCAGAAATAGTATCACTCGCCTAGAATGCCTAAAACCAAAGAATGCAAAACTAAATGAGCCAACGATCTCAGAATCATAGCCATTAAATGAGAATCAACATTAAAACCAAGGAAAACACTACCTTAATTATGAAATGGCTCACCAATGCTTAAACACACCCGCACTAACAAATCACACCCCCAAAATAATTATTCAAGACGTTCACAACACAAAACTCATATGTAACCCTAAAATTCTCACTCTGACCAAACTGTTGCTCCTAAATGACTCTCGTCAAACCTCACAACTTCACAACACCATAAATCACAATTTTCCATGAAATCCCAAAGTTCAATATATCATAAATCGAATTTTGTGAGTCGAACCTCATGTAATTCTAAATTCAAATTATTCCAATCAAACTAATGATGGGTGTGAACACTTATCAAGTTTCATGATTCATAGATGATTTGACTTAGTAAGGTCCTCGCGGCGCGAGAGCACTCTCTTTTCCCTCTCTCTTTCTTTCCTTTTTTTTACCTTTTTGTTTTTCTTCCCTTCCGCACGCAAGCTCTCGGTTTCCTTTATAGCCGAGATGCCCACTTTCTTTTCTTTTATTGACCAAGTCTTCCTCTTTTCTTTTATTTTAAGGTGGGTCCCACCACCTTGGAGTTGGTCAACCAAAAAAGCCAAATTTACAACAAGGATTAAGTAACAGAAACCAAGGGAGAGATTGATAGGAATGATTAGTAGTAAAACCAATAGAAAAATTATTTGTACAAGGTCAGAGAGAATCCAAATTGGACAAATCTTTATCCGGTTCTAGAATTGTAGTTATCTGTGACAAGCTCTTTCAAAAAATTTGGACAAATATGTCTCTTTAACTGTTAGAAATCTCATCTCAACTAAGGATGTTCGGGTTTAAGGTGGGTAGATTCCAAACTTGGATTTTTTTAAATTTTTTTAAGGTGGGTCCCACCACCTTTGAGTCAATCGACTAAAATGGCCAATATTACAACGAGGATTAAAGTAACGGAAACCTGGGAGAGATTGATAAGAAAGCTTTGTATTAAAACCAATAGAAAAATTATCCGTACAATGTTAGAGAGAATCCAGATTGGACGAATGTTTATCTAATTCTAGAATTGCAGTTATCTGGGACAAGCCCTTTAGTCTCATGGGCCCACATTTGGACGGATATGTCTCTTTGACCGTTGGAAATCTTATCTCAACAATAGCAGCCATTCACTGTATCAGAAAACGTCATTCTTTCAACAAATTGCTCTCGTTGGAAGGTAATATTAAGCATTTATTAATGACTATAAGAGTCCCATTTTAGGTACACGTGATAACTATTCTATTTTTGTTCTAAAACTATTTTTTGTTCTAAACTTATTTTTAAGAATAAAAATTCGTTAGGTAGTGTAATTTCATTGTTCTATTTTCTAAAACAAATTTTTAGTCCATAAATAAATTTAAAAATAAATTAGAAATAAAATTTTTCCACTTCTCTATTTCTAAAACAAGAATGAAAAATAAAAATTCTTCTCTTCTCTCGTCCTCGCTACTAGCCGACCGCCTACTCACCATTGCCACCTATCATTCGCCGCCACCGCCCCCATCCACCACTACCACACGCCGGTCCGCCCCTCACCTTGCATTGTCGAGGTAGTCGGTGGCTACCCCCACTATCCGCCACCGCTCGAGAATGAGAAATTTTCTGTAATTATCAAACGAATTTTTAGTTCGGGAACATAAATTTTATATCATTATCAAACGCGTATTTTTGCTCAGAGACTCCTTTAGGAATAGAAATAGAAAAATTTATTTCTGTTCCAGAAATCAATTTCTAGTAAAATCGTTATTATCCGTGCTCTTGATATCTGAACTCTGATGTGGTCCACAGCTTTTGCAATTGTTTTATGGTACTGATACCGTCTTCACACCAAAAGCGGGGACATATTAGTCAGACAACATTAACATAAAAAATTGGTGTAGGTGAACTGGACTTGATCTTATGGGTAAATGTGTTTTCCCATCAAAAGAAGGTGAAGAGACGCCCTTGCATTATTCTGTATCTGAAAAGAGAGAATCACTCGAAAGTACAGGAAGTTCATCGGTGACTCGTGAGCTTCGTTCCATTGAATCCTCCTAAGAGCTCCAAATTTCTTCCTTCGGTATGCTACTCGCAGTTTTTATCTGTTTGTCATTGTAATTGCAGTTTTTGATTACTCTTCCCAACAATTTGTTACAGTAGTTCTACGTTTCCTGTCGCTGATTCTTCGCTTTATTTCCAACGTGTAGAGAAGCTAGATCACAATTGTAGAACGATTCAAATTTTCGTGTCCCATTCTGTTCATGCTTTTGAACTGGACGCCGTAAAATGATTCCTTTGTTTTTCGTTTATAAGTCCCCAGATCTCTGTAGGAATAGACTTGAATCATTTTAGACCCTAAGGGGATTCGTCTATCTATGAAAAAGGTGAATTATGTGCAGATGAAATCGTCTTACATGACGGTTAAAGTACAACGCCAGGCTTCTCACGAGCAGTCGCTTGATACTACACATCAGACACTCATTTGAGACGGCGAGCTTTTGTAGGATTCTGAGACAGAGATCACAATGGAGTTCAACCTCCCGGAATCCTCTTCCTCTGTTGACGGTTTCGAGGACAATAGCCTCACTCACCCCCCAGCCATTTCATACCATTCCCGAAATCTCTGTAATGCAGTCAAAATCCATGAACCTCCTGTTGTTTCCAACTCTGCAGAAATGACCTCTCTGCCGCACCAACCCGAACCCATGTATTATGCACCATCTGTTCCCTTTAACCTCGATGCAGACCTGAATCTTCCATCAAGAGATACAAGACCCAATTTAGAGATGCTTCGCCATTCGACAAGCTCCAGTGAAAGTGCGAATATAAGGGGGGGCTCTCTTTCCCTCTCAGATCACAGCAACTCAATGGATCCTGTTCTCAAATACGTAAATCAGATTCTCATGGAAGAGAAAATGGAGGAGCAACCATGGGTGGTTCCCAATATCGTGGCTCTACGGCACACAGAAAAGTCCTTGTATGATGCACTTGGCAAGAAATACCCAGATTCCCCCGAGCAAACCGAAGGGGTTGATACCAATCAGGTCATTAACAGCTCAAGCTGGAATCCTTGGGGAAGAAGAAGTGATCCAGGCAGTAACGGCACTACCATCACCAGCTCCAACTCTTGCCGTCCTCTGGATCCTAATTCACATGACGACCCGGGAGGAAACAATTATGCTTCCATTCATGCCACAAGTCCTGGTGACGTGGTCTTGCAGTCGAACGTGGATTGCAAATTTCAGTCCTCCGTCAATTCTGTAGACAGCTTGCCTAAGTATGGGGATAACTTTTGTTACTCGGTTCCAAGTGAGGTCTTAATTAGTCCAATCTTCAACAACAATGAGTCTGTCGTGCAATTTAATAAAGGGTTAGAGGAGGCCAGGAAGTTCATCCCTAGTGGCATTCATATAACTATCGGTCAGGAGAAAGATGGATTGGCTCCAACCATCAGAGACAAGGAAGAAATTGGCATCAAAGGGAGCCATCAGTCAGAGAATGGGTCCAGGGGGAGAAAGAATCATGAAAGCCATTATGCAAGGTCCGAAGAAGGGCCAGCCAACAAGCAGTTGGCTTCGTACAACGAAGACCCCGAGCTTTCAGATTTGCTTGAAAAGTTGTTGCTCAGCAACAAAAATGGGGGGCTTCTATCATTAGAGTGCAAATCGGAGAAGTTAAGTGAAATCAAGGATCCTCAAGATCCTAATGCTACTGGGGATCATAGTAATAAGAAGGGAAACGAGAGCACATTGGATTTGAGGAGTCTTCTCATTCTTTGTGCACGAGCTCTCTCTACTAATGACTTCAAGACCGCTCGTGGACTGCTGAAGCAAATAAGACAGGATTCATCCCCCTCCGGTAATGGTTCCCAAAGGGTAGCCCATTACTTTGCCGATGCTCTGGAAGCACGCCTTGCAGGCAGTGCTGGCAGAAGTCAAGCATTTTACTATTCTGTTATCCAGAAGAGATCAGTAGCTGATAAGTTGAAAGCATACCAACTTCAATATTCAGCCTGTCCATTCCTAAAATTCCAAATCCTCTTCTCAAACTACATGATTTTGAAATCAGCAGAAACAGCAAAAGTGCTCCATATCATAGACTTTGGTATTAATTATGGTTTCCAATGGCCAATCCTTATCCAAGAGCTTTCAAAGAGAACTGGAGGGGTTCCAAAGCTGCGAATCACAGGAATAGAACTTCCACAACCTGGATTTTGTCCCACCGAAAAAATTGAGCAAACAGGTCACCGTTTGGCCAAGTATTGTGAGCGCTTTAATATACCTTTCGAATTCCAAGCGGTAGCATCAGCGAGCTGGGAATGTATCAAAGTTGCAGATCTCAAGATTCGAAGTGACGAGGTGGTTGCCGTAAATTGTCTTGATCAATTTGAGATTCTTTACGACGAGACTGTTGAGATGAACTGTCAGCGGGATATGGTATTAAACCTCATCAAGAGTATGAAACCTCAAATCTTTATTCATTGTACAAGAAATGGATCCTACAACGCACCATTTTTCATAACAAGATTCCGCGAGGCTCTTTTTCACCTCTCTGCGATTTATGATGTGTTTGACACTACCATAGTTCATGACAATGTACAAAGGTCGGTTCTGGAGAGAGATATCTATGGACGAGAGATAATGAATATTGTGGCATGTGAGGGTATGGAAAGGGTTGAGAGACCCGAAACATATAAGCAGTGGCAACTTCGTCTTACCAGGGTTGGTTTCCAGCAGCTTCCTCTGGATCAGGAGTTGATAAAGAAGACAAGGGCTAAGTTGAGTGGAAACTACCACAAGGATTTTGAGCTTGAAGAAGAAAACAACTGGATGCTACTTGGCTGGAGGGGCCGGATAATTTCCTGTTGCACTTGT